>OZ005658.1:38718333-39458922 GCA_963930645.1 Salticus scenicus | reverse complement strand
AGTTTAAGTATAATAAAGATTTCTTCTTGGTCTTTCTAAGGGGTCCTAGCCCGTATTTACAGGAAAACCACGGAAAACTCCGAACGGCTAGGTCGACGAGCGCGACCGGGGATCGAACCCGGCACCTCACGTCTACCAGCTTTGAGCGCAGAACCGCTCGGCCGCTGGTGGGCCCAAAAATGGAAGACATTTCGAAAACAATATCCTAATTAGCGATAACAATCTATCATAATTTATTTTGGTCTTTTTGTAATAAACCGCTAGTTTGAAATTTCTGTTTGAAATTATAAAGTAAGTTTAAATATAACAAAGATTTCTTCTTGTTGTTTTTATATGTGAAAAATTTGCAAGTTCATCAAGAAACAAAATGTTTTTAGACACTCAAAAATGGAAGTGAAAAATTTACAAGTTCACCAGGAAACGTTTTTAGACACTCAAAGAAAATATTTTGAAAACAATATCCTAATTAGCGATAACAATCTATCATAATTATTTTTCTATTGTTCTTTTCAGAGAATTAATTTTTATATTGTTACTCGAAAAATATATTTATGAAACTGGAAGACTATAAAAAGATATTTTTTATTGGAAACGATTTAATATTTAAAAAACAATCTCATTTGTTTTTTGTAGATGATTTTGATTAGCGCGGTGCAAAATTTTTTTCAATTTTGGTCAGAAATGATTTTTAAAAATTTCTTTTTTATTTCGAGTCCGAGATGTAATCATTTATGCAAACTAATTAATTATTAATTAATATATAATTAATTTTTTTCTATGATTCATTTTAAAATAATTTAATTATAAAATATTTTTAATGATTTTGAAAACAGAATATTAGTATGGTCCATTTTAGAATGAAAATAAAAAACTGAATCCACTGAAAATACATCACTAAATTTTTTGTTTTAAATTAGAATATTTTGCATCAAATTTAATCTCATTATCTAATTATAGATAGTCAAATATTTATTTAATGTATCAAGCATTGTAAAACAATTTATCTGAATCTTATTTGGACTTTCATCAGTTCGTTTTATTGAATAAAACTATAATTTAAAATAGTCTGAATCAATATCTATATTGCCAAAAATACTGTCTAAATTCAATTTATCCAATTCATAACTAAATAAAAGAGCTGGATCAATGATTATGCTTAATGCATCATCTATATTGTCGAAAAGTAAAATTTAGATATGCAAATAGAATTAAGTAAAAAAAGCTATTTTGCGATCAAGCAGCAAATATGCACAGGATAAATATTTCCCTTCTCCCGAAATAATAAATGTGTCAATTCGAATGAAATTTATGTTGTTGCAGAATTTTTAATAAAACTTTAAAAAGAAAATCTTTGTCAAATATCGGCTTTCTACCGATTCATACAATAAATATACGTTTTTTACAGATAATAAAATCTTTCGTTTTGAAAAAAGTCGCGGATTTCGTTTTAAAAAGAAATTCCAAATGTTCTACGAAAAACTACCGATTACCAATCTTTCTTATATTTGTCTAACGAGAAGGTACAAGAGATACGGGTTTAACGGATAAAACTGAGTTAAAATTTCTCGATAACAACCGATATTTTTTTCTTTAAACACATATCACTATTCATTTCAAACTTATTTTAAAATATATGGTTGGTCGGAAGTTAGTTAAAAATCGATTGCAAGATTTTGTCCCTGAAGAATACAAAATTCATAAAAAACATGATGGTATAACTTAATATTAAAAATTTATACCAAAATTATATCTGCAAATGTGAATAAAAATCAACTTACAATACATTTAATCGCAGAAAATCAAATATGATATATTGTTTCACTCAGTACAAATTATTTATGAAGATTTATTTTTCACTAGCAGGCTTTGCCCGCTTCGCTGGACACTATATTTAAAGGATTTCTTTGTAACTGAATATATTTCGATTGGCGACTATTTTCGTCACAGCTTTAGTATGGGACTTCCTTGGCAATATCAAACATTTTTTTAACTTCTCGAATCTGTACAACAAAACTATTATTAAAACAAATATTTTCGAAAATAGTCCAATAGCTGGTGTTAATTCTTCGAATATTCTGGAAACAGTTGAAGCTGTTACTCGTACAGATTAAGCCATTATTCGATGAATGTTCTGGGACAGTCTAAAAAATAGTCACTTGTTCCACAGGAGTAAAGCAAATAACATCAACTACACCAGAGCAAAAATTTTCACTCACTCACGAAAAATGTCCAGTTGCTTAGAGCTCAATCCCTAAAGTGCAATGACTCAGAATAGGTCTCTGAATAACTCTGGATCGCAGTGACTACATACTCTTTCGCAAAAATCAACTCACACCTACTTATAACTTTTGGCGATGGGGCTTGGAGATGACTCCATCGAGAATCCCTTGGTAAGCTCAAGGTCTACGTTCCCGTGTGTCGGAGAGCTTCGAAACATCGGGAACCCTAAACTATCATTTTTCACCAAGTTTGGTCGCCCACTCGCCAAGTTTGTCTCCAAGACTATGCTTTCTATTAAACATATCTTTATTTAGTTATTTAAATATTAATTTGAATTAATCAAATATTTCTGCCCGACAGCGTGCAAGTGCAGTCACACACAGCAGCTCATTTATTTGTATGTTAAATTAGCGTAGTGATTGGTATATAAAAAAATAAATAACTAAACATTATCGTGCTACACAACTTTATTAATTTTACATTTTTCTTGAACTACCTAGATTAAAATCGCTGTTGCTAAATTAAACCTCTTGGCGAAAAATGTTCAGTGTACTTCAACGCAACAATTTAAAAAATCACCCAGGAGGATCTATAAATAAAACTGATTTTAGTACAACACACATTAGCATCGTAAACTATATTAGCACTTTGTAAAAGAAATTTTAAATTAAAAATGACGTCAATTTTTGTGAGATGCATAATTTATTTATTTTTTTATTTTTTATTGTTCATGTTTAGATAAATGTATTATTTTCCTGTTGGAAAAAAAAAAAATAAATAAACTCAACAACAATTAAATTATGGATAATTAAATTTAATTTTGGCAACAATTAAATTATGGTTAAAATTTAAATGGCTAATTTTTTGCTATTATTAGCTTATAAAATTGCTATTTTATGCATAAAAATAACAAAAAAAAGTTTTTTTTCAGAATAAAAGGCAGCCAACTTTCTAAGTTAGGGTATAAGCTATTTCCATAACAAATTTTATCGAAATCCATCGAGCAGTTTTAGTGTGAAACTCAGTCAAATAAACGGACATTCACATTTATAATATATATAAGATGATAAATAGAAATTTTTATCTCACGGAAAACCCCGTTTTAAAAGAAAGTCAATTTCATGCATTATAGACAACTTCCGTCACTGCAAAATTTCCTTTTACCTTTTTGGAAAACTTAAACGGAAGACCTATATTTGAAACATTTATTTTAAGGGCATTGTCGAGTTCTTTTTAAAATGCACCGTATTGAGGACCCCCCTTAAATTTTATCTATTTTTCCTTTTGACAATTAATATTTTTTATATTTTTCAATTTCACATTGAAAGGTTAAAAGAGGGAAATGTCAAAACCATACCTTTTTCGTGTTGGTGCAATGACGGAACCCAATCCGAGGCTCGTTTAAGGCAACATTTACACATGATCGTGTTTTCGTAATTCTCAATATGTAAGTTTTGTCAGTTTACAGAATCGTTCTAAAAAATAAAAGCATCGAGGTAGAACAGGATGTTATTAAACGAAACATTTCAAAGTTCAAAAGTCATTTCTTTTTTCCCACATCCTTTTAATGTTCTAGAAGGAAAAACTGGCACATGATATATTTGAGACCTCTCAAAAGAATCAAACATTAATCATATAAAACTGAAATGCAGTGATATATTTAGAAATCAAATAAATTGTAACATTTCCTTTTCGAGAAAATGTGATGTCTGAGGTCAAAAGTTCAAACTTTCTCATAGTCAGGTTTCATATTTTTCTTCTAAGAGTAATAAATTATGATCTTGAAATATACTGTCAATCATCAAGAAAAGGTGATGACTTAACTGATATTATCTTAGATAACTAAAAAAAGTAACCTATATAAAATTATATAAATAGTGTACACTTTCACATATTATCCATAAAACCGCCATTTTTTCAAAAAGATTCCTTTTCCAACGATCCTATCGATTTTGGTAAGTACTTATTAAATATCATAATTTTAACTTAAGGTATTAATGAGTTTTTAAAATATTTTATCTATTTCTTATATATATTTCCGTTTATAAATACTTCTATATTTTATTTTAAATTTTATTCCTTGATATAAAAACTTTAATTTTTTGAATGAAAAATAAATAAAATTTATAAATAATGGTTATGCTTAAAAAAAGAAAAAATAAAAAATTTAAATCCATGAACTGAATGTCTAAAAAATTATAATTAAAATAAAATAATTTAATTATAAATTTATTTAAATATTTATCAAAATTAAAAGTAATTTAATTTTTAACTCCATATTGTTCTTTATAAAGGGACCTAACCTGTATTTAAGTGAATTTGAAAGAGGGGGGCTATCCTATATTTAAGTGAATTTTGAAGTCAACCACAGAAAACTCTAAACTGCCAAATTGAGAAATGTGTCCCAGAATTGAAGACAAATTTTTGAATTAATTTTTGAATGACTAATAAATATAATTTTACAAATAAATAATGTAACTTATTCTAGGTAATTTTTATACTGCATATATTATGCAATTAGCTTCATCGTTCGAAGTTTTCCGTGGTTTTCTTCAAAAGATTAAAACTAAAAATAACTAAATTAAAAATAAAAAGCATCCATTATTCTTTTAAAAAATGATAATAATTTTAATGAAAAGAAAAAATAAATCGTGATTCAAAATTTATTTCTTATTCTTTTAAAAAATAATAATAAAGTTTTAACTTTTAGAAATGTTAGGATCCATTAACGGCCAAATGGTTCCGTCATTGAAGCTATAGACATGAGGAACCGGATTTGATCCCAAGTCACGTTCGTCAGTCTAGTCGTTCAGAGTTTACCTAATTTTTACCTCAAAGAATTTTTCTAATTTACAAATATATTGCAAAAAAATATTATTTATCGACATAAAAAATAAAATTTGTCACTAAAAGAAAGTATTTAATTCTTAATTTACATTTATTATAATTCAATATTTTATTTTACAATTTAAATAAAAATAATTTTTATTTTTTTAGCTTTTAAATATGGAAAACGAAAAGTTGTGTGCCATCTGCTATGACGAAATATACACTCCCTTCTTTTTAAGGTGTGGTCATTGTTACCATAAACAATGTGTAAAAGATTACAGTAAACATATATTAGATATGATTAATAATTTTCTATGCCCAAAATGTCGTAGAAACGTGTATGATGATGAACTTTTTTATTCATTGTATACGAATAATTTTGAAGAGACAATTGTTAATAATAACGCTATATTTTCCACGTCAGTTGAAATTATAGAAGATGTAAATTTTGATATGCAATTTGCGAGCCAAAATATCAGAATTGGCTCACCTTCTTCCATAAATGAAATTTCATCAAGCGTAATTAATCCTATTCCCTCATCTTCTACAAGCGTAATTAATCCAATTCCCTCAACTTCTACAATTAATGTAGAAGAAATGATAGAAGATTCAATAAATGAAATTGCATCAAGCGTAATTAATCCAATTCCCTCAACTTCTACAATTAATGTAGAAATGGATACAAATGATACGGAATTTACACAAATCAATGCAATCACCCCATCTTCCTTATCTACTTTAGAAATAGATGCAAACACGATTTCCGAAAATTTAAATTTGGAAGATGTCGATTCTAGAAGAAAATTAAAAATGGAGCCTATAATTAAATTAAAAAAATTAAAACTAAAGCATAATTACATTGAAACCCGCAATAAAAAAAAGAGAAAAGAAATTGATGAGAAAAGAAAATTGTATTATCAAATTGATGTAAAAATATCTAAGATAAATCAACTATTTAACACTACAAATAATGATATTATGAAATTATTAAATACTGAAAATGATACAGACGTAAAACAACTATATGTAAAATATCTAGATATACACAAAAATATGCTTTCCTTTTATAAAGATTTTAAAGATCTTATCTAAATTGCATATAATTTCTTGGCAAACAATTCTTTTCATGAAATTGACGTCAAGGTGACTGTATTCTAATTTCTTGGCAAACAAGAGATTTGATTATCGCATGACAAGTTTTCCTCGTTACGCTTTACCCGAAAATTGTACTTCTGAAGAAATATATACGATTATCTGTTGGTTGTTTCGAAACAAATATACAAGATTTCTTGGCAAACAAGAGATTTTGCTTATTCTGTGAACGATATTAATAAAATTTAAAAGGTGAAAAAATCAAATGTTAATTATTATGTATATATTATTATATAACTTTATTGTTATTATTTTTATAAAATTGAATTCATCTTGGATATTTCTCTGTGAATGAAATTGACGTCAAGGTGACTGTATTCTAATTTCTTGGCAAACAAGAGATTTTGCTTATTCTGTGAACGATATTAATAAAATTTAAAAGGTGAAAAAATCAAATGTTAATTATTATGTATATATTATTATATAACTTTATTGTTATTATTTTTATAAAATTGAATTCATCTTGGATATTTCTCTGTGAATGAAATTGACGTCAAGGTGACTGTATTCTAATTTCTTGGCAAACAAGAGATTTTGCTTATTCTGTGAACGATATTAATAAAATTTAAAAGGTGAAAAAATCAAATGTTAATTATTATGTATATATTATTATATAACTTTATTGTTATTATTTTTATAAAATTAAATTCATCTTGGATATTTCTCTGTGAATGAAATTGACGTCAAGGTGACTGTATTCTAATTTCTTGGCAAACAAGAGATTTTGCTTATTCTGTGAACGATATTAATAAAATTTAAAAGGTGAAAAAATCAAATGTTAATTATTATGTATATATTATTATATAACTTTATTGTTATTATTTTTATAAAATTAAATTCATCTTGGATATTTCTCTGTGAATGAAATTGACGTCAAGGTGACTGTATTCTAATTTCTTGGCAAACAAGAGATTTTGCTTATTCTGTGAACGATATTAATAAAATTTAAAAGGTGAAAAAATCAAATGTTAATTATTATGTATATATTATTATATAACTTTATTGTTATTATTTTTATAAAATTAAATTCATCTTGGATATTTCTCTGTGAATGAAATTGACGTCAAGGTGACTGTATTCTAATTTCTTGGCAAACAAGAGATTTTGCTTATTCTGTGAACGATATTAATAAAATTTAAAAGGTGAAAAAATCAAATGTTAATTATTATGTATATATTATTATATAACTTTATTGTTATTATTTTTATAAAATTAAATTCATCTTGGATATTTCTCTGTGAATGAAATTGACGTCAAGGTGACTGTATTCTAATTTCTTGGCAAACAAGAGATTTTGCTTATTCTGTGAACGATATTAATAAAATTTAAAAGGTGAAAAAATCAAATGTTAATTATTATGTATATATTATTATATAACGTTATTGTTATTATTTTTATAAAATTGAAAATTTTATTTACCAATACTTTTAATTATACATAAATTGAATTATAGTATTCGGCGCTACGTCGCCACAAAATAATTCTATAATTAATTTACAAATTGAAAATAAATTGATAATTATTGTATTTGTAATATATATACTAATAAATTTGTTCAATTATATATAGTCTGTTTTATTTTCTAAATTGTTATTTTGTACTAGCAGGCTACGCCCGCTTCGCTGGTCACTATTTTTAAATGAATCACAATAATTAATGAATTCTCAAAATTGCATTACTTTTTATCATGTGATAAAAAAAGAGAAAAAACAAATTCTGATCGGGGAAAATGTTGCACCGGGTCCCCACTGCCTTCGGCAGCGTAGACCCGTGCGCTGCGCGCACGTGTTCCTTCACCATCCTTATGACTTCTCAAAATTCCATGTTATTACTCATAAACTTTTATTCTCAAGAAAAGGAATTAAAAAATATATCATTTAGCATCGGGTAAAACTCACACCTGGACGCCACTGCCTTCGGCAGCGCAGACCCATGCGCGCTGCGCACGCACGTTTGAGGATATACGTTCGCTGTACACGCATATTCCTTCTCAACTCAAACTTTTATTATTAAGAAAATAAAATTAAAAAAAAATCTTTTATCATCGGGTAAAAACTCGCACCGGGTCCCAAACCCATGCGCGCTGCGCGCCTATTCCTTCCCCAGCGTTCCAGCCCCTCCTAATTAACTTGCATATACCAATTTTGAACGGACTTACTCAATTAGCTGAGATGCAAAAGAAAACCTGATCAGGACACTTTAAATTGTAAATCAGGTGAAATCTCGAATTCCACTTTCGATAATGTAAAAGAACTTTAAAATACCTTTCGAATGATGTATTAGAAATAATTTAATCATAATTAGAATATGAAATATTAAAATTTAAAATTATTACAGCGCCATCTGGCGGTAGAAGTTTCTGAAATCTATTGTTCCATTCCAGATCAACAAAGCTTTCAAATGATGTATTACTCATGAAATTATTTTAATTAGTAGATGAGATACAAAAGAAAACCTAATCAGGACACTTGAAAACGTGTAAATCGGGTGAAATCTCGAATTCCATTTTTCATATTGTAAAAGTACTTTAAAATGTGCATCAACTGAAATAAGCTTTCAAATGATGTATTACTTATGAACATTTTTTAATTAATAACTGAGATTTAAAAAAAAACTGATTCAGGACACCTCAAAACGTGTAAATCTGGTGAAAACTTTCGATAATTTAAAAGAACTTTAAAATATCTTTCGAATGATGTATTAAAAATAATTTAATCATAATTAGAAATTGAAATATTGAAATTTTAAAATATTACAGCGCCATCTGGCGGTAGAAATTTCTGTATTCCACTGTTCAATTCCAAATCAAAAAAGCTTTCTAATGATGTACTACTTATGAAATTATTTTAATTAGTAGCTGAGATACAAAATAAAACTAATTCAGAAGACCCCAAAACGTGTAAATCTGGTGAAAACTGTCGATAATATAAAAGAACTTTAAAATATCTTTCGAATGATGTATTAAAAATAATTTAATCATAATTAGAAATTGAAATATTGAAATTTGAAAATATTACAGCGCCATCTGGCGGTAGAAGTTTCTGTAATCCACTGTTCGATTCCTAATCAAAAAAGCTTTCTAATGATGTATTACTTATAAAATTATTTTAATTAGTAGCTGAGATACAAAAGAAAACCTAATCAGGACACCTCAAAACGTGTGAATCGGGTGAAATCTCGAATTCCATTTTCGATAATGTAAAAGTACTTTAAAATGTGTATCAAGTCAACAAAGCTTTCAAATGATGTATTACTTATGAAATTTTTTTAATTAATAACTGAGATATAAAAGAAAACTGATTCAGGACACCTCAAACCGTGTAAATCTGGTGAAAACTTTCGATAATTTAAAAGAACTTTAAAATATCTTTCGAATGATGTATTAAAAATAATTTAATCATAATTAGGAATTGAAATATTGAAATTTTAAAATATTACAGCGCCACCTGGCGGTACAAATTTCTGTATTCCCCTGTTCAATTCCAAATCAAAAAAGCTTTCTAATGATGTATTACTGATGAAATTATTTTAATTAGTAGCTGAGATACAAAAGAAAACTGATTCATGAGACCTCAAAACGTATAAATCTGGTGAAAACTTTCGATAATTTAAAAGAACTTTAAAATATCTTTCGAATGATGTATTAAAAATAATTTAATCATAGTTAGAAATTGAAATATTGAAATTTTAAAATATTACAGCGCCATCTGGCGGTACAAATTTCTGTATTCCACTGTTCGATTCCAAATCTAAAAAAGCTTTCTAATGATGCATTACTCATGATATTATTTTAATTAGTAGCTGAGATACAAAAGAAAACTAATTCAGGAGACCTCAAAGCGTGTAAATCTGGTGAAAACTTTCGATAATTTAAAAGAACTTTAAAATATCTTTCGAATGATGTATAAAAAATAATTTAATTGGAATTTGAAATATCGAAATTTTAGAATATCTGGCGGTAGAAATTTCTGTAATCTACTGTTCAATTCCAAATCAACAAAGCTTTCAAATAATGTGTTACTTATGAAATTATTTTAATTAGTAGCTGTGATACAAAAGAAAACCTAATCAGGACATTCTAAAACATGTAAATCACGTGAAATCTCTAATTCCATTATCTACGGTAGTTTTATTAATGGAAGTAAAAAGAAAAATAAATATTTTTTATTTCGCCAAAACCTATATATATATACCACGGTAGTCGGGTAATGGAATTCAAAAGAAAAAGAAAAAGTATTTTTTAGTTCCTTCAAATGTATTTTGTTGCTATGGAAACTCCTATCGTCTCTTGAAAGATAGATTACGTGTTAGAATAAAATTTAATTAGCAATTAAAATTTAACTGCTTTATTTATTAATGAAATTTGATGAAATTTTAACTGCAGGTTGGTTTTGTGCTGAATAGGTTGTATATAAAGTGTTGTGTACGAAATATAAAATTTGAAGCACTTTGAAATTTGTAATTTTTAACCCCAGTTAAAGGTCATGTGACATTAATGACTTGCACATGTTTGTTTTTTTTCCGTTAGAGACAGCCGATAAAATCGTCTGCTGAATGCTGATAGAATGCCTCTTTTTAAGCAATAAGGATTTTTGGTCATTTTCGCGATCGATATGGGTCAGCATTTTAATTAATATCTCCGAAACTAATTAAGATTTTTAAATTCTGTTTCGAGGAAAACATCGGAAAGGCTCCAGAGCATCCGTATGTCAATTCTTGTACTTCTGCGTTCAATAGGGGCTGAACGTATAAAAGAACAGACAGACAGACAGACAAACCTTTCCATTTATTATTATAGATTAAATTGAATGAATCTCAAAAATTACAGATTCAATCTTTTTTTCATCGTCATTTTTTAACGTGTTGCCCTTACAGAGAAAAAGCTGAAAGTGAATGAAAAATACCGACTTATAAATAAAAAATAAAAAATGACTTAAAGGTCACTTCCAGTCTAAAAGGTTATTTTTTTATACGCCCAAGTAAAGTGAAAGTAAACTCACAAGTTATTTTTTCTTCCCAAGTAAAAGTGATTTCTAATGTTTTTTTTAAAATACGAAATATTTAATTTAATCTTTTTATATATTACTTAATATATCTATATTTGGTTAGAGTTATATTTTTCTAAATTATTGTTTTCATTAAATTTAATTAATATAAAATAATTATAGATTTAATCTTCTATTAATTTATATAAAAATGTGAACGATGGAAAAAATAATATTATTTATCGTATATAAGTTTTTTCGTATTCATATTTAGGAATGTTTTTACAATAAATTTGATTATAAAATCCAGATATGCAAGTGGAAGTATAAGAAAGAAGCTATTTTTGCGATCAAGCGGCAAATATGAACAGGATAAATATTTTCATAATTTTATCTGAATCTTATCTATTTTGTCGATAAAAATTATTCGAAACTTTGTAAGTTTTTTACAAGAGTAGAAAAATTATAATTTATCACAAATTTCATGAAATGTTTTATCGCATATCTGGATTTTATAATCATATTTAGGAATGATTTTACAATAAATTTGATTATAAAATCCAGATATGCAAGTGGAAGTATAGGAAAGAAGCTATTTTTGCGATCAAGCCGCAAATATGAACAGGATAAATATTTCCCTTCCCCCGAAATAATAAATGTGTCAATTCGGATGAAATTTACATTGGTGCAGAATTTCCTAGTCTTTTTTAATAGACTTAACAAGAAATCTTTTTCAAATATCGACTTTTTATCGATTCATACAGTAAATATACGATCGATGGAAAAGTTATTATTGCAGAATGATATTATTAATTATTAAGTAATTATTACCAATTAATAATTTATCTCATTATATTTTGAAATTTACAAAAACAATATTGTTTTTATAATTTTAATAAATTATAATCCGGGACTCGAACCCAGAACTTCAACTATAATTTTTTATAGGTGATCGAGTGCTTCAATAATTTATCTGTCGACTGTAGGGATAATGAAAAACAGCTGCTACTCTGGTTTACGCTCCGCCTACTTTAAAACGCTCGGAGACGTCTTTACAAATATGCAAATTTCTCCGAAACTAATTGCCGGATTGATATGAAATTTTCAGACAATATTATCAAATATATGTACATTCAAAATATGTAAAAAAAAAAAAATCGATTTTTTGAAAATTACAACTGGATGTAACCCCTTAACACTTCTACCTCCATGCCTTTTTTTTTTTTTTTTCCATCTTTAAAACAACCAAAAAAAGTTCATATTCCTAATTCACTTTTCCATTATATTTTTATTTTTGCTGAATTAGAGAATATTTTATTAAAGATAAACGATAAAGGGTACAAATTCCCCTGCAAATCTGTTATTCTACATTCAGGATAAAAACGTAATTAAAGAAAAAACATGCCTTTCACGACAGCTGTCGCTTCCTCTTTCCTTCGCGCCCCCATCTCATGTTGCCTAGTTTTATAACAGCAATTGTACAATTTTCTCTTCTTGCATTTATAGGAATACCGACCACCCATTATTTTTAAAAAGAGAAAAAGAGAGTGTTTGCCAAAACTTTAACAAGAAAAGACAGGATGACCCATGCTCTCACAGCAAAATGCCCTTTTGGGTGGCATTAGCAAAATTCAATCGAATATATTTTGTGTTTAAAAACCAAACGTTGAATTTTCGAAATATTTGTTAGTTATAATTTCAATATTTCATGTAAAATAATCATGATTCCATCAAGAAAAAAAAAAAGTTAGTGGTGCTGAAAATCGTAAGAAAAAAAGCACTTGAATTAGCAAAAAGAAATGATCTTGTACGAAAAATAATTCCCAAAATGCCAAATTTCATCATTACGAGTTCTTAAAGTTCACCGAATACCCATGAAGATAAACAACAGTCATCCTGTTCATCCCAAATAAGAGTAAGTATTCAAAATTAATTAAATAATGCATTATTATTTTGCTATAAATGGCATAACTGAATCACCAAATACTTTCGAATTTAGATGTTTTTTTAAATATCTAGAATAAATACCTGACGAATTACCCTGAAACTTCAGACATGTAAAAAATGTGACATTTTCATGTTTTCTACAAAGGTTTACAGGGCCACAGAAAAATATTTAAATAGAATAAGGCTATAATTAAAAATCAGTACAATTGTATTTTATTTGTCTTAGCATTTTAAGACTATCCAATGCTTGATAGTGATTTTTTACCTTGTTTAACACGCTGTCTACTGGAAATTGTATAAATATTGCAATTGATTTGTGTGTGGGGGTTCACAAATGATTGCCATTGCATTATGGTCTATGAGGTAAGCGGAAAAAAAGTCACCGGAAATTTTTTTCTGTCATCTTTATAAATGAAAAAAATTGGCCTTTTAATTGGCTTTTTAGTCGATTTATCTTTCACTAGCAGGCTTTGCTTGCTTCGCTGCCCACTAAGTTTAAAGGAAACTCTTTTCTATATAGCTTTATAAAAATAAAATAAATTACTGAAATTGTTCAAAAGCTCGCTCCAGGTCCCTGCTGCATTCGGCAGCGATTTGGTCATCCACTGCAACTCGGGCGCTTGTCCCTATTACCTGCGACAGTAGTTTACCAATAAGCTTCTATTTAGGTGCTTATTATATAACAGTTTCGAAATAGATAGTATCGAAAAAATTGGAGTTTCCCTTTTATATTTGAATCCCAGTTACATGTGAACAACACTATACAAGTTGTTCACATGTAACTCGGACTGGACTCAAATGTAACTGGGTTTAGATAACATAATATTTGCTTTTACGTTATTTCATATGTTTATTTTGCTTATCCAATGAACCATTAAATGACAGCAATTTCACGCCAAATATTACAATATGCTGTGACCAGCTACGTCTCTTGCATGAGACAATTAATTTTTTGTGTTTCTATATAATTCATGGGTTGTAAACATGATAGTACAGCCTTAATTTAGTTCTTTGGCAGCTTTTTTTTTTTTTTTTTTTTTTTTGTATGAAAAGGGGGAAGACTATTTTGCTAATAATTTTATCAGACTCTTTTTTGTTTATACATAAGAATCCTTTATATTCTGCTTATATTTTTAACTAGCGAGCTTCGACCGCTAGCGAGTCAGTATTTTCAAATGAATCACTAAAATTAATGAATCACTAACAGTAACTTTTAGTGTTAAGAAAAGAAATTTAAAATATATATATCATTTATGATTGGGTAAAAGCTGACCAAGGTCCCCACTGCCTTCGGCAGTGCAGTACCGTGCGCGCTGCGCGCACTCAACTTAAGGGATACTGATCCCTGACCCTTCGTGCCCCCTAAAAAAAAAAATCATTTCTGATCGGGTAAAAAATCACACCGGGTCCCCACTGCCTTCGGCAGCGCAGACCCATGCGTGCTGCGCGCGCACGTATTCCTTCTCGAATCAACTTTTTATTCTTAAGAAAAGAAAATTAAAAAAATTATTTTTCAACGGTTAAAAAGTCGGACCGGGTCTCCGCTGCCTTCGGCAGCGCAGTCCTGTGCGCGCTGCGCACGCAGGCCGCACGTTAGGGGATACGCGCGCGGTGCACGCCTATTTCATCCCCACCCTTTCAGCCCCTTCTAATAAACCTACGTATACCAATTTTGAACGGTCTTACTCAATTAGCTGAGATGCAAAAGAACACCTAATCAGGACGCCTCAAAACGTGCAAATCTGGTTAAAACTTTCGATAATATAAAAGAACTTTAATATATCTTTCGAATGATGTATTAAAAACAATTTAATCATAATTAGAAATTGAAATTTTAAAATATTACAGCACCATCTGGCGGTAGAAATTTCTGTAATCTACTGTTCGATTTCAAACCAACAAAGCTATCTTACGATGTATTACTTATGGAATTATTTTAATTAGTAGCTCAGATACAAAAGAAAACCGATTCAGGAGACCTCAAAACATGTAAATGAAGCGAAATCTTGAATCCCGCTTTCGATAATATAAAAGTACTTTAAAATATCTTTCGAATGATGTACTAAAAATAATTTAATCATAGTTAGAATTCGAAATACGCGTATTATAATAACATTTAATTTGCAATTAAATTGTACATTTTTTATTTATTCTCGAAACCCGATGGTATTTGAACAGGAACTTCGTCTTGTAATGTTAAAAGTGTGTAGCAAGTTTGAATTAATTTTGAAGAAAATTGAAGCATTTTGAAATTTGCAATTTTTATTTCCAGTACAAAATCAGTAAAGCTGGAAGTAAAATCTATTTATTCTTTCGCCCGGCGCCTTGGTAACCGAAATACGTCCATTGCGAAATTAATAGAACTGTTGTGATTTGTTGCCACCTATTTTTTCATACTTTAGTTAATTTTAAAAAATCTAATTGCCATATAGATAAGCTATTTAAACCGTCGGATTCAGAAAAATCGGACCTTTCATTTGATATCTTATTTGTAACGATACGACTGATATTTCTAATTTATTTTCCACTTTTTCCGTAAAAATGTTGCTTTTTAAGCATTTAATCATGAATTCTGGGTCATTTTTCGGTAGACAAGGGTGGACGTTTTAATTAATATCTCCGCTAATTAGGGTCGCATCGCTTAGCGAATTATCGCGATGTCGACATGAAGAAATTCTGCTTCTGTCGACACCAGTTTCGAAGCGCTGCGACCATTAGCGCCGGAGCTTTAGCTATGACAAGGCATTTCTCACAGGCAGACAGACAGATGCGCACAGATTTTAATAATATAAAGAGACTAGCGAGCTTCGCCCGATAGCGGGTCAGTATTTTCAAATGAATCACTAAAATTAATGAATCACTAACAGTAACTTTTAGTGTTAAGAAAAGAAATTTAAAAAAAAAATAAAATCATTTCTGATCGGGTACAAACTCACACCGGGTCCCCACTGCCTTCGGCAGCGCAGACCCATGTGCGCTGCGCACGCACGTGTAAAGGTATACGCGCAAATATTCCTTCTCAAATCAAATTTTTATTCTTAAGAAAAGAACATGAAAAAAAAATATCATTTCTCATCGGTTAAAAAGTCGGACCGGGTCGCCACTGCCTTCGGCAGCGCTGTCCCGTGCGCGCGGTGCATGCCTATATCAGCCCTTCCTAATTAACCTACATATACCAATTTTGAACGGTTCAAAATATCTTTCGAATGATGTATTAAAAATAATTTAATCATAATTAGAAATTGAAATTTGAAAATATTACAGCGCCATCTGGCGGAACAAATTTCTGTAATCTACTATTCGATTCCAAATCAACAAAGCTATCTAATGATGTATTACTTATGAAGTTATTTTAATTAGTAGCTGAGATACAAAAGAAAACCGATTCAGGAGACCTCAAAACGTGTAAATGAAGCGAAATCTTGAATCCCACTTTCGATAATATAAAAGTACTTAAAAATATCTTTCGAATGATGTATTAAAAATAATTTAATCATAGTTAGAATTTGAAATATGCGTATCAGAATAAAATTTAATTTGCAATTAAATTGTACATTTTTTATTTATTCTGGAAACCCGGTAAAATTTTAACTGCAACTTCGTCTTGTGATGTTAAAAGTGTGTAGCATGTTTGAAATGATTTTGAAGAAAATTGAAGCATTTTGAAATTTGCAATTTTTATTTCCAGTACAAAATCAGTAAAGCAGGAAGTAAAATCTATTTATTCTTTCGTCCGGCGCCATGGTAACCGAAATACGTCTAGAAGGAAATTAATAAAACTCTTGTGATTTGTTCCCACCTTTCTTTCATACTTTAGTTAATTTAAAAAAATCTGGTGTGAAACAACCACACGACTTCCATTACCCGCTATTACATGTATTAGATGCATTTTTGAGAGAGAATGTGATCAGAAAACATAAAAGTGACCAAAAAAGAAAATCGTTAGAGCCGTTTTTGAGATACCAACTTTCACAAAAAATCAATTATTGAGCGGAAAACAATAATTACATACAAAAGCATATTTAAAAGTGAGTTAAAATGGCGAGTTTGAAAAAAATCCGTACAACCGTTTTTAAAGGAACGTCTTTGCGATGCCTGAAATTGAGCTATTTATACAGGACGCCTATCAATTTTCATGAACTAACCAACTATATCATTCGAAAGGATATCTGATAGAGTGTTTATATAGCAAGTTTGAAGAAAATCGTTAGAGCCGTTTTTGAGATACGGACTTACGGTCCCACTTCCGGTTTCCGATGTCCCATTTCCGGTTAAACTCAATTATTGACAGGAAAACAATAATTACATACAAAAGCATATTTAAAATTGAGTTAAAATGGTGAGTTTGAAAAAAATCCGTACAACCGTTTTTAAAGGAACGCCCTTGGGAGACCTGAGATTGAGCTATTTATACAGGACGCCTATCAATTTTCTTGAACTAACCAACTATATCATTCGAAAGGACATCTAATAGAGTGTTTATATAGCAAGTTTGAAGAAAATCGTTAGAGCCGTTTTTGAGATACGGACTTACGGTCCAACTTCCGGTTTCCGATGTCCCACTTCCGGTTTTTCAATTTTCACCAAAATTTGGAAATTTCATCTGTAGGCCAGACGTATTTCAATTCTAAAGTTTCGTAGCTCTATCTTTATAATTTTATGAGCTATAATAGCCAGAAGATTCTCCACATACATACATACACACACACACATACATACACACTGACCAATTGCCAAAAACCACTTTTTTGGACTCAGGGGACCTTAAAACGTGTAAATCAGGTGAAATCTCGATATCGAATTTTTGGACCGAATACAATACTTCCATTACCTACGGTAGTAGGGTAATGGAAGTAAAAATCTAATTGTCCGATCGATAAGCCGTTTAAACCATCGGATTAAGAAAAAAAGCCCTTTCCAATGGTATCTTATCTGTAACGATACGACTGATATTTCTAATTTATTTTCCACTTTTTCCGTAAAAATGTCACTTTTTAAGCATCTCCTTATATTATTAAAATCTGTGCGCATCTGTCTTTCTGTCTGTCTGTCTGTCTGTGAGAAATGCCGTGACCGCTAAAGCTCCGGCGCTAATGGTCGCATCGCCTCGAAACCGGTGTCGACAGACGCGGAATTTCTTCATCTCGACATCGCGATAATTCGCTAAGCAATGCGACCCTAATTAGCAGAGATATTAATTAAAACGTCGACCCATATCTACCGAAAAATGACCCAGAATTCATGATTAAATGCTTAAAAAGCGACATTTTTACGGAAAAAGTGGAAAATAAATTAGAAATATCAGTCGTATCGTTACAAACAAGATACCATTGGAAAGGGCTTTTTTTTCTCAATCCGATGGTGTAAACGGCTTATCGATCGGACAATTAGATTTTTTTAAATTAACTAAACTAAAAAAAAAATGGTGGCAACAAATCACAAGCATTTTAACTTGGCAGACGATCTTGAACGGAAAGAAAAAACATCTGGTGTTTAATGGAGTCACGTGTTTTTGTACTGCGATTAAAAATTGCAATTTTCTATTTTCTTCAATTTTTCAAAATTCGCACATTTCAATTAGTATACAATCTTAACACCACATAACAAACTTGCATTTCAAATTTCATCGATTTTGGTCAATAAACAAAAGATTTACGTTTTAATTGCAAATTAAATTTTATCTTTACATGCCTGAAATTTTATCTGTCGAAAGAGGATGCCAGTTTCAAAACGACACAAATACACTTAAGGTAAAAACATTTCTTTTTCTATTTACTTCCATTAACCGACAACCGTAGATAATGGAATTCGAACTTTCACCTGACTTACACATTTTGAGGTGTCATGGCGCTGTAATTATTTAAAATTTCAATATTTAAAATTCTAATTATGTTTAATTTTTTTTTTTTTTTTTTTTTTTTTTTAAATGTGTCATTCGATACACCTTTGAAAGTACGGTTACATTATCGAAAGAGGAATTCGAGATTTCACCCAATTTACACGTTTTGAGGTCTCCTGATTAGGTTTTCTTTTGCATCACAATAGTGGAATTCGAGATTTCAGCTTATTTACACGTTTTGAGGTCTCCTGAATGGGTTTTCTTTTGTATCTCAGCTACTAATTAAAGTGTCGAAAGTGGAATTAGAGATTTCACCTGATTTACACGTTTTGAGGTGTCCTGAATGGGTTTTCTTTTGTATCACAGCTGCTAATTAAAATAATTTCATAAGTAATCCATCATTTGAAAGCTTTGTTAATTTGGAATTGAATAGTAGATTACAGAAATTCGATATTTCGACATTTCTCCTGATTTAAACGTTTTGAGGTGTCCTGAATGGGTTTCTCTTTTGTCTCAGTTACTAATTAAAAAAATTTCATTAGTAATGCATCATTTGAAAGCTTTGTTGAGTTGGAATCGAACAGTAGATTGCAGACATTTCTACCGCCAGATGGCGCTGTAATATTTTTAAATTACAATATTTCTTTTTCTAATCATGATTAATTTTTTTTTAATACGTCATTCGACAGATATGCGCTGCCGAAGGCAGTGGGGACCCGGTGCGAGTTTTTACCCGATCAGAAATGATTTTTTTTTAGGGGGCACGAAGGGTCAGGGAAGGAATACGCGCGCGCAGCGCGTGTATCCCTTCAGTTGTGCGCGCGCAGCGCACACGGTACTGCGCTGCCGAAGGCAGTGGGGACCCGGTGCGAGTTTTTACCCGATCAGAAATGATTTTTTTTAGGGGGCACGTGGGGTCAGGGAAGGAATACGCGCGCGCAGCGCGTGGGGACCCGGCCCGACTTTTTACCCAATCAGAAATGATTTTTTTTTTTTTAATTTCTTTTCTTAACACTAAAAGTTTCTGTTAGTGATTCATTATTTTTAGTGATTCATTTGAAAATACTGACCCGCTAGCGGGCGAAGCCAGCTAGTCTCCTTATATTATTAAAATCTGTGCGCATCTGTCTGTCTGTCTGTCTGTCTGTGAGAAATGCCTTGTGACCGCTAAAGCTCCGGCGCTAATGGTCGCATCGCTTCGAAACCGGTGTCAACAGACGCAGAATTTCTTCATCTCGACATCGCGATAATTCGCTAAGCGATGCGACCCTAATTAGATATTAATTAAAACGTCCACCCTTGTCTACCGAAAAATGACCCAGAATTCATGATTAAATGCTTAAAAAGCGACATTTTTACGGAAAAAGTGGAAAATAAATTAGAAATATCAGTCGTATCGTTACAAATAAGGTATCAAATGAAAGATCCGATTTTTCTGAATCCGACGGTTTAAACAGCTTATCGATAGGGCAATTAGATTTTTTAAAATTAACTAAAGTATGAAAAAAAAGGTGGCAACAAATCACAAGAGTTTTATTAATTTCGCAATAGACGTATTTCGGTTACCATGGCGCCGGGCGAAAGAATAAATAGATTTTACTTCCTGCTTTACTGATTTTGTACTGGAAATAAAAATTGCAAATTTCAAAATGCTTCAATTTTATTCAAAATTAATTCAAACTTACTACAAACTTTTAACATCACAAGACGAAGTTCCAGTTCAAATATCATCGGGTTTAGAGAATAAATAAAAAAAGTACAATTTAATTGCAAATTAAATGTTATTATAATACGCGTATTTCAAATTCTAACTATGATTAAATTATTTTTAGTACATCATTTGAAAGACATTTTAAAGTAATTTTATATTATCGAAAGTGGGATTCAAGATTTCGCTTCATTTACATGTTTTGAGGTCTCCTGAATCGATTTTCTTTTGTATCTCAGCTACTAATTAAAATAATTTCATAAGTAATACATCATTTGATAGCTTTGTTGATTTGGAATCGAACAGTAGATTACAGAAATTTCTACCGCCAGATGGCGCTGTAATATTTTCAAATTTCAATAGTTCAATTTCTAATTATGATTAAATTATTTTTAATACATCATTTGAAAGATATTTTAAAGTTTTTTTATATTATCGAAAGTTTTCACCAGATTTACACGTTTTGAGGTAACCTGATTAGGTTTTCTTTTGCATCTCAGCTAATTCAGTTTGACCGTTCAAAATTGGTACATGTAGGTTAATTAGGAAGGGCTGAAAGGGTGGGGAAGATATAGGCGTGCACCGCGCTCACGGGACAGCTCTGCCGAAGGCAGTGTTGACCTGTTCCGACTTTTTAACCGATGAGAAATGATTTTTTTTTTCATTTTCTTTTCTTAAAAATAAAAATTTGATTTGAGAAGGAATATGTGCGCGTAGCGCGCGTATACCTTCACACGTGTCTCAATTGGTTGTATCGAAGGTATAACCTCCGTCAACTTTAAATTTGTGCGATCCTAAGCATAGAAGCGTCCCATAATAATGGTTATAGACGCATAGCTAAAGGACGCCGCTTGGCTTTAGGGTTTTTTCCTCACCCCCTTGAGGTCTACTCCCTAGCTGTATTATACAGAGCCAAATCCTTCCAAGTATCTATTGGTGAAATCTGCTCACGGAATGTGAGCTTGTGGTGCATGAACATGTGTTGTGGGGTCTAGTTTGGTGGGACTCAGTCTGCTTGTCAGACTAGTGGTGCATGTTTATAGCTTGTGTCTCCTGGCACTTTGCACTTGGTGCTATTGTGGTGAAGCATTTGTCCCGTTAGGCGGGGACATGTTGTGTGTCCTGAGTGGGGCCCGTTGTGCAGTAGTGGAGGCCGGCTTATGTAAAGGAGAAACGTGCGTGTTCTGCCCAGTTAACGAGGTTGACTGGTGCATGGAGCTGCCGTAGGGAGCACGGCTTTGTGGAAGGTACACTGTCCTCAGAAGGCAAACTGGCCCTTCTGGTCGTCAAACCGTGGAACAGGGGGACCCGAGGCAGACGAGTCCGCTGTTGACTAACTTGTGTTGGTCCGAGGGTTCCATGCGCACGTGCGCGGGCAGCGCGCATGGGTCTGCGCTGCCGAACGCAGTGGGGACACGGTGTGAGTTTTTACCCGATCAGAAATGATTTTTTTCGGAGGCACGAAGGATCAGGGAAGGAATACGCGCGCAGCGCGTACGGGACTGCGCTGCCGTAGGCAGTGAGGACCCAGTCAAACTTTGTACCCGATGAGAAATGATTTTTTAAATTTTCTTTTCTTAAGAATAAAAATTTGATTTGAGAAGAAATATGTGCGCGCAGTGCACGTATACTCTCACACGTGCGCGCGCGGCGCGCATGGGTCTGCGCGGCCGAAGGCAGTGGGGACCCCGTGTGAGTTTTTACCCGATCAGAATTTTTTTTTGAGGGGGGGGGGCACGAAGGGTCTGGGAAGGAATACGCGCGCGCAGCGCGCACGGGGCAGCGCTGCCGAAGGCAGTGGGGACCCGGGCGGACTTTTTACCCAATCAGAAATGATTTTTTTTTTTATTATTTCTTTTCTTGACACTAAAAGTTACTGTTAGTGATTCATTTGAAAATACTGACCCGCTAGCGGGCGAAGCTCGCTAGTTTAATCATAAATTCTGGGTCATTTTTCAGTAGATATGGGTCGACGTTTTTATTAATATCTCTGCTAATTAGGGTCGGGTATAATTCGCTAAGAATTATCGCGATGTCGATATGAAGAAATTCTGCGTCTGTCGACACCGGTTTTGAGGCGCTGCGACCATTAGCGCCGGAGCTTTAGCGGTCATAAGGCATTTCTCACAGACAGACAGACTGATGCGCACAGATTTTAATAATATAAGGAGACTAGCGAGCTTCGCCCGCTAGCGGGTCAGTATTTTTAAATGAATCACTATAATTAATAAATCACTAACAGTAAATTTTAGTCTTAAGAAAAGAAATTTAAAAAAAAAAAAAAAATCATTTCTGATCGAGTAAAATGTCGTCCCGGGTCCCCACTGCCTTCGGCAGTGCAGTCCCGTGTGCAAGTTAAGGGATACAAGCGCTGCGCGCGCGTATTCTTTCCCTGACCCTTCGTGCCCCCCCCCCCAAAAAAAAGAAAAAATAATTTCTGATCGGGTAAAAACTCACACCGGGTCCCCACTGCCTTCGGCAGCGCAGACCCATGCGCGCAAATATTCCTTCTCAAATCAAGTTTTTATTCTTAAGAAAAGAAAAGAAAAAAAAAATCATTTCTCATGGGGTACAAAGTCGGCCCGGGTCCCCAGTGCCTTCAGCAGTGCAGTCCCGTGCACGCTGCGCGCGCACTAGTTAAAGAATACACGCGCTGCACGCCCGCATTCCTTCCCTGACACTTCGTGCCCCCTAAAAAAAATCATTTCTGATCGGGTAAAAAATCATACCGGGTCCCCACTGCCTTCGGCAGCGCAGACCCATGCGCGCGCACGTGTGAAGGTATACGCACGCTGCGCGCACGTATTCCTTCTCAAATCAAATTTTTATTCTTAAGAAAAGAAAATTAAAAAAATTATTTCTCATCGGTTAAAAAGTCGGACCGGGTCCCCACTGCCTTCGGCAGTGCAGTCCCGTGCGCGCTGCGCGCGCACAAGTTAGGGGATGCGCGCGCGGTGCACGCCTATTTCTTCCCCACCCTTTCAGCCCCTTCTAATTAACCTACGTATACAAATTTTGAACGGTCTTACTCAATTAGCTGAGATACAAAAGAACACCTAATCAGGACGCCTCAAAACGTGCAAATCTGCTGAAAACTTTCGATAATATAAAAGAACTTTAAAATACCTTCGAATGACGTATTAAAAATAATTTAATCATGATTAGAAATTGAAATTTGAAAATATTACAGCGCCATCTGGCGGTAGAAATTTCTGTATTCCACTGTTCGATCCCAAATCAACAAAGCTTTCTAATGATGTATTACTATGAAATTATTTTAATTAGTAGTTGAGATACAAAAGAAAACTGATTCAGGAGACCTCAAAACGTGTAAATCTGGTGAAATCTTGAATTCCATTTTCGATAATGTAAAAGAACTTTAAAATGTGTATCGAATGTCGCATTAAAAAAAATTTAATCATGATTAGAAATAGAAATATCGTAATTTAAAAATATTACAGCGCCATCTGGCGGTAGAAATTCCTGTAATCTACTGTTCGATTCCAACTCAACAAAGCTATCAAATGATGTATTACTTATGAAATTATTTTAATTAGCAGCTGAGATACAAAAGAAAACCCATTCAGGAGACCTCAAAACGTGTAAATCAGGTGAAATCTCTAATTCCACTTTCGACACTTTAATTAGTAGCTGAGATACAAAGAAAAACCCATTCAGGAGACCTCAAAACGTGTATATAAGCTGAAATCTCGAATTCCACTATTGCGATGCAAAAGAAAATCTAATCAGAAGACCTCAAAACGTGTAAATCGGGTGAAATCTTGAATTCCCCTTTCGATAATGTAACCGTATGATGTATTACTTATGGAATTATTTTAATTAGTAGCTCAGATACAAAAGAAAACCGATTCAGGAGACCTCAAAACATGTAAAAGAAGCCGAAATCTTGAATCCCGCTTTCGATAATATAAAAGTATTTTAAAATATCTTTCGAATGATGTACTAAAAATAATTTAATCAAAGTTAGAATTTGAAATACGCGTATTATAATAACATTTAATTTGCAATTAAATTGTACATTTTTTATTTATTCTCGAAACCCGATAATATTTGAACTGGAATTTCGTCTTGTGATGTTAAAAGTTTGTGGCAAGTTTGAATTAATTTTGAAGAAAATTGAAGCATTTTGAAATTTGCAATTTTTCTTTCCAGTACAAAATCAGTAAAGCTGGAAGTGAAATCTATTTATTCTTTCGCCCGGCGCCATGGTAACCAAAATACGTCTATTGCGAAATTAATAGAACTGTTGTGATTTGTTGCCACTTTTTTTCATATTTTAGTTAATTTTAAAAAATCTAATTGCCCTATAGATAAGCTATTTAAACCGTCGTATTCAGAAAAATCGGACCTTTCATTTGATATCTTATTTGTAACGATACGACTGATATTTCTAATTTATTTTCCACTTTTTCGTAAAAATGTCGCTTTTTAAGCATTTAATCATGAATTCTGGGTCATTTTTCGGTAGATATGGGTCGACGTTTTAATTAATATCTCCGCTAATTAGGGTCGCATCGCTTAGCGAATTATCGCGATGTCGAGATGAAGAAATTCTGCGTCTGTCGACACTGGTTTCGAAGCGCTGCGACCATTAGCGCCGGAGCTTTAGCTATGACAAGGCATTTCTCACAGACAGACAGACAGACGCGCACAGATTTTAATAATATAAGGAGACTAGCGGGCTTCGCCCGCTAGCGGGTCAGTATTTTCAAATGAATCACTAAAAATAATGAATCACTAACAGAAACTTTTAGTGTTAAGAAAAGAAATTTAAAAAAAAAATCATTTCTGATTGGGTGAAAAGTCGGGCCGGGTCCCCACGCGCTGCGCGCGCGTATTCCTTCCCTGACCCTACGTGCCCCCTAAAAAAATCATTTCTGATCGGGTAAAAACTCGCACCGGGTCCCCACTGCCTTCGGCAGCGCAGTACCGTGCGCGCTGCGCACGCACAACTTCAGGGATACACGCGCTGCGCGCGCGTATTCCTTACCTGAGCCTTCGTGCCCCCTAAAAAAAAATCATTTCTGATCGGGAAAAAACTCGAACCGGGTCCCCACTGCCTTCGGCAGCGCAGTCCCGTGCGCGCTGCGCGCGCACAACTTCAGGGATACACGCGCTGCGCGCGCGTATTCCTTCCGTGACCCTTTGTGCCCCCTAAAAAAAAAAAATCATTTCTGATCGTGTAAAAACTCGCACCGGGTACCCACTGCCTTCGGCAGCGCACTTCAGGGATAACGCGCGTAACTTCAGGGATACACGCGCTGCGCGCGCGTATTCCTTACCTGAGCCTTCGTGCCCCCTTAAAAAAAAAATCATTTCTGATCGGGAAAAAACTCGAACCGGGTCCCCACTGCCTTTGGCAGCGCAGTCCCGTGCGCGCTGCGCGCGCGTATTCCTTACCTCAGCCTTCGTGCCCCCCCCCCAAAAAAAAAATCATTTCTGATCGGGAAAAAACTCGCACCGGGTCCCCACTGCCTTCGGCAGCGCAGTCGCGTGCGCGCTGCGAATTAACCTGCGTATACCAATATTGAACGATCTGACTCATTTGGCTGAGATGCAAAAGAAAATTTAATCAGGACACCTCAAAACGTGTAAATCTGGTGAAAACTTTCGATAATTTAAAAGAACTTTAAAATATCTTTCGAATGATGTATTAAAAATAATTTAATCATAATTAGAAATTGAAATTTGAAAATATTACAGCGCCATCTGTCGGTAGAAATTTCTGTATTCCACTGTTCCATTCCAATTCAAAAACGCTTTCTAATGATGTATTACTTATGAAATTATTTTAATTAGTAGCTGAGATACATGATATTAATTTATTTTGTCTAAGAATCGTGACGTGCTTCGTTTTTCCCTAAAAACTCTTGTTTTTTATATATTTCACTTTAAAAATGGAACTATATTACCTCGCGGATTACACTATTTTCTTTCGCATCGCTCAAAAGAAAAGAATGTAATCCGGTTTGGAATGTTCGCGGACGTATACAGTCTTCGTTTCCATTTGAAATATTCAATCTCAGATAGGTAATTTGGCTCCATCTATCGGCAGTTAGTGTCAAAAACAAACTTACAAAATAAAATATTTTTCTTTCCTTAATATATATATTAAATGAGTTATTTATTTGGAGATTTGTATTTTATATAATATTTTTTTATCAAAAATATTCATTCAATTCCATTGTTTTCAAGTTGATACGTTGTTAACTTTCAAAATTGGTTTTATTTTAAAAAGTGATTGAAACAACAAAAACCCTTTACTTTCATAAAAATGATAGATAATATCATAATCATATGCAAATATTTGTAATTTTTTTTTAAAAACTAAGTGATAAATCACTTAAACTATGGATAGAAAAAATCCTGAATAATAATCTATAATCTATCTATAATAATAAATGGAAAGGTTTGTCTGTCTGTCTGTCTGTCTGTTCTTTTATACGTTCAGCCCCTATTGAACGCAGAAGTACAAGAATTGACATATGGATGCTCTGGAGACTTTCCGATGTTTTCCTTGAAATAGAATTTAAAAATCTTAATTAGTTTCGGAAAAATTAATTAGAATGTTGACCCATATCGATCGCAAAAATGACCAAAAATCCTTATTGCTTAAAAAGAGACATTCTATCATCATTCAGCAGACGATTTTAACGGCTGTCTCTAACCGAAGCAAAACATATGCAAGTCATTAATGTCACGTGATCTTTAACTGGGGTTAAAAATTGCAAATTTCAAAACGCTTCAAATTTTCTTTTTCGTACACAACACTTAATATACAACCTATTCAGCACAAAACCAACCTGCAGTTAAAATTTCATCAATTTTCATTAATAAACAAAGCAGTTACATTTTAATTGCAAATTAAATTTTATTCAAACACGTAATCTATCTTTCAATAGACGATAGGAGTTCCCATAGCAACAAAATACATTTGACGGAACTAAAAAATACTTTTCTTTTTCTTTTTACTTCCATTATGGGAAAATAAAAAATATTTATTTTTCTTTTTACTTTCATTAATAAAGCTACCGTAGATAATGGAATTAGAGATTTCACGTGATTTACATGTTTTAGAATGTCCTTATTAGGCTTTCTTTTGTATCTCAGCTAATAATTAAAATAATTTCATAAGTAAAACATTATTTGAAAGCTTTGTTGATTTGGAATTGAACAGTAGATTACAGAAATTTCTACCGCCAGATATTTTAAAATTTCGATATTTCAAATTCCAATTAAATTATTTTTAATACATCATTCGAAAGATATTTTAAAGTTCTTTTAAATTATCGAAAGTTTTCACCAGATTTACACGTTTTAAGGTCTCCTGAATTAATTTTCTTTTGTATCTCAGCTACTAATTAAAATAATTTCATAAGTAATACATCATTAGAAAGCTTTTTTGATTTGGAATCCAACAGTGGAATACAGAAATTTGTACCGCCAGATGGCGCTGTAATATTTTAAAATTTCAATATTTCAATTTCTAAATTATGATTAAATTATTTTTAATACATCATTCGAAAGATATTTTAAAGTTCTTTTAAATTATCGAAAGTTTTCACCAGATTTACACGTTTTGAGGTGTCCTGAATCAGTTTTCTTTTATATCTCAGTTATTAATTAAAAAAAATTCATAAGTAATACATCATTTGAAAGCTTTGTTGACTTGATACACGTTTTAAAGTACTTTTACATTATCGAAAATGGAATTCGAGATTTCACCCGATTTACAAGTTTTGGGGTTTCCTGATTAGGTTTTCTTTTGTATCTCAGCTACTAATTAAAATAATTTTATAAGTAATACATCATTAGAAAGCTTTTTTGATTTGGAATCGAACAGTGGAATACAGAATTTTGTACTGCCAGATTTGTACTGTAATCTTTCAAAATTTCAATATTTCAATTTCTAATTATGATTAAATTATTTTTAATACATCATTCGAAAGATATTTTAAAGTTCTTTTAAATTATCGAAAGTTTTCACCAGATTTACACGTTTTGAGGTCCTCTGAATTAGTCTTCTTTTGTATCTCAGCTACTAATTAAAATAATTTCATAAGTAATACATCATTAGAAAGCTTTTTTGATTTGGAATCGAACAGTGGAATACAGAGATTTGTACCGCCAGATGGCGCTGTAATATTTTAAAATTTCAATATTTCAATTTCTAATTATGATTAATTTGTAATACATCATTCGAACTATATTTTAAAGTTCTTTTAAATTATCGAAAGTTTTCACCAGATTTAATTATGATTATTAATTATGATTAAATTATTTTTAAAGCATCATTCGAAAGATATTTTAAAGTTCTTTTATATTATCGACAGTTTTCACCAGATTTACACGTTTTGAGGTCTCCTGAATTAGTTTTCTTTGGTATCTCAGCTACTAACTAAAATAATTTCGTAGTAATACATCATTAGAAAGCTTTTATAATTTGGAATCGAACAGTGGAATACAGAATTTTGTACCGCCAGATGGCGCTGTAATCTTTCAAAATTTCAATATTTCAATTTCTAATTATGATTAAATTATTTTTAATACATCATTCGAAAGATATTTTAAAGTTCTTTTAAATTATCGAAAGTTTTCACCAGATTTACACGTTTTGAGGTCCCCTGAATTAGTCTTCTTTTGTATCTCAGCTACTAATTAAAATAATTTCATAAGTAATACATCATTAGAAAGCTTTTTTGATTTGGAATCGAACAGTGGAATACAGAGATTTGTACCGCCAGATGGCGCTGTAATATTTTAAAATTTCAATTTTCAATTTCTAATTATGATTAATTTGTAATACATCATTCGAACTATATTTTAAAGTTCTTTTAAATTATCGAAAGTTTTCACCAGATTTACACGTTTTGAGATGTCCTGAATCAGTTTTTTTTTTTTTTTTTTTAATCTCAGTTATTAATTAAAAAAGTTCATAAGTAATACATCATTTGAAAGCATATTTTAGTTAATACATATTTTAAAGTACTTTTACATTATCTAAAATGGAAATCGAGATTTCACCCGATTTACACGTTTTGAGGTGTCCTGATTAGGTTTTCTTTTGTATCTCATCTACTAATTAAAATAATTTCATGAGTAATACATCATTTGAAAGCATTGTTGATCTGGAATGGAACAATAGATTACAGAAATTTCTACCGCCAGATGGCGCTGTAATATTTTTAAATTTCAATATTTCATATTCTAATTGATTAAATTATTTCTAATACATCATTCGAAAGACATTTTAAAGTTCTTTTACATTATCGAAAGTGGAATTCGAGATTTCACCTGATTTACAATTTAAAGTGTCCTGATCAGGTTTTCTTTTGCATCTCAGCTAATTGAGTAAGACCGTTCAAAATTGGTATATGCAAGTTAATTAGGAGGGGCTGGAACGGTAGGAAAGGAATAGGCGCGCAGCGCGCATGTGTTTGGGACCCGGTGCGAGTTTTTACCCGATGATAATTTTTTTTTTTTTTTAATTTTATTTTCTTAATAATAAAAGTTTGAGTTGAGAAAGAATGTGCGTGTACAGCGCACGTATATCCTCAAACGTGCGCGCAGCGCACATGTGTCTGCGCTGCCGAAGGCTGTGGCGTCCCGGTGTGAGTTTTTACCCGATGCTAAATGATATATTTTTAAATTCCTTTTCTTGAGATTGAAAGTTTATGAGTAATAACATGGAATTTTGAGAAGTCATAAGGATGGTGAAGGAATACGTGCGCGCAGCGCACGGATCTACGCTGCCGAAGGCAGTGTGGACCCGGTGCGGCATTTTTCCCGATCAGAATTTTTTTTTCTCTTTTTTTATCACATGATAAAAATTAATGCAATTTTGAGATTTCATTAATTATTGTGATTCATTTAAAAATAGTGACCAGCGAAGCGGGCGTAGACTGCTAGTAATAAATGGAAAGGTTTGTCTGTCTATCTGTCTGTCTGTCTGTTCTTTTATACGTTCAGCCCCTATTGAACGCAGAAGTACAAGAATTGACATACGGATGCTCTGGAGCCTTTCCGATGTTTTCCTCGAAACAGAATTTAAAAATCTTAATTAGTTTCGGAGATATTAATTAAAATGCTGACCCATATCGATCGCGAAAATGACCAAAAATCCTTATTGCTTAAAAAGAGGCATTCTATCAGCATTCAGCAGACGATTTTAACGGCTGTCTCTAATGGAAAAAAATCATGTGCAAGTCATTAATGTCACGTGATCTTTAACTGGGGTTAAAACTTGTAAATTTCAAAGTGCTTCAAATTTTCTTTTTCGTACACAGCACTTAATATACAACCTATTCAGAACAAAACCAGTCTGGAGTTAAAATTTCATCAAATTTCATTAATAAACAAAGCAGTTACATTTTAATTGCTAATTAAATTTTATTCTAACACGTAATCTATCTTTCAATAGACGATAGGAGTTTCCATAGCAACAAAATACATTTGAAGGAACTAAAAAATGCTTTTTCTTTTTCTTTTTACTTCCATTACCGGCCTACCGTGGTATATATAGGTTTTGGGATTGTTCCTGATTAGGTTTTCTTTTGTATCTCAGCTAATAATCTATATATTAATACGTGAAGCAAAAACTTTGTACCCCTTTTTACGAAAATTGCGCGGACGGAGGATTATGAAATTTCGCACACTTACAGTTTATATAGAGAAGAAGTGCAGAATGCTAATATTTTTTAAAAATACAACGACAAAGACGAGAAATTGGAACATTTGTGAAACGACAAAGGTGCAATTTAAATCCTATATTATCGGGTTTTATTTCCAGATTAAAATTAGCATTTTCATTTTTTTATACTGTTGCCAAAATTTTGAAATTTCAATTAATAATAAAAAGTTAATATGTTAATAACAATAATAAAAGTTAATAACAATGAGTTACTTTTTTAAATAGCCAGTTTCATCTGAAAGAGTTATCGCAGAATGCTAATATTTTTTAAAAACACACAAGTTTTGCATTATATATATACTAATTAATCAACTCAACTCAACTCAACTCATTCAATTTGTATAGATCAGTTTCTAAAGAAATCAACCTAAAATAAAAAAAAATAACGATTTTTTTCTACTGACGATGAAAGTTTTTTCTACTTTTATTATGCCTCGACATAGAACATTAACGGGTCGGAGTGAGAGACAAAGAAGAAGGAATCTATATTTGCGGACACATAATAATAATAGTAATGAAAATACAAATAGTGTTAATATTATACAGAATGAAGAAGTGAATTTGACAGATAAATTTAAATGTGCACGAAATGTCATTCCAAAAGTTTTTTATAGTTATGATTGTGGATTAATGAATTTGGAATGCAGGTTTTGCAATGCGAAACATTTTGAATCTGAAGTCACTTTAGGTGACAGAACTGCATTCACTTCATGTTGTCATAAGGGTAAAGCAATATTACCGCCCTTAAGTCAAAATGAATATTTTAAATCATTGTATGATGGACTTATTAACAGTGTAGCCTTGGCAAAATCTGTGATTATAGAAGTACTAGCGAGCTTCGCCCGCTAGCGGGTCAGTATTTTCAAATGAATCACTAAAAATAATGAATCACTAACAGAAACTTTTAGTGTTAAGAAAAGAAATTAAAAAAAAAAATCATTTCTGATTGGGTGAAAAGTCGGGCCGGGTCCCCACGCGCTGCGCGCGCGTATTCCTTCCCTGACCCTACGTGCCCCCTAAAAAAAATCATTTCTGATCGGGTAAAAACTCGCACCGGGTCCCCACTGCCTTCGGCAGCGCAGTACCGTGCGCGCTGCGCACGCACAACTTCAGGGATACACGCGATGCGCGCGCGTATTCCTTACCTGAGCCTTCGTGCCCCCTAAAAAAAAAATCATTTCTGATCGGGAAAAAACTCGAACCGAGTCCCCACTGCCTTCGGCAGCGCAGTCCCGTGCGCGCTGCGCGCGCACAACTTCAGGGATATACGCGCTGCGCGCGCGTATTCCTTCCGTGACCCTTTGTGCCCCCTAAAAAAAAAAAATCATTTCTGATCGTGTAAAAACTCGCACCGGGTCCCCACTGCTTTCGGCAGCGCAGTCCCGTGCGCGCTGCGCACGCGTAGCTTCAGGGATACACGCGCTGCGCGCGCGTATTCCTTACCTGAGCCTTCGTGCCCCCTAAAAAAAATCATTTCTGATCGGGAAAAAACTCGAACCGGGTCCCCACTGCCTTCGGCAGCGCAGTCCCGTGCGCGCTGCGCGCGCGTATTCCTTACCTGAGCCTTCGTGCCCCCCCCCCCCCAAAAAAAAAATCATTTCTGATCGGGAAAAAACTCGCACCGGGTCCCCACTGCCTTCGGCAGCGCAGTCGCGTGCGCGCTGCGAATTAACCTGCGTATACCAATATTGAACGATCTGACTCATTTGGCTGAGATGCAAAAGAAAATTTAATCAGGACACCTCAAAACGTGTAAATCTGGTGAAAACTTTCGATAATTTAAAAGAACTTTAAAATATCTTTCGAATGATCTATTAAAAATAATTTAATCATAATTAGAAATTGAAATTTGAAAATATTACAGCGCCATCTGTCGGTAGAAATTTCTGTATTCCACTGTTCCATTCCAATTCAAAAACGCTTTCTAATGATGTATTACTTATGAAATTATTTTAATTAGTAGCTGAGATACATGATATTAATTTATTTTGTCTAAGAATCGTGACGTGCTTCGTTTTTCCCTAAAAACTCTTGTTTTTTATATATTTCACTTTAAAAATGGAACTATATTACCTCGCGGATTACACTATTTTCTTTCGCATCGCTCAAAAGAAAAGAATGTAATCCGGTTTGGAATGTTCGCGGACGTATACAGTCTTCGTTTCCATTTGAAATATTCAATCTCAGATAGGTAATTTGGCTCCATCTATCGGCAGTTAGTGTCAAAAACAAACTTACAAAATAAAATATTTTTCTTTCCTTAATATATATATTAAATGAGTTATTTATTTGGAGATTTGTATTTTATATAATATTTTTTTATCAAAAATATTCATTCAATTCCATTGTTTTCAAGTTGATACGTTGTTAACTTTCAAAATTGGTTTTATTTTAAAAAGTGATTGAAACAACAAAAACCCTTTACTTTCATAAAAATGATAGATAATATCATAATCATATGCAAATATTTGTAATTTTTTTTTAAAAACTAAGTGATAAATCACTTAAACTATGGATAGAAAAAATCCTGAATAATAATCTATAATCTATCTATAATAATAAATGGAAAGGTTTGTCTGTCTGTCTGTCTGTCTGTCTGTCTGTCTGTTCTTTTATACGTTCAGCCCCTATTGAACGCAGAAGTACAAGAATTGACATATGGATGCTCTGGAGACTTTCCGATGTTTTCCTTGAAATAGAATTTAAAAATCTTAATTAGTTTCGGAGAAATTAATTAGAATGTTGACCCATATCGATCGCAAAAATGACCAAAAATCCTTATTGCTTAAAAAGAGACATTCTATCATCATTCAGCAGACGATTTTAACGGCTGTCTCTAACCGAAGCAAAACATATGCAAGTCATTAATGTCACGTGATCTTTAACTGGGGTTAAAAATTGCAAATTTCAAAACGCTTCAAATTTTCTTTTTCGTACACAACACTTAATATACAACCTATTCAGCACAAAACCAACCTGCAGTTAAAATTTCATCAATTTTCATTAATAAACAAAGCAGTTACATTTTAATTGCAAATTAAATTTTATTCAAACACGTAATCTATCTTTCAATAGACGATAGGAGTTCCCATAGCAACAAAATACATTTGACGGAACTAAAAAATACTTTTCTTTTTCTTTTTACTTCCATTATGGGAAAATAAAAAATATTTATTTTTCTTTTTACTTTCATTAATAAAGCTACCGTAGATAATGGAATTAGAGATTTCACGTGATTTACATGTTTTAGAATGTCCTTATTTGGCTTTCTTTTGTATCTCAGCTAATAATTAAAATAATTTCATAAGTAAAACATTATTTGAAAGCTTTGTTGATTTGGAATTGAACAGTAGATTACAGAAATTTCTACCGCCAGATATTTTAAAATTTCGATATTTCAAATTCCAATTAAATTATTTTTAATACATCATTCGAAAGATATTTTAAAGTTCTTTTAAATTATCGAAAGTTTTCACCAGATTTACACGTTTTAAGGTCTCCTGAATTAATTTTCTTTTGTATCTCAGCTACTAATTAAAATAATTTCATAAGTAATACATCATTAGAAAGCTTTTTTGATTTGGAATCCAACAGTGGAATACAGAAATTTGTACCGCCAGATGGCGCTGTAATATTTTAAAATTTCAATATTTCAATTTCTAAATTATGATTAAATTATTTTTAATACATCATTCGAAAGATATTTTAAAGTTCTTTTAAATTATCGAAAGTTTTCACCAGATTTACACGTTTTGAGGTGTCCTGAATCAGTTTTCTTTTATATCTCAGTTATTAATTAAAAAAAATTCATAAGTAATACATCATTTGAAAGCTTTGTTGACTTGATACACGTTTTAAAGTACTTTTACATTATCGAAAATGGAATTCGAGATTTCACCCGATTTACAAGTTTTGGGGTTTCCTGATTAGGTTTTCTTTTGTATCTCAGCTACTAATTAAAATAATTTTATAAGTAATACATCATTAGAAAGCTTTTTTGATTTGGAATCGAACAGTGGAATACAGAATTTTGTACTGCCAGATTTGTACTGTAATCTTTCAAAATTTCAATATTTCAATTTCTAATTATGATTAAATTATTTTTAATACATCATTCGAAAGATATTTTAAAGTTCTTTTAAATTATCGAAAGTTTTCACCAGATTTACACGTTTTGAGGTCCTCTGAATTAGTCTTCTTTTGTATCTCAGCTACTAATTAAAATAATTTCATAAGTAATACATCATTAGAAAGCTTTTTTGATTTGGAATCGAACAGTGGAATACAGAGATTTGTACCGCCAGATGGCGCTGTAATATTTTAAAATTTCAATATTTCAATTTCTAATTATGATTAATTTGTAATACATCATTCGAACTATATTTTAAAGTTCTTTTAAATTATCGAAAGTTTTCACCAGATTTAATTATGATTATTAATTATGATTAAATTATTTTTAAAGCATCATTCGAAAGATATTTTAAAGTTCTTTTATATTATCGACAGTTTTCACCAGATTTACACGTTTTGAGGTCTCCTGAATTAGTTTTCTTTGGTATCTCAGCTACTAACTAAAATAATTTCGTAGTAATACATCATTAGAAAGCTTTTATAATTTGGAATCGAACAGTGGAATACAGAATTTTGTACCGCCAGATGGCGCTGTAATCTTTCAAAATTTCAATATTTCAATTTCTAATTATGATTAAATTATTTTTAATACATCATTCGAAAGATATTTTAAAGTTCTTTTAAATTATCGAAAGTTTTCACCAGATTTACACGTTTTGAGGTCCCCTGAATTAGTCTTCTTTTGTATCTCAGCTACTAATTAAAATAATTTCATAAGTAATACATCATTAGAAAGCTTTTTTGATTTGGAATCGAACAGTGGAATACAGAGATTTGTACCGCCAGATGGCGCTGTAATATTTTAAAATTTCAATTTTCAATTTCTAATTATGATTAATTTGTAATACATCATTCGAACTATATTTTAAAGTTCTTTTAAATTATCGAAAGTTTTCACCAGATTTACACGTTTTGAGATGTCCTGAATCAGTTTTTTTTTTTTTTTTTTTTTAATCTCAGTTATTAATTAAAAAAGTTCATAAGTAATACATCATTTGAAAGCATATTTTAGTTAATACATATTTTAAAGTACTTTTACATTATCTAAAATGGAAATCGAGATTTCACCCGATTTACACGTTTTGAGGTGTCCTGATTAGGTTTTCTTTTGTATCTCATCTACTAATTAAAATAATTTCATGAGTAATACATCATTTGAAAGCATTGTTGATCTGGAATGGAACAATAGATTACAGAAATTTCTACCGCCAGATGGCGCTGTAATATTTTTAAATTTCAATATTTCATATTCTAATTGATTAAATTATTTCTAATACATCATTCGAAAGACTTTTTAAAGTTCTTTTACATTATCGAAAGTGGAATTCGAGATTTCACCTGATTTACAATTTAAAGTGTCCTGATCAGGTTTTCTTTTGCATCTCAGCTAATTGAGTAAGACCGTTCAAAATTGGTATATGCAAGTTAATTAGGAGGGGCTGGAACGGTAGGAAAGGAATAGGCGCGCAGCGCGCATGGGTTTGGGACCCGGTGCGAGTTTTTACCCGATGATAATTTTTTTTTTTTTTAATTTTATTTTCTTAATAATAAAAGTTTGAGTTGAGAAAGAATGTGCGTGTACAGCGCACGTATATCCTCAAACGTGCGCGCAGCGCACATGTGTCTGCGCTGCCGAAGGCTGTGGCGTCCCGGTGTGAGTTTTTACCCGATGCTAAATGATATATTTTTAAATTCCTTTTCTTGAGATTGAAAGTTTATGAGTAATAACATGGAATTTTGAGAAGTCATAAGGATGGTGAAGGAATACGTGCGCGCAGCGCACGGATCTACGCTGCCGAAGGCAGTGTGGACCCGGTGCGGCATTTTTCCCGATCAGAATTTTTTTTTCTCTTTTTTTATCACATGATAAAAATTAATGCAATTTTGAGATTTCATTAATTATTGTGATTCATTTAAAAATAGTGACCAGCGAAGCGGGCGTAGACTGCTAGTAATAAATGGAAAGGTTTGTCTGTCTATCTGTCTGTCTGTCTGTTCTTTTATACGTTCAGCCCCTATTGAACGCAGAAGTACAAGAATTGACATACGGATGCTCTGGAGCCTTTCCGATGTTTTCCTCGAAACAGAATTTAAAAATCTTAATTAGTTTCGGAGATATTAATTAAAATGCTGACCCATATCGATCGCGAAAATGACCAAAAATCCTTATTGCTTAAAAAGAGGCATTCTATCAGCATTCAGCAGACGATTTTAACGGCTGTCTCTAATGGAAAAAAATCATGTGCAAGTCATTAATGTCACGTGATCTTTAACTGGGGTTAAAAATTGTAAATTTCAAAGTGCTTCAAATTTTCTTTTTCGTACACAGCACTTAATATACAACCTATTCAGAACAAAACCAGTCTGGAGTTAAAATTTCATCAAATTTCATTAATAAACAAAGCAGTTACATTTTAATTGCTAATTAAATTTTATTCTAACACGTAATCTATCTTTCAATAGACGATAGGAGTTTCCATAGCAACAAAATACATTTGAAGGAACTAAAAAATGCTTTTTCTTTTTCTTTTTACTTCCATTACCGGCCTACCGTGGTATATATAGGTTTTGGGATTGTTCCTGATTAGGTTTTCTTTTGTATCTCAGCTAATAATCTATATATTAATACGTGAAGCAAAAACTTTGTACCCCTTTTTACGAAAATTGCGCGGACGGAGGATTATGAAATTTCGCACACTTACAGTTTATATAGAGAAGAAGTGCAGAATGCTAATATTTTTTAAAAATACAACGACAAAGACGAGAAATTGGAACATTTGTGAAACGACAAAGGTGCAATTTAAATCCTATATTATCGGGTTTTATTTCCAGATTAAAATTAGCATTTTCATTTTTTTATACTGTTGCCAAAATTTTGAAATTTCAATTAATAATAAAAAGTTAATATGTTAATAACAATAATAAAAGTTAATAACAATGAGTTACTTTTTTAAATAGCCAGTTTCATCTGAAAGAGTTATCGCAGAATGCTAATATTTTTTAAAAACACACAAGTTTTGCATTATATATATACTAATTAATCAACTCAACTCAACTCAACTCATTCAATTTGTATAGATCAGTTTCTAAAGAAATCAACCTAAAATTAAAAAAAATAACGATTTTTTTCTACTGACGATGAAAGTTTTTTCTACTTTTATTATGCCTCGACATAGAACATTAACGGGTCGGAGTGAGAGACAAAGAAGAAGGAATCTATATTTGCGGACACATAATAATAATAGTAATGAAAATACAAATAGTGTTAATATTATACAGAATGAAGAAGTGAATTTGACAGATAAATTTAAATGTGCACGAAATGTCATTCCAAAAGTTTTTTATAGTTATGATTGTGGATTAATGAATTTGGAATGCAGGTTTTGCAATGCGAAACATTTTGAATCTGAAGTCACTTTAGGTGACAGAACTGCATTCACTTCATGTTGTCATAAGGGTAAAGCAATATTACCGCCCTTAAGTCAAAATGAATATTTTAAATCATTGTATGATGGACTTATTAACAGTGTAGCCTTGGCAAAATCTGTGATTATAGAAGTACTAGCGAGCTTCGCCCGCTAGCGGGTCAGTATTTTCAAATGAATCACTAAAAATAATGAATCACTAACAGAAACTTTTAGTGTTAAGAAAAGAAATTAAAAAAAAAAATCATTTCTGATTGGGTGAAAAGTCGGGCCGGGTCCCCACGCGCTGCGCGCGCGTATTCCTTCCCTGACCCTACGTGCCCCCTAAAAAAAATCATTTCTGATCGGGTAAAAACTCGCACCGGGTCCCCACTGCCTTCGGCAGCGCAGTACCGTCAGCGCTGCGCACGCACAACTTCAGGGATACACGCGATGCGCGCGCGTATTCCTTACCTGAGCCTTCGTGCCCCCTAAAAAAAAAATCATTTCTGATCGGGAAAAAACTCGAACCGAGTCCCCACTGCCTTCGGCAGCGCAGTCCCGTGCGCGCTGCGCGCGCACAACTTCAGGGATATACGCGCTGCGCGCGCGTATTCCTTCCGTGACCCTTTGTGCCCCCTAAAAAAAAAAAATCATTTCTGATCGTGTAAAAACTCGCACCGGGTCCCCACTGCTTTCGGCAGCGCAGTCCCGTGCGCGCTGCGCACGCGTAGCTTCAGGGATACACGCGCTGCGCGCGCGTATTCCTTACCTGAGCCTTCGTGCCCCCTAAAAAAAATCATTTCTGATCGGGAAAAAACTCGAACCGGGTCCCCACTGCCTTCGGCAGCGCAGTCCCGTGCGCGCTGCGCGCGCGTATTCCTTACCTGAGCCTTCGTGCCCCCCCCCCAAAAAAAAAAATCATTTCTGATCGGGAAAAAACTCGCACCGGGTCCCCACTGCCTTCGTCAGCGCAGTCGCGTGCGCGCTGCGAATTAACCTGCGTATACCAATATTGAACGATCTAACTCATTTGGCTGAGATGCAAAAGAAAATTTAATCAGGAAACCTTAAAACGTGTAAATCTGGTGAAAACTTTCGATAATTTAAAAGAACTTTAAAATATCTTTCGAATGATGTATTAAAAATAATTTAATCATAATTAGAAATTGAAATATTGAAATTTGAAAATATTACAGCGCCATCTGTCGGTAGAAATTTCTGTATTCCACTGTTCCATTCCAATTCAAAAACGCTTTCTAATGATGTATTACTTATGAAATTATTTTAATTAGTAGCTGAGATACAAAGAAAACTAATTCAGGACACCTCAAAACATGTAAATCTGGTGAAAACTTTCGATAACATAAAAGAACTTTAAAATATCTTTCGAATGATGTATTAAAAAAAATTTAATTAGAATTAGAAATTAAAATATTGAAATCTGAAAATAATACAGCACCATAAGAGAAAACTGATTCAGGACACCTCAAAACGTGTAAATCTCGTGAAAACTTTCGATAATTTAAAAGAACTTTAAAATATCTTTCGAGTGATGCATTAAAAATAATTTAATCATAATTAGAAATTGTAATATTGAAATTTGAAAATATTACAACGCCATAAAAGAAAACTGATTCAGGACACCTCAAAACGTGTAATTCTGTTGAAAACTTTCGATAATTTAAAAGAACTTTAAAATATCTTTCGAATGATGTATTAAAAATAATTTAATCATAATTAGAAATTGAAATATTGAAATTTGAAAATATTACAGCGCCATGAAAGAACACTGATTCAGGAGACCTCAAAACGTGTAAATCTGTTGAAAACTTTGAATTATGTAAAAGAACTTTAAAATATCTTTCGTATGATGTATAAAAAATAAATCAATCGTAATTAGAAATTGAAATACGCGTATTGGAATATTGCAAAAATGTCCGGCGTGTAAAGAGAAAATTTAATTTGCAATTAAAATGTCAATCTTTAGTTTATTGACGAAAATCGATGAAATTTGAAATGCAAGTTTGTTTTGTGGTGTAAATATTATATACTAAATAAAATGTGTAAAATTTAAAAAATTGAAGAAAATTGAAAATTGCAATTTTTAATCGCAGTACGGAACACGTGACCTTCATTAAATTCCAGATGTCTTTGCGTTGAACACTGCTGGAGACTTAACGTCTGCAAAGCTACGATTCTTGTGATTCGTTGCCAACATTTTTTTATAGTTTAGTTAATTTTAAAAAATCTAATCGTCCGATCGATAAGCCGTTTAAACCATCGGATTGAGAAAAAAAAAGCCCTTTCCAATGGTATCTTGTTTGTAACGATACGACTGATATTTCTAATTTATTTTCCACTTTTTCCGTAAAAATGTCGCTTTTTAAGCATTTAATCATGAATTCTGGGTCATTTTTCGGTAGACAATGGTCCACGTTTTAATTAATATCTCCGCTAATTAGGGTCGCATCGCTTAGCGAATTATCGCGATGTCGAGATGAAGAAATTCCGCGTCTGTCGACACCGGTTTCGAGGCGCTGCGACCATTAGCGCCGGAGCTTTCGTGGTCACAAGGCATTTCTCACAGACAGACAGACAGATGCGCACAGATTTTAATAATATAAGGAGATAGTCTTTGACAATAGAACCTTAATAATGTTTAACTTATAATTATGGTCGAATTTCGACCACTGGGCGACCACTAGTTAAAATAATTTCATAAGTAACACATTATTTGAAAGCTTTGTTGATTTGGAATTGAACAGTAGATTACAGAAATTTCTACCGCCAGATATTTTAAAATTTCGATATTTCAAATTCTTATTAAATTATTTTTAATACATCATTCGAAAGATATTTTTAAGTTCTTTTAAATTATCGAAAGTTTTCACCAGATTTACACGTTTTGAGGTCTCCTCAATCAGTTTTCTTTTGTATCTCAGCTACTAATTAAAATAATTTCATAAGTAATACATTATTAGAAAGCTTTTTTGATTTGGAATCGAACAGTGGAATACAGAAATTTGTACCGCGAGATGGCGCTGTAATATTTTAAAATTTAAATATTTCAATTTCTAATTATGATTAAATTATTTTTAATACATCATTCGAAAGATATTTTAAAGTTCTTTTAAATTATCGAAAGTTTTCACAAGATTTACACGTTTTGAGGTCTCCTGAATCAGTTTTCTTTTATATCTCTGTTAATTAAAAAATGTTCATAAGTAATACATCATTTTAAAGCTTTGTTGAGTTGATACACATTTTAAAGTACTTTTACATTATCGAAAATGGAATTCGAGATTTCCCCCGATTTACACGTTTTGAGGTGTCCTGATTAGGTTTTCTTTTGTATCTCAGCTACTAATTAAAATAATTTCATAAGTAATACATCATTAGAAAGCTTTTTTGATTTGGAATCGAACAGTGGAATACAGAAATTTGTACCGCCAGATGGCGCTGTAATATTTTAAAATTTCAATATTTCAATTTCAAATTATGATTAAATTATTTTTAATACATCATTCGAAAGATATTTTAAAGTTCTTTTAAATTATCGAAAGTTTTCACCAGATTTACACGTTTTGAGGTGTTCCTGAATCAGTTTTCTTTTGTATCTCAGCTACTAATTAAAGTAATTTCATAAGTAATACATCATTAGAAAGCTTTTTTGATTTGGAATCGAACAGTGGAATACAGAAATTTGTACCGCCAGATGGCGCTGTAATATTTTAAATTTTCAATATTTCAATTTCTAATTATGATTATATTATTTTTAATACATCATTCGAAAGATATTTTAAAGTTCTTTTAAATTATCGAAAGTTTTCGCCAGATTTACACGTTTTGAGGTCTCCTGAATCACTTTTCTTTTATATCTCTGTTATTAATTAAAAAATGTTCATAAGTAATACATCATTTGAAAGCTTTGTTGAGTTGATACACATTTTAAAGTACTTTTACATTATCGAAAATGGAATTCGAGATTTCACCCGATTTACACGTTTTGAGGTGTCCTCATTAGGTTTTCTTTTGTATCTCAGCTACTAATTAAAATAATTTCATAAAAAATACATCATTAGAAAGCTTTTTTTGATTTGGAATCGAACAGTGGAATACAGAAATTTGTACCGCCAGATGGCGCTGTAATATTTTAAAATTTCAATATTTCAATTTCTAATTATTATTAAATTATTTTTAATACATCATTCGAAAGATATTTTAAAGTTCTTTTAAATTATCGAAAGTTTTCACCAGATTTGCACGTTTTGAGGTGTCCTGAATCAGTTTTCTTTTGTATCTCAGCTACTAATTAAAGTAATTTCATAAGTAATACATCATTAGAAAGCTTTTTTGATTTGGAATCGAACAGTGGAATACAGAAATTTGTACCGCCAGATGGAGCTGTAATATTTTAAAATTTCAATATTTCAATTTCTAATTATGATTAAATTATTTTTAATACATCATTCGAAAGATATTTTTAATTTCTTTTAAATTATCGAAAGTTTTCACCAGATATACACGTTTTGAGGTCTCCTGAATCAGTTTTCTTTTGTATCTCAGTTGTTAATTAAAAAATTTCATAAGTAATGCATCAATTGAAAGCTTTGTTGAGTTGATACACATTTTAAAGTACTTTTACTTTATCGAAAATGGAATTCGAGACTAATTAATATAATTTCATAAGTAATACATCATTAGAAAGCTTTTTGATTTGGAATCGAACAGTGGAATACAGAAATTTGTACTGCCAGATGCCGCTCCAATATTTTAAAATTTCAATATTTCAATTTCTAATTATGATTAAATTATTTTTAATACATCATTTGAAAGATATTTTAAAGTTTTTTTCAATTATCGAAAGTTTTCAACAGATTTACACGTTTTGAGGTGTTCCTGAATCAGTTTTCTTTTGTATCTCAGCTACTAATTAAAATAATTTCATAAGTAATAAATCATTAGAAAGCTTTTTTGATTTAGAATCGAACATTGGAATATAGAAATTTCTGCCGCCAGATGGCGCTGTAATATTTTAAAATTTCAATTTCTAATTTTGATTAAATTATTTTTAATACATCATTCGAAAGATATTTTAATGTTCCTTTAAATTATCGAAAATTTTCCCCAGATTTTCACGTTTTGAGGTGTCCTGAATTAGTTTTTTTTTCTTTATCTCAGTTATTAATTTAAAAAAGTTCATAAGTAAGACATCATTTGAAAGCTTATTTGAGTTGATACACATTTTAAAGTACTTTTACATAATTGAAAATGGAATTCGACATTTCACCCGATTTACGCGTTTTGAGGTGTCCTGATTAGGTTTTCTTTTGTATCTCATCTACTAATTAAAATAATTTCATGAGTAACACATTATTTGAAAGCTTTGTTGATCTGGAATCGAACAATAGATTACAGAAATTTCTTCCGCCAGATGGCGCTATAATATTTTTAAATTTCAATATTTCAAATTCTAATTATGATTAAATTATTTTTAATACATCATTCGAAAGATATTTTAAAGTTCTTTTATATTATCGGAAGTAGAATTCGAGATTTCAACTGATTTACAGTTTTAAGGTGTCCTGATCAGGTTTTCTTTTGCATCTCAGCTAAATGAGTAAGACCGTTCAAAATTGGTATATGTAAATTAATTAGGAGGGGCTGGAAGGGTGGGGGAGGAATTGGCGCGTAGCGCGCAGGAGACTACGCTGCCGAAGGCAGTGGGGACCCGGTCCGACAATTTACCTGATAAGAAATGATTTTTTTAATTTTCTTTTCTTAAGAATAAGAGTTTGATTTCAGAAGGAATATGTGCGCTCACCGCACGTATATCTTAACATGTGCGCGCGCAGCGCGCATGGGTTTTGGACCCCGTACGAGTTTTTACCCGATGATAAAAAAATTTTTTTACATTTTATTTTCTTAATAATAAAAGTTTGAGTTGAGGAGGAATATACGTGTACAGCGCACGTATATCGTGCGAACGGGTCTGCACTGCCGAAGGCAGTGGGGTCCCGGTGAGAGATTTTATCCGATGCTAAATGATATATTTTCTATTTCCTTTCCTTAAGAATGAAAGTTTATGAGTAATAACATAGAATTTCGAGAAGTCATAAGGGTGGAGAAAGAATACGTGCGTGCAGCGCACGGGTCTACGCTGCCGAAGGCAGTGGGGACCCGGTGCGACATTTTTCCTGATCAGAAATTTTTTTTCTTTTATTTTTATCACATGATAAAAATTAATGCAATTTTGAGAATTCATTAATTATTGTAATTCATTTTAAAATAGTGACCAGCGAAGCGGGCGTAGCCTGCTAGTAATAATAATAATAATAATAATTAATTGATTAATTTGCTCTTTAAATTTCTATAATATAGTATGTAAATGAAATATTTTACAAAAATTGTAATAATTATAATATATCAAATCCAAATCTAAAATTTCATGTTTTCTGTTATTATTATTATTTTTTAATTTTATAAAATAATATTGTAATGAAATTAAAAAAAAAAAAAAAAAAAAAAAAGAACTCGGTTACCATTGGAAAAACTGAAAACAGAATTAAAATTAGTAAAATAAGTAATAAAATAAAATGAAGTAAAATGCATCTTTATTTGACTTTAATTTAAACTCATAATATATTTTTAAAAATATTAATTAATTAATTTTGTTTTTCGCATTGTGATACTTAATTTTACGAAATAATACATTTCTGCAAAGCATACTGGCAAAATAATTAAGAATTATACAGTGTATTATTTTATAAATTACTTTGTTCATTAAATTTCCAGTAAAAAACTATACTACTTAAATATTTATCAGTATAAAAGTTTCACATTTTAAAGATTTTTCTATTTTTATTTATTTTTCTCTTTTAAATCAAATCTATACTTCAAAAATAATAATTATTTCTTTCTTAAATTTAACAGTAGGGAGCAGGCATGAATATAACAATAAAAGCTACTCTAGAAAAAAAATCCTCCTTCATTTGTACAGACTTATTTCTTACATATAATATTGATATAAAATGAAATTATCATGCATCTGCAACCTTTAAATTAGAAATTAATAATACATTTCAAATTTTGTATTATTTTGCAAATTTTGTTTATTGCCTTTATTCAGAATCAGTTTATTGCCTTCCCTTAGTCGTTTCCGATAGATTTGGGGAGGAAGATGGGACTTTTAGAAAAAAAAAATATATAAGTTCCTTAAAAATGCCCCACCAGCGGCCGAGCGGTGGATGAGAGATGACGGATTCGATCCCATCCTGCACTCTTTGACTTAGCCGTTCCTTCCGTGTTTCTGTTTTTCTCCGAAACTCGCTTAATACGGGCCTCGACCCCTTAGAAAGACCTCATGGAGGTCATTCTACCTATATGCCTATAGGACCCTAGCGTAGTCAGTTTTCCTTAAAACCTACTACCAACCAACCTTAAAAAATTATCGTTGAAGTGATTGCATCTAGAAGATTTCTCAAAGTGCTAAAAAATCCTTATCATTTAAAATTTTAATGTTAGATCTCTTAGTATACTTTTTACCCCCATAACCCAATTTTAGAAAATGAAGCAATGTCCAAAATCCCTTCACCACGTTTTAGAAAATTTTCAGGAATTCTAGCCAGGAAGAATGTGGGAACTATGTACAGTATATTTAACCAGATAGGAATAAAACTACATTCAACAAAACATTTTTTAAAAAAACGTTTTCCCGATTAAAATTTCAAAGTGGTCTAACTGATTGCCCCCCTCCTATTTTCTCCATCTGAATTAATTTTAAACCAAACAAAATCTCCCTCAGATTGATTAAGCAACTTTTTTAGAATTATCAGAGTTTCCAAAGGAGGATCTGATCCCCACCCCCATGGTGTTAGGTATTTTGGAAAATTGCTGTCAAATCCTTACAACATTTTACTTTAAACATCTAAAATTAAAAATATAACAAAATATTAATATTTTGTTCATTCAATTGGACCATTTAAAAACTTGTGTTTAATTTTTTTTTTATCTAACCAAAATCTATGCGGTGAATGGAGCTCTTTAAAAACTTATTCATAACACTTTTTTACAAAAACTTTCGTACACAAATTATTTTTTGAACATTTATTTTAAATATTCTGTTGAACTATTTAAGAAACAGATGAACCGTTGAACCAAAGAAATTGAATATTAAATAAAATAAAATAAATCTCTCTCTCTCTCTGTCTCTTTTTTTTTTTTTTTTTTTTTTGTAGAAATTGTTTGTTATTTTAAAAATATACTATATTATGCCTTTGTAATGTTGCGTGTTTCCATCACACAACAAATATTCTTTCTTAAAGTTTTTTATTTATCACTTTTCATAAATTTTTAAAATTTCATTTAGTTTGTTATTTTGTTCGAGGTAAAATTTAATGTGTTATGAACTATGAAACTGCACTTTTTAAGGGTTACAAACTCATTGCCATGCTCCTTTAATTTTATATTTTAATCACTAGCAGGCTACGCCCGCTTCGCTGGTCACTATTTTTAAATGAATCACAATAATTAATGAATTCTAAAAATTGCATTAATTTTTATCATGTGATAAAAAAAGAAAAATAATATCTGATCAGGAAAAATGTCGCACCGGGTCCCCACTGCCTTCGGCAGCGTAGACCCGTGCACTGCGCGCACATATTCCTTCACCATCCTTATGACTTCTCAAAATTCCATGTTATTACTCACAAACTTTCATTCTCAAAAAAAGGAATTAAAAAATATATCATTTAGCATCGGGTAAAAACTCACACCGGGACGCCACTGCCTTCGGCAGCGCAGACCCATACGTTTGAGGATATACGTGCACTGTACACGCATATTCCTTCTCAACTCAAACTTTTATTAAGAAAATAAAATTTAAAAAAAAATCTTTTATCATCGGGTAAAAACTCGCACCGGGTCCCAAACCCATGCGCGCTGCGCGCTTATTCCTTCCCCACCGTTCCAGCCCCTCCTAATTAACTTGCATATACCAATTTTGAACGGTCTTACTCAATTAGCTGAGATGCAAAAGAAAACCTGATCAGGACACCTTAAATTTGTAAATCAGGTGAAATCTCGAATTCCACTTTCGATAATGTAAAAGAACTTTAAAATATCTTTCGCATGATGTATTAGAAATAATTTAATCATAATTAGAATATGAAATATTGAAATTTAAAAATATTACAGCGCCATCTGGCGGTAGAAATTTCTGTAATCTATTGTTCCATTCCAGATCAACAAAGCTTTCAAATGATGTATTACTCATGAAATTATTTTAATTAGTAGATGAGATACAAAAGAAAACCTAATCAGGACACCTCAAAACGTGTAAATCGGGTGAAATCTCGAATTCCATTTTCGATAATGTAAAAGAACTTTAAAATGTGTATCAACTAAAATAAGCTTTCAAATGATGTATTACTTATGAACTTCTTTTAATTAATAACTGAGATACAAAAAAAAACTGATTCAGGACACCTCAAAACGTGTAAATCTGGTGAAAACTTTCGATAATTTAAAAGAACTTTAAAATATCTTTCGAATGATGTATTACAAATAATTTAATCATAATTAGAAATTGAAATATTAAAATTTTAAAATATTACAGCGCCATCTAGTGGTACAAATTTCTGTATTCCACTGTTCGATTCCAAATCAAAAAAGCTTTCTAATGATGTATTACTTATGAAATTATTTTAATTAGTAGCTGAGATACAAAAGAAAACTGATTCAGGACACCTCAAAACGTGTAAATCTGGCTAAAACTTTCGATAATTTGAAAGAACTTTAAAATATCTTTCGAATGATGCATTAAAAATAATTTAATCATAATTAGAAATTGAAATATTGAAATTTGAATGTATGACAGCGCCATCTGGCGGTAGAAATTTCTGTAATCCACTGCTCGATTTCAAATAAAAAAAGCTTTCTAATGATGTATTACTTATAAAATTATTTTAATTAGTAGCTGAGATACAAAAGAAAACCTAATCTGGACACCTCAAAACGTGTAAATCGGATGAAATCTCGAATTCCATTTTCGATAATGTAAAAGTACTTTAAAATATGTATCAAGTCAACAAAGCTTTCAAATGATGTAATACTTATGAAATTTTTTTAATTAATTTCTGAGATATAAAAGAAAACTGATTCAGGACACCTCAGAACGTGTAAATCTGGTGAAAACTTTCGATAATTTAAAAGAACTTTAAAATATCTTTCGAATGATGTATTCAAAATAATTTAATCATAATTAGAAATTGAAATAATGAAATATTGAAATTTTAAAATATTACAGCGCCATCTGGCGGTACAAATTTCTGTATTCCACTGTTCGATTCCAAATCAAAAAAGCTTTCTAATGATGCATTACTTATGAAATTATTTTAATTTGTAGCTGAGATACAAAAGAAAACTAATTCAGGAGACCTCAAAACGTGTAAATCTGGTGAAAACTTTCGATAATTTAAAACTTTAAAATATCTTTCGAATGATGTATTAAAAATAATTTAATTGGAATTTGAAATATCGAAATATTAGCTGAGATACAAAAGAAAACCTACTCAGGACATTCTAAAACATGTAAATCACGTGAAATCTCTAATTCCATTATCTACGGTAGTTTTATTAATGGAAGTAAAAAGAAAAATAAATATTTTTTATTTCCCCCAAACCTATATATACCACGGTAGTCGGGTAATGGAAGTAAAAAGAAAAAGAAAAAGTATTTTTTAGTTCCTTCAAATGTATTTTGTTGCTATGGAAACTTCTATCGTCTATTGAAAGATGGATTACGTGTTAGAATAAAATTTATTTTGCAATTAAAATGTAACTGCTTTGTTTATTAATGAAAATTGATGAAATTTTAACTGCAGATTGTTTTTGTACTGAAAAGGTTGTATATTAAGTGTTGTGTACGAAAAAGAAAATTTGAATCACTTTGAAATTTGCAATTTTTAACCCCAGTTAAAGATCATGTGACATAATGACTTGCACCTGTTTTGTTTCTGTTCGAGACAGCCGTTAAAATCGTCTGCTGAATGCCGATAGAATGCCTCTTTTTAAGCAATAAGGATTTTTGGTCATTGTTCGATCGATATGGGTCAACATTTTAATTAATATCGCCGAAACTAATTAAGATTTTTAAATTCTGTTTCGAGGAAAACATCGGGAAGGCTCCAGAGCATACGTACGTCAATTCTTGTGTTTCTGCGTTCAGTAGGGGCTGAACGTATAAAAGAACAGACAGACAGACAGACAAACCTTTCCATTTATTATTATAGATTAACCCCTAAAAAGTAATGATATCAATACAAAAAACCCTTAACGGGTTAAGAGTTTGTGACGCAGCACTGCACTTTATGGCTATAAGAATTAGAAATACGGGTCTTAAAAATAATGATATCAAATAGAGTTAGATCGTTCAAAACTGGTATATAGATGTTTTCGATACTTACAAATCGATTGCGGATACTTTCGAATTTTTAAAATTATTAGGTGGGGCGGGAAGGGGGGGGGCGGTAAGGGGGGGGGGCTATGGTAAAAAACAAATATAAATACAGTTAGGCCGTTCAAAATTGGTACAGTTAGGTTTTAGATGCCTGCAAGTCGAATGGGGATATTTTCGAAAGTGTAAAGTTATTAGGAGGGCCGGGAAAGGGGGAGGGAAGGGGGAGGAGGGGGGCAAAAAAATAAAAATAGAGTTAGATCGCTCAAAATTGGTATATAGATGTTTTCGATACTTACAAATCGATTGCGGATACTTTCGAATTTTTAAAATTATTAGGGGGGGCGGGAAGGGGGGGGCTATGGTAAAAAACAAATAAAAATACAGTTAGGCCGTTCAAAATCGGTACAGATAGGTTTTAGAGGCCTGCAAGTCGAATGGGGATTTTTTTGAAAGTATAAAGTTATTAGGAGGGCCGGGAAGGGGGGGGCAGAGGGGCAAAAAAAAAAGAAAATAGAGTTAGATCATTCAAAATTGGTACGTAGAGGTTTCCAATACCTACAATTCGATTGCGGATATTTTCGAATTTTTAAAATTATTGGGAGGGCGGAAAGGGGGGGGGGAGTAGAGCGGTAAAAAAATAAAAATAGAGATATATCGTTCAAAACTGGTGCATAGATGTTTTTGATACTTACAAATCGATTGCGGATATTTCAAATTTGTAAAATTATTAGGATAGACAGGAGGGGGGGGGGCGAAGTGGGAAAATAATAGAAATAAGAGTTAGAGCATTTTGGGAATTTTTTCCTAAGGCAGTGAGAACCCGGTGCGACATTTTTCCTACTCAGATTTTGTTTCTCTTTTTTTTTCATGTGATAAAAATTAATGCAATTTTGAGAATTCATTATAGTGATTCATTTAAAAATAGGGACCAGCGAAGCGGGCGTTGCCTGCTAGTCTATATATATAAAAGAAGACTTCCTGAGTGAGGGGGTGATCTATCAACGGCCAGACCAAAACCCTGGACCTAGAAGCATGAAATTTTGTGACAATGTTCTTTCCATGACGTAGGCATCCACTAAGAAGCGATTTTACAAAATTCGCCCCCCAAGGGGGGGAGGGGGGGAAAAACGTGATTTCACAAAATCCTTCATATCTCAAACAAAAAAAACAGATATCCGTAAAATTTTTGCTTTAAAATATAGCTAACACAAATGTCTGAAAACCAATTTCTGGAATTTTCAAAATTCGGTCCCCAGGGGGGCGGGGGGGCAAAACGTGATTTCACATGCGTTAAAACGTGATTTCGCATAATCCTATATATCTCAAACAAAAAAATAGATATGCGTGAAATTTTTGCTCTAAAATATAGCTAATGCAAATATCTAAAAACCAATTTCTGGAATTTTAGAAATTCAGCCCCGAGGTGGGGCAGCAGGGGGGGGGAGAGGGGGGGGCAAAAAATAAAAAGAGAGTTAGATCGTTCAAAATTGGTATATAGATGTTTTCGATACTTACAAATCGATTGCGGATACTTTCGAATTTTTAAAATTATTAGGTGGGGCGGGAAGGGGGGGCGGTAAGGGGGGGGGCTATGGTAAAAAACAAATAGAAATACAGTTAGGCCGTTCGAAATTGGTACAGTTAGGTTTTAGATGCCTGCAAGTCGAATGGGGATATTTTCGAAAGTGTAAAGTTATTAGGAGGGTCGGGAAAGGGGGAGGGGAGGGGGAGGAGGGGGGCAAAAAAATAAAAATAGAGTTAGATCGCTCAAAATTGGTATATAGATGTTTTCGATACTTACAAATCGATTGCGGATACTTTCGAATTTTTAAAATTATTAGGTGGGGCGGTAAGGGGGGGGGCTATGGTAAAAAACAAATAGAAATACAGTTAGGCCGTTCAAAATCGGTACAGATAGGTTTTAGAGGCCTGCAAGTCGAATGGGGATTTTTTTGAAAGTATAAAGTTATTAGGAGGGCCGGGAAGGGGGGGGCAGAGGGGCAAAAAAAAAAAAAGAAAATAGAGTTAGATCATTCAAAATTGGTACATAGAGGTTTCCAATACCTACAATTCGATTGCGGATATTTTCGAATTTTTAAAATTTTTGGGAGGGCGGGAAGGGGGGGGGATAAGAGCGGTAAAAAAATAAAAATAGAGATATATCGTTCAAAACTGGTGCATAGATGTTTTTGATACTTACAAATCGATTGCGGATATTTCAAATTTGTAAAATTATTAGGATAGACAGGAGGGGGGGGGGGCGAAGTGGGAAAATAATAGAAATAAGAGTTAGAGCATTTTGGGAATTTTTTCCGAAGGCAGTGAGAACCCGGTGCGACATTTTTCCTACTCAGATTTTGTTTCTCTTTTTTTTTCATGTGATAAAAATTAATGCAATTTTGAGAATTCATTATAGTGATTCATTTAAAAATAGGGACCAGCGAAGCGGGCGTAGCCTGCTAGTCTATATATATAAAAGAAGACTTCCTGAGTGAGGGGGTGATCTATCAACGCCCAGACCAAACCCCTGGACCTAGAAGCATGAAATTTTGTGACAATGTTCTTTCCATGACGTAGGCATCCACTAAGAAGCGATTTTACAAAATTCGCCCCCCAAGGGGGGGAGGGGGGGAAAAACGTGATTTCACAAAATCCTTCATATCTCAAACAAAAAAAACAGATATCCGTAAAATTTTTGCTTTAAAATATAGCTAACACAAATGTCTAAAAACCAATTTCTGGAATTTTCAAAATTCGGTCCCCAAGGGGGGCGGGGGGGCAAAACGTTATTTCACATGCGTAAAAACGTGATTTCGCATAATCCTATATATCTCAAACAAAAAAATAGATATGCGTGAAATTTTTGCTCTAAAATATAGCTAATGCAAATATCTAAAAACCAATTTCTGGAATTTTAGAAATTCAGCCCCGAGGTGGGGCAGCAGGGGGGGGGGGGAGAGGGGGGGGGGCAAAAAATAAAAAGAGAGTTAGATCGTTCAAAATTGGTATATAGAGGTTTTCGATACCTGCAAATCGATTTCGGATATTTTCGAATTTATAAAATTATTAGGAGGTGCGGGAAGGGGGGGGGGCGGCAAGGGGGGGCTATGGGGCAAAAACAAATAGAAATACAGGTAGGCCGTTCAAAATTGGTACAGTTAGGTTTTAGATGCCTGCAAGTCGAATGGGGATATTTTCGAAAGTGTAAAGTTATTAGGAGGGCCGGGAAAGGGGGAGGGGAGAGGGGGGGAGGGGGGCAAAAAATAAAAATAGAGTTAGATCGTTCAAAACTGGTATATAGATGTTTTCGATACTTACAAATCGATTGCGGATACTTTCGAATTTTTAAAATTATTAGGTGGGGCGGGAAGGGGGGGGGTAAGGGGGGGGGGAGCTATGGTCAAAAACAAATAGAAATACAGTTAGGCCGTTCAAAATTGGTACAGTTAGGTTTTAGATGCCTGCAAGTCGAATGGGGAAAAGAAACAAAAGGGCGGTATTGGTTTAAGTGGCCTTTTAGACGGTTTTGTGAGTCAGGTGTGTTCGGAATTATCAGAAAAGTGTGTACAAGAAGGAGGAATGTTGTTTTGAGTGCAAAAACGTGGAAAAAATGAATGTATAAGGAAAAGAAACAAAAGGGAGGTATTGGTTTAAATGGTCTTTTAGGCGATTTTGTGAGTCAGATGGGTTCGGAATCATAAAAACAGTGTGTACGCGAAGGAGGAAAGTTGTTTTGAGTGCAAAAGCGTGGAAAAAATTAATGTATAACGAAAAAAAATATAAGGGCGGTATTGGTTTAAATGGTTTTTTAGACAGTTTTGTGATTCAGATGGGTTTGGAATCTTAAAAACAATGTGTACGCGAAGGAGGAAAGTTGTCTTGAGTGCAAAAACGTGGAAAAAATGAATGTATAAGGAAAAGAAACAAAAGGGAGGTATTGGTTTAAATTGTCTTTTAGACGATTTTGTGAGACAGATGGGTTCGGAATCATAAAAACAGTGTGTACGCGAAGGAGGAAAGTTGTTTTGAGTGCAAAAACGTGTAAAAAATTAATGTATAACGAAAAAAAACATAAGGGCGGTATTGGTTTAAATGGCTTTTTAGACAGTTTTGTGATTCAGATGGGTTTGGAATCTTAATAAAACTAAGTAAGTTATAGAGTTCAATAACTTTATTAAACTAGTATGTTGTGGCCGCCACATGACTTTCTTCTATATTTTCCCATACAAATTCACTCAGTAAATATAATTTATTAAAATTATTATGTAAAAAAATTATCTTCCATGATAATGCACATGATTTCTATATTACACAAGTAGTATAACACTAAATATCCAAGAAAAAAAAGTTGAATTTATTCTCAATATTACATTTTTTTAAGCTATTGTATAGCTTTTATCGCGGGCTTTGAGCGCGGCGACCGAATCAGAAAATTCCGTAACGAAAAAAAAAACCTAACACAGTTCGGCAGACTTCGGTAGACTTCGGCTGTACGAAGCTCGCACGAATCGAGACGAGCTGCTCCGAAATCGGACGAATACGTAAGCAGCTGTTTGTGAGAAAGTATATAGGTGTATAGGTATCTATCATTTATGTGCAACAGTGAATAGCTGTACGCGTACAATTTGTGTATAAAGTGTCTTTAATATGAATAAACAAAGTGCATTTATTTGTGTATAAAGTGTTTTTAATATGAATAAACAAAGTGCATTTATTAATGAAGAAAGTGATGAAAAAATAGTGAAAGAAAATGAGTGAGTACTCTATATACATACATTTTATTATTATCACAAATACAGTATTTTTTAACACGCTTTTATTAGCTTCACCTGTATGTATGTATGTATGTATGTTTGTTTGTTTGTTTGTTTGTTTGTAACTTCTCTGGGAGCAAACAAAAAAATTATATTGTGAAATAAAATCTTTTTGTAAAAAAATAGAACCGACTCCAAAAAGCAACTACTATTAAAAAAAATTGTATGAAATGAAACTAAATTGCGCCAAAGAGTATAAAATAATTTCCTTCGCCAAACAACCTATAACACTACAATTAATCATAACTTTTGAAGTCGGCGCAAAATTAAATAAAATTTAATTAGTTTTTAAAGGTTTGTTTTTAGATCGGTAGCAACAAATGCTGTCGTCGAGAATGATCCATTTTCATGTTTCCTTTATTATTGTATTCACTGTATACAATTGGTCCATTGGTAGCATCTACACAGAACAGTGGACATTTTTCACAATACAGAATTTATGTTTCTACGAAGTTAGAGTTTTCTTTGCAAATTTGGTATAACTTTGATAACTATCATCCTTGGTGGCTTTTGGATTTGGCGTTGAAAACGTATTGCAAAAATATACACGCAAGATGTATATTTTCAAAATACATTTTGTACGAAGTATTGTTTCATATTCTTGATTACTCTCTTAATATACCTTATCAAATTAATCATGATATCCCAAAGAAATTAAATATGTTTGCCAGATAATTTTGCGATTTTTCTTTCACCAAGGACGTCAGATACCAGCATCTTCGCCAACTTTTGCTGCTTACAAAATTTTATTTGTTTTCTTGAATCAAAATAGTTTTCGGCTGCGTTTTGCAGGTGACAATGTGAGATGTGTAGTTTGAATAGGATTCGATTTTTGTATTGAATAAAGGTATCAATTTTCATTTAATTTTGCGCCGACTTCAAAAGTTATGATTAATTGTAGTGTTATAGGTTGTTTGGCGAAGGAAATTATTTTATACTTTTTGGCGCAATTTAGTTTCATTTCATACAATTTTTTGAAGTCGGTTAAAAAAAATACTTCCCATTCGTGAACGATATGGCGTAGAGGTAAGGCGCCGCGCTACGAACCTAAAGGTCCAGTGTTCGATCCCCGTCAGGGGAAATTTTTTAAAAATGGTTTTTAAGCTATTACATAGCTTTTATCGCGGGCTTTGAGCGCGGCGACCGAATCAAGAAATTCCGTAACGAAAATATACCTAACACAGTTCGGCAGACTTCGGCAGAGAGTCAGTTCGGCAGACTTCGGCACGGTGTTTGTGTGCGTGCGACTAGACGTATGCGTGTAGACTAGCTGCTAACTGCTCATAACTGATTCTATCTCTTTTAGACACAATGCTAGGTGAGACAGCGTACTTTTTGGCCGCGTCCAAGAGTGAGTTCGAGCCCGAGACTAGTTGAACCTTAACGTGTATGTATATGGTACGACTGTACGAAGCTCGCACGGATCGAGACGAGCTGCTCCGAAATCGGACGAATACGTAAGCAGCTGTTTGGGAGAAAGTATATAGGTGTATAGGTATCTATCATCTATGTACAACAGTGAATAGCTGTACGCGTAAAATTTGTGTATAAAGTGTTTTAAATATGAATAAACAAAGTGCATTTATTAAAATCCCCCCAAGGCACAACTCTGACATGAGTCCCCCCAAGGCACAACTTTGATATGAGTCCCCTCCCCAAGGCTCAACTTTGACATGAGTCCCCCCCAAGGCACAACTTTGACATGAGTCCCCCCCCAAGGCACAACTTTGACATGAGTCCCCCCAAGGCACAACTTTGACATGAGTCCCTTCCCCAAGGCATAACTTTGACATGAGTCCCCCAAGGCCCAACTTTGACATGAGTCCCCCCAAGGCCCAACTTTGACATGAGTCCCCCCAAGGCCCAACTTTGACATGAGTCCCCCCAAGGCCCAACTTTGACATGAGTCCCCCCCCAAGGCCCAACTTTGACATGAGTCCCCCCCCCAGAACTTGAATTAATATCAAAGAAAAAAAAATACTGCATAAATAAAATAAATAAATAATTATAATTGCATAAGTTGATAAAAAATGCTATGCAATAGCTTTACCGCGGCAGTCCCCGAGTGCCACACATATTTTTTTTTTTTTTTTTTTGGTTAAAAATGAAAAAAAAAAAAAATCGACAACTTTATTTTAAATTATCGCAGATCGATGGTTCAACCATTCATTTTAAAGGTATTGGCGAGCTCTTTTGAAAGATACCCATTATGAAAATTTACTTCCCTCGAGGGGGACCTCCCCCCCCCCCCGGGAGAGAGACGAGGTTCCTACATGCACATTTTTTTTCCAGTTGACTATCTCTATAACAAATAATTCTTGTAAATTTCATAATGATTATTAAAAAATAATTCTCTTTATGCACATTTATACAAAAGTTTGTCCTATACCGCCATGTTAAAAAAAAAAAAAAAAAAAAAAAGCGGGATGGCAACGCAAGCTGTTGGACAATTTCTACCAAAAGTTCATGGGCACTCATTCTTGTCAAGATGTAACTCCATACCCATTTGCATGAAATTCTGTCCAGTAGTACCTGAGATGCAGTCGCCACAAAATTTTGTCACACACACAGACATTTTCTAAAATTGGTCAAACCGTGTTCTACAGCTCTCAAAGCGTGTCAATCCGTCCAAAACCCGAGGTCGAAAATTTTTACGAATCCAATACTTTCTTCTATTGAATATAGGAGAAAGTAAAAATAATTCAGATGATGTCCAAAATGTTACATTTTGTGGTTGGCAGCCCCTTTGATCGAGACATGTGTTTAACAATGTTTCTAATGTTAAAGAGTGCATTTTTTAACATTTTCCAACATGGCTTAAAAGGTGTTCATGACTTCGTTTCTCTGTCGTTCCAGCTCTCGCGAATATTATTCCAAACTCTAACGTACACAAACATCAAACCGTTTCAATTATCTCCTTATATTATTAAAATCTGTGCGCATCTGTCTTTCTGTCTGTCTGTCTGTCTGTCTGTCTGTCTTTCTGTCTGTCTGTCTGTCTGTCTGTCTGTCTGTGAGAAATGCCTTGTGACCGCTAAAGCTCCGGCGCTAATGGTCGCATCGCTTCGAAACCGGTGTCAACAGACGCAGAATTTCTTCATCTCGACATCGCGATAATTCGCTAAGCGATGCGACCCTAATTAGCGGAGATATTAATTAAAACGTCCACCCTTGTCTACCGAAAAATGACCCAGAATTCATGATTAAATGCTTTAAAAGCGACATTTTTACGGAAAAAGTGGAAAATAAATTAGAAATATCAGTCGTATCGTTACAAATAAGGTATCAAATGAAAGATCCGATTTTTCTGAATCCGACGGTTTAAACAGCTTATCGATAGGGCAATTAGATTTTTTAAAATTAACTAAAGTATGAAAAAAAAGGTGGCAACAAATCACAAGAGTTTTATTAATTTCGCAATAGACGTATTTCGGTTACCATGGCGCCGGGCGAAAGAATAAATAGATTTTACTTCCTGCTTTACTGATTTTGTACTGGAAATAAAAATTGCAAATTTCAAAATGCTTCAATTTTATTCAAAATTATTTCAAACTTGCTACACACTTTTAACATCACAAGACGAAGTAGCAGTTAAAATTTCACCGGGTTTCCAAAATAAATAAAAAATGTACAATTTAATTGCAAATTAAATTTTATTCTCATACGCGTATTTCAAATTCTAACTATGATTAAATTATTTTTAATACATCTTTCGAAAGATATTTTAAAGTACTTTTATATTATCGAAAGTGGGATTCAAGATTTCGCTTCAATTACACGTTTTGAGGTCTCCTGAATCGGTTTTCTTTTGTATCTCAGCTACTAATTAAAATAATTTCATAAGTAATACATCATTTGATAGCTTTGTTGATTTGGAATCGAACAGTAGATTACAGAAATTTCTACCGCCAGATGGCGCTGTAATATTTTCAAATTTCAATAGTTCAATTTCTAATTATGATTAAATTATTTTTAATACATCATTCGAAAGATATTTTAAAGTTTTTTTATATTATCGAAAGTTTTCACCAGATTTACACGTTTTGAGGTGTCCTGATTAGGTTTTCTTTTGCATCTCAGCTAATTCAGTTTGACCGTTCAAAATTGATATATGTAGGATAATTAGGAAGGGCTGAAAGGGTGGGGAAGATATAGGCGTGCACCGCGCTCACGGGACAGCGCTGCCGAAGGCAGTGGGGACCTGTTCCGACTTTTTAACCGATGAGAAATGATTTTTTTTTCAATTTCTTTTCTTAAGAAAAAAATTTGACTTGAGAAGGAATATGTGCGCGTAGCGCGCGTATACCTTCACATGTGCGCGCGCAGCGCGCATGGGTCTGCGCTGCCGAAGGCAGTGGGGACACGGTGTGAGTTTTTACACGATCAGAAATGATTTTTTTAGGGGGCACGAAGGGTCAGGGAAGGAATACGCGCGCGCAGTGCGTGTATTCCTTAACTTAAACGCGCGCAGCGCGCACGGGACTGCGCTGCCGTAGACAGTGAGGACCCAGGCCGACTTTGTACCTGATGAGAAATGATTTTTTAAATTTTCTTTTCTTAAGAATAAAAATTTGATTTGAGAAATCAAATTTTATTTGGACGCAGACCGACTTTTTACCCAATCAGAAATGATTTTTTTTTTTTTTTTTTTTTTTTTTTTTTTTAAATTTCTTTTCTTAAAACTAAAAGTTACTGTTAGTGATTCATTAATTTTAGTGATTCATTTGAAAATACTGACCCGCTAGCGGGCGAAGCTCGCTAGTATATATTAAAAGCGAAGGAGGAAAGTTGTCTTGAGTGCAAAAACGTGGAAAAAATGAATGTATAAGGAAAAGAAACAAAAGGGCGGTATTGGTTTAAATGGCCTTTTAGACGGTTTTGTGAGTCAGGTGGGTTCGGAATCGAAATTATCAGAAAAGTGTGTACAAGAAGGAGGAATGTTGTTTTGAGTGCAAAAACGTGGAAAAAATGAATGTATAAGAAAAAGAAACAAAAGGGAGGTATTGGTTTAAATGGTCTTTTAGACATTTTGTGATTCAGATTGGTTTGGAATCTTAAAAACAGTGTGTACGCGAAGGAGAAAAGTTGTCTTGAGTGCAAAAACGTGGAAAAAATGAATGTATAAGGAAAAGAAACAAATGGGCGGTATTGGTTTAAATGGCCTTTTAGACGGTTTTTGTGAGTTAGGTGGTTCGGATACATAGAAATAGTGTGTACGCGAAGGAGGAAAGTTGTCTTGAGTGCAAAAACGTGGAAAAAATGAATGTATAAGGAAAAGAAACAAATGGGCGTTATTGGTTTAAATGGCCTTTTAGACGGTTTTTGTGAGTCAGGTGGGTTCGGATTCACAAAAAAAGTGTGTACGAGAAGGAGGAAAGTTGGAAAAACGTGCAAAAAATGAATGTATAAGGAAAAGAAACAAAAAGGCGGTATTGGTTTAAATGGCCTTTTTAACGATTTTGTGAGTCAGATGGGTTCGGAATCATAAAAAAAGTGTGTACGCGAAGGAGGAAAATTGTTTTGAGTGCAAAAACGTGGAAAAAATGAATGTATAAGGAAAAGAAACAAAAGGGCGGTATTGGTTTAAACGGCTTTTTAGACCAGAGTCAGATGGGTTGGGAATCTTAAAAACAGTGTGTACTCGGAGGAGGAAAGTTGTTTTGAGTGCAAAAACGTGGAAAAAATGAATGTATAGGGAAAAAAAACAAAAGGGAGGTATTGGTTTAAATGGTCTTTTAGACGATTTTGTGAGACAGATGGGTTCGGAATCATAAAAAAAGTGTGTACGCGAAGGAGGAAAGTTGTTTTGAGTGCAAAAACGTGGAAAAAATGAATGTATAAGGAAAAGAAACAAATGGGAGGTATTGGTTTAAATGGTCTTTTAGACGATTTTGTGAGTCAGATGGGTTGGGAATCATAAAAACAGTGTGTACGCGAAGGAGGAAAGTTGTTTTGAGTGCCGAGACGTCGAAAAAATAAATGTATAAGGAAAAGAAACAAAAGGGCAGTATTGGTTTAAATGGCTTTTTAGACAGTTTTGTGAGTAAGATGGGTTCGGAATCATAAAAACGGTGTGTACGCGAAGGAGGAAAGTTGTTTTGAGTGCAAAAACGTGGAAAAAATGAATGTATAAGGAAAAGAAACAAATGGGCGTTATTGGTTTAAATGGCCTTTTAGACGGTTTTTGTGAGTCAGGTGGGTTCGGATTCACAAAAAAAGTGTGTACGAGAAGGAGGAAAGTTGGAAAAACGTGCAAAAAATGAATGTATAAGGAAAAGAAACAAAAAGGCGGTATTGGTTTAAATGGCCTTTTTAACGATTTTGTGAGTCAGATGGGTTCGGAATCATAAAAAAAGTGTGTACGCGAAGGAGGAAAATTGTTTTGAGTGCAAAAACGTGGAAAAAATGAATGTATAAGGAACAGAAACAAAAGGGCGGTATTGGTTTAAACTGCTTTTTAGACAGCTTTGTGAGTCAGATGGGTTGGGAATCTTAAAAACAGTGTGTACTCGGAGGAGGAAAGTTGTTTTGAGTGCAAAAACGTGGAAAAAATGAATGTATAGGGAAAAAAAACAAAAGGGAGGTATTGGTTTAAATGGTCTTTTAGACGATTTTGTGAGACAGATGGGTTCGGAATCATAAAAAAAGTGTGTACGCGAAGGAGGAAAGTTGTTTTGAGTGCAAAAACGTGGAAAAAATGAATGTATAAGGAAAAGAAACAAATGGGCGGTATTGGTTTAAATGGCCTTTTAGACGGTTTTTGTGAGTCAGGTGGGTTCGGATTCATAAAAAAAGTGTGTACGAGAAGGAGGAAAGTTGGAAAAACGTGAAAAAAATGAATGTATAAGGAAAAGAAACAAAAGGGCGGTATTGGTTTAAATGGCCTTTTAGACGGTTTTGTGAGTCAGGTGGGTTCGGAATTATCAGAAAAGTGTGTACAAGAAGGAGGAATGTTGTTTTGAGTGCAAAAACGTGGAAAAAATGAATGTATAAGGAAAAGAAACAAAAGGGAGGTATTGGTTTAAATGGTCTTTTAGGCGATTTTGTGAGTCAGATGGGTTCGAAATCATAAAAACAGTGTGTACGCGAAGGAGGAAAGTTGTTTTGAGTGCAAAAGCGTGTAAAAAATTAATGTATAACGAAAAAAAACATAAGGGCGGTATTGGTTTAAATGGCTTTTTAGACAGTTTTGTGATTCAGATGGGTTTGGAATCTTAAAAACAGTGTGTACGCGAAGGAGGAAAGTTGTCTTGAGTGCAAAAACGTGGAAAAAATGAATGTATAAGGAAAAGAAACAAAAGGGAGGTATTGCTTTTAGACGATTTTGTGAGACAGATGGGTTCGGAATCATAAAAACAGTGTGTACGCGAAGGAGGAAAGTTGTTTTGAGTGCCGAAACGTGGAAAAAATGAATGTATAAGGAAAAGAAACAAAAGGGCGGTATTGGTTTAAATGGCCTTTTAGACGGTTTTGTGAGTCAGGTGGGTTCGGAATCGGAATTATCAGAAAAGTGTGTACAAGAAGGAGGAATGTTGTTTTGAGTGCAAAAACGTGGAAAAAATGAATGTATAAGAAAAAGAAACAAAAGGGAGGTATTGGTTTAAATGGTCTTTTAGGCGATTTTGTGAGTCAGATGGGTTCGGAAACATAAAAACAGTGTGTACGCGAAGGAGGAAAGTTGTTTTGAGTGCAAAAACGTGGAAAAAATTAATGTATAACGAAAAAAAACATAAGGGCGGTATTGGTTTAAATGGCTTTTTAGACATTTTTTGATTCAGATGGGTTTGGAATCTTAAAAACAGTGTGTACGCGAAGGAGAAAAGTTGTCTTGAGTGCAAAAACGTGGAAAAAATGAATGTATAAGGAAAAGAAACAAATGGGCGGTATTGGTTTAAATGGCCTTTTAGACGGTTTTTGTGAGTCAGGTGGTTCGGATACATAAAAATAGTGTGTACGCGAAGGAGGAAAGTTGTCTTGAGTGCAAAAACGTGGAAAAAATGAATGTATAAGGAAAAGAAACAAATGGGCGTTATTGGTTTAAATGGCCTTTTAGACGGTTTTTGTGAGTCAGGTGGGTACGGATTCACAAAAAAAGTGTGTACGAGAAGGAGGAAAGTTGGAAAAACGTGCAAAAAATGAATGTATAAGGAAAAGAAACAAAAAGGCGGTATTGGTTTAAATGGCCTTTTTAACGATTTTGTGAGACAGATGGGTTCGGAATCATAAAAAAAGTGTGTACGCGAAGGAGGAAAATTGTTTTGAGTGCAAAAACGTGGAAAAAATGAATGTATAAGGAAAAGAAACAAAAGGGCGGTATTGGTTTAAACGGCTTTTTAGACAGCTTTGTGAGTCAGATGGGTTCGGAATCATAAAAAAAGTGTGTACGCGAATGAGGAAAGTTGTTTTGAGTGCAAAAACGTGGAAAAAATGAATGTATAAGGAAAAGAAACAAATGGGCGGTATTGGTTTAAATGGCCTTTTAGACGGTTTTTGTGAGTCAGGTGGGTTCGGATTCATAAAAAAAGTGTGTACGAGAAGGAGGAAACTTGGAAAAACGTGGAAAAAATGAATGTATAAGGAAAAGAAACAAAAGGGCGGTATTGGTTTAAATGGCCTTTTAGACGGTTTTGTGAGTCAGGTGGGTTCGGAATTATCAGAAAAGTGTGTACAAGAAGGAGGAATGTTGTTTTGAGTGCAAAAACGTGGAAAAAATGAATGTATAAGGAAAAGAAACAAAAGGGAGGTATTGGTTTAAATGGTCTTTTAGGCGATTTTGTGAGTCAGATGGGTTTGAAATCATAAAAACAGTGTGTACGCGAAGGAGGAAAGTTGTTTTGAGTGCAAAAGCGTGGAAAAAAATTAATGTATAACGAAAAAAAAATATAAGGGCGGTATTGGTTTAAATGGTTTTTTAGACAGTTTTGTGATTCAGATGGGTTTGGAATCTTAAAAACAGTGTGTACGCGAAGGAGGAAAGTTGACTTGAGTGCAAAAACGTGGAAAAAATGAATGTATAAGGAAAAGAAACAAAAGGGAGGTATTGGTTTAAATGGTCTTTTAGACGATTTTGTGAGACAGATGGGTTCGGAATCATAAAAACAGTGTGTACGCGAAGGAGGAAAGTTGTTTTGAGTGCCGAAACGTGGAAAAAATGAATGTATAAGGAAAAGAAACAAAAGGGCGGTATTGGTTTAAATGGCCTTTTAGACGGTTTTGTGAGTCAGGTGGGTTCGGAATCGGAATTATCAGAAAAGTGTGTACAAGAAGGAGGAATGTTGTTTTGAGTGCAAAAACGTGGAAAAAATGAATGTATAAGAAAAAGAAACAAAAGGGAGGTATTGGTTTAAATGGTCTTTTAGACGATTTTGTGAGACAGATGGGTTCGGAATCATAAAAACAGTGTGCACGCGAAGGAGGAAAGTTGTTTTGAGTGCTGAAACGTGGAAAAAATAAATGTATAAGGAAAAGAAACAAAGGGGCGGTATTGGTTTAAATGGCTTTTTAGACAGTTTTGTGAGTAAGATGGGTTCGGAATCATAAAAACAGTGTGTACGCAAACGATGAAAATTGTTTTGAGTACAAAAATGTGGAAAAAATGAATGTATAAGGAAAAGAAACAAATGGGCGGTATTGGTTTAAATGGCCTTTTAGACGGTTTTTGTGAGTCAGGTGGGTTCGGATTCATAAAAAAAGTGTGTAGGAGAAGGAGGAAAGTTGGAAAAACGTGGAAAAAATGAATGTATAAGGAAAAGAAACAAAAGGGCGGTATTGGTTTAAATGGACTTTTTAACGATTTTGTGAGTCAGATGGGTTCGGAATCATAAAAAAAGTGTGTACGCGAAGGAGGAAAATTGTTTTGAGTGCAAAAACGTGGAAAAAATTAATGTATAACGAAAAAAAACATAAGGGCGGTATTGGTTTAAATGGCTTTTTAGACATTTTTGTGATTCAGATGGGTTTGGAATCTTAAAAACAGTGTGTACGCGAAGGAGAAAAGTTGTCTTGAGTGCAAAAACGTGGAAAAAATGAATGTATAAAGAAAAGAAACAAAAGGGAGGCATTGGTTTAAATGGTCTTTTAGACGATTTTGTGAGACTGATGGGTTCGGAATTATAAAAACAGTGTGTACGCGAAGGAGGAAAGTTGTTTTGAGTGCCGAAACGTGGAAAAAATAAATGTATAAGGAAAAGAAACAAAAGGGCGGTATTGGTTTAAATGGCTTTTTAGACAGTTTTGTGAGTAAGATGGGTTCGGAATCATAAAAACAGTGTGTACGCGAAGGAGGAAAGTTGTTTTGAGTACAAAAATGTGGAAAAAATGAATGTATAAGGAAAAGAAACAAATGGGCGGTATTGGTTTAAATGGCCTTTTAGACGGTTTTTGTGAGTCAGGTGGGTTCGGATTCATAAAAAAAGTGTGTACGAGAAGGAGGAAAGTTGGAAAAACGTGGAAAAAATGAATGTATAAGGAAAAGAAACAAAAGGGCGGTATTGGTTTAAATGGCTTTTTAGACGGTTTTGTGAGTCAGGTAGGTTCGGAATCATCAGAAAAGTGTGTACAAGGAGGAATGTTGTTTTGAGTGCAAAAACGTGGAAAAAACGAATGTATAAGGAAAAGAAACAAAAGGGACGTATTGGTTTAAATGGTCTTTTAGACGATTTTGTGAGACAGATGGGTTCGGAATCATAAAAACAGTGTGTACGCGAAGGAGGAAAGTTGTTTTGAGTGCAAAAACGTGTAAAAAATTAATGTATAACGAAAAAAAACATGGCGGTATTGGTTTCAATGGCCTTTTAGACGGTTTTGTGAGTCAGGTGGGTTCGGAATTATCAGAAAAGTGTGTACAAGAAGGAGGAATGTTGTTTTGAGTGCAAAAACGTGGAAAAAATGAATGTATAAGGAAAAGAAACAAAAGGGAGGTATTGGTTTAAATGGTCTTTTAGGCGATTTTGTGAGTCAGATGGGTTCGAAATCATAAAAACAGTGTGTACGCGAAGGAGGAAAGTTGTTTTGAGTGCAAAAGCGTGTAAAAAATTAATGTATAACGAAAAAAAACATAAGGGCGGTATTGGTTTAAATGGCTTTTTAGACAGTTTTGTGATTCAGATGGGTTTGGAATCTTAAAAACAGTGTGTTCGCGAAGGAGGAAAGTTGTCTTGAGTGCAAAAACGTGGAAAAAATGAATGTATAAGGAAAAGAAACAAAAGGGAGGTATTGCTTTTAGACGATATGTGTACGCGAAGGAGGAAAGTTGTTTTGAGTGCCGAAACGTGGAAAAAATGAATGTATAAGGAAAAGAAACAAAAGGGCGGTATTGGTTTAAATGGCCTTTTAGACGGTTTTGTGAGTCAGGTGGGTTTGGAATTATCAGAAAAGTGTGTACAAGAAGGAGGAATGTTGTTTTGAGTGCAAAAACGTGGAAAAAATGAATGTATAAGAAAAAGAAACAAAAGGGAGGTCTTGGTTTAAATGGTTTTTAGGCGATTTTGTGAGTCAGATGGGATCGGAATCATAAAAACAGTGTGTACGCGAAGGAGAAAAGTTGTCTTGAGTGCAAAAACGTGGAAAAAATGAATGTAGAAGGAAAAGAAAAAAAAAGGTGGTATTGGTTTAAATGGTCTTTTAGACGATTTTGTGAGTCAGATTGGTTCGGAGTCATAAAAACAGTGTGTACGCGAAGGAGAAAAGTTGTTTTGAGTGCAAAAACGTGGAAAAAATTAATGTATAAGGAAAAGAAACAAAAGGGAGGTATTGGTTTAAATGGTCTTTTAGACGATTTTGTGAGACAGATGGGTTCGGAATTATCAGAAAAGTGTGTACGCGAAGGAGGAAAATTGTTTTGAGTGCAAAAACGTGGAAAAAATGAATGTATAAGGAAAAGAAACAAAAGGGCTGTATTGGTTTAAAAGGCTTTTTTAGACGATTTTGTGAGTCAGATGAGTTCGGAATCATAAAAACAGTGTGTACGCGAAGGAGGAAAGTTGTCTTGAGTGCAAAAACGTGGAAAAAATGAATGTATAAGGAAAAGAAACAAAAGGGCGGTATTGGTTTAAATAGTCTTTTAGACGATTTTGTGAGTCAGGTGGGTTCGGAATTATCAGAAAAGTGTGTACAAGAAGGAGGAATGTTGTTTTGAGTGCAAAAACGTGGAAAAAATGAAATTATAAGAAAAAGAAACAAAAGGGAGGTATTGGTTTAAATGGTCTTTTAGGCGATTTTGTGAGTCAGATGGGTTCGGAATCATAAAAACAGTGTGTACGCGAAGGAGGAAAGTTGTTTTGAGTGCAAAAACGTGGAAAAAATTATTGTATAACGAAAAAAAATATAAGGGCGGTATTGGTTTAAATGGTTTTTTAGACAGTTTTGTGATTCACATGGGTTTGGAATCTCAAAAACAGTGTGTACGCGAAGGAGGAAAGTTGTCTTGAGTGCAAAAACGTGGAAAAAGTGAATGTATAAGGAAAAGAAACAAAAGGGAGGTATTGGTTTAAATGGTCTTTTAGACGATTTTGTGAGTCAGATGGGTTCGGAATCATAAAAATAGTGTGTACGCGAAGGAGGAAAGTTGTCTTGAGTGCAAAAACGTGGAAAAAATGAATGTATAAAGAAAAGAAACAAAAGGGAGGCATTGGTTTAAATGGTCTTTTAGACGATTTTGTGAGACTGATGGGTTCGGAATTATAAAAACAGTGTGTACGCGAAGGAGGAAAGTTGTTTTGAGTGCCGAAACGTGGAAAAAATAAATGTATAAGGAAAAGAAACAAAAGGGTGGTATTGGTTTAAATGGCTTTTTAGACAGTTTTGTGAGTAAGATGGGTTCGGAATCATAAAAACAGTGTGTACGCGAAGGAGGAAAGTTGTTTTGAGTACAAAAATGTGGAAAAAATGAATGTATAAGGAAAAGAAACAAATGGGCGGTATTGGTTTAAATGGCCTTTTAGACGGTTTTTGTGAGTCAGGTGGGTTCGGATTCATAAAAAAAGTGTGTACGAGAAGGAGGAAAGTTGGAAAAACGTGGAAAAAGTGAATGTATAAGGAAAAGAAACAAAAGGGCGGTATTGGTTTAAATGGCCTTTTAGACGGTTTTGTGAGTCAGGTAGGTTCGGAATCATCAGAAAAGTGTGTACAAGGAGGAATGTTGTTTTGAGTGCAAAAACGTGGAAAAAACGAATGTATAAGGAAAAGAAACAAAAGGGACGTATTGGTTTAAATAGTCTTTTAGACGATTTTGTGAGACAGATGGGTTTGGAATCATAAAAACAGTGTGTACGCGAAGGAGGAAAGTTGTTTTGAGTGCAAAAACGTGTAAAAAATTAATGTATAACGAAAAAAAACATAAGGGCGGTATTGGTTTAAATGGCTTTTTAGACAGTTTTGTGATTCAGATGGGTTTGGAATCTTAAAAACAGTGTGTACGCGAAGGAGGAAAGTTGTCTTGAGTGCAAAAACGTGGAAAAAATGAATGTATAAGGAAAAGAAACATAAGGGAGGTATTGGTTTAAATGGTCTTTTAGACGATTTTGTGAGTCAGATGGGTTCGGAATCATAAAAACAGTGTGTACGCGAAGGAGGAAAGTTGTCTTGAGTGCAAAAACGTGGAAAAAATGAATGTATAAGGAAAAGAAACAAAAGGGAGGTATTGCTTTTAGACGATTTTGTGAGACAGATGGGTTCGGAATCATAAAAACAGTGTGTACGCGAAGGAGGAAAGTTGTTTTGAGTGCCGAAACGTGGAAAAAATGAATGTATAAGGAAAAGAAACAAAAGGGCGGTATTGGTTTAAATGGCCTTTTAGACGGTTTTGTGAGTCAGGTGGGTTTGGAATTATCAGAAAAGTGTGTACAAGAAGGAGGAATGTTGTTTTGAGTGCAAAAACGTGGAAAAAATGAATGTATAAGAAAAAGAAACAAAAGGGAGGTCTTGGTTTAAATGGTTTTTAGGCGATTTTGTGAGTCAGATGGGATCGGAATCATAAAAACAGTGTGTACGCGAAGGAGAAAAGTTGTCTTGAGTGCAAAAACGTGGAAAAAATGAATGTATAAGGAAAAGAAACAAAAGGGTGGTATTGGTTTAAATGGTCTTTTAGACGATTTTGTGAGTCAGATTGGTTCGGAATCATAAAAACAGTGTGTACGCGAAGGAGAAAAGTTGTTTTGAGTGCAAAAACGTGGAAAAAATTAATGTATAAGGAAAAGAAACAAAAGGGCGGTATTGGTTTAAATGGCCTTTTAGACGGTTTTGTGAGTCAGGTGGGTTTGGAATTATCAGAAAAGTGTGTACAAGAAGGAGGAATGTTGTTTTGAGTGCAAAAACGTGGAAAAAATGAATGTATAAGGAAAAGAAACAAAAGGGCGGTATTGGTTTAAATGGCCTTTTACACGGTTTTGTGAGTCAGGTGGGTTCGGAATTATCAGAAAAGTCTGTACAAGAAGGAGGAAAGTTGTTTTGAGTGCAAAAACGTGGAAAAAATGAATGTATAAGGAAAAGAAACAAATGGGCGGTATTGGTTTAAATGGCCTTTTAGACGGTTTTTGTGAGTCAGGTGGGTTCGGATTCACAAAAAAAGTGTGTACGAGAAGGAGGAAAGTTGGAAAAACGTGCAAAAAATGAATGTATTAGGAAAAGAAACAAAAGGGCGGTATTGGTTTAAGTGGTCTTTTAGACGATTTTGTGAGTCAGATGGGTTCGGAATCATAAAAACAGTGTGTACGCGAAGGAGAAAAGTTGTCTTGAGTGCAAAAACGTGGAAAAAATGAATGTATAAGGAAAAGAAACAAAAGGGAGGTATTGGTTTAAATGGTCTTTTAGACGATTTTGTGAGTCAGATGGGTTTGGAATCATAAAAACAGTATGTACGCGAAGGAGGAAAGTTGTTTTGAGTGCCGAAACGTCGAAAAAATAAATGTATAAGGAAAAGAAACAAAAAGGCGGTATTGGTTTAAATGGCCTTTTTAACGATTTTGTGAGTCAGATGGGTTCGGAATCATAAAAAAAGTGTGTACGCGAAGGAGGAAAATTGTTTTGAGTGCAAAAACGTGGAAAAAATGAATGTATAAGGAAAAGAAACAAAAGGGCGGTATTGGTTTAAACGCCTTTTTAGACAGCTTTGTGAGTCAGATGGGTTGGGAATCTTAAAAACAGTGTGTACTCGGAGGAGGAAAGTTGTTTTGAGTGCAAAAACGTGGAAAAAATGAATGTATAAGGAAAAGAAACAAATGGGCGGTATTGGTTTAAATGGCCTTTTAGACGGTTTTTGTGAGTCAGGTGGGTTCGGATTCATAAAAAAAGTGTGTACGAGAAGGAGGAAAGTTGGAAAAACGAGGAAAAAATGAATGTATAAGGAAAAGAAACAAAAGGGCGGTATTGGTTTAAATGGCCTTTTAGACGGTTTTGTGAGTCAGGTGTGTTCGGAATTATCAGAAAAGTGTGTACAAGAAGGAGGAATGTTGTTTTGAGTGCAAAAACGTGGAAAAAATGAATGTATAAGGAAAAGAAACAAATGGGCGGTATTGGTTTAAATGGCCTTTTAGACGGTTTTTGTGAGTCAGATGGGTTCGGAATCATAAAAAAAGTGTGTACGCGAAGGAGGAAAGTTGTTTTGAGTGCAAAAACGTGGAAAAAATGAATGTATAAGGAAAAGAAACAAAAGGGCGGTATTGGTTTAAATAGCTTTTTAGACAGTTTTGTGAGTCATATGGGTTCGGAATCTTAAAAACAGTGTGTACGAGAAGGAGGAAAGTTCGAAAAACGTGGAAAAAGTGAATGTATAAGGAAAAGAAACAAAAGGGCGGTATTGGTTTAAATGGCTTTTTAGACAGTTTTGTGAGTCAGATGGGTTCGGATCATAAAAAAAGTGTGTACGAGAAGGAGGAAAGTTGGAAAAACGTGGAAAAAGTGAATGTATAAGGAAAAGAAACAAAAGGGCGGTATTGGTTTAAATGGCCTTTTTAACGATTTTGTGAGTCATATGGGTTCGGAATCATAAAAAAAGTGTACGCTAAGGAGGAAAGTTGTTTTGAGTGCAAAAACGTGGGAAAAATGAATGCATAAGGAAAAGAAACAAAAGGGCGGAATTGGTTTAAATGGACTTGTAGACGATTTTGTGAATCAGATGGGTTCGAAATCGTAAAAACAGTGTGTACGCGAAGGAGGAAAGTTGTCTTGAGTGCAAAAACGTAAGAAAAATGAATGTATAAGGAAGAGAAACAAAAGGGCGGTATTGGTTTAAATGGCCTTTTTAACGATTTTGTGAGTCATATGGGTTCGGAATCATAAAAAAAGTGTACGCGAAGGAGGAAAGTTGTTTTGAGTGCAAAAACGTGGGAAAAATGAATGCATAAGGAAAAGAAACAAAAGGGCGGTATTGGTTTAAATGGCTTTTTAGACAGTTTTGTGAGTCAGATGGGTTCGGAATCTTAAAAACAGTGTGTACGCAAAGGAGGAAAGTTGTTTTGAGTGCAAAAACGTTGAAAAAATGAATGTATAAGGAAAAGAAACAAAAGGGAGGTATTGGTTTATATGGCTTTTTAGACATTTTTGTGAGTCAGATGGGTTCGGAATCTTAAAAACAGTGTGTACGCGAAGGAGGAAAGTTGTTTTGAGTGCAAAAACGTGGAAAAAATGAATGTATATGGAAAAGAAACAAAAGGGCGGTATTGGTTTAAATAGCTTTTTAGACAGTTTTGTGAGTCATATGGGTTCGGAATCAAACAGTGTGTACGAGAAGGAGGAAAGTTCGAAAAACGTGGAAAAAGTGAATGTATAAGGAAAAGAAACAAAAGGGCGGTATTGGTTTAAATGGCTTTTTAGACAGTTTTGTGAGTCAGATGGGTTCGGATCATAAAAAAAGTGTGTACGAGAAGGAGGAAAGTTGGAAAAACGTGGAAAAAGTGAATGTATAAGGAAAAGAAACAAAAGGGCGGTATTGGTTTAAATGGCCTTTTTAACGATTTTGTGAGTCATATGGGTTCGGAATCATAAAAAAAGTGTACGCTAAGGAGGAAAGTTGTTTTGAGTGCAAAAACGTGGGAAAAATGAATGCATAAGGAAAAGAAACAAAAGGGCGGTATTGGATTAAATGGCCTTTTTAACGATTTTGTGAGTCAGATGGGTTCGGAATCATAAAAACAGTGTGTACGCGAAGGAGGAAAGTTGTCTTGAGTGCAAAAACGTAAGAAAAATGAATGTATAAGGAAAAGAAAAAAAAGGGCGGTATTGGTTTAAATGGCTTTTTAGACAGTTTTGTGAGTCAGATGGGTTCGGAATCATAAAAACAGTGTGTACGCGAAGGAGGAAATTTGTCTTGAGTGCAAAAACGTAAGAAAAACGAATGCATAAGGAAAAGAAACAAAAGGGCGGAATTGGTTTAAATGGACTTGTAGACGATTTTGTGAATTAGATGGGTTCGAAATCATAAAAACAGTGTGTACGCGAAGGAGGAAAGTTGTCTTGAGTGCAAAAACGTGAAAAAAATTAATGCATAAGGAAAAGAAACAAAAGGGCGGTATTGGTTTAAATGGCCTTTTAGGCGGTTTTGTGAGTCAAGTGGGTTCGGAATCATAAAAATTGTGTGTACGAGAAGGAGGAAAGTTCGAAAAACGTGGAAAAAGTGAATGTATAAGGAAAAGAAACAAAAGGGCGGTATTGGTTTAAATGGCTTTTTTAACTATTTTGTGAGTCAGATGGGTTCGGAATCATAAAAAAAGTGTGTACGCGAAGGAGGAAAGTTGTTTTGAGTGCAAAAACGTGGAAAAAATGAATGTATAAGGAAAAGAAACAAAAGGGCGGTATTGGTTTAAATAGCTTTTTAGACAGTTTTGTGAGTCATATGGGTTCGGAATCTTAAAAACAGTGTGTACGAGAAGGAGGAAAGTTCGAAAAACGTGCAAAAAGTAAATGTATAAGGAAAAGAAACAAAAGGGCGGTATTGGTTTAAATGGCTTTTTAGACAGTTTTGTGAGTCAGATGGGTTCGGAATCATAAAAAAAGTGTGTACGAGAAGGAGGAAAGTTGGAAAAACGTAGAAAAAGTGAATGTATAAGGTAAAGAAACAAAAGGGCTGTATTGGTTTAAATGGCCTTTTTAACGATTTTGTGAGTCATATGGGTTCGGAATCATAAAAAAAGTGTACGCGAAGGAGGAAAGTTGTTTTGAGTGCAAAAACGTGGGAAAAATGAATGCATAAGGAAAAGAAACAAAAGGGCGGTATTGGTTTAAATGGCTTTTTAGACAGTTTTGTGAGTCAGATGGGTTCGGAATCTTAAAAACAGTGTGTACGCAAAGGAGGAAAGTTGTTTTGAGTGCAAAAACGTTGAAAAAATGAATGTATAAGGAAAAGAAACAAAAGGGAGGTATTGGTTTATATGGCTTTTTAGACATTTTTGTGAGTCAGATGGGTTCGGAATCTTAAAAACAGTGTGTACGCGAAGGAGGAAAGTTGTTTTGAGTGCAAAAACGTGGAAAAAATGAATGTATAAGGAAAAGAAACAAAACGGCGGTATTGGTTTAAATAGCTTTTTAGACAGTTTTGTGAGTCATATGGGTTCGGAATCAAACAGTGTGTACGAGAAGGAGGAAAGTTCGAAAAACGTGGAAAAAGTGAATGTATAAGGAAAAGAAACAAAAGGGCGGTATTGGTTTAAATGGCCTTTTTAACGATTTTGTGAGTCATATGGGTTCGGAATCATAAAAAAAGTGTACGCTAAGGAGGAAAGTTGTTTTGAGTGCAAAAACGTGGGAAAAATGAATGCATAAGGAAAAGAAACAAAAGGGCGGTATTGGATTAAATGGCCTTTTTAACGATTTTGTGAGTCAGATGGGTTCGGAATCATAAAAACAGTGTGTACGCGAAGGAGGAAAGTTGGAAAAACGTGGAAAAAGTGAATGAATAAGGAAAAGAAACAAAAGGGCGGTATTGGTTTAAATGGCCTTTTTAACGATTTTGTGAGTCATATGGGTTCGGAATCATAAAAAAAGTGTACGCTAAGGAGGAAAGTTGTTTTGAGTGCAAAAACGTGGGAAAAATGAATGAATAAGGAAAAGAAACAAAAGGGCGGTATTGGATTAAATGGCCTTTTTAGACAGTTTTGTGAGTCAGATGGGTTCGGAATCTTAAAAACAGTGTGTACGCAAAGGAGGAAAGTTGTTTTGAGTGCAAAAACGTTGAAAAAATGAATGTATAAGGAAAAGAAACAAAAGGGAGGTATTGGTTTATATGGCTTTTTAGACATTTTTGTGAGTCAGATTGGTTCGGAATCATAAAAAAAGTCTGTACGCGAAGGAGGAAAGTTGTTTTGAGTGCAAAAACGTGGAAAAAATGAATGTATAAGGAAAAGAAACAAAAGTGCGGTATTGGTTTAAATAGCTTTTTAGACAGTTTTGTGAGTCATATGGGTTCGGAATCTTAAAAACAGTGTGTACGAGAAGGAGGAAAGTTCGAAAAACGTGGAAAAAGTGAATGTATAAGGAAAAGAAACAAAAGGGCGGTATTGGTTTAAATGGCTTTTTAGACAGTTTTGTGAGTCAGATGGGTTCGGAATCATAAAAAAAGTGTGTACGAGAAGGAGGAAAGTTGGAAAAACGTAGAAAAAGTGAATGTATAAGGAAAAGAAACAAAAGGGCTGTATTGGTTTAAATGGCCTTTTTAACGATTTTGTGAGTCATATGGGTTTGGAATCATAAAAAAAGTGTACGCGAAGGAGGAAAGTTGTTTTGAGTGCAAAAACGTGGGAAAAATGAATGCATAAGGAAAAGAAACAAAAGGGCGGTATTGGTTTAAATGGCTTTTTAGACAGTTTTGTGAGTCAGATGGGTTCGGAATCTTAAAAACAGTGTGTACGCAAAGGAGGAAAGTTGTTTTGAGTGCAAAAACGTTGAAAAAATGAATGTATAAGGAAAACAAACAAAAGGGAGGTATTGGTTTATATGGCTTTTTAGACATTTTTGTGAGTCAGATGGGTTCGGAATCTTAAAAACAGTGTGTACGCAAAGGAGGAAAGTTGTTTTGAGTGCAAAAACGTGGAAAAAATGAATGTATAAGGAAAAGAAACAAAACGGCGGTATTGGTTTAAATAGCTTTTTAGACAGTTTTGTGAGTCATATGGGTTCGGAATCAAACAGTGTGTACGAGAAGGAGGAAAGTTCGAAAAACGTGGAAAAAGTGAATGTATAAGGAAAAGAAACAAAAGGGCGGTATTGGTTTAAATGGCCTTTTTAACGGTTTTGTGAGTCATATGGGTTCGGAATCATAAAAAAAGTGTACGCTAAGGAGGAAAGTTGTTTTGAGTGCAAAAACGTGGGAAAAATGAATGCATAAGGAAAAGAAACAAAAGGGCGGTATTGGATTAAATGGCCTTTTTAACGATTTTGTGAGTCAGATGGGTTCGGAATCATAAAAACAGTGTGTACGCGAAGGAGGAAAGTTGGAAAAACGTGGAATAAGTGAATGAATAAGGAAAAGAAACAAAATTGCGGTATTGGTTTAAATGGCCTTTTTAACGATTTTGTGAGTCATATGGGTTCGGAATCATAAAAAAAGTGTACGCTAAGGAGGAAAGTTGTTTTGAGTGCAAAAACGTGGGAAAAATGAATGCATAAGGAAAAGAAACAAAAGGGCGGTATTGGATTAAATGGCCTTTTTAACGATTTTGTGAGTCAGATGGGTTCGGAATCATAAAAACAGTGTGTACGCGAAGGAGGAAAGTTGTCTTGAGTGCAAAAACGTAAGAAAAACGAATGCATAAGGAAAAGAAACAAAAGGGCGGAATTGGTTTAAATGGCTTTTTAGACAGTTTTGTGAGTCAGATGGGTTCGGAATCATAAAAAAAGTGTGTACGAGAAGGAGGAAAGTTGGAAAAACGTAGAAAAAGTGAATGTATAAGGAAAAGAAACAAAAGGGCTGTATTGGTTTAAATGGCCTTTTTAACGATTTTGTGAGTCATATGGGTTCGGAATCGTAAAAAAAGTGTACGCGAAGGAGGAAAGTTGTTTTGAGTGCAAAAACGTGGGAAAAATGAATGCATAAGGAAAAGAAACAAAAGGGCGGTATTGGTTTAAATGGCTTTTTAGACAGTTTTGTGAGTCAGATGGGTTCGGAATCTTAAAAACAGTGTGTACGCAAAGGAGGAAAGTTGTTTTGAGTGCAAAAACGTTGAAAAAATGAATGTATAAGGAAAAGAAACAAAAGGGAGGTATTGGTTTATATGGCTTTTTAGACATTTTTGTGAGTCAGATTGGTTCGGAATCATAAAAAAAGTCTGTACGCGAAGGAGGAAAGTTGTTTTGAGTGCAAAAACGTGGAAAAAATGAATGTATAAGGAAAAGAAACAAAAGTGCGGTATTGGTTTAAATAGCTTTTTAGACAGTTTTGTGAGTCATATGGGTTCGGAATCTTAAAAACAGTGTGTACGAGAAGGAGGAAAGTTCGAAAAACGTGGAAAAAGTGAATGTATAAGGAAAAGAAACAAAAGGGCGGTATTGGTTTAAATGGCTTTTTAGACAGTTTTGTGAGTCAGATGGGTTCGGAATCATAAAAAAAGTGTGTACGAGAAGGAGGAAAGTTGGAAAAACGTAGAAAATGTGAATGTATAAGGAAAAGAAACAAAAGGGCTGTATTGGTTTAAATGGCCTTTTTAACGATTTTGTGAGTCATATGGGTTTGGAATCATAAAAAAAGTGTACGCGAAGGAGGAAAGTTGTTTTGAGTGCAAAAACGTGGGAAAAATGAATGCATAAGGAAAAGAAACAAAAGGGCGGTATTGGTTTAAATGGCTTTTTAGACAGTTTTGTGAGTCAGATGGGTTCGGAATCTTAAAAACAGTGTGTACGCAAAGGAGGAAAGTTGTTTTGAGTGCAAAAACGTTGAAAAAATGAATGTATAAGGAAAACAAACAAAAGGGAGGTATTGGTTTATATGGCTTTTTAGACATTTTTGTGAGTCAGATGGGTTCGGAATCTTAAAAACAGTGTGTACGCAAAGGAGGAAAGTTGTTTTGAGTGCAAAAACGTGGAAAAAATGAATGTATAAGGAAAAGAAACAAAACGGCGGTATTGGTTTAAATAGCTTTTTAGACAGTTTTGTGAGTCATATGGGTTCGGAATCAAACAGTGTGTACGAGAAGGAGGAAAGTTCGAAAAACGTGGAAAAAGTGAATGTATAAGGAAAAGAAACAAAAGGGCGGTATTGGTTTAAATGGCCTTTTTAACGGTTTTGAGAGTCATATGGGTTCGGAATCATAAAAAAAGTGTACGCTAAGGAGGAAAGTTGTTTTGAGTGCAAAAACGTGGGAAAAATGAATGCATAAGGAAAAGAAACAAAAGGGCGGTATTGGATTAAATGGCCTTTTTAACGATTTTGTGAGTCAGATGGGTTCGGAATCATAAAAACAGTGTGTACGCGAAGGAGGAAAGTTGTCTTGAGTGCAAAAACGTAAGAAAAACGAATGCATAAGGAAAAGAAACAAAAGGGCGGAATTGGTTTAAATGGCTTTTTAGACAGTTTTGTGAGTCAGATGGGTTCGGAATCATAAAAAAAGTGTGTACGAGAAGGAGGAAAGTTGGAAAAACGTAGAAAAAGTGAATGTATAAGGAAAAGAAACAAAAGGGCTGTATTGGTTTAAATGGCCTTTTTAACGATTTTGTGAGTCATATGGGTTCGGAATCGTAAAAAAAGTGTACGCGAAGGAGGAAAGTTGTTTTGAGTGCAAAAACGTGGGAAAAATGAATGCATAAGGAAAAGAAACAAAAGGGCGGTATTGGTTTAAATGGCTTTTTAGACAGTTTTGTGAGTCAGATGGGTTCGGAATCTTAAAAACAGTGTGTACGCAAAGGAGGAAAGTTGTTTTGAGTGCAAAAACGTTGAAAAAATGAATGTATAAGGAAAAGAAACAAAAGGGAGGTATTGGTTTATATGGCTTTTTAGACATTTTTGTGAGTCAGATGGGTTCGGATCATAAAAAAAGTGTGTACGAGAAGGAGGAAAGTTGGAAAAACGTGGAAAAAGTGAATGTATAAGGAAAAGAAACAAAAAGGCGGTATTGGTTTAAATGGCTTTTTAGACAGTTTTGTGAGTCATATGGGTTCGGAATCTTAAAAACAGTGTGTACGAGAAGGAGGAAAGTTGGAAAAACGTGGAATAAGTGAATGAATAAGGAAAAGAAACAAAAGGGCGGTATTGGTTTAAATGGCCTTTTTAACGATTTTGTGAGTCATATGGGTTCGGAATCATAAAAAAAGTGTACGCTAAGGAGGAAAGTTGTTTTGAGTGCAAAAACGTGGGAAAAATGAATGCATAAGGAAAAGAAACAAAAGGGCGGTATTGGATTAAATGGCCTTTTTAACGATTTTGTGAGTCAGATGGGTTCGGAATCATAAAAACAGTGTGTACGCGAAGGAGGAAAGTTGTCTTGAGTGCAAAAACGTAAGAAAAACGAATGCATAAGGAAAAGAAACAAAAGGGCGGAATTGGTTTAAATGGCTTTTTAGACAGTTTTGTGAGTCAGATGGGTTCGGAATCATAAAAAAAGTGTGTACGAGAAGGAGGAAAGTTGGAAAAACGTAGAAAAAGTGAATGTATAAGGAAAAGAAACAAAAGGGCTGTATTGGTTTAAATGGCCTTTTTAACGATTTTGTGAGTCATATGGGTTCGGAATCGTAAAAAAAGTGTACGCGAAGGAGGAAAGTTGTTTTGAGTGCAAAAACGTGGGAAAAATGAATGCATAAGGAAAAGAAACAAAAGGGCGGTATTGGTTTAAATGGCTTTTTAGACAGTTTTGTGAGTCAGATGGGTTCGGAATCTTAAAAACAGTGTGTACGCAAAGGAGGAAAGTTGTTTTGAGTGCAAAAACGTTGAAAAAATGAATGTATAAGGAAAAGAAACAAAAGGGAGGTATTGGTTTATATGGCTTTTTAGACATTTTTGTGAGTCAGATGGGTTCGGATCATAAAAAAAGTGTGTACGAGAAGGAGGAAAGTTGGAAAAACGTGGAAAAAGTGAATGTATAAGGAAAAGAAACAAAAGGGCGGTATTGGTTTAAATGGCTTTTTAGACAGTTTTGTGAGTCATATGGGTTCGGAATCTTAAAAACAGTGTGTACGAGAAGGAGGAAAGTTCGAAAAACGTGCAAAAAGTAAATGTATAAGGAAAAGAAACAAAAGGGCGGTATTGGTTTAAATGGCTTTTTAGACAGTTTTGTGAGTCAGATGGGTTCGGAATCATAAAAAAAGTGTGTACGAGAAGGAGGAAAGTTGTTTTGAGTGCAAAAACGTGGAAAAAATGAATGTATAAGGAAAAGAAACAAAAGGGCGGTATTGGTTTAAATAGCTTTTTAGACAGTTTTGTGAGTCATATGGGTTCGGAATCTTAAAAACAGTGTGTACGAGAAGGAGGAAAGTTCGAAAAACGTGCAAAAAGTAAATGTATAAGGAAAAGAAACAAAAGGGCGGTATTGGTTTAAATGGCTTTTTAGACAGTTTTGTGAGTCAGATGGGTTCGGAATCATAAAAAAAGTGTGTACGAGAAGGAGGAAAGTTGGAAAAACGTAGAAAAAGTGAATGTATAAGGAAAAGAAACAAAAGGGCTGTATTGGTTTAAATGGCCTTTTTAACGATTTTGTGAGTCATATGGGTTCGGAATCATAAAAAAAGTGTACGCGAAGGAGGAAAGTTGTTTTGAGTGCAAAAACGTGGGAAAAATGAATGCATAAGGAAAAGAAACAAAAGGGCGGTATTGGTTTAAATGGCTTTTTAGACAGTTTTGTGAGTCAGATGGGTTCGGAATCTTAAAAACAGTGTGTACGCAAAGGAGGAAAGTTGTTTTGAGTGCAAAAACGTTGAAAAAATGAATGTATAAGGAAAAGAAACAAAAGGGAGGTATTGGTTTATATGGCTTTTTAGACATTTTTGTGAGTCAGATGGGTTCGGAATCTTAAAAACAGTGTGTACGCGAAGGAGGAAAGTTGTTTTGAGTGCAAAAACGTGGAAAAAATGAATGTATAAGGAAAAGAAACAAAAGGGCGGTATTGGTTTAAATAGCTTTTTAGACAGTTTTGTGAGTCATATGGGTTCGGAATCAAACAGTGTGTACGAGAAGGAGGAAAGTTCGAAAAACGTGTAAAAAGTGAATGTATAAGGAAAAGAAACAAAAGGGCGGTATTGGTTTAAATGGCTTTTTAGACAGTTTTGTGAGTCAGATGGGTTCGGATCATAAAAAAAGTGTGTACGAGAAGGAGGAAAGTTGGAAAAACGTGGAAAAAGTGAATGTATAAGGAAAAGAAACAAAAGGGCGGTATTGGTTTAAATGGCCTTTTTAACGATTTTGTGAGTCATATGGGTTCGGAATCATAAAAAAATCTGGTGTGAAACAACCACACGACTTCCATTACCCACTATTACACATATTATATACATTTTTGAGAGATAATGCGATCAGAAAACATAAAAGTGAACTAAAGAGAAAATCGTTAGAGCCGTTTTTGAGATACCAACTTTTACAAAAAATCAATTATTGACCGGAAAACAATAATTACATACAAAAGGATCTTTAAAAGTGAGTTAACATGGCGAGTTTTAAAAAAATCCGTACAGCTGTTTTTAAAGGAACGCCCTTGGGAGACATGAAATTGAGCTATTTATACAGGACGCCTATCAATTTTCCTGAACTAACCAACTATATCATTCGCAAGGACATCTAATAGAGTGTTTATACAGCAAATTTGAAGAAAATCGTTAGAGCCGTTTTTGAGATACGGACTTACGGCCCCACTTCCGGTTTCTGATGTCCCACTTCCGGTTAAACTCAATTATTGACAGGAAAACAATAATTACATACAAAAGCATATTTAAAAGGAGTTAAAATGGCGAGTTTGAAAAAAATCCGTACAACCGTTTTTAAAGGAACGCCTTTGCGAGGCCTGAAATTGAGCTATTTATACAGGACGCCTATCAATTTTCCTGAACTAACCAACTATATCATTCGAAAGGACATCTAATAGAGCGTTTATATAGCGAGTTTGAAGAAAATCGTTAGAGCCGTTTTTGAGATACGGACTTACGGTCCCACTTCCGGTTTCCGATATCCCACTTCCGGTTTTTCAATTTTCACCAAAATTTGGAAATTTCATCTGTACACCAGACGTATTTCAATTCTAAAGTTTCGTAGCTCTATCTTTATTAGTTTCTGAGCTATAATAGCCAGAAGATTCTCCACATACATACATACATACATACATACATACACACATACATACACACTGACCAATTGCCAAAAACCACTTTTTTGGACTCAGGGGACCTTAAAACGTGTAAATCAGGTGAAAACCCGATATCGAATTTTCAGACCGAAAACAATACTTCCATTACCTACGGTAGTAGGGTAATGGAAGTAAAAAGTGTACGCTAAGGAGGAAAGTTGTTTTGTGTGCAAAAACGTGGGAAAAATGAATGCATAAGGACAAAAGGGCAAAGAAACAAAAGGGCGGTATTGGATTAAATGGCCTTTTTAACGATTATGTGAGTCAGATGGGTTCGGAATCATAAAAACAGTGTGTACGCGAAGGAGGAAAGTTGTCTTGAGTGCAAAAACGTAAGAAAAATGAATGTATAAGGAAAAGAAAAAAAAGGGCGGTATTGGTTTAAATGGCTTTTTAGACAGTTTTGTGAGTCAGATGGGTTCGGAATCATAAAAACAGTGTGTACGCGAAGGAGGAAATTTGTCTTGAGTGCAAAAACGTAAGAAAAACGAATGCATAAGGAAAAGAAACAAAAGGGCGGAATTGGTTTAAATGGACTTGTAGACGATTTTGTGAATTAGATGGGTTCGAAATCATAAAAACAGTGTGTACGCGAAGGAGGAAAGTTGTCTTGAGTGCAAAAACGTGAAAAAAATGAATGCATAAGGAAAAGAAACAAAAGGGCGGTATTGGTTTAAATGGCCTTTTAGGCGGTTTTGTGAGTCAAGTGGGTTCGGAATCATAAAAATTGTGTGTACGAGAAGGAGGAAAGTTCGAAAAACGTGGAAAAAGTGAATGTATAAGGAAAAGAAACAAAAGGGCGGTATTGGTTTAAATGGCTTTTTTAACTATTTTGTGAGTCAGATGGGTTCGGAATCATAAAAAAAGTCTGTACGCGAAGGAGGAAAGTTGTTTTGAGTGCAAAAACGTGGAAAAAATGAATGTATAAGGAAAAGAAACAAAAGGGCGGTATTGGTTTAAATAGCTTTTTAGACAGTTTTGTGAGTCATATGGGTTCGGAATCTTAAAAACAGTGTGTACGAGAAGGAGGAAAGTTCGAAAAACGTGGAAAAAGTGAATGTATAAGGAAAAGAAACAAAAGGGCGGTATTGGTTTAAATGGCCTTTTTAACGATTTTGTGAGTCATATGGGTTTGGAATCATAAAAAAAGTGTACGCGAAGGAGGAAAGTTGTTTTGAGTGCAAAAACGTGGGAAAAATGAATGCATAAGGAAAAGAAACAAAAGGGCGGTATTGGTTTAAATGGCTTTTTTAACTATTTTGTGAGTCAGATGGGTTCGGAATCATAAAAAAAGTCTGTACGCGAAGGAGGAAAGTTGTTTTGAGTGCAAAAACGTGGAAAAAATGAATGTATAAGGAAAAGAAACAAAAGGGCGGTATTGGTTTAAATAGCTTTTTAGACAGTTTTGTGAGTCAGATGGGTTCGGAATCATAAAAAAAGTGTGTACGAGAAGGAGGAAAGTTGGAAAAACGTAGAAAAAGTGAATGTATAAGGAAAAGAAACAAAAGGGCTGTATTGGTTTAAATGGCCTTTTTAACGATTTTGTGAGTCATATGGGTTTGGAATCATAAAAAAAGTGTACGCGAAGGAGGAAAGTTGTTTTGAGTGCAAAAACGTGGGAAAAATGAATGCATAAGGAAAAGAAACAAAAGGGCGGTATTGGTTTAAATGGCTTTTTAGACAGTTTTGTGAGTCAGATGGGTTCGGAATCTTAAAAACAGTGTGTACGCAAAGGAGGAAAGTTGTTTTGAGTGCAAAAACGTTGAAAAAATGAATGTATAAGGAAAAGAAACAAAAGGGAGGTATTGGTTTATATGGCTTTTTAGACATTTTTGTGAGTCAGATGGGTTCGGAATCTTAAAAACAGTGTGTACGCAAAGGAGGAAAGTTGTTTTGAGTGCAAAAACGTGGAAAAAATGAATGTATAAGGAAAAGAAACAAAACGGCGGTATTGGTTTAAATAGCTTTTTAGACAGTTTTGTGAGTCATATGGGTTCGGAATCAAACAGTGTGTACGAGAAGGAGGAAAGTTCGAAAAACGTGGAAAAAGTGAATGTATAAGGAAAAGAAACAAAAGGGCGGTATTGGTTTAAATGGCCTTTTTAACGATTTTGTGAGTCATATGGGTTCGGAATCATAAAAAAAGTGTACGCTAAGGAGGAAAGTTGTTTTGAGTGCAAAAACGTGGGAAAAATGAATGCATAAGGAAAAGAAACAAAAGGGCGGTATTGGATTAAATGGCCTTTTTAACGATTTTGTGAGTCAGATGGGTTCGGAATCATAAAAACAGTGTGTACGCGAAGGAGGAAAGTTGGAAAAACGTGGAATAAGTGAATGAATAAGGAAAAGAAACAAAAGGGCGGTATTGGTTTAAATGGCCTTTTTAACGATTTTGTGAGTCATATGGGTTCGGAATCATAAAAAAAGTGTACGCTAAGGAGGAAAGTTGTTTTGAGTGCAAAAACGTGGGAAAAATGAATGCATAAGGAAAAGAAACAAAAGGGCGGTATTGGATTAAATGGCCTTTTTAACGATTTTGTGAGTCAGATGGGTTCGGAATCATAAAAACAGTGTGTACGCGAAGGAGGAAAGTTGTCTTGAGTGCAAAAACGTAAGAAAAACGAATGCATAAGGAAAAGAAACAAAAGGGCGGAATTGGTTTAAATGGCTTTTTAGACAGTTTTGTGAGTCAGATGGGTTCGGAATCATAAAAAAAGTGTGTACGAGAAGGAGGAAAGTTGGAAAAACGTAGAAAAAGTGAATGTATAAGGAAAAGAAACAAAAGGGCTGTATTGGTTTAAATGGCCTTTTTAACGATTTTGTGAGTCATATGGGTTCGGAATCGTAAAAAAAGTGTACGCGAAGGAGGAAAGTTGTTTTGAGTGCAAAAACGTGGGAAAAATGAATGCATAAGGAAAAGAAACAAAAGGGCGGTATTGGTTTAAATGGCTATTTAGACAGTTTTGTGAGTCAGATGGGTTCGGAATCTTAAAAACAGTGTGTACGCAAAGGAGGAAAGTTGTTTTGAGTGCAAAAACGTTGAAAAAATGAATGTATAAGGAAAAGAAACAAAAGGGAGGTATTGGTTTATATGGCTTTTTAGACATTTTTGTGAGTCAGATGGGTTCGGAATCTTAAAAACGCAAAAACGTGGAAAAAATGAATGTATAAGGAAAAGAAACAAAAGGGCGGTATTGGTTTAAATGGCTTTTTAGACAGTTTTGTAAGTCAGATGGGTTCGGATCATAAAAAAAGTGTGTACGAGAAGGAGGAAAGTTGGAAAAACGTGGAAAAAGTGAATGTATAATGAAAAGAAACAAAAGGGCGGTATTGGTTTAAATGGCCTTTTTAACGATTTTGTGAGTCATATGGGTTCGGAATCATAAAAAAAGTGTACGCTAAGGAGGAAAGTTGTTTTGAGTGCAAAAACGTGGGAAAAATGAATGCATAAGGAAAAGAAACAAAAGGGCGGTATTGGTTTAAATGGCCTTTTTAACGATTTTGTGAGTCATATGGGTTCGGAATCATAAAAAAAGTGTACGCTAAGGAGGAAAGTTGTCTTGAGTGCAAAAACGTAAGAAAAACGAATGCATAAGGAAAAGAAACAAAAGGGCGGAATTGGTTTAAATGGACTTGTAGACGATTTTGTGAATCAGATGGGTTCGAAATCATAAAAAAAGTGTGTACCAGAAGGAGGGAAGTTGGAAAAACGTGGAAAAAATGAATGTATGAGGAAAAGAAACAAAAGGGCGGTATTGGTTTAAATGGCTTCTTAGACAGTTTTGTGAGTCAGATGGGTTCGGAATCTTAAAAACAGTGTGTACGAGAAGGAGGAAAGTTGGAAAAACGTGGAAAAGTGAATGTATAAGGAAAAGAAACAAAAGGGCGGAATTGGTTTAAATGGACTTGTAGACGATTTTGTGAGTCAGATGGGTTCGAAATCATAAAAACAGTGTGTACGCGAAGGAGGAAAGTTGTTTTGAGTGCAAAAACGTGAAAAAAAATGAATGCATAAGGAAAAGAAACAAAAGGGCGGTATTGGTTTATATGGCTTTTTAGACATTTTTGTGAGTCAGATGGGTTCGGAATCTTAAAAACAGTGTGTACGCGAAGGAGGAAAGTTGTTTTGAGTGCAAAAACGTGGAAAAAATGAATGTATAAGGAAAAGAAGCAAAAGGGCGGTATTGGTTTAAATAGCTTTTTAGACAGTTTTGTGAGTCATATGGGTTCGGAATCAAACAGTGTGTACGAGAAGGAGGAAAGTTCGAAAAACGTGTAAAAAGTGAATGTATAAGGAAAAGAAACAAAAGGGCGGTATTGGTTTAAATGGCTTTTTAAACAGTTTTGTGAGTCAGATGGGTTCGGATCATAAAAAAAGTGTGTACGAGAAGGAGGAAAGTTGGAAAAACGTGGAAAAAGTGAATGTATAAGGAAAAGAAACAAAAGGGCGGTATTGGTTTAAATGGCCTTTTTAACGATTTTGTGAGTCATATGGGTTCGGAATCATAAAAAAAGTGTACGCTAAGGAGGAAAGTTGTTTTGAGTGCAAAAACGTGGGAAAAATGAATGCATAAGGAAAAGAAACAAAAGGGCGGTATTGGATTAAATGGCCTTTTTAGACAGTTTTGTGAGTCAGATGGGATCGGATCATAAAAAAAGTGTGTACGAGAAGGAGGAAAGTTGGAAAAACGTGGAAAAATGAATGTATAAGGAAAAGAAACAAAAGGGCGGTATTGGTTTAAATGACTTTTTAGACAGTTTTGTGAGTCAGATGGGTTCGGAATCTTAAAAACAGTGTGTACGCGAAGGAGGAAAGTTGTCTTGAGTGCAAAAACGTGAAAAAAATGAATGCATAAGGAAAAGAAACAAAAGGGCGGTATTGGTTTAAATGGCCTTTTAGGCGGTTTTGTGAGTCAAGTGGGTTCGGAATCATAAAAATTGTGTGTACGAGAAGGAGGAATTTTCGAAAAACGTGGAAAAAGTGAATGTATAAGGAAAAGAAACAAAAGGGCGGTATTGGTTTAAATGGCCTTTTTAACTATTTTGTGAGTCAGATGGGTTCGGAATCATAAAAAAAGTGTGTACGCGAAGGAGGAAAGTTGTTTTGAGTGCAAAAACGTGGAAAAAATGAATGTATAAGGAAAAGAAACAAAAGGGCGGTATTGGTTTAAATAGCTTTTTAGACAGTTTTGTGAGTCATATGGGTTCGGAATCTTAAAAACAGTGTGTACGAGAAGGAGGAAAGTTCGAAAAACGTGGAAAAAGTGAATGTATAAGGAAAAGAAACAAAAGGGCGGTATTGGTTTAAATGGCTTTTTAGACAGTTTTGTGAGTCAGATGGGTTCGGAATCATAAAAAAAGTGTGTACGAGAAGGAGGAAAGTTGGAAAAACGTGGAAAAAGTGAATGTATAAGGAAAAGAAACAAAAGGGCTGTATTGGTTTAAATGGCCTTTTTAACGATTTTGTGAGTCATATGGGTTCGGAATCATAAAAAAAGTGTACGCGAAGGAGGAAAGTTGTTTTGAGTGCAAAAACGTGGGAAAAATGAATGCATAAGGAAAAGAAACAAAAGGGCGGTATTGGTTTAAATGGCTTTTTAGACAGTTTTGTGAGTCAGATGGGTTCGGAATCTTAAAAACAGTGTGTACGCGAAGGAGGAAAGTTGTCTTGAGTGCAAAAACGTAAGAAAAACGAATGCATAAGCAAAAGAAACAAAAGGGCGGAATTGGTTTAAATGGACTTGTAGACGATTTTGTGAGTCAGATGGGATCGAAATCATAAAAACAGTGTGTACGCGAAGGAGGAAAGTTGTCTTGAGTGCAAAAACGTGAAAAAAATGAATGCATAAGGAAAAGAAACAAAAGGGAGGTATTGGTTTAAATGGTCTTTCAGATTATTTTGTGAGTCAGATGGGTTCGGAATCATAAAAACAGTGTGTACGCGAAGGAGGAAAGTTGTCTTCAGTGCAAAAACGTAAGAAAAACGAATGCATAAGGAAAAGAAACAAAAGGGCGGAATTGGTTTAAATGGACTTGTAGACGATTTTGTGAGTCAGATGGGTTCGAAATCATAAAAACAGTGTGTACGCGAAGGAGGAAAGTTGTCTTGAGTGCAAAAACGTGAAAAAAATGAATGCATAAGGAAAAGAAACAAAAGGGCGGTATTGGTTTAAATGGCCTTTTAGGCGGTTTTGTGAGTCAAGTGGGTTCGGAATCATAAAAATTGTGTGTGCGAGAAGGAGGAAAGTTCGAAAAACGTGGAAAAAGTGAATGTATGAAACGTGGAAAAAGAAACAAAAGGGAGGTATTGGTTTAAATGGACTTGTAGACGATTTTGTGAGTCAGATGGGTTCGAAATCATAAAAACAGTGTGTACGCGAAGGAGGAAAGTTGTTTTGAGTGCAAAAACGTGAAAAAAAATGAATGCATAAGGAAAAGAAACAAAAGGGCGGTATTGGTTTAAATGGCTTTTTAGACAGTTTTGTGAGTCAGATGGGTTCGGATCATAAAAAAAGTGTGTACGAGAAGGAGGAAAGTTGGAAAAACGTGGAAAAAGTGAATGTATCAGGAAAAGAAACAAAAGGGCGGTATTGGTTTAAATGGCCTTTTTAACGATTTTGTGAGTCATATGGGTTCGGAATCATAAAAAAAGTGTACGCTAAGGAGGAAAGTTGTTTTGAGTGCAAAAACGTGGGAAAAATGAATGCATAAGGAAAAGAAACAAAAGGGCGGTATTGGATTAAATGGCCTTTTTAACGATTTTGTGAGTCAGATGGGTTCGGAATCATAAAAACAGTGTGTACGCGAAGGAGGAAAGTTGTCTTGAGTGCAAAAACGTAAGAAAAATGAATGCATAAGGAAAAGAAACAAAAGGGCGGTATTGGTTTAAATGGCCTTTTAGGCGGTTTTGTGAGTCAAGTGGGTTCGGAATCATAAAAATTGTGTGTACGAGAAGGAGGAAAGTTCGAAAAACGTGGAAAAAGTGAATGTATAAGGAAAAGAAACAAAAGGGCGGTATTGGTTTAAATGGCCTTTTTAACTATTTTGTGAGTCAGATGGGTTCGGAATCTTAAAAAAAGTGTGTACGCGAAGGAGGAAAGTTGTTTTGAGTGCAAAAACGTGGAAAAAATGAATGTATAAGGAAAAGAAACAAAAGGGCGGTATTGGTTTAAATAGCTTTTTAGACAGTTTGTGAGTCATATGGGTTCGGAATCTTAAAAACAGTGTGTACGAGAAGGAGGAAAGTTCGAAAAACGTGGAAAAAGTGAATGTATAAGGAAAAGAAACAAAAGGGCGGTATTGGTTTAAATGGCTTTTTAGACAGTTTTGTGAGTCAGATGGGTTCGGAATCATAAAAAAAGTGTGTACGAGAAGGAAAGGAGGAAAGTTGGAAAAACGTGGAAAAAGTGAATGTGTAAGGAAAAGAAACAAAAGGGCGGTATTGGTTTAAATGGCCTTTTTAACGATTTTGTGAGTCATATGGGTTCGGAATCATAAAAAAAGTGTACGCGAAGGAGGAAAGTTGTTTTGAGTGCAAAAACGTGGGAAAAATGAATGCATAAGGAAAAGAAACAAAAGAGCGGTATTGGTTTAAATGGCTTTTTAGACAGTTTTGTGAGTCAGATGGGTTCGGAATCTTAAAAACAGTGTGTACGCAAAGGAGGAAAGTTGTTTTGAGTGGAAAAACGTTGAAAAAATCAATGTATAAGGAAAAGAAACAAAAGGGAGGTATTGGTTTAAATGGTCTTTTAGATGATTTTGTGAGTCAGATGGGTTTGGAATCATAAAAACAGTGTGTACGCGAAGGAGGAAAGTTGTCTTGAGTGCAAAAACGTAAGAAAAATGAATGCATAAGGAAAAGAAACAAAAGGGCGGTATTGGATTAAATGGCCTTTTTAACGATTTTGTGAGTCAGATGGGTTCGGAATCATAAAAACAGTGTGTACGCGAAGGCGGAAAGTTGTTTTGAGTGCAAAAACGTGGAAAAAATGAATGTATAAGGAAAAGAAACAAAAGGGCGGAATTGGTTTAAATGGACTTGTAGACGATTTTGTGAGTCAGATGGGTTCGAAATCATAAAAACAGTGTGTACGCGAAGGAGGAAAGTTGTCTTGGGTGCAAAAACGTAAGAAAAATGAATGCATAAGGAAAAGACACAAAAGGGCGGTATTGGTTTAAATGGCCTTTTAGGCGGTTTTGTTAGTCAAGTGGGTTCGGAATCATAAAAATTGTGTGTACGAGAAGGAGGAAAGTTCGAAAAACGTGGAAAAAGTGAATGTATGAAACGTGGAAAAAGAAACAAAAGGGAGGTATTAGTTTAAATGGACTTGTAGACGATTTTATGAGTCAGATGGGTTCGAAATCATAAAAACAGTGTGTACGCGAAGGAGGAAAGTTGTCTTGGGTGCAAAAACGTAAGAAAAATGAATGCATAAGGAAAAGAAACAAAAGGGCGGTATTGGTTTAAATGGCTTTTTAGACAGTTTTTGAGTCAGATGGGTTCGGAATCTTAAAAACAGTGTGTACGCGAAGGAGGAAAGTTGTTTTGAGTGCAAAAACGTGGAAAAAATGAATGTATAAGGAAAAGAAACAAAAGGGCGGAATTGGTTTAAATGGACTTGTAGACGATTTTGTGAGTCAGATGGGTTCGAAATCATAAAAACAGTCTGTACGCTAAGGAGGAAAGTTGTTTTGAGTGCAAAAACGGGGGAAAAATGAATGCATAAGGAAAAGAAACAAAAGGGCGGTATTGGATTAAATGGCCGATTATAAATAGAAATATAGATATAAATGGCCGACCGAAAATAACGATTTTGTGAGTCAGATGGGTTCGGAATCATAAAAGCAGTGTGTACGCGAAGGAGGAAAGTTGTCTTGGGTGCAAAAACGTAAGAAAAATGAATGCATAAGGAAAAGACACAAAAGGGCGGTATTGGTTTAAATGGCCTTTTAGGCGGTTTTGTGAGTCAAGTGGGTTCGGAATCATAAAAATTGTGTGTGCGAGAAGGAGGAAAGTTCGAAAAACGTGGAAAAAGTGAATGTATGAAACGTGGAAAAAGAAACAAAAGGGAGGTATTGGTTTAAATGGACTTGTAGACGATTTTGTGAGTCAGATGGGTTCGAAATCATAAAAACAGTGTGTACGCGAAGGAGGAAAGTTGTTTTGAGTGCAAAAACGTGAAAAAAAATGAATGCATAAGGAAAAGAAACAAAAGGGCGGTATTGGTTTATATGGCTTTTTAGACATTTTTGTGAGTCAGATGGGTTCGGAATCTTAAAAACAGTGTGTACGCGAAGGAGGAAAGTTGTTTTGAGTGCAAAAACGTGGAAAAAATGAATGTATAAGGAAAAGAAACAAAAGGGCGGTATTGGTTTAAATAGCTTTTTAGACAGTTTTGTGAGTCATATGGGTTCGGAATCAAACAGTGTGTACGAGAAGGAGGAAAGTTCGAAAAACGTGGAAAAAGTGAATGTATAAGGAAAAGAAACAAAAGGGCGGTATTGGTTTAAATGGCCTTTTTAACGATTTTGTGAGTCATATGGGTTCGGAATCATAAAAAAAGTGTACGCTAAGGAGGAAAGTTGTTTTGAGTGCAAAAACGTGGGAAAAATGAATGCATAAGGAAAAGAAACAAAAGGGCGGTATTGGATTAAATGGCCTTTTTAACGATTTTGTGAGTCAGATGGGTTCGGAATCATAAAAACAGTGTGTACACGAAGGAGGAAAGTTGTCTTGAGTGCAAAAACGTAAGAAAAATGAATGTATAAGGAAAAGAAACAAAAGGGCGGTATTGGTTTAAATGGCTTTTTAGACAGTTTTGTGAGTCAGATGGTTTCGGAATCTTAAAAACAGTGTGTACGCGAAGGAGGAAAGTTGTTTTGAGTGCAAAAACGTGAAAAAAATGAATGCATAAGGAAAAGAAACAAAAAGGGAGATATTGGTTTAAATGGTCTTTCAGATTATTTTGTGAGTCAGATGGGTTCGGAATCATAAAAACAGTGTGTACGCGAAGGAGGAAAGTTGTCTTGAGTGCAAAAACGTAAGAAAAACGAATGCATAAGGAAAAGAAACAAAAGGGCGGAATTGGTTTAAATGGACTTGTAGACGATTTTGTGAGTCAGATGGGTTCGAAATCATAAAAACAGTGTGTACGCGAAGGAGGAAAGTTGTCTTGAGTGGAAAAACGTGAAAAAAATGAATGCATAAGGAAAAGAAACAAAAGGGCGGTATTGGTTTAAATGGCCTTTTAGGCGGTTTTGTGAGTCAGATGGGTTCGGAATCATAAAAAAAGTGTGTACGAGAAGGGGGAAAGTTGCAAAAACGTGGAAAAAGTGAATGTATAAGGAAAAGAAACAAAAGGGCGGTATTGGTTTAAATGGCTTTTTAGACAGTTTTGTGAGTCAGATGGGTTCGGAATCATAAAAAAAGTGTGTACGAGAAGGGGAAAAACGTGGGAAAAATGAATGCATAAGGAAAAGAAACAAAAGGGCGGTATTGGTTTAAATGGCTTTTTAGACAGTTTTGTGAGTCAGATGGGTTCGGAATCTTAAAAACAGTGTGTACGCACAGGAGGAAAGTTGTTTTGAGTGCAAAAACGTTGAAAAAATGAATGTATAAGGAAAAGAAACAAAAGGGAGGTATTGGTTTAAATGGTCTTTTAGATGATTTTGTGAGTCAGATGGGTTTGGAATCTTAAAAACAGTGTGTACGCGAAGGAGGAAAGTTGTTTTGAGTGCAAAAACGTGAAAAAAACGAATGCATAAGGAAAAGAAAAAAAAGGGCGGTATTGGTTTATATGGCTTTTTAGACATTTTTGTGAGTCAGATGGGTTCGGAATCTTAAAAACACTGTGTACGCGAAGGAGGAAAGTTGTTTTGAGTGCAAAAACGTGGAAAAAATGAATGTATAAGGAAAAGAAACAAAAGGGCGGTATTGGTTTAAATGGCTTTTTAGACAGTTTTGTGAGTCAGATGGGTTCGGATCATAAAAAAAGTGTGTACGAGAAGGAGGAAAGTTGGAAAAACGTGGAAAAAGTGAATGTATCAGGAAAAGAAACAAAAGGGCGGTATTGGTTTAAATGGCCTTTTTAACGATTTTGTGAGTCATATGGGTTCGGAATCATAAAAAAAGTGTACGCTAAGGAGGAAAGTTGTTTTGAGTGCAAAAACGTGGGAAAAATGAATGCATAAGGAAAAGAAACAAAAGGGCGGTATTGGATTAAATGGCCTTTTTAACGATTTTGTGAGTCAGATGGGTTCGGAATCATAAAAACAGTGTGTACGCGAAGGAGGAAAGTTGTCTTGAGTGCAAAAACGTAAGAAAAATGAATGCATAAGGAAAAGAAACAAAAGGGCAGTATTGGTTTAAATGGCCTTTTAGGCGGTTTTGTGAGTCAAGTGGGTTCGGAATCATAAAAACAGTGTGTACGCGAAGGAGGAAAGTTGTCTTGGGTGCAAAAACGTAAGAAAAATGAATGCATAAGGAAAAGAAACAAAAGGGCGGTATTGGTTTAAATGGCCTTTTAGGCGGTTTTGTGAGTCAAGTGGGTTCGGAATCATAAAAATTGTGTGTACGAGAAGGAGGAAAGTTCGAAAAACGTGGAAAAAGTGAATGTATAAGGAAAAGAAACAAAAGGGCGGTATTGGTTTAAATGGCCTTTTTAACTATTTTGTGAGTCAGATGGGTTCGGAATCATAAAAAAAGTGTGTACGCGAAGGAGGAAAGTTGTTTTGAGTGCAAAAACGTGGAAAAAATGAATGTATAAGGAAAAGAAACAAAAGGGCGGTATTGGTTTAAATAGCTTTTTAGACAGTTTGTGAGTCATATGGGTTCGGAATCTTAAAAACAGTGTGTACGAGAAGGAGGAAAGTTCGAAAAACGTGGAAAAAGTGAATGTATAAGGAAAAGAAACAAAAGGGCGGTATTGGTTTAAATGGCTTTTTAGACAGTTTTGTGAGTCAGATGGGTTCGGAACAGTAGCGCAGCCAGAAAATTTCGGTAGGGGGGGTCCAAAAAGAAAAACTATAAAGCATGCAGGGCCATTTGAAACCTATTTTATGTATATGCCCTGACTAACTCTAAGGCATGTGGGCCCCTCTTCTTTAAGGGGCCCACTCAGAATCGTATGCAGGTATTCTGCAACGTAAAGACCTTTTATGTCACTGCAAGCGTGGCCCCTAGAAAAAGCTTGCCCCGGGACTCCAGGTAGTCTAAATCGGGCCCTATATGTGAGGTTTTTTTTTTATAGCTGTCATCATTTAAATTTTTTAAATTACAATTATTTTGTATAGAAATCATTGATCGTGTTTTCGTCTGATTTTATTTAATGAGGCCCACTATTATAAAAATCTGGTACGAAGTTTATCCAGAAATTGGATATATTTGACAGCTCTTTGTAGTTTTAGTCTATGGGGCTGATACAGGCAACAATTTCTTCACTTCATTTGCAAATTTTTTTCTGGTTCAATAAATCGGTCCCCTTTTTTTAGGTTGTCATGGCCTACTACATCTGAGAAACCTACCATACCTAACATAATTATAATAATTAAATTAAATAATAAGGGGGAAAATACTTTTCGAGTTATTGTAAGATTTTTGCATATCACATTTTTACTTTCTCTTACCCATAAGGTAGAGAAAGTATTGTTTTTTTACTTTCTCTTACCCATAAGGTAGAGAAAGTATTGTTTTTTTACTTTCTCTTACCCATAAGGTAGAGAAAGTATTGTTTTTGGGTCAAATTTTCGAACGCGAGATTTTGTTATATTTACACGTTTTGAGGTCCCTTAATACGAAAATCATGTTTTTAGCAAATGGTCTGTGTGTCTGTGTGTCTGTGAGTCTGTGTGTGTGTCTGTCTGTTATCAGCATATCTCAAAAACAAATTATGGCAGAAAGTTCAAACTTGGTATTCTAAATGTGTATCATATAGGGATGCTACAGTAAGCTTTTCGTTAAGATCAAGCAAATGGTTCGTGTACAGGGACAATCAAGAGAATTCTAATACATTACGTCTATGGGGGAAATTGCAGGTAAGTAGAGTTTAACGTCTATAGACTGCACTAAACCAAATGAAACGAACATATATTTTTTGTAATAGAGATAGTTAACTGGGAAAAATTTTTTGTGTATGTAGGAGCCTCGCCTCCCCCCCCTGGGGGGGGGGAAGTCCCCCTCGAGGGTAGTAAATTTTCATGATGGGTATCATTCAAAAGAGCTTGCGAATACCTTTAAAACGAATGGTTGAACTATAAATCTGTGATAATTTAAAACAAAGTTATAGATTTTTTTTAATTTTAACGAAAAAAAAACAGAAAAAAAATCGTATTTTTTTTTTTAAATATTGAGAGTAAAATGGACTTTTTTTGGATATTTAGTATTACACTACCTCTCTAATATGGAAATCGTCTGCATTATCATAAAAAATAATTTTTTTAAATAATAATTTTAATAAATTATTTTTTAAAAACAGAATTATTTTTTAATAACCGAATTAAATTCTATATAAATGTAGGAGCATTAATGAAACGGGGGGTTGAGGGGGTCGGTAGCCCCCCTCACACAGAATTAATTATCGTATAAAACTCTTCTGAAGCCTAATTTGAATTGTTTAGCATAGGTTTACATGACAGTTCTCGTTATCTTACCTCTTAATCTGCAAACTGTATTTATAGTATTAAATTTCAGGGTAAGAGAAAGTCGTGTGAGTGACACACCAGATTATTTTCTTATTAAAAAGGGATGACCCTAACAGCACGATTCAAAGTCATATCCTCAAATTTCGAAATAAAATTAACATATTCAAATGCAAAACGGGGGTAAAATCTCTGAAAATGGACCAAAAATATCTTTACAAATAGTTTCATGTTTTATTTTTACTTTCTCCGATATTTAATAGAAGAAAATATTAGATTAGTGAAAAATTCTGGCATCGTGTTTTCGATGGATTTACACGTTTTGCGAAGTCTAGAACACAATTTGAGCACTTTTAGAAAATGTCTGTCTGTATGTGTGACAAAATTTTGTGGCAAATGTATTTCAGGAGTTACAGCACAGAATTTCAGAAAATTTGATATATAGATACACTTTGACATAAATTAGTGCCTATCAAATTTTGGGGGAAATTGTCCAATAGGTGGCGTTGTCATCCCACTTTTCAAAAACTTTAACATGATGGTATCGGACAAAATTACGTATAAATACGAAAAGAGAATTATTTTTTAATAATCATTATGAAATTTAAAAAAAATGATAATTGTAATTAATGATAGTTAACTGGGGAAAAAATTGTATATGTAGGAGCAATGCTTTCGCCCCTGGAGGGAAGTCCCCCCGAGTGAGGGGGACGAATTTTAATTTTGTGTATCTTTCAAAGAATCTCGTCCATACAATACCTTTAAAACGAATGGTTGAACCATCGACTTGCGATAATTTAAAATAAAGTTATCGATTTTTTTAATTTAAAAAAAAAAAAAAGCTTTTTTTTTTTTTTTTTTTTTTTTAAAGATGTCATATAGAGAATAAAATTGACTTTCTTTGGATATTTAATGTTATACTATTATTTATTATATATTTAGGGAGTAAATCGTCTGCAATCATCGTCGAAGCTAATTTTAATAAATTACTTTTGCTGATGAATTTGTATAAAAAAAATATATAAGAAAGTCATGCGGTGGCCGCAACATGCTAGTTTTTTTTTTTTTTTTTTTTTTTTTTTTTTTTTTTTTTTGTTGTTGTTGTTCCATACGGCAGTTACATAAATAAAATATGAAAAATTTACATTGTGCACATAATTGTGTATATAATTAGGAAAAGTTTAACAAGAAACCAACAAAATTTTGTATTGCTTGGCCATCATAAAACTTTCTTCCATATCATTCTAATGTATTTAGTGGTGTTTCTAAAGACTTGAGCTGTTGTTGAAAGACTTAATAACTACCCCCAGTTTCTGCCTTGTTCTTCTATTTTTTTAAATTTAATTTTCTTTTTTTCAGCTTTCAGTTAATTTTTTGCGAGATTTTGTTTTATTTGAATGTTTTGACAATTTTCCCGCAAACTTGGTCGACAGAAAATGCCGGTTTCGAATCAGGGCTTTCTCAAATATCTAAAAGCCCTCGTTCGAACCCAGGTCACGCTCTTCGGTTTCGCGTTTCGGAGTCTTCAGTGGCTTTCTCCAAAACTCGCGTGAACACGGGCTAGAATCCTCTGAAACGACCAAATGGAGGGTACTCCAACATCAACACCATTTATCCCTCTTTGTTTAGCGAGTTCCTTTGTTATAATTATTATTATTATTATTATTATTATTATTATTATTATTATTATTTTCTTCCTTCCTTTTTATTGAATGATGTGCAAGAATTTCGTTCCCCCAGTAACGCATGATCAATTGCATATAATTTCACAAAATGTCTCATTTAGTTACATTGTGATAATTTGGAGCAAATAAGATTATGAAATAATAGGTTTTCTACCATATTTTTTGAAAGATCTACCACAGAATCTATCACGTAGAATTTGCCGAATTTTATATCAGTGATACTTACGTTATAATAATAATAATAACAACAACAACAATGATATCAACTGTTGGTCTAACTTTTGTGTATATAGCTTAACAAAAATTGTTGCAATTGTTCAAAAATTTGCAATTGTTGCAAATTTTTGAAAACTATATCTCAGAATCTATAAGATGTAATTAAACAAAAATAACTATGCCAGTAGTTTTATAAAAATAGCTGTTTTTTTTTTTTTTTTTTTTTTTTTTTTCTTTTCTTTTCTGGCGAAGGATGTGCCGGAAAGTACTTTATTCATTATGTTTGAAAGTTATAAATGAAAAATTTGTAATGACCCCCTTCACATCATAATAGTTTAATATTCAATTCAAATCCCAAACTGAAAAACTGTAAACTACCGTCGGCAGCAATAGTATCCGAGCACTAAAAATAATCCCTGTTTAAAAAAAGTACACTTAATACTGCTTTGTTAAAGAAATTCTTGTCGATTCATTTTCTTAGTCAGTCTAAGAACATGATTCGACAAGGATTTATTTAATAAAACAGTATTAAGTGTACTTTTTTGATATCGGAATTATTGGCTAGAGCTCGGATACTTTTGCTACCGACTGTACATGTCATTTTTCTCAAGGATATTTTTAAAATGCCATGCAACAATACAGTAAGTTTAAGTTTTCCTCACAATGGAAAGGACAAAAAAAAAAAGTAATTAAATCACATTAAAGATATTTACTTTCATCAACAAATTTTGGTTCAAATCAAAAGTTTATCCAAAACAGTAAGAGTTTCTTTTAAAATTAAGGGTTTTACTACCTATACCGCTTTCAGGATTTTGATTAAATTAAAATTGTACATAAATCTTAAATAGGAAAAATCGTTAAACATTATTTTAATAATAATAATAATAATAAAAGCCTTTTAGATTATGAAGCATATATTTCTTTCTTTTCTTTTTTTTTTTTCTTTTTTTTTTTTTTTTTTTAGATCCAACCAAGAAACATTTAATCTAGACTCAGTTTTAAACTTCTAAATTTGTACATGGGTTGAACCTATTGAAGATGAAAAATGCATAATACGAGTATAATTCCTTACAATTATATATTTGAAAAAATATTAAATAAATAAGTGCATAAATAAACTATTTTCTAAGAAATACGAAATAAAAACAGAACTTTAAATCTTATATTTGTAAATAAATTTAACTTTTTTTAATTAATGATTAATTTATTAAAATTCGAGATTAATTTTGTTTGAGTTTTTCCACTTTCTGTTGATTTAGATCTATATATTTAACTATTGATTTACAACATTTAAAACTAGACTTATTGTCCTTTTGAATGAGCCCAGGTCGCGCTCTTTTGTCTAGCCGTACAGTGTTTGTCGTTGTTTTCTCCGAAACTCACGTGAATAAGGACTAGAATCATTCAGAAAGATCGGAGGGCATTCCATTCAGACCTAGATCCCTATAGAAGATAATCAGACTTAACCCTACTCCAATACGATTTTTTTTAACATTTATAATTTGAATTTATAATTAAACCATTTAAAACATGAACAGAAAAGTGCTTACCTTTTTCGTCTAAAAAACAAATCAAAATCTGTAACTGGCTGAGAAACTTTTAAATTTATCATTGATTCTGAACTTCTCGAAGAAGTCTTCTCCCAAACTGACCCTCGTCTATAATCCCTTTTTCTTAGAAATTCTAGATGTATGTAAACAAAGAAAAATTTCAGGAATACTTACCAACGGTGACCTGTGGGGGGTGTCGTCTGGTCTGAAGAATGAATAATAGCGCACAACACATGTTGCCGCAAAGCCGACATAACGCGAGAGATCAAAAACAGGGATTTCAACTCCAATTTTAAGGGATCATTGTTCCCATGTTTCCAGTTTCAAAATAATTTGTCACCTTCCGTGAAAAGGTAATTTAGTGCTTTGACGCTAGAATCAGATGTTTTCTGAAAACTGTTACACCCGAGCTTGCCGAAAAACATTCTTTCAAAAAAGGATAATGTAATTCGCCCCTTGGATACTTTCTGAAGAAATTTGAGTGAAAATCAAGAATATATGTATTGTGAAACAATTTTGCTAGCACACTCATATATAGGGTTAGAGTGGATTTATGAGATATATACTATGTTAATTTAATATGTTTAAAGAGAAGAGAGAATGCAATAAGGCTTTTATAAAAGAAAAAACCTGGAGTGACTCCACTCGATTTTCCGAACTTTAAGTAATTAATGGCTGTATAAATAAATTAAAGGAAGAAAAGTCGTTAAATAAACAAAAATGAAAATTATAATACGACGCTTGAGTATACTGTTTAGCTTTACACTATTTCTCTTCAAATAATTTGAGCCCATAGATCATAATGATAAAGAATTTTTATTGTGTCCCTGTAAAAATCAATAAGGGTTTAACTCACCAAAATCTATACAGTTCGTGCGACTGTGACCTATAATATGTGTACTAATTTTCAGCTCAATCGAATAAGGCGTTTAGGCACCATGACACTTTAAATAATTTGAGCTCATAAGCCATATACTGATAAAGAATTTTTCGTTGTGGTGTCCCTGTAAAAAAACTACAAGTGCTAGATTCTACAAAATTCCTACCCGTCGTGTGACAGTGATCTATAATATGTATATAAATTTTCAATTCAGTCCAATAAGACATTTAAACGCTATCGTACTTAAGTAATTTCTACCCATAGACTATAATTAGAATTTTTCTTTGTCTCCGTAAAAAAAAAGGGCTAAATTTACCAAATTCATTTGGGTTCGTGCTACGGTGACCTATAACATACGTATCAACTTTCAGCTCATTTGAACTTAGTCCCTATCGTGTTCACTCACATATATCGACTCACATTACAAAGCCTTTATCGCACATAAAAAATTCGAGCCCATAGGCTATAATGATAAAGAATTTTTCTTTGTGTCATTTTAGTAAAGCTGTACGTGCTAGATTCGCCAAAATCTACACTGTTTGTGCGATGGAGACCCATAACTTGTGTTTAAATTTTCACCTCTACTGAATAAGGCATATAGATGCTATAAGTTCTATATTTTATTTCACTAAAGATTTTTTCTGAATTTTATTATAATTATTTAAATTTATGCCTCCACCCCTTATTTTTTTACTAACTGCGGGACTCTGAACGGTTTACCGTGTTTTGGGGGACGCCCTGCTTCCTTTCCGCCGTCCGGACGGCTCGTCAACGCATGCAATAGCTTTCTCTGTTGCACTTAGGATTTTTCAAGGAGTTAAAAATTTTATTTTATTTTACTTTTATTTATTTTTTTAACTCCTGGTGCTTCACTCTGAAAAATCTCTGCTCACGCGCGGAATAAAGCACTCACGTTGAAGTTGACTTTAAAAAAAGTTGGGCCCATAGGACATAATGATAAGACATTTTTCTTTGTGTCTCTGTAAGAAAAAAAAAAAAAAAAACTATAAGGACTAAATTCATCAAAATCAATAGGGTTCTTGCTAAAGTGATTTATAACATACGTACACACTTTCAACTTATTGAAACAAAGCTTTTATATGCTATCGTGTTCACTCGCAGGCACACACATACATACTTATATACATACATCACCGTAAATATAGCAAAAATGAACTTAGGGAACCTCAAATCGTGTAGAAAATTCAAACTTCAAATTGTTGCAGTCGGATTATTTGGCATAATTACAATACTGTCCTTACATACGTATGTTTGGAAAGTAAAAATGTGTCGATTTTTCTACAAATTTCTGGTCGAATTCTTATAGATAATGCCAGGGCCTGCTTAACTTCATGTAAGGCCTGAGGCACACATGCTTTCTTAGACCCACGCCAGTACTTGACGATGTGAAAATAGTTGAAAAAGTGACCAAAATTTTTGTACACAGAACAAATAGTGATCAAATAATCACAAAAGAAATTAGTTTTAGGGCCCCCTGCTATTCAGGATCAGGGGTCCGGGCCCCACATGCCACTGCGATAATCAGGCCCTGCATAATGCATAAATTTCCGAATAAAAAATCTTAGCTCATAGGGGGGGTCCGGACCCGCTGGACCCCCCCCGTCGCTGCGCCACTGGTTCGGAATCATAAAAAAAGTGTGTACGAGAAGGAAAGGAGGAAAGTTGGAAAAACGTGGAAAAAGTGAATGTGTAAGGAAAAGAAACAAAAGGGCGGTATTGGTTTAAATGGCCTTTTTAACGATTTTGTGAGTCATATGGGTTCGGAATCATAAAAAAAGTGTACGCGAAGGAGGAAAGTTGTTTTGAGTGCAAAAACGTGGGAAAAATGAATGCATAAGGAAAAGAAACAAAAGAGCGGTATTGGTTTAAATGGCTTTTTAGACAGTTTTGTGAGTCAGATGGGTTCGGAATCTTAAAAACAGTGTGTACGCAAAGGAGGAAAGTTGTTTTGAGTGGAAAAACGTTGAAAAAATCAATGTATAAGGAAAAGAAACAAAAGGGAGGTATTGGTTTAAATGGTCTTTTAGATGATTTTGTGAGTCAGATGGGTTTGGAATCATAAAAACAGTGTGTACGCGAAGGAGGAAAGTTGTCTTGAGTGCAAAAACGTAAGAAAAATGAATGCATAAGGAAAAGAAACAAAAGGGCGGTATTGGATTAAATGGCCTTTTTAACGATTTTGTGAGTCAGATGGGTTCGGAATCATAAAAACAGTGTGTACGCGAAGGAGGAAAGTTGTCTTGAGTGCAAAAACGTAAGAAAAATGAATGTATAATGAAAAGAAACAAAAGGGCGGTATTGGTTTAAATAGCTTTTTAGACAGTTTTGTGAGTCAGGTGGGTTCGGAATCTTAAAAATTGTGTGTACGAGATGGAGGAAAGTTCGAAAAACGTGGAAAAAGTGAATGTATAAGGAAAAGAAACAAAAGGGCGGTATTGGTTTAAATAGCTTTTTAGACAGTTTTGTGAGTCATATGGGTTCGGAATCTTAAAAACAGTGTGTACGAGAAGGAGGAAAGTTCGAAAAACGTGGAAAAAGTGAATGTATAAGGAAAAGAAACAAAAGGGCGGTATTGGTTTAAATGGCTTTTTAGACAGTTTTGTGAGTCAGATGGGTTCGGAATCATAAAAAAAGTGTGTACGAGAAGGAGGAAAGTTGGAAAAACGTGGAAAAATTGAATGTATAAGGAAAAGAAACAAAAGGGCTGTATTGGTTTAAATGGCCTTTTTAACGACTTTTTGAGTCATATGGGTTCGGAATCATAAAAAAAGTGTACGCGAAGGAGGAAAGTTGTCTTGAGTGCAAAAACGTAAGAAAAATGAATGCATAAGGAAAAGAAACAAAAGGGCAGTATTGGTTTAAATGGCCTTTTAGGCGGTTTTGTGAGTCAAGTGGGTTCGGAATCATAAAAACAGTGTGTACGCGAAGGAGGAAAGTTGTCTTGGGTGCAAAAACGTAAGAAAAATGAATGCATAAGGAAAAGAAACAAAAGGGCGGTATTGGTTTAAATGGCCTTTTAGGCGGTTTTGTGAGTCAAGTGGGTTCGGAATCATAAAAATTGTGTGTACGAGAAGGAGGAAAGTTCGAAAAACGTGGAAAAAGTGAATGTATAAGGAAAAGAAACAAAAGGGCGGTATTGGTTTAAATGGCCTTTTTAACTATTTTGTGAGTCAGATGGGTTCGGAATCATAAAAAAAGTGTGTACGCGAAGGAGGAAAGTTGTTTTGAGTGCAAAAACGTGGAAAAAATGAATGTATAAGGAAAAGAAACAAAAGGGCGGTATTGGTTTAAATAGCTTTTTAGACAGTTTGTGAGTCATATGGGTTCGGAATCTTAAAAACAGTGTGTACGAGAAGGAGGAAAGTTCGAAAAACGTGGAAAAAGTGAATGTATAAGGAAAAGAAACAAAAGGGCGGTATTGGTTTAAATGGCTTTTTAGACAGTTTTGTGAGTCAGATGGGTTCGGAATCATAAAAAAAGTGTGTACGAGAAGGAAAGGAGGAAAGTTGGAAAAACGTGGAAAAAGTGAATGTGTAAGGAAAAGAAACAAAAGGGCGGTATTGGTTTAAATGGCCTTTTTAACGATTTTGTGAGTCATATGGGTTCGGAATCATAAAAAAAGTGTACGCGAAGGAGGAAAGTTGTTTTGAGTGCAAAAACGTGGGAAAAATGAATGCATAAGGAAAAGAAACAAAAGAGCGGTATTGGTTTAAATGGCTTTTTAGACAGTTTTGTGAGTCAGATGGGTTCGGAATCTTAAAAACAGTGTGTACGCAAAGGAGGAAAGTTGTTTTGAGTGGAAAAACGTTGAAAAAATCAATGTATAAGGAAAAGAAACAAAAGGGAGGTATTGGTTTAAATGGTCTTTTAGATGATTTTGTGAGTCAGATGGGTTTGGAATCATAAAAACAGTGTGTACGCGAAGGAGGAAAGTTGTCTTGAGTGCAAAAACGTAAGAAAAATGAATGCATAAGGAAAAGAAACAAAAGGGCGGTATTGGATTAAATGGCCTTTTTAACGATTTTGTGAGTCAGATGGGTTCGGAATCATAAAAACAGTGTGTACGCGAAGGAGGAAAGTTGTCTTGAGTGCAAAAACGTAAGAAAAATGAATGTATAATGAAAAGAAACAAAAGGGCGGTATTGGTTTAAATAGCTTTTTAGACAGTTTTGTGAGTCAGGTGGGTTCGGAATCTTAAAAATTGTGTGTACGAGATGGAGGAAAGTTCGAAAAACGTGGAAAAAGTGAATGTATAAGGAAAAGAAACAAAAGGGCGGTATTGGTTTAAATGGCTTTTTAGACAGTTTTGTGAGTCAGATGGGTTCGGAATCATAAAAAAAGTGTGTACGAGAAGGAGGAAAGTTGGAAAAACGTGGAAAAATTGAATGTATAAGGAAAAGAAACAAAAGGGCTGTATTGGTTTAAATGGCCTTTTTAACGACTTTTTGAGTCATATGGGTTCGGAATCATAAAAAAAGTGTACGCGAAGGAGGAAAGTTGGAAAAACGTGGAAAAATTGAATGTATAAGGAAAAGAAACAAAAGGGCTGTATTGGTTTAAATGGCCTTTTTAACGACTTTTTGAGTCATATGGGTTCGGAATCATAAAAAAAGTGTACGCGAAGGAGGAAAGTTGTCTTGAGTGCAAAAACGTAAGAAAAATGAATGCATAAGGAAAAGAAACAAAAGGGCGGTATTGGATTAAATGGCCTTTTTAACGATTTTGTGAGTCAGATGGGTTCGGAATCATAAAAACAGTGTGTACGCGAAGGAGGAAAGTTGTCTTGAGTGCAAAAACGTAAGAAAAATGAATGTATAAGGAAAAGAAACAAAAGGGCGGTATTGGTTTAAATAGCTTTTTAGACAGTTTTGTGAGTCAGGTGGGTTCGGAATCTTAAAAATTGTGTGTACGAGAAGGAGGAAAGTTCGAAAAACGTGGAAAAAGTGAATGTATAAGGAAAAGAAACAAAAGGGCGGTATTGGTTTAAATGGCTTTTTAGACAGTTTGTGAGTCAGATGGGTCCGGAATCTTAAAAACAGTGTGTACGCGAAGGAGGAAAGTTGTTTTGAGTGCTAAAACGTAAGAAAAATGAATGTATAAGGAAAAGAAACAAAAGGGCGGTATTGGTTTAAATGGCTTTTTAGACAGTTTTGTGAGTCAGATGGGTTCGGAATCTTAAAAACAGTGTGTACACGAAGGAGGAAAGTGGTTTTGAGTGCAAAAACATGAAAAAAATGAATGCATAAGTAAAAGAAACAAAAGGGAGGTATTGGTTTAAATGGTCTTATATACGATTTTGTGAGTCAGATGAGTTCGGAATCATAAAAACAGTGTGTACGCGAAGGAGGAAAGTTGTCTTGAGTGCAAAAACGTAAGAAAAACGAATGCATAAGGAAAAGAAACAAAAGGGCGGAATTGGTTTAAATGGACGTAGACGATTTTGTGAGTCAGATGGGTTCGAAATCATAAAAACAGTGTGTACGCGAAGGCTGAAAGTTCTCTTGGGTGCAAAAACGTAAGAAAAATGAATGCATAAGGAACAAAAGGGCGGTATTGGTTTAAATGGCCTTTTAGGCGGTTTTGTGAGTCAAGTGGGTTCGGAATCATAAAAATTGTGTGTACGAGAAGGAGGAAAGTTCGAAAAACGTGGAAAAAGTGAATGTATAAGGAAAAGAAACAAAAGGGCGGTATTCGTTTAAATGGCTTTTTTAACTATTTTGTGAGTCAGATGGGTTCGGAATCATAAAAAAAGTGTGTACGCGAAGGAGGGAAGTTGTCTTGAGTGCAAAAACGTAAGAAAAATGAATGTATAAGGAAAAGAAACAAAAGGGCGGTATTGGTTTAAATGGCTTTTTAGACAGTTTTGTGAGTCAGATGGGTTCGGAATCTTAAAAACAGTGTGTACACGAAGGAGGAAAGTAGTTTTGAGTGCAAAAACATGAAAAAAATGAATGCATAAGTAAAAGAAACAAAAGGGAGGTATTGGTTTAAATGGTCTTATAGACGATTTTGTGAGTCAGATGAGTTCGGAATCATAAAAACAGTGTGTACGCGAAGGAGGAAAGTTGTCTTGAGTGCAAAAACGTAAGAAAAACGAATGCATAAGGAAAAGAAACAAAAGGGCGGAATTGGTTTAAATGGACGTAGACGATTTTGTGAGTCAGATGGGTTCGAAATCATAAAAACAGTGTGTACGCGAAGGAGGAATGTTCTCTTGGGTGCAAAAACGTAAGAAAAATGAATGCATAAGAAACAAAAGGGCGGTATTGGTTTAAATGGCCTTTTAGGCGGTTTTGTGAGTCAAGTGGGTTCGGAATCATAAAAATTGTGTGTACGAGAAGGAGGAAAGTTCGAAAAACGTGGAAAAAGTGAATGTATAAGGAAAAGAAACAAAAGGGCGGTATTCGTTTAAATGGCTTTTTTAACTATGTTGTGAGTCAGATGGGTTCGGAATCATAAAAAAAGTGTGTACGCGAATTAGGGAAGTTGTCTTGAGTGCAAAAACGTAAGAAAAATGAATGTATAAGGAAAAGAAACAAAAGGGCGGTATTGGTTTAAATGGCTTTTTAGACAGTTTTGTGTCAGATGGGTTCGGAACCTTAAAAACAGTGTGTACGCGAAGGAGGAAAGTTCTTTTGAGTGCAAAAACGTGGAAAAAATGAATAAATAAGGAAAAGAAACAAAAGGGCGGTATTGGTTTAAATAGCTTTTTAGACAGTTTTGTGAGTCATATGGGTTCGGAATCAAACAGTGTGTACGAGAAGGAGGAAAGTTCTAAAAACGTGGAAAAAGTGAATGTATAAGGAAAAGAAACAAAAGGGCGGTATTGGTTTAAATGGCTTTTTAGACAGTTTTGTGAGTCATATGGGTTCGGATCATAAAAAAAGTGTGTACGAGAAGGAGGAAAGTTGGAAAAACGTGGAAAAAGTGAATGTATAAGGAAAAGAAACAAAAGGGCGGTATTTGTTTAAATGGCCTTTTTAACGATTTTGTGAGTCATATGGGTTCGGAATCATAAAAAAAGTGTACGCTAAGGAGGAAAGTTGTTTTGAGTGCAAAAACGTGGGAAAAATGAATGCATAAGGAAAAGAAACAAAAGGGCGGTATTGGATTAAATGGCCTTTTTAGACAGTTTTGTGAGTCAGATGGGATCGGATCATAAAAAAAGTGTGTACGAGAAGGAGGAAAGTTGGAAAAACGTGGAAAAATGAATGTATAAGGAAAAGAAACAAAAGGGCGGTATTGGTTTAAATGACTTTTTAGACAGTTTTGTGAGTCAGATGGGTCCGGAATCTTAAAAACAGTGTGTACGCGAAGGAGGAAAGTTGTCTTGAGTGCAAAAACGTGAAAAAAATGAATGCATAAGGAAAAGAAACAAAAGGGCGGTATTGGTTTAAATGGCCTTTTAGGCGGTTTTGTGAGTCAAGTGGGTTCGGAATCATAAAAATTGTGTGTACGAGAAGGAGGAAAGTTCGAAAAACGTGGAAAAAGTGAATGTATAAGGAAAAGAAACAAAAGGGCGGTATTGGTTTAAATGGCCTTTTTAACTATTTTGTGAGTCAGATGGGTTCGGAATCATAAAAAAAGTGTGTACGCGAAGGAGGAAAGTTGTTTTGAGTGCAAAAACGTGGAAAAAATGAATGTATAAGGAAAAGAAACAAAAGGGCGGTATTGGTTTAAATAGCTTTTTAGACAGTTTTGTGAGTCATATGGGTTCGGAATCTTAAAAACAGTGTGTACGAGAAGGAGGAAAGTTCGAAAAACGTGGAAAAAGTGAATGTATAAGGAAAAGAAACAAAAGGGCGGTATTGGTTTAAATGGCTTTTTAGACAGTTTTGTGAGTCAGATGGGTTCGGAATCATAAAAAAAGTGTGTACGAGAAGGAGGAAAGTTGGAAAAACGTGGAAAAAGTGAATGTATAAGGAAAAGAAACAAAAGGGCTGTATTGGTTTAAATGGCCTTTTTAACGATTTTGTGAGTCATATGGGTTCGGAATCATAAAAAAAGTGTACGCGAAGGAGGAAAGTTGTTTTGAGTGCAAAAACGTGGGAAAAATGAATGCATAAGGAAAAGAAACAAAAGGGCGGTATTGGTTTAAATGGCTTTTTAGACAGTTTTGTGAGTCAGATGGTTTCGGAATCTTAAAAACAGTGTGTACGCGAAGGAGGAAAGTTGTCTTGAGTGCAAAAACGTAAGAAAAACGAATGCATAAGCAAAAGAAACAAAAGGGCGGAATTGGTTTAAATGGACTTGTAGACGATTTTGTGAGTCAGATGGGTTCGAAATCATAAAAACAGTGTGTACGCGAAGGAGGAAAGTTGTCTTGAGTGCAAAAACGTAAGAAAAACGAATGCATAAGCAAAAGAAACAAAAGGGCGGAATTGGTTTAAATGGACTTGTAGACGATTTTGTGAGTCAGATGGGTTCGAAATCATAAAAACAGTGTGTACGCGAAGGAGGAAAGTTGTCTTGAGTGCAAAAACGTAAGAAAAACGAATGCATAAGGAAAAGAAACAAAAGGGCGGAATTGGTTTAAATGGACTTGTAGACGATTTTGTGAGTCAGATGGGTTCGAAATCATAAAAACAGTGTGTACGCGAAGGAGGAAAGTTGTCTTGAGTGCAAAAACGTGAAAAAAATGAATGCATAAGGAAAAGAAACAAAAGGGCGGTATTGGTTTAAATGGCCTTTTAGGCGGTTTTGTGAGTCAAGTGGGTTCGGAATCATAAAAATTGTGTGTACGAGAAGGAGGAAAGTTCGAAAAACGTGGAAAAAGTGAATGTATAAGGAAAAGAAACAAAAGGGCGGTATTGGTTTAAATGGCCTTTTTAACTATTTTGTGAGTCAGATGGGTTCGGAATCATAAAAAAAGTGTGTACGCGAAGGAGGAAAGTTGTTTTGAGTGCAAAAACGTGGAAAAAATGAATGTATAAGGAAAAGAAACAAAAGGGCGGTATTGGTTTAAATAGCTTTTTAGACAGTTTTGTGAGTCATATGGGTTCGGAATCTTAAAAACAGTGTGTACGAGAAGGAGGAAAGTTCGAAAAACGTGGAAAAAGTGAATGTATAAGGAAAAGAAACAAAAGGGCGGTATTGGTTTAAATGGCTTTTTAGACAGTTTTGTGAGTCAGATGGGTTCGGAATCATAAAAAAAGTGTGTACGCGAAGGAGGAAAGTTGTTTTGAGTGCAAAAACGTGAAAAAAATGAATGCATAAGGAAAAGAAACAAAAGGGCGGTATTGGTTTAAATGGTCTTTTAGATGATTTTGTGAGTCAGATGGGTTTGGAATCTTAAAAACAGTGTGTACGCGAAGGAGGAAAGTTGTTTTGAGTGCAAAAACGTGAAAAAAATGAATGCATAAGGAAAAGAAACAAAAGGGCGGTATTGGTTTATATGGCTTTTTAGACAGTTTTGTGAGTCATATGGGTTCGGAATCAAACAGTGTGTACGAGAAGGAGGAAAGTTCGAAAAACGTGGAAAAAGTGAATGTATAAGGAAAAGAAACAAAAGGGCGGTATTGGTTTAAATGGCCTTTTAGGCGGTTTTGTGAGTCAAGTGGGTTCGGAATCATAAAAATTGTGTGTGCGAGAAGGAGGAAAGTTCGAAAAACGTGGAAAAAGTGAATGTATGAAACGTGGAAAAAGAAACAAAAGGGAGGTATTGGTTTAAATGGACTTGTAGACGATTTTGTGAGTCAGATGGGTTCGAAATCATAAAAACAGTGTGTACGCGAAGGAGGAAAGTTGTTTTGAGTGCAAAAACGTGAAAAAAAATGAATGCATAAGGAAAAGAAACAAAAGGGCGGTATTGGTTTAAATGGCTTTTTAGACAGTTTTGTGAGTCAGATGGGTTCGGATCATAAAAAAAGTGTGTACGAGAAGGAGGAAAGTTGGAAAAACGTGGAAAAAGTGAATGTATCAGGAAAAGAAACAAAAGGGCGGTATTGGTTTAAATGGCCTTTTTAACGATTTTGTGAGTCATATGGGTTCGGAATCATAAAAAAAGTGTACGCTAAGGAGGAAAGTTGTTTTGAGTGCAAAAACGTGGGAAAAATGAATGCATAAGGAAAAGAAACAAAAGGGCGGTATTGGATTAAATGGCCTTTTTAACGATTTTGTGAGTCAGATGGGTTCGGAATCATAAAAACTGTGTGTACGCGAAGGAGGAAAGTTGTCTTGAGTGCAAAAACGTAAGAAAAATGAATGCATAAGGAAAAGAAACAAAAGGGCAGTATTGGTTTAAATGGCCTTTTAGGCGGTTTTGTGAGTCAAGTGGGTTCGGAATCATAAAAACAGTGTGTACGCGAAGGAGGAAAGTTGTCTTGGGTGCAAAAACGTAAGAAAAATGAATGCATAAGGAAAAGAAACAAAAGGGCGGTATTGGTTTAAATGGCCTTTTAGGCGGTTTTGTGAGTCAAGTGGGTTCGGAATCATAAAAATTGTGTGTACGAGAAGGAGGAAAGTTCGAAAAACGTGGAAAAAGTGAATGTATAAGGAAAAGAAACAAAAGGGCGGTATTGGTTTAAATGGCCTTTTTAACTATTTTGTGAGTCAGATGGGTTCGGAATCTTAAAAAAAGTGTGTACGCCAAGGAGGAAAGTTGTTTTGAGTGCAAAAACGTGGAAAAAATGAATGTATAAGGAAAAGAAACAAAAGGGCGGTATTGGTTTAAATAGCTTTTTAGACAGTTTGTGAGTCATATGGGTTCGGAATCTTAAAAACAGTGTGTACGAGAAGGAGGAAAGTTCGAAAAACGTGGAAAAAGTGAATGTATAAGGAAAAGAAACAAAAGGGCGGTATTGGTTTAAATGGCTTTTTAGACAGTTTTGTGAGTCAGATGGGTTCGGAATCATAAAAAAAGTGTGTACGAGAAGGAAAGGAGGAAAGTTGGAAAAACGTGGAAAAAGTGAATGTGTAAGGAAAAGAAACAAAAGGGCGGTATTGGTTTAAATGGCCTTTTTAACGATTTTGTGAGTCATATGGGTTCGGAATCATAAAAAAAGTGTACGCGAAGGAGGAAAGTTGTTTTGAGTGCAAAAACGTGGGAAAAATGAATGCATAAGGAAAAGAAACAAAAGAGCGGTATTGGTTTAAATGGCTTTTTAGACAGTTTTGTGAGTCAGATGGGTTCGGAATCTTAAAAACAGTGTGTACGCAAAGGAGGAAAGTTGTTTTGAGTGGAAAAACGTTGAAAAAATCAATGTATAAGGAAAAGAAACAAAAGGGAGGTATTGGTTTAAATGGTCTTTTAGATGATTTTGTGAGTCAGATGGGTTTGGAATCATAAAAACAGTGTGTACGCGAAGGAGGAAAGTTGTCTTGAGTGCAAAAACGTAAGAAAAATGAATGCATAAGGAAAAGAAACAAAAGGGCGGTATTGGATTAAATGGCCTTTTTAACGATTTTGTGAGTCAGATGGGTTCGGAATCATAAAAACAGTGTGTACGCGAAGGCGGAAAGTTGTTTTGAGTGCAAAAACGTGGAAAAAATGAATGTATAAGGAAAAGAAACAAAAGGGCGGAATTGGTTTAAATGGACTTGTAGACGATTTTGTGAGTCAGATGGGTTCGAAATCATAAAAACAGTGTGTACGCGAAGGAGGAAAGTTGTCTTGGGTGCAAAAACGTAAGAAAAATGAATGCATAAGGAAAAGACACAAAAGGGCGGTATTGGTTTAAATGGCCTTTTAGGCGGTTTTGTGAGTCAAGTGGGTTCGGAATCATAAAAATTGTGTGTACGAGAAGGAGGAAAGTTCGAAAAACGTGGAAAAAGTGAATGTATGAAACGTGGAAAAAGAAACAAAAGGGAGGTATTAGTTTAAATGGACTTGTAGACGATTTTATGAGTCAGATGGGTTCGAAATCATAAAAACAGTGTGTACGCGAAGGAGGAAAGTTGTCTTGGGTGCAAAAACGTAAGAAAAATGAATGCATAAGGAAAAGAAACAAAAGGGCGGTATTGGTTTAAATGGCTTTTTAGACAGTTTTTGAGTCAGATGGGTTCGGAATCTTAAAAACAGTGTGTACGCGAAGGAGGAAAGTTGTTTTGAGTGCAAAAACGTGGAAAAAATGAATGTATAAGGAAAAGAAACAAAAGGGCGGAATTGGTTTAAATGGACTTGTAGACGATTTTGTGAGTCAGATGGGTTCGAAATCATAAAAACAGTCTGTACGCTAAGGAGGAAAGTTGTTTTGAGTGCAAAAACGGGGGAAAAATGAATGCATAAGGAAAAGAAACAAAAGGGCGGTATTGGATTAAATGGCCGATTATAAATAGAAATATAGATATAAATGGCCGACCGAAAATAACGATTTTGTGAGTCAGATGGGTTCGGAATCATAAAAGCAGTGTGTACGCGAAGGAGGAAAGTTGTCTTGGGTGCAAAAACGTAAGAAAAATGAATGCATAAGGAAAAGACACAAAAGGGCGGTATTGGTTTAAATGGCCTTTTAGGCGGTTTTGTGAGTCAAGTGGGTTCGGAATCATAAAAATTGTGTGTGCGAGAAGGAGGAAAGTTCGAAAAACGTGGAAAAAGTGAATGTATGAAACGTGGAAAAAGAAACAAAAGGGAGGTATTGGTTTAAATGGACTTGTAGACGATTTTGTGAGTCAGATGGGTTCGAAATCATAAAAACAGTGTGTACGCGAAGGAGGAAAGTTGTTTTGAGTGCAAAAACGTGAAAAAAAATGAATGCATAAGGAAAAGAAACAAAAGGGCGGTATTGGTTTATATGGCTTTTTAGACATTTTTGTGAGTCAGATGGGTTCGGAATCTTAAAAACAGTGTGTACGCGAAGGAGGAAAGTTGTTTTGAGTGCAAAAACGTGGAAAAAATGAATGTATAAGGAAAAGAAACAAAAGGGCGGTATTGGTTTAAATAGCTTTTTAGACAGTTTTGTGAGTCATATGGGTTCGGAATCAAACAGTGTGTACGAGAAGGAGGAAAGTTCGAAAAACGTGGAAAAAGTGAATGTATAAGGAAAAGAAACAAAAGGGCGGTATTGGTTTAAATGGCCTTTTTAACGATTTTGTGAGTCATATGGGTTCGGAATCATAAAAAAAGTGTACGCTAAGGAGGAAAGTTGTTTTGAGTGCAAAAACGTGGGAAAAATGAATGCATAAGGAAAAGAAACAAAAGGGCGGTATTGGATTAAATGGCCTTTTTAACGATTTTGTGAGTCAGATGGGTTCGGAATCATAAAAACAGTGTGTACACGAAGGAGGAAAGTTTTCTTGAGTGCAAAAACGTAAGAAAAATGAATGTATAAGGAAAAGAAACAAAAGGGCGGTATTGGTTTAAATGGCTTTTTAGACAGTTTTGTGAGTCAGATGGTTTCGGAATCTTAAAAACAGTGTGTACGCGAAGGAGGAAAGTTGTTTTGAGTGCAAAAACGTGAAAAAAATGAATGCATAAGGAAAAGAAACAAAAAGGGAGATATTGGTTTAAATGGTCTTTCAGATTATTTTGTGAGTCAGATGGGTTCGGAATCATAAAAACAGTGTGTACGCGAAGGAGGAAAGTTGTCTTGAGTGCAAAAACGTAAGAAAAACGAATGCATAAGGAAAAGAAACAAAAGGGCGGAATTGGTTTAAATGGACTTGTAGACGATTTTGTGAGTCAGATGGGTTCGAAATCATAAAAACAGTGTGTACGCGAAGGAGGAAAGTTGTCTTGAGTGGAAAAACGTGAAAAAAATGAATGCATAAGGAAAAGAAACAAAAGGGCGGTATTGGTTTAAATGGCCTTTTAGGCGGTTTTGTGAGTCAGATGGGTTCGGAATCATAAAAAAAGTGTGTACGAGAAGGGGGAAAGTTGCAAAAACGTGGAAAAAGTGAATGTATAAGGAAAAGAAACAAAAGGGCGGTATTGGTTTAAATGGCTTTTTAGACAGTTTTGTGAGTCAGATGGGTTCGGAATCATAAAAAAAGTGTGTACGAGAAGGGGAAAAACGTGGGAAAAATGAATGCATAAGGAAAAGAAACAAAAGGGCGGTATTGGTTTAAATGGCTTTTTAGACAGTTTTGTGAGTCAGATGGGTTCGGAATCTTAAAAACAGTGTGTACGCACAGGAGGAAAGTTGTTTTGAGTGCAAAAACGTTGAAAAAATGAATGTATAAGGAAAAGAAACAAAAGGGAGGTATTGGTTTAAATGGTCTTTTAGATGATTTTGTGAGTCAGATGGGTTTGGAATCTTAAAAACAGTGTGTACGCGAAGGAGGAAAGTTGTTTTGAGTGCAAAAACGTGAAAAAAACGAATGCATAAGGAAAAGAAAAAAAAGGGCGGTATTGGTTTATATGGCTTTTTAGACATTTTTGTGAGTCAGATGGGTTCGGAATCTTAAAAACACTGTGTACGCGAAGGAGGAAAGTTGTTTTGAGTGCAAAAACGTGGAAAAAATGAATGTATAAGGAAAAGAAACAAAAGGGCGGTATTGGTTTAAATGGCTTTTTAGACAGTTTTGTGAGTCAGATGGGTTCGGATCATAAAAAAAGTGTGTACGAGAAGGAGGAAAGTTGGAAAAACGTGGAAAAAGTGAATGTATCAGGAAAAGAAACAAAAGGGCGGTATTGGTTTAAATGGCCTTTTTAACGATTTTGTGAGTCATATGGGTTCGGAATCATAAAAAAAGTGTACGCTAAGGAGGAAAGTTGTTTTGAGTGCAAAAACGTGGGAAAAATGAATGCATAAGGAAAAGAAACAAAAGGGCGGTATTGGATTAAATGGCCTTTTTAACGATTTTGTGAGTCAGATGGGTTCGGAATCATAAAAACAGTGTGTACGCGAAGGAGGAAAGTTGTCTTGAGTGCAAAAACGTAAGAAAAATGAATGCATAAGGAAAAGAAACAAAAGGGCAGTATTGGTTTAAATGGCCTTTTAGGCGGTTTTGTGAGTCAAGTGGGTTCGGAATCATAAAAACAGTGTGTACGCGAAGGAGGAAAGTTGTCTTGGGTGCAAAAACGTAAGAAAAATGAATGCATAAGGAAAAGAAACAAAAGGGCGGTATTGGTTTAAATGGCCTTTTAGGCGGTTTTGTGAGTCAAGTGGGTTCGGAATCATAAAAATTGTGTGTACGAGAAGGAGGAAAGTTCGAAAAACGTGGAAAAAGTGAATGTATAAGGAAAAGAAACAAAAGGGCGGTATTGGTTTAAATGGCCTTTTTAACTATTTTGTGAGTCAGATGGGTTCGGAATCATAAAAAAAGTGTGTACGCGAAGGAGGAAAGTTGTTTTGAGTGCAAAAACGTGGAAAAAATGAATGTATAAGGAAAAGAAACAAAAGGGCGGTATTGGTTTAAATAGCTTTTTAGACAGTTTGTGAGTCATATGGGTTCGGAATCTTAAAAACAGTGTGTACGAGAAGGAGGAAAGTTCGAAAAACGTGGAAAAAGTGAATGTATAAGGAAAAGAAACAAAAGGGCGGTATTGGTTTAAATGGCTTTTTAGACAGTTTTGTGAGTCAGATGGGTTCGGAATCATAAAAAAAGTGTGTACGAGAAGGAAAGGAGGAAAGTTGGAAAAACGTGGAAAAAGTGAATGTGTAAGGAAAAGAAACAAAAGGGCGGTATTGGTTTAAATGGCCTTTTTAACGATTTTGTGAGTCATATGGGTTCGGAATCATAAAAAAAGTGTACGCGAAGGAGGAAAGTTGTTTTGAGTGCAAAAACGTGGGAAAAATGAATGCATAAGGAAAAGAAACAAAAGAGCGGTATTGGTTTAAATGGCTTTTTAGACAGTTTTGTGAGTCAGATGGGTTCGGAATCTTAAAAACAGTGTGTACGCAAAGGAGGAAAGTTGTTTTGAGTGGAAAAACGTTGAAAAAATCAATGTATAAGGAAAAGAAACAAAAGGGAGGTATTGGTTTAAATGGTCTTTTAGATGATTTTGTGAGTCAGATGGGTTTGGAATCATAAAAACAGTGTGTACGCGAAGGAGGAAAGTTGTCTTGAGTGCAAAAACGTAAGAAAAATGAATGCATAAGGAAAAGAAACAAAAGGGCGGTATTGGATTAAATGGCCTTTTTAACGATTTTGTGAGTCAGATGGGTTCGGAATCATAAAAACAGTGTGTACGCGAAGGAGGAAAGTTGTCTTGAGTGCAAAAACGTAAGAAAAATGAATGTATAATGAAAAGAAACAAAAGGGCGGTATTGGTTTAAATAGCTTTTTAGACAGTTTTGTGAGTCAGGTGGGTTCGGAATCTTAAAAATTGTGTGTACGAGAAGGAGGAAAGTTCGAAAAACGTGGAAAAAGTGAATGTATAAGGAAAAGAAACAAAAGGGCGGTATTGGTTTAAATAGCTTTTTAGACAGTTTTGTGAGTCATATGGGTTCGGAATCTTAAAAACAGTGTGTACGAGAAGGAGGAAAGTTCGAAAAACGTGGAAAAAGTGAATGTATAAGGAAAAGAAACAAAAGGGCGGTATTGGTTTAAATGGCTTTTTAGACAGTTTTGTGAGTCAGATGGGTTCGGAATCATAAAAAAAGTGTGTACGAGAAGGAGGAAAGTTGGAAAAACGTGGAAAAATTGAATGTATAAGGAAAAGAAACAAAAGGGCTGTATTGGTTTAAATGGCCTTTTTAACGACTTTTTGAGTCATATGGGTTCGGAATCATAAAAAAAGTGTACGCGAAGGAGGAAAGTTGTCTTGAGTGCAAAAACGTAAGAAAAATGAATGCATAAGGAAAAGAAACAAAAGGGCGGTATTGGATTAAATGGCCTTTTTAACGATTTTGTGAGTCAGATGGGTTCGGAATCATAAAAACAGTGTGTACGCGAAGGAGGAAAGTTGTCTTGAGTGCAAAAACGTAAGAAAAATGAATGTATAAGGAAAAGAAACAAAAGGGCGGTATTGGTTTAAATAGCTTTTTAGACAGTTTTGTGAGTCAGGTGGGTTCGGAATCTTAAAAATTGTGTGTACGAGAAGGAGGAAAGTTCGAAAAACGTGGAAAAAGTGAATGTATAAGGAAAAGAAACAAAAGGGCGGTATTCGTTTAAATGGCTTTTTTAACTATTTTGTGAGTCAGATGGGTTCGGAATCATAAAAAAAGTGTGTACGCGAAGGAGGGAAGTTGTCTTGAGTGCAAAAACGTAAGAAAAATGAATGTATAAGGAAAAGAAACAAAAGGGCGGTATTGGTTTAAATGGCTTTTTAGACAGTTTTGTGAGTCAGATGGGTTCGGAATCTTAAAAACAGTGTGTACACGAAGGAGGAAAGTAGTTTTGAGTGCAAAAACATGAAAAAAATGAATGCATAAGTAAAAGAAACAAAAGGGAGGTATTGGTTTAAATGGTCTTATAGACGATTTTGTGAGTCAGATGAGTTCGGAATCATAAAAACAGTGTGTACGCGAAGGAGGAAAGTTGTCTTGAGTGCAAAAACGTAAGAAAAACGAATGCATAAGGAAAAGAAACAAAAGGGCGGAATTGGTTTAAATGGACGTAGACGATTTTGTGAGTCAGATGGGTTCGAAATCATAAAAACAGTGTGTACGCGAAGGAGGAATGTTCTCTTGGGTGCAAAAACGTAAGAAAAATGAATGCATAAGAAACAAAAGGGCGGTATTGGTTTAAATGGCCTTTTAGGCGGTTTTGTGAGTCAAGTGGGTTCGGAATCATAAAAATTGTGTGTACGAGAAGGAGGAAAGTTCGAAAAACGTGGAAAAAGTGAATGTATAAGGAAAAGAAACAAAAGGGCGGTATTCGTTTAAATGGCTTTTTTAACTATGTTGTGAGTCAGATGGGTTCGGAATCATAAAAAAAGTGTGTACGCGAATTAGGGAAGTTGTCTTGAGTGCAAAAACGTAAGAAAAATGAATGTATAAGGAAAAGAAACAAAAGGGCGGTATTGGTTTAAATGGCTTTTTAGACAGTTTTGTGTCAGATGGGTTCGGAACCTTAAAAACAGTGTGTACGCGAAGGAGGAAAGTTCTTTTGAGTGCAAAAACGTGGAAAAAATGAATAAATAAGGAAAAGAAACAAAAGGGCGGTATTGGTTTAAATAGCTTTTTAGACAGTTTTGTGAGTCATATGGGTTCGGAATCAAACAGTGTGTACGAGAAGGAGGAAAGTTCTAAAAACGTGGAAAAAGTGAATGTATAAGGAAAAGAAACAAAAGGGCGGTATTGGTTTAAATGGCTTTTTAGACAGTTTTGTGAGTCATATGGGTTCGGATCATAAAAAAAGTGTGTACGAGAAGGAGGAAAGTTGGAAAAACGTGGAAAAAGTGAATGTATAAGGAAAAGAAACAAAAGGGCGGTATTTGTTTAAATGGCCTTTTTAACGATTTTGTGAGTCATATGGGTTCGGAATCATAAAAAAAGTGTACGCTAAGGAGGAAAGTTGTTTTGAGTGCAAAAACGTGGGAAAAATGAATGCATAAGGAAAAGAAACAAAAGGGCGGTATTGGATTAAATGGCCTTTTTAGACAGTTTTGTGAGTCAGATGGGATCGGATCATAAAAAAAGTGTGTACGAGAAGGAGGAAAGTTGGAAAAACGTGGAAAAATGAATGTATAAGGAAAAGAAACAAAAGGGCGGTATTGGTTTAAATGACTTTTTAGACAGTTTTGTGAGTCAGATGGGTCCGGAATCTTAAAAACAGTGTGTACGCGAAGGAGGAAAGTTGTCTTGAGTGCAAAAACGTGAAAAAAATGAATGCATAAGGAAAAGAAACAAAAGGGCGGTATTGGTTTAAATGGCCTTTTAGGCGGTTTTGTGAGTCAAGTGGGTTCGGAATCAAAAATTGTGTGTACGAGAAGGAGGAAAGTTCGAAAAACGTGGAAAAAGTGAATGTATAAGGAAAAGAAACAAAAGGGCGGTATTGGTTTAAATGGCCTTTTTAACTATTTTGTGAGTCAGATGGGTTCGGAATCATAAAAAAAGTGTGTACGCGAAGGAGGAAAGTTGTTTTGAGTGCAAAAACGTGGAAAAAATGAATGTATAAGGAAAAGAAACAAAAGGGCGGTATTGGTTTAAATAGCTTTTTAGACAGTTTTGTGAGTCATATGGGTTCGGAATCTTAAAAACAGTGTGTACGAGAAGGAGGAAAGTTCGAAAAACGTGGAAAAAGTGAATGTATAAGGAAAAGAAACAAAAGGGCGGTATTGGTTTAAATGGCTTTTTAGACAGTTTTGTGAGTCAGATGGGTTCGGAATCATAAAAAAAGTGTGTACGAGAAGGAGGAAAGTTGGAAAAACGTGGAAAAAGTGAATGTATAAGGAAAAGAAACAAAAGGGCTGTATTGGTTTAAATGGCCTTTTTAACGATTTTGTGAGTCATATGGGTTCGGAATCATAAAAAAAGTGTACGCGAAGGAGGAAAGTTGTTTTGAGTGCAAAAACGTGGGAAAAATGAATGCATAAGGAAAAGAAACAAAAGGGCGGTATTGGTTTAAATGGCTTTTTAGACAGTTTTGTGAGTCAGATGGTTTCGGAATCTTAAAAACAGTGTGTACGCGAAGGAGGAAAGTTGTCTTGAGTGCAAAAACGTAAGAAAAACGAATGCATAAGCAAAAGAAACAAAAGGGCGGAATTGGTTTAAATGGACTTGTAGACGATTTTGTGAGTCAGATGGGTTCGAAATCATAAAAACAGTGTGTACGCGAAGGAGGAAAGTTGTCTTGAGTGCAAAAACGTAAGAAAAACGAATGCATAAGCAAAAGAAACAAAAGGGCGGAATTGGTTTAAATGGACTTGTAGACGATTTTGTGAGTCAGATGGGTTCGAAATCATAAAAACAGTGTGTACGCGAAGGAGGAAAGTTGTCTTGAGTGCAAAAACGTAAGAAAAACGAATGCATAAGGAAAAGAAACAAAAGGGCGGAATTGGTTTAAATGGACTTGTAGACGATTTTGTGAGTCAGATGGGTTCGAAATCATAAAAACAGTGTGTACGCGAAGGAGGAAAGTTGTCTTGAGTGCAAAAACGTGAAAAAAATGAATGCATAAGGAAAAGAAACAAAAGGGCGGTATTGGTTTAAATGGCCTTTTAGGCGGTTTTGTGAGTCAAGTGGGTTCGGAATCATAAAAATTGTGTGTACGAGAAGGAGGAAAGTTCGAAAAACGTGGAAAAAGTGAATGTATAAGGAAAAGAAACAAAAGGGCGGTATTGGTTTAAATGGCCTTTTTAACTATTTTGTGAGTCAGATGGGTTCGGAATCATAAAAAAAGTGTGTACGCGAAGGAGGAAAGTTGTTTTGAGTGCAAAAACGTGGAAAAAATGAATGTATAAGGAAAAGAAACAAAAGGGCGGTATTGGTTTAAATAGCTTTTTAGACAGTTTTGTGAGTCATATGGGTTCGGAATCTTAAAAACAGTGTGTACGAGAAGGAGGAAAGTTCGAAAAACGTGGAAAAAGTGAATGTATAAGGAAAAGAAACAAAAGGGCGGTATTGGTTTAAATGGCTTTTTAGACAGTTTTGTGAGTCAGATGGGTTCGGAATCATAAAAAAAGTGTGTACGCGAAGGAGGAAAGTTGTTTTGAGTGCAAAAACGTGAAAAAAATGAATGCATAAGGAAAAGAAACAAAAGGGCGGTATTGGTTTAAATGGTCTTTTAGATGATTTTGTGAGTCAGATGGGTTTGGAATCTTAAAAACAGTGTGTACGCGAAGGAGGAAAGTTGTTTTGAGTGCAAAAACGTGAAAAAAATGAATGCATAAGGAAAAGAAACAAAAGGGCGGTATTGGTTTATATGGCTTTTTAGACATTTTTGTGAGTCAGATGGGTTCGGAATCTTAAAAACAGTGTGTACGCGAAGGAGGAAAGTTGTTTTGAGTGCAAAAACGTGGAAAAAATGAATGTATAAGGAAAAGAAACAAAAGGGCGGTATTGGTTTAAATAGCTTTTTAGACAGTTTTGTGAGTCATATGGGTTCGGAATCAAACAGTGTGTACGAGAAGGAGGAAAGTTCGAAAAACGTGGAAAAAGTGAATGTATAAGGAAAAGAAACAAAAGGGCGGTATTGGTTTAAATGGCCTTTTTAACGATTTTGTGAGTCATATGGGTTCGGAATTATAAAAAAAGTGTACGCTAAGGAGGAAAGTTGTTTTGAGTGCAAAAACGTGGGAAAAATGAATGCATAAGGAAAAGAAACAAAAGGGCGGTATTGGATTAAATTGCCTTTTTAACGATTTTGTGAGTCAGATGGGTTCGGAATCATAAAAACAGTGTGTACGCGAAGGAGGAAAGTTGTCTTGAGTGCAAAAACGTAAGAAAAACGAATGCATAAGGAAAAGAAACAAAAGGGCGGAATTGGTTTAAATGGACTTGTAGACGATTTTGTGAGTCAGATGGGTTCGAAATCATAAAAACAGTGTGTACGCGAAGGAGGAAAGTTGTCTTGGGTGCAAAAACGTAAGAAAAATGAATGCATAAGGAAAAGAAACAAAAGGGCGGTATTGGTTTAAATGGCCTTTTAGGCGGTTTTGTGAGTCAAGTGGGTTCGGAATCATAAAAATTGTGTGTACGAGAAGGAGGAAAGTTCGAAAAACGTGGAAAAAGTGAATGTATAAGGAAAAGAAACAAAAGGGCGGTATTGGTTTAAATGGCCTTTTTAACTATTTTGTGAGTCAGATGGGTTCGGAATCATAAAAAAAGTGTGTACGCGAAGGAGGAAAGTTGTTTTGAGTGCAAAAACGTGGAAAAAATGAATGTATAAGGAAAAGAAACAAAAGGGCGGTATTGGTTTAAATAGCTTTTTAGACAGTTTGTGAGTCATATGGGTTCGGAATCTTAAAAACAGTGTGTACGAGAAGGAGGAAAGTTCGAAAAACGTGGAAAAAGTGAATGTATAAGGAAAAGAAACAAAAGGGCGGTATTGGTTTAAATGGCTTTTTAGACAGTTTTGTGAGTCAGATGGGTTCGGAATCATAAAAAAAGTGTGTACGAGAAGGAAAGGAGGAAAGTTGGAAAAACGTGGAAAAAGTGAATGTGTAAGGAAAAGAAACAAAAGGGCGGTATTGGTTTAAATGGCCTTTTTAACGATTTTGTGAGTCATATGGGTTCGGAATCATAAAAAAAGTGTACGCGAAGGAGGAAAGTTGTTTTGAGTGCAAAAACGTGGGAAAAATGAATGCATAAGGAAAAGAAACAAAAGAGCGGTATTGGTTTAAATGGCTTTTTAGACAGTTTTGTGAGTCAGATGGGTTCGGAATCTTAAAAACAGTGTGTACGCAAAGGAGGAAAGTTGTTTTGAGTGGAAAAACGTTGAAAAAATCAATGTATAAGGAAAAGAAACAAAAGGGAGGTATTGGTTTAAATGGTCTTTTAGATGATTTTGTGAGTCAGATGGGTTTGGAATCATAAAAACAGTGTGTACGCGAAGGAGGAAAGTTGTCTTGAGTGCAAAAACGTAAGAAAAATGAATGCATAAGGAAAAGAAACAAAAGGGCGGTATTGGATTAAATGGCGTTTTTAACGATTTTGTGAGTCAGATGGGTTCGGAATCATAAAAACAGTGTGTACGCGAAGGAGGAAAGTTGTCTTGAGTGCAAAAACGTAAGAAAAATGAATGTATAAGGAAAAGAAACAAAAGGGCGGTATTGGTTTAAATAGCTTTTTAGACAGTTTTGTGAGTCATATGGGTTCGGAATCTTAAAAACAGTGTGTACGAGAAGGAGGAAAGTTCGAAAAACGTGGAAAAAGTGAATGTATAAGGAAAAGAAACAAAAGGGCGGTATTGGTTTAAATGGCTTTTTAGACAGTTTTGTGAGTCAGATGGGTTCGGAATCATAAAAAAAGTGTGTACGAGAAGGAGGAAAGTTGGAAAAACGTGGAAAAATTGAATGTATAAGGAAAAGAAACAAAAGGGCTGTATTGGTTTAAATGGCCTTTTTAACGACTTTGTGAGTCATATGGGTTCGGAATCATAAAAACAGTGTGTACGCGAAGGAGGAAAGTTGTCTTGAGTGCAAAAACGTAAGAAAAATGAATGCATAAGGAAAAGAAACAAAAGGGCGGTATTGGATTAAATGGCCTTTTTAACGATTTTGTGAGTCAGATGGGTTCGAAATCATAAAAACAGTGTGTACGCGAAGGAGGAAAGTTGTCTTGAGTGCAAAAACGTAAGAAAAATGAATGTATAAGGAAAAGAAACAAAAGGGCGGTATTGGTTTAAATAGCTTTTTAGACAGTTTTGTGAGTCAGGTGGGTTCGGAATCTTAAAAATTGTGTGTACGAGAAGGAGGAAAGTTCGAAAAACGTGGAAAAAGTGAATGTATAAGGAAAAGAAACAAAAGGGCGGTATTGGTTTAAATGGCTTTTTAGACAGTTTGTGAGTCAGATGGGTCCGGAATCTTAAAAACAGTGTGTACGCGAAGGAGGAAAGTTGTTTTGAGTGCAAAAACGTAAGAAAAATGAATGTATAAGGAAAAGAAACAAAAGGGAGGTATTGGTTTAAATGGTCTTTTAGATGATTTTGTGAGTCAGATGGGTTTGGAATCATAAAAACAGTGTGTACGCGAAGGAGGAAAGTTGTCTTGAGTGCAAAAACGTAAGAAAAATGAATGCATAAGGAAAAGAAACAAAAGGGCGGTATTGGATTAAATGGCCTTTTTAACGATTTTGTGAGTCAGATGGGTTCGGAATCATAAAAACAGTGTGTACGCGAAGGAGGAAAGTTGTCTTGAGTGCAAAAACGTAAGAAAAATGAATGTATAAGGAAAAGAAACAAAAGGGCGGTATTGGTTTAAATAGCTTTTTAGACAGTTTTGTGAGTCATATGGGTTCGGAATCTTAAAAACAGTGTGTACGAGAAGGAGGAAAGTTCGAAAAACGTGGAAAAAGTGAATGTATAAGGAAAAGAAACAAAAGGGCGGTATTGGTTTAAATGGCTTTTTAGACAGTTTTGTGAGTCAGATGGGTTCGGAATCATAAAAAAAGTGTGTACGAGAAGGAGGAAAGTTGGAAAAACGTGGAAAAATTGAATGTATAAGGAAAAGAAACAAAAGGGCTGTATTGGTTTAAATGGCCTTTTTAACGACTTTGTGAGTCATATGGGTTCGGAATCATAAAAAAAGTGTACGCGAAGGAGGAAAGTTGTCTTGAGTGCAAAAACGTAAGAAAAATGAATGCATAAGGAAAAGACACAAAAGGGCGGTATTGGTTTAAATGGCCTTTTAGGCGGTTTTGTGAGTCAAGTGGGTTCGGAATCATAAAAATTGTGTGTGCGAGAAGGAGGAAAGTTCGAAAAACGTGGAAAAAGTGAATGTATGAAACGTGGAAAAAGAAACAAAAGGGAGGTATTGGTTTAAATGGACTTGTAGACGATTTTGTGAGTCAGATGGGTTCGAAATCATAAAAACAGTGTGTACGCGAAGGAGGAAAGTTGTTTTGAGTGCAAAAACGTGAAAAAAATGAATGCATAAGGAAAAGAAACAAAAGGGCGGTATTGGTTTATATGGCTTTTTAGACATTTTTGTGAGTCAGATGGGTTCGGAATCTTAAAAACAGTGTGTACGCGAAGGAGGAAAGTTGTTTTGAGTGCAAAAACGTGGAAAAAATGAATGTATAAGGAAAAGAAACAAAAGGGCGGTATTGGTTTAAATAGCTTTTTAGACAGTTTTGTGAGTCATATGGGTTCGGAATCAAACAGTGTGTACGAGAAGGAGGAAAGTTCGAAAAACGTGGAAAAAGTGAATGTATAAGGAAAAGAAACAAAAGGGCGGTATTGGTTTAAATGGCCTTTTTAACGATTTTGTGAGTCATATGGGTTCGGAATCATAAAAAAAGTGTACGCTAAGGAGGAAAGTTGTTTTGAGTGCAAAAACGTGGGAAAAATGAATGCATAAGGAAAAGAAACAAAAGGGCGGTATTGGATTAAATGGCCTTTTTAACGATTTTGTGAGTCAGATGGGTTCGGAATCATAAAAACAGTGTGTACACGAAGGAGGAAAGTTGTCTTGAGTGCAAAAACGTAAGAAAAATGAATGTATAAGGAAAAGAAACAAAAGGGCGGTATTGGTTTAAATGGCTTTTTAGACAGTTTTGTGAGTCAGATGGTTTCGGAATCTTAAAAACAGTGTGTACGCGAAGGAGGAAAGTTGTTTTGAGTGCAAAAACGTGAAAAAAATGAATGCATAAGGAAAAGAAACAAAAAGGGAGATATTGGTTTAAATGGTCTTTCAGATTATTTTGTGAGTCAGATGGGTTCGGAATCATAAAAACAGTGTGTACGCGAAGGAGGAAAGTTGTCTTGAGTGCAAAAACGTAAGAAAAACGAATGCATAAGGAAAAGAAACAAAAGGGCGGAATTGGTTTAAATGGACTTGTAGACGATTTTGTGAGTCAGATGGGTTCGAAATCATAAAAACAGTGTGTACGCGAAGGAGGAAAGTTGTCTTGAGTGGAAAAACGTGAAAAAAATGAATGCATAAGGAAAAGAAACAAAAGGGCGGTATTGGTTTAAATGGCCTTTTAGGCGGTTTTGTGAGTCAGATGGGTTCGGAATCATAAAAAAAGTGTGTACGAGAAGGGGGAAAGTTGCAAAAACGTGGAAAAAGTGAATGTATAAGGAAAAGAAACAAAAGGGCGGTATTGGTTTAAATGGCTTTTTAGACAGTTTTGTGAGTCAGATGGGTTCGGAATCATAAAAAAAGTGTGTACGAGAAGGTGAAAAACGTGGGAAAAATGAATGCATAAGGAAAAGAAACAAAAGGGCGGTATTGGTTTAAATGGCTTTTTAGACAGTTTTGTGAGTCAGATGGGTTCGGAATCTTAAAAACAGTGTGTACGCACAGGAGGAAAGTTGTTTTGAGTGCAAAAACGTTGAAAAAATGAATGTATAAGGAAAAGAAACAAAAGGGAGGTATTGGTTTAAATGGTCTTTTAGATGATTTTGTGAGTCAGATGGGTTTGGAATCTTAAAAACAGTGTGTACGCGAAGGAGGAAAGTTGTTTTCAGTGCAAAAACGTGAAAAAAACGAATGCATAAGGAAAAGAAAAAAAAGGGCGGTATTGGTTTATATGGCTTTTTAGACATTTTTGTGAGTCAGATGGGTTCGGAATCTTAAAAACACTGTGTACGCGAAGGAGGAAAGTTGTTTTGAGTGCAAAAACGTGGAAAAAATGAATGTATAAGGAAAAGAAACAAAAGGGCGGTATTGGTTTAAATGGCTTTTTAGACAGTTTTGTGAGTCAGATGGGTTCGGATCATAAAAAAAGTGTGTACGAGAAGGAGGAAAGTTGGAAAAACGTGGAAAAAGTGAATGTATCAGGAAAAGAAACAAAAGGGCGGTATTGGTTTAAATGGCCTTTTTAACGATTTTGTGAGTCATATGGGTTCGGAATCATAAAAAAAGTGTACGCTAAGGAGGAAAGTTGTTTTGAGTGCAAAAACGTGGGAAAAATGAATGCATAAGGAAAAGAAACAAAAGGGCGGTATTGGATTAAATGGCCTTTTTAACGATTTTGTGAGTCAGATGGGTTCGGAATCATAAAAACAGTGTGTACGCGAAGGAGGAAAGTTGTCTTGAGTGCAAAAACGTAAGAAAAATGAATGCATAAGGAAAAGAAACAAAAGGGCAGTATTGGTTTAAATGGCCTTTTAGGCGGTTTTGTGAGTCAAGTGGGTTCGGAATCATAAAAACAGTGTGTACGCGAAGGAGGAAAGTTGTCTTGGGTGCAAAAACGTAAGAAAAATGAATGCATAAGGAAAAGAAACAAAAGGGCGGTATTGGTTTAAATGGCCTTTTAGGCGGTTTTGTGAGTCAAGTGGGTTCGGAATCATAAAAATTGTGTGTACGAGAAGGAGGAAAGTTCGAAAAACGTGGAAAAAGTGAATGTATAAGGAAAAGAAACAAAAGGGCGGTATTGGTTTAAATGGCCTTTTTAACTATTTTGTGAGTCAGATGGGTTCGGAATCATAAAAAAAGTGTGTACGCGAAGGAGGAAAGTTGTTTTGCGTGCAAAAACGTGGAAAAAATGAATGTATAAGGAAAAGAAACAAAAGGGCGGTATTGGTTTAAATAGCTTTTTAGACAGTTTGTGAGTCATATGGGTTCGGAATCTTAAAAACAGTGTGTACGAGAAGGAGGAAAGTTCGAAAAACGTGGAAAAAGTGAATGTATAAGGAAAAGAAACAAAAGGGCGGTATTGGTTTAAATGGCTTTTTAGACAGTTTTGTGAGTCAGATGGGTTCGGAATCATAAAAAAAGTGTGTACGAGAAGGAAAGGAGGAAAGTTGGAAAAACGTGGAAAAAGTGAATGTGTAAGGAAAAGAAACAAAAGGGCGGTATTGGTTTAAATGGCCTTTTTAACGATTTTGTGAGTCATATGGGTTCGGAATCATAAAAAAATTGTACGCGAAGGAGGAAAGTTGTTTTGAGTGCAAAAACGTGGGAAAAATGAATGCATAAGGAAAAGAAACAAAAGAGCGGTATTGGTTTAAATGGCTTTTTAGACAGTTTTGTGAGTCAGATGGGTTCGGAATCTTAAAAACAGTGTGTACGCAAAGGAGGAAAGTTGTTTTGAGTGGAAAAACGTTGAAAAAATCAATGTATAAGGAAAAGAAACAAAAGGGAGGTATTGGTTTAAATGGACTTGTAGACGATTTTGTGAGTCAGATGGGTTCGAAATCATAAAAACAGTGTGTACGCGAAGGAGGAAAGTTGTTTTGAGTGCAAAAACGTGAAAAAAAATGAATGCATAAGGAAAAGAAACAAAAGGGCGGTATTGGTTTATATGGCTTTTTAGACATTTTTGTGAGTCAGATGGGTTCGGAATCTTAAAAACAGTGTGTACGCGAAGGAGGAAAGTTGTTTTGAGTGCAAAAACGTGGAAAAAATGAATGTATAAGGAAAAGAAACAAAAGGGCGGTATTGGTTTAAATAGCTTTTTAGACAGTTTTGTGAGTCATATGGGTTCGGAATCAAACAGTGTGTACGAGAAGGAGGAAAGTTCGAAAAACGTGGAAAAAGTGAATGTATAAGGAAATGAAACAAAAGGGCGGTATTGGTTTAAATGGCCTTTTTAACGATTTTGTGAGTCATATGGGTTCGGAATCATAAAAAAAGTGTACGCTAAGGAGGAAAGTTGTTTTGAGTGCAAAAACGTGGGAAAAATGAATGCATAAGGAAAAAAAACAAAAGGGCGGTATTGGATTAAATGGCCTTTTTAACGATTTTGTGAGTCAGATGGGTTCGGAATCATAAAAACAGTGTGTACACGAAGGAGGAAAGTTGTCTTGAGTGCAAAAACGTAAGAAAAATGAATGTATAAGGAAAAGAAACAAAAGGGCGGTATTGGTTTAAATGGCTTTTTAGACAGTTTTGTGAGTCAGATGGTTTCGGAATCTTAAAAACAGTGTGTACGCGAAGGAGGAAAGTTGTTTTGAGTGCAAAAACGTGAAAAAAATGAATGCATAAGGAAAAGAAACAAAAAGGGAGATATTGGTTTAAATGGTCTTTCAGATTATTTTGTGAGTCAGATGGGTTCGGAATCATAAAAACAGTGTGTACGCGAAGGAGGAAAGTTGTCTTGAGTGCAAAAACGTAAGAAAAACGAATGCATAAGGAAAAGAAACAAAAGGGCGGAATTGGTTTAAATGGACTTGTAGACGATTTTGTGAGTCAGATGGGTTCGAAATCATAAAAACAGTGTGTACGCGAAGGAGGAAAGTTGTCTTGAGTGGAAAAACGTGAAAAAAATGAATGCATAAGGAAAAGAAACAAAAGGGCGGTATTGGTTTAAATGGCCTTTTAGGCGGTTTTGTGAGTCAGATGGGTTCGGAATCATAAAAAAAGTGTGTACGAGAAGGGGGAAAGTTGCAAAAACGTGGAAAAAGTGAATGTATAAGGAAAAGAAACAAAAGGGCGGTATTGGTTTAAATGGCTTTTTAGACAGTTTTGTGAGTCAGATGGGTTCGGAATCATAAAAAAAGTGTGTACGAGAAGGGGAAAAACGTGGGAAAAATGAATGCATAAGGAAAAGAAACAAAAGGGCGGTATTGGTTTAAATGGCTTTTTAGACAGTTTTGTGAGTCAGATGGGTTCGGAATCTTAAAAACAGTGTACGCTAAGGAGGAAAGTTGTTTTGAGTGCAAAAACGTGGGAAAAATGAATGCATAAGGAAAAAAAACAAAAGGGCGGTATTGGATTAAATGGCCTTTTTAACGATTTTGTGAGTCAGATGGGTTCGGAATCATAAAAACAGTGTGTACACGAAGGAGGAAAGTTGTCTTGAGTGCAAAAACGTAAGAAAAATGAATGTATAAGGAAAAGAAACAAAAGGGCGGTATTGGTTTAAATGGCTTTTTAGACAGTTTTGTGAGTCAGATGGTTTCGGAATCTTAAAAACAGTGTGTACGCGAAGGAGGAAAGTTGTTTTGAGTGCAAAAACGTGAAAAAAATGAATGCATAAGGAAAAGAAACAAAAAGGGAGATATTGGTTTAAATGGTCTTTCAGATTATTTTGTGAGTCAGATGGGTTCGGAATCATAAAAACAGTGTGTACGCGAAGGAGGAAAGTTGTCTTGAGTGCAAAAACGTAAGAAAAACGAATGCATAAGGAAAAGAAACAAAAGGGCGGAATTGGTTTAAATGGACTTGTAGACGATTTTGTGAGTCAGATGGGTTCGAAATCATAAAAACAGTGTGTACGCGAAGGAGGAAAGTTGTCTTGAGTGGAAAAACGTGAAAAAAATGAATGCATAAGGAAAAGAAACAAAAGGGCGGTATTGGTTTAAATGGCCTTTTAGGCGGTTTTGTGAGTCAGATGGGTTCGGAATCATAAAAAAAGTGTGTACGAGAAGGGGGAAAGTTGCAAAAACGTGGAAAAAGTGAATGTATAAGGAAAAGAAACAAAAGGGCGGTATTGGTTTAAATGGCTTTTTAGACAGTTTTGTGAGTCAGATGGGTTCGGAATCATAAAAAAAGTGTGTACGAGAAGGGGAAAAACGTGGGAAAAATGAATGCATAAGGAAAAGAAACAAAAGGGCGGTATTGGTTTAAATGGCTTTTTAGACAGTTTTGTGAGTCAGATGGGTTCGGAATCATAAAAAAAGTGTGTACGAGAAGGGGAAAAACGTGGGAAAAATGAATGCATAAGGAAAAGAAACAAAAGGGCGGTATTGGTTTAAATAGCTTTTTAGACAGTTTTGTGAGTCATATGGGTTCGGAATCAAACAGTGTGTACGAGAAGGAGGAAAGTTCGAAAAACGTGGAAAAAGTGAATGTATAAGGAAAAGAAACAAAAGGGCGGTATTGGTTTAAATGGCCTTTTTAACGATTTTGTGAGTCATATGGGTTCGGAATCATAAAAAAAGTGTACGCTAAGGAGGAAAGTTGTTTTGAGTGCAAAAACGTGGGAAAAATGAATGCATAAGGAAAAAAAACAAAAGGGCGGTATTGGATTAAATGGCCTTTTTAACGATTTTGTGAGTCAGATGGGTTCGGAATCATAAAAACAGTGTGTACACGAAGGAGGAAAGTTGTCTTGAGTGCAAAAACGTAAGAAAAATGAATGTATAAGGAAAAGAAACAAAAGGGCGGTATTGGTTTAAATGGCTTTTTAGACAGTTTTGTGAGTCAGATGGTTTCGGAATCTTAAAAACAGTGTGTACGCGAAGGAGGAAAGTTGTTTTGAGTGCAAAAACGTGAAAAAAATGAATGCATAAGGAAAAGAAACAAAAAGGGAGATATTGGTTTAAATGGTCTTTCAGATTATTTTGTGAGTCAGATGGGTTCGGAATCATAAAAACAGTGTGTACGCGAAGGAGGAAAGTTGTCTTGAGTGCAAAAACGTAAGAAAAACGAATGCATAAGGAAAAGAAACAAAAGGGCGGAATTGGTTTAAATGGACTTGTAGACGATTTTGTGAGTCAGATGGGTTCGAAATCATAAAAACAGTGTGTACGCGAAGGAGGAAAGTTGTCTTGAGTGGAAAAACGTGAAAAAAATGAATGCATAAGGAAAAGAAACAAAAGGGCGGTATTGGTTTAAATGGCCTTTTAGGCGGTTTTGTGAGTCAGATGGGTTCGGAATCATAAAAAAAGTGTGTACGAGAAGGGGGAAAGTTGCAAAAACGTGGAAAAAGTGAATGTATAAGGAAAAGAAACAAAAGGGCGGTATTGGTTTAAATGGCTTTTTAGACAGTTTTGTGAGTCAGATGGGTTCGGAATCATAAAAAAAGTGTGTACGAGAAGGGGAAAAACGTGGGAAAAATGAATGCATAAGGAAAAGAAACAAAAGGGTGGTATTGGTTTAAATGGCTTTTTAGACAGTTTTGTGAGTCAGATGGGTTCGGAATCTTAAAAACAGTGTGTACGCACAGGAGGAAAGTTGTTTTGAGTGCAAAAACGTTGAAAAAATGAATGTATAAGGAAAAGAAACAAAAGGGAGGTATTGGTTTAAATGGTCTTTTAGATGATTTTGTGAGTCAGATGGGTTTGGAATCTTAAAAACAGTGTGTACGCGAAGGAGGAAAGTTGTTTTGAGTGCAAAAACGTGAAAAAAACGAATGCATAAGGAAAAGAAAAAAAAGGGCGGTATTGGTTTATATGGCTTTTTAGACATTTTTGTGAGTCAGATGGGTTCGGAATCATAAAAACAGTGTGTACGCGAAGGAGGAAAGTTGTCTTGGGTGCAAAAACGTAAGAAAAATGAATGCATAAGGAAAAGAAACAAAAGGGCGGTATTGGTTTAAATGGCCTTTTAGGCGGTTTTGTGAGTCAAGTGGGTTCGGAATCATAAAAATTGTGTGTACGAGAAGGAGGAAAGTTCGAAAAACGTGGAAAAAGTGAATGTATAAGGAAAAGAAACAAAAGGGCGGTATTGGTTTAAATGGCCTTTTTAACTATTTTGTGAGTCAGATGGGTTCGGAATCATAAAAAAAGTGTGTACGCGAAGGAGGAAAGTTGTTTTGAGTGCAAAAACGTGGAAAAAATGAATGTATAAGGAAAAGAAACAAAAGGGCGGTATTGGTTTAAATAGCTTTTTAGACAGTTTGTGAGTCATATGGGTTCGGAATCTTAAAAACAGTGTGAACGAGAAGGAGGAAAGTTCGAAAAACGTGGAAAAAGTGAATGTATAAGGAAAAGAAACAAAAGGGCGGTATTGGTTTAAATGGCTTTTTAGACAGTTTTGTGAGTCAGATGGGTTCGGAATCATAAAAAAAGTGTGTACGCAAAGGAGGAAAGTTGTTTTGAGTGGAAAAACGTGGGAAAAATGAATGCATAAGGAAAAGAAACAAAAGAGCGGTATTGGTTTAAATGGCTTTTTAGACAGTTTTGTGAGTCAGATGGGTTCGGAATCTTAAAAACAGTGTGTACGCAAAGGAGGAAAGTTGTTTTGAGTGGAAAAACGTTGAAAAAATCAATGTATAAGGAAAAGAAACAAAAGGGAGGTATTGGTTTAAATGGTCTTTTAGATGATTTTGTGAGTCAGATGGGTTTGGAATCATAAAAACAGTGTGTACGCGAAGGAGGAAAGTTGTCTTGAGTGCAAAAACGTAAGAAAAATGAATGCATAAGGAAAAGAAACAAAAGGGCGGTATTGGATTAAATGGCCTTTTTAACGATTTTGTGAGTCAGATGGGTTCGGAATCATAAAAACAGTGTGTACGCGAAGGAGGAAAGTTGTCTTGAGTGCAAAAACGTAAGAAAAATGAATGTATAATGAAAAGAAACAAAAGGGCGGTATTGGTTTAAATAGCTTTTTAGACAGTTTTGTGAGTCAGGTGGGTTCGGAATCTTAAAAATTGTGTGTACGAGAAGGAGGAAAGTTCGAAAAACGTGGAAAAAGTGAATGTATAAGGAAAAGAAACAAAAGGGCGGTATTGGTTTAAATAGCTTTTTAGACAGTTTTGTGAGTCATATGGGTTCGGAATCTTAAAAACAGTGTGTACGAGAAGGAGGAAAGTTCGAAAAACGTGGAAAAAGTGAATGTATAAGGAAAAGAAACAAAAGGGCGGTATTGGTTTAAATGGCTTTTTAGACAGTTTTGTGAGTCAGATGGGTTCGGAATCATAAAAACAGTGTGTACGAGAAGGAGGAAAGTTGGAAAAACGTGGAAAAATTGAATGTATAAGGAAAAGAAACAAAAGGGCTGTATTGGTTTAAATGGCCTTTTTAACGACTTTTTGAGTCATATGGGTTCGGAATCATAAAAAAAGTGTACGCGAAGGAGGAAAGTTGTCTTGAGTGCAAAAACGTAAGAAAAATGAATGCATAAGGAAAAGAAACAAAAGGGCGGTATTGGATTAAATGGCCTTTTTAACGATTTTGTGAGTCAGATGGGTTCGGAATCATAAAAACAGTGTGTACGCGAAGGAGGAAAGTTGTCTTGAGTGCAAAAACGTAAGAAAAATGAATGTATAAGGAAAAGAAACAAAAGGGCGGTATTGGTTTAAATAGCTTTTTAGACAGTTTTGTGAGTCAGGTGGGTTCGGAATCTTAAAAATTGTGTGTACGAGAAGGAGGAAAGTTCGAAAAACGTGGAAAAAGTGAATGTATAAGGAAAAGAAACAAAAGGGCGGTATTGGTTTAAATGGCTTTTTAGACAGTTTGTGAGTCAGATGGGTCCGGAATCTTAAAAACAGTGTGTACGCGAAGGAGGAAAGTTGTTTTGAGTGCTAAAACGTAAGAAAAATGAATGTATAAGGAAAAGAAACAAAAGGGCGGTATTGGTTTAAATGGCTTTTTAGACAGTTTTGTGAGTCAGATGGGTTCGGAATCTTAAAAACAGTGTGTACACGAAGGAGGAAAGTGGTTTTGAGTGCAAAAACATGAAAAAAATGAATGCATAAGTAAAAGAAACAAAAGGGAGGTATTGGTTTAAATGGTCTTATATACGATTTTGTGAGTCAGATGAGTTCGGAATCATAAAAAGGAAAGGAGGAGGAAAGTTGTCTTGAGTGCAAAAACGTAAGAAAAACGAATGCATAAGGAAAAGAAACAAAAGGGCGGAATTGGTTTAAATGGACGTAGACGATTTTGTGAGTCAGATGGGTTCGAAATCATAAAAACAGTGTGTACGCGAAGGCTGAAAGTTCTCTTGGGTGCAAAAACGTAAGAAAAATGAATGCATAAGGAACAAAAGGGCGGTATTGGTTTAAATGGCCTTTTAGGCGGTTTTGTGAGTCAAGTGGGTTCGGAATCATAAAAATTGTGTGTACGAGAAGGAGGAAAGTTCGAAAAACGTGGAAAAAGTGAATGTATAAGGAAAAGAAACAAAAGGGCGGTATTCGTTTAAATGGCTTTTTTAACTATTTTGTGAGTCAGATGGGTTCGGAATCATAAAAAAAGTGTGTACGCGAAGGAGGGAAGTTGTCTTGAGTGCAAAAACGTAAGAAAAATGAATGTATAAGGAAAAGAAACAAAAGGGCGGTATTGGTTTAAATGGCTTTTTAGACAGTTTTGTGAGTCAGATGGGTTCGGAATCTTAAAAACAGTGTGTACACGAAGGAGGAAAGTGGTTTTGAGTGCAAAAACATGAAAAAAATGAATGCATAAGTAAAAGAAACAAAAGGGAGGTATTGGTTTAAATGGTCTTATATACGATTTTGTGAGTCAGATGAGTTCGGAATCATAAAAAGGAAAGGAGGAGGAAAGTTGTCTTGAGTGCAAAAACGTAAGAAAAACGAATGCATAAGGAAAAGAAACAAAAGGGCGGAATTGGTTAAAATGGACGTAGACGATTTTGTGAGTCAGATGGGTTCGAAATCATAAAAACAGTGTGTACGCGAAGGCTGAAAGTTCTCTTGGGTGCAAAAACGTAAGAAAAATGAATGCATAAGGAACAAAAGGGCGGTATTGGTTTAAATGGCCTTTTAGGCGGTTTTGTGAGTCAAGTGGGTTCGGAATCATAAAAATTGTGTGTACGAGAAGGAGGAAAGTTCGAAAAACGTGGAAAAAGTGAATGTATAAGGAAAAGAAACAAAAGGGCGGTATTCGTTTAAATGGCTTTTTTAACTATTTTGTGAGTCAGATGGGTTCGGAATCATAAAAAAAGTGTGTACGCGAAGGAGGGAAGTTGTCTTGAGTGCAAAAACGTAAGAAAAATGAATGTATAAGGAAAAGAAACAAAAGGGCGGTATTGGTTTAAATGGCTTTTTAGACAGTTTTGTGAGTCAGATGGGTTCGGAATCTTAAAAACAGTGTGTACACGAAGGAGGAAAGTGGTTTTGAGTGCAAAAACATGAAAAAAATGAATGCATAAGTAAAAGAAACAAAAGGGAGGTATTGGTTTAAATGGTCTTATAGACGATTTTGTGAGTCAGATGAGTTCGGAATCATAAAAACAGTGTGTACGCGAAGGAGGAAAGTTGTCTTGAGTGCAAAAACGTAAGAAAAACGAATGCATAAGGAAAAGAAACAAAAGGGCGGAATTGGTTTAAATGGACGTAGACGATTTTGTGAGTCAGATGGGTTCGAAATCATAAAAACAGTGTGTACGCGAAGGAGGAATGTTCTCTTGGGTGCAAAAACGTAAGAAAAATGAATGCATAAGAAACAAAAGGGCGGTATTGGTTTAAATGGCCTTTTAGGCGGTTTTGTGAGTCAAGTGGGTTCGGAATCATAAAAATTGTGTGTACGAGAAGGAGGAAAGTTCGAAAAACGTGGAAAAAGTGAATGTATAAGGAAAAGAAACAAAAGGGCGGTATTCGTTTAAATGGCTTTTTTAACTATGTTGTGAGTCAGATGGGTTCGGAATCATAAAAAAAGTGTGTACGCGAATTAGGGAAGTTGTCTTGAGTGCAAAAACGTAAGAAAAATGAATGTATAAGGAAAAGAAACAAAAGGGCGGTATTGGTTTAAATGGCTTTTTAGACAGTTTTGTGTCAGATGGGTTCGGAACCTTAAAAACAGTGTGTACGCGAAGGAGGAAAGTTCTTTTGAGTGCAAAAACGTGGAAAAAATGAATAAATAAGGAAAAGAAACAAAAGGGCGGTATTGGTTTAAATAGCTTTTTAGACAGTTTTGTGAGTCATATGGGTTCGGAATCAAACAGTGTGTACGAGAAGGAGGAAAGTTCTAAAAACGTGGAAAAAGTGAATGTATAAGGAAAAGAAACAAAAGGGCGGTATTGGTTTAAATGGCTTTTTAGACAGTTTTGTGAGTCATATGGGTTCGGATCATAAAAAAAGTGTGTACGAGAAGGAGGAAAGTTGGAAAAACGTGGAAAAAGTGAATGTATAAGGAAAAGAAACAAAAGGGCGGTATTTGTTTAAATGGCCTTTTTAACGATTTTGTGAGTCATATGGGTTCGGAATCATAAAAAAAGTGTACGCTAAGGAGGAAAGTTGTTTTGAGTGCAAAAACGTGGGAAAAATGAATGCATAAGGAAAAGAAACAAAAGGGCGGTATTGGATTAAATGGCCTTTTTAGACAGTTTTGTGAGTCAGATGGGATCGGATCATAAAAAAAGTGTGTACGAGAAGGAGGAAAGTTGGAAAAACGTGGAAAAATGAATGTATAAGGAAAAGAAACAAAAGGGCGGTATTGGTTTAAATGACTTTTTAGACAGTTTTGTGAGTCAGATGGGTCCGGAATCTTAAAAACAGTGTGTACGCGAAGGAGGAAAGTTGTCTTGAGTGCAAAAACGTGAAAAAAATGAATGCATAAGGAAAAGAAACAAAAGGGCGGTATTGGTTTAAATGGCCTTTTAGGCGGTTTTGTGAGTCAAGTGGGTTCGGAATCATAAAAATTGTGTGTACGAGAAGGAGGAAAGTTCGAAAAACGTGGAAAAAGTGAATGTATAAGGAAAAGAAACAAAAGGGCGGTATTGGTTTAAATGGCCTTTTTAACTATTTTGTGAGTCAGATGGGTTCGGAATCATAAAAAAAGTGTGTACGCGAAGGAGGAAAGTTGTTTTGAGTGCAAAAACGTGGAAAAAATGAATGTATAAGGAAAAGAAACAAAAGGGCGGTATTGGTTTAAATAGCTTTTTAGACAGTTTTGTGAGTCATATGGGTTCGGAATCTTAAAAACAGTGTGTACGAGAAGGAGGAAAGTTCGAAAAACGTGGAAAAAGTGAATGTATAAGGAAAAGAAACAAAAGGGCGGTATTGGTTTAAATGGCTTTTTAGACAGTTTTGTGAGTCAGATGGGTTCGGAATCATAAAAAAAGTGTGTACGAGAAGGAGGAAAGTTGGAAAAACGTGGAAAAAGTGAATGTATAAGGAAAAGAAACAAAAGGGCTGTATTGGTTTAAATGGCCTTTTTAACGATTTTGTGAGTCATATGGGTTCGGAATCATAAAAAAAGTGTACGCGAAGGAGGAAAGTTGTTTTGAGTGCAAAAACGTGGGAAAAATGAATGCATAAGGAAAAGAACCAAAGGGCGGTATTGGTTTAAATGGCTTTTTAGACAGTTTTGTGAGTCAGATGGTTTCGGAATCTTAAAAACAGTGTGTACGCGAAGGAGGAAAGTTGTCTTGAGTGCAAAAACGTAAGAAAAACGAATGCATAAGCAAAAGAAACAAAAGGGCGGAATTGGTTTAAATGGACTTGTAGACGATTTTGTGAGTCAGATGGGTTCGAAATCATAAAAACAGTGTGTACGCGAAGGAGGAAAGTTGTCTTGAGTGCAAAAACGTAAGAAAAACGAATGCATAAGCAAAAGAAACAAAAGGGCGGAATTGGTTTAAATGGACTTGTAGACGATTTTGTGAGTCAGATGGGTTCGAAATCATAAAAACAGTGTGTACGCGAAGGAGGAAAGTTGTCTTGAGTGCAAAAACGTAAGAAAAACGAATGCATAAGGAAAAGAAACAAAAGGGCGGAATTGGTTTAAATGGACTTGTAGACGATTTTGTGAGTCAGATGGGTTCGAAATCATAAAAACAGTGTGTACGCGAAGGAGGAAAGTTGTCTTGAGTGCAAAAACGTGAAAAAAATGAATGCATAAGGAAAAGAAACAAAAGGGCGGTATTGGTTTAAATGGCCTTTTAGGCGGTTTTGTGAGTCAAGTGGGTTCGGAATCATAAAAATTGTGTGTACGAGAAGGAGGAAAGTTCGAAAAACGTGGAAAAAGTGAATGTATAAGGAAAAGAAACAAAAGGGCGGTATTGGTTTAAATGGCTTTTTAGACAGTTTTGTGAGTCAGATGGGTTCGGAATCATAAAAAAAGTGTGTACGCGAAGGAGGAAAGTTGTTTTGAGTGCAAAAACGTGGAAAAAATGAATGTATAAGGAAAAGAAACAAAAGGGCGGTATTGGTTTAAATAGCTTTTTAGACAGTTTTGTGAGTCATATGGGTTCGGAATCTTAAAAACAGTGTGTACGAGAAGGAGGAAAGTTCGAAAAACGTGGAAAAAGTGAATGTATAAGGAAAAGAAACAAAAGGGCGGTATTGGTTTAAATGGCTTTTTAGACAGTTTTGTGAGTCAGATGGGTTCGGAATCATAAAAAAAGTGTGTACGCGAAGGAGGAAAGTTGTTTTGAGTGCAAAAACGTGAAAAAAATGAATGCATAAGGAAAAGAAACAAAAGGGCGGTATTGGTTTAAATGGTCTTTTAGATGATTTTGTGAGTCAGATGGGTTTGGAATCTTAAAAACAGTGTGTACGCGAAGGAGGAAAGTTGTTTTGAGTGCAAAAACGTGAAAAAAATGAATGCATAAGGAAAAGAAACAAAAGGGCGGTATTGGTTTATATGGCTTTTTAGACATTTTTGTGAGTCAGATGGGTTCGGAATCTTAAAAACAGTGTGTACGCGAAGGAGGAAAGTTGTTTTGAGTGCAAAAACGTGGAAAAAATGAATGTATAAGGAAAAGAAACAAAAGGGCGGTATTGGTTTAAATAGCTTTTTAGACAGTTTTGTGAGTCATATGGGTTCGGAATCAAACAGTGTGTACGAGAAGGAGGAAAGTTCGAAAAACGTGGAAAAAGTGAATGTATAAGGAAAAGAAACAAAAGGGCGGTATTGGTTTAAATGGCCTTTTTAACGATTTTGTGAGTCATATGGGTTCGGAATCATAAAAAAAGTGTACGCTAAGGAGGAAAGTTGTTTTGAGTGCAAAAACGTGGGAAAAATGAATGCATAAGGAAAAGAAACAAAAGGGCGGTATTGGATTAAATGGCCTTTTTAACGATTTTGTGAGTCAGATGGGTTCGGAATCATAAAAACAGTGTGTACGCGAAGGAGGAAAGTTGTCTTGAGTGCAAAAACGTAAGAAAAACGAATGCATAAGGAAAAGAAACAAAAGGGCGGAATTGGTTTAAATGGACTTGTAGACGATTTTGTGAGTCAGATGGGTTCGAAATCATAAAAACAGTGTGTACGCGAAGGAGGAAAGTTGTCTTGGGTGCAAAAACGTAAGAAAAATGAATGCATAAGGAAAAGAAACAAAAGGGCGGTATTGGTTTAAATGGCCTTTTAGGCGGTTTTGTGAGTCAAGTGGGTTCGGAATCATAAAAATTGTGTGTACGAGAAGGAGGAAAGTTCGAAAAACGTGGAAAAAGTGAATGTATAAGGAAAAGAAACAAAAGGGCGGTATTGGTTTAAATGGCCTTTTTAACTATTTTGTGAGTCAGATGGGTTCGGAATCATAAAAAAAGTGTGTACGCGAAGGAGGAAAGTTGTTTTGAGTGCAAAAACGTGGAAAAAATGAATGTATAAGGAAAAGAAACAAAAGGGCGGTATTGGTTTAAATAGCTTTTTAGACAGTTTGTGAGTCATATGGGTTCGGAATCTTAAAAACAGTGTGTACGAGAAGGAGGAAAGTTCGAAAAACGTGGAAAAAGTGAATGTATAAGGAAAAGAAACAAAAGGGCGGTATTGGTTTAAATGGCTTTTTAGACAGTTTTGTGAGTCAGATGGGTTCGGAATCATAAAAAAAGTGTGTACGAGAAGGAAAGGAGGAAAGTTGGAAAAACGTGGAAAAAGTGAATGTGTAAGGAAAAGAAACAAAAGGGCGGTATTGGTTTAAATGGCCTTTTTAACGATTTTGTGAGTCATATGGGTTCGGAATCATAAAAAAAGTGTACGCGAAGGAGGAAAGTTGTTTTGAGTGCAAAAACGTGGGAAAAATGAATGCATAAGGAAAAGAAACAAAAGAGCGGTATTGGTTTAAATGGCTTTTTAGACAGTTTTGTGAGTCAGATGGGTTCGGAATCTTAAAAACAGTGTGTACGCAAAGGAGGAAAGTTGTTTTGAGTGGAAAAACGTTGAAAAAATCAATGTATAAGGAAAAGAAACAAAAGGGAGGTATTGGTTTAAATGGTCTTTTAGATGATTTTGTGAGTCAGATGGGTTTGGAATCATAAAAACAGTGTATACGCGAAGGAGGAAAGTTGTCTTGAGTGCAAAAACGTAAGAAAAATGAATGCATAAGGAAAAGAAACAAAAGGGCGGTATTGGATTAAATGGCGTTTTTAACGATTTTGTGAGTCAGATGGGTTCGGAATCATAAAAACAGTGTGTACGCGAAGGAGGAAAGTTGTCTTGAGTGCAAAAACGTAAGAAAAATGAATGTATAAGGAAAAGAAACAAAAGGGCGGTATTGGTTTAAATAGCTTTTTAGACAGTTTTGTGAGTCATATGGGTTCGGAATCTTAAAAACAGTGTGTACGAGAAGGAGGAAAGTTCGAAAAACGTGGAAAAAGTGAATGTATAAGGAAAAGAAACAAAAGGGCGGTATTGGTTTAAATGGCTTTTTAGACAGTTTTGTGAGTCAGATGGGTTCGGAATCATAAAAAAAGTGTGTACGAGAAGGAGGAAAGTTGGAAAAACGTGGAAAAATTGAATGTATAAGGAAAAGAAACAAAAGGGCTGTATTGGTTTAAATGGCCTTTTTAACGACTTTGTGAGTCATATGGGTTCGGAATCATAAAAACAGTGTGTACGCGAAGGAGGAAAGTTGTCTTGAGTGCAAAAACGTAAGAAAAATGAATGCATAAGGAAAAGAAACAAAAGGGCGGTATTGGATTAAATGGCCTTTTTAACGATTTTGTGAGTCAGATGGGTTCGGAATCATAAAAACAGTGTGTACGCGAAGGAGGAAAGTTGTCTTGAGTGCAAAAACGTAAGAAAAATGAATGTATAAGGAAAAGAAACAAAAGGGCGGTATTGGTTTAAATAGCTTTTTAGACAGTTTTGTGAGTCAGGTGGGTTCGGAATCTTAAAAATTGTGTGTACGAGAAGGAGGAAAGTTCGAAAAACGTGGAAAAAGTGAATGTATAAGGAAAAGAAACAAAAGGGCGGTATTGGTTTAAATGGCTTTTTAGACAGTTTGTGAGTCAGATGGGTCCGGAATCTTAAAAACAGTGTGTACGCGAAGGAGGAAAGTTGTTTTGAGTGCAAAAACGTAAGAAAAATGAATGTATAAGGAAAAGAAACAAAAGGGAGGTATTGGTTTAAATGGTCTTTTAGATGATTTTGTGAGTCAGATGGGTTTGGAATCATAAAAACAGTGTGTACGCGAAGGAGGAAAGTTGTCTTGAGTGCAAAAACGTAAGAAAAATGAATGCATAAGGAAAAGAAACAAAAGGGCGGTATTGGATTAAATGGCCTTTTTAACGATTTTGTGAGTCAGATGGGTTCGGAATCATAAAAACAGTGTGTACGCGAAGGAGGAAAGTTGTCTTGAGTGCAAAAACGTAAGAAAAATGAATGTATAAGGAAAAGAAACAAAAGGGCGGTATTGGTTTAAATAGCTTTTTAGACAGTTTTGTGAGTCATATGGGTTCGGAATCTTAAAAACAGTGTGTACGAGAAGGAGGAAAGTTCGAAAAACGTGGAAAAAGTGAATGTATAAGGAAAAGAAACAAAAGGGCGGTATTGGTTTAAATGGCTTTTTAGACAGTTTTGTGAGTCAGATGGGTTCGGAATCATAAAAAAAGTGTGTACGAGAAGGAGGAAAGTTGGAAAAACGTGGAAAAATTGAATGTATAAGGAAAAGAAACAAAAGGGCTGTATTGGTTTAAATGGCCTTTTTAACGACTTTGTGAGTCATATGGGATCGGAATCATAAAAAAAGTGTACGCGAAGGAGGAAAGTTGTCTTGAGTGCAAAAACGTAAGAAAAATGAATGCATAAGGAAAAGAAACAAAAGGGCGGTATTGGATTAAATGGCCTTTTTAACGATTTTGTGAGTCAGATGGGTTCGGAATCATAAAAACAGTGTGTACGCGAAGGAGGAAAGTTGTCTTGAGTGCAAAAACGTAAGAAAAATGAATGTATAAGGAAAAGAAACAAAAGGGCGGTATTGGTTTAAATAGCTTTTTAGACAGTTTTGTGAGTCAGGTGGGTTCGGAATCTTAAAAATTGTGTGTACGAGAAGGAGGAAAGTTCGAAAAACGTGGAAAAAGTGAATGTATAAGGAAAAGAAACAAAAGGGCGGTATTGGTTTAAATGGCTTTTTAGACAGTTTGTGAGTCAGATGGGTCCGGAATCTTAAAAACAGTGTGTACGCGAAGGAGGAAAGTTGTTTTGAGTGCAAAATCGTAAGAAAAATGAATGTATAAGGAAAAGAAACAAAAGGGAGGTATTGGTTTAAATGGTCTTTTAGATGATTTTGTGAGTCAGATGGGTTTGGAATCATAAAAACAGTGTGAACGCGAAGGAGGAAAGTTGTCTTGAGTGCAAAAACGTAAGAAAAATGAATGCATAAGGAAAAGAAACAAAAGGGCGGTATTGGATTAAATGGCCTTTTTAACGATTTTGTGAGTCAGATGGGTTCGGAATCATAAAAACAGTGTGTACGCGAAGGAGGAAAGTTGTCTTGAGTGCAAAAACGTAAGAAAAATGAATGTATAAGGAAAAGAAACAAAAGGGCGGTATTGGTTTAAATAGCTTTTTAGACAGTTTTGTGAGTCATATGGGTTCGGAATCTTAAAAACAGTGTGTACGAGAAGGAGGAAAGTTCGAAAAACGTGGAAAAAGTGAATGTATAAGGAAAAGAAACAAAAGGGCGGTATTGGTTTAAATGGCTTTTTAGACAGTTTTGTGAGTCAGATGAGTTCGGAATCATAAAAACAGTGTGTACGCGAAGGAGGAAAGTTGTCTTGAGTGCAAAAACGTAAGAAAAACGAATGCATAAGGAAAAGAAACAAAAGGGCGGAATTGGTTTAAATGGACGTAGACGATTTTGTGAGTCAGATGGGTTCGAAATCATAAAAACAGTGTGTACGCGAAGGAGGAAAGTTCTCTTGGGTGCAAAAACGTAAGAAAAATGAATGCATAAGGAACAAAAGGGCGGTATTGGTTTAAATGGCCTTTTAGGCGGTTTTGTGAGTCAAGTGGGTTCGGAATCATAAAAATTGTGTGTACGAGAAGGAGGAAAGTTCGAAAAACGTGGAAAAAGTGAATGTATAAGGAAAAGAAACAAAAGGGCGGTATTCGTTTAAATGGCTTTTTTAACTATTTTGTGAGTCAGATGGGTTCGGAATCATAAAAAAAGTGTGTACGCGAAGGAGGGAAGTTGTCTTGAGTGCAAAAACGTAAGAAAAATGAATGTATAAGGAAAAGAAACAAAAGGGCGGTATTGGTTTAAATGGCTTTTTAGACAGTTTTGTGAGTCAGATGGGTTCGGAATCTTAAAAACAGTGTGTACACGAAGGAGGAAAGTGGTTTTGAGTGCAAAAACATGAAAAAAATGAATGCATAAGTAAAAGAAACAAAAGGGAGGTATTGGTTTAAATGGTCTTATAGACGATTTTGTGAGTCAGATGAGTTCGGAATCATAAAAACAGTGTGTACGCGAAGGAGGAAAGTTGTCTTGAGTGCAAAAACGTAAGAAAAACGAATGCATAAGGAAAAGAAACAAAAGGGCGGAATTGGTTTAAATGGACGTAGACGATTTTGTGAGTCAGATGGGTTCGAAATCATAAAAACAGTGTGTACGCGAAGGAGGAAAGTTCTCTTGGGTGCAAAAACGTAAGAAAAATGAATGCATAAGAAACAAAAGGGCGGTATTGGTTTAAATGGCCTTTTAGGCGGTTTTGTGAGTCAAGTGGGTTCGGAATCATAAAAATTGTGTGTACGAGAAGGAGGAAAGTTCGAAAAACGTGGAAAAAGTGAATGTATAAGGAAAAGAAACAAAAGGGCGGTATTGGTTTAAATGGCTTTTTAGACAGTTTTGTGAGTCAGATGGGTTCGGATCATAAAAAAAGTGTGTACGAGAAGGAGGAAAGTTGGAAAAACGTGGAAAAAGTGAATGTATAAGGAAAAGAAACAAAAGGGCGGTATTGGTTTAAATGGCCTTTTTAACGATTTTGTGAGTCATATGGGTTCGGAATCATAAAAAAAGTGTACGCTAAGGAGGAAAGTTGTTTTGAGTGCAAAAACGTGGGAAAAATGAATGCATAAGGAAAAGAAACAAAAGGGCGGTATTGGATTAAATGGCCTTTTTAGACAGTTTTGTGAGTCAGATGGGATCGGATCATAAAAAAAGTGTGTACGAGAAGGAGGAAAGTTGGAAAAACGTGGAAAAATGAATGTATAAGGAAAAGAAACAAAAGGGCGGTATTGGTTTAAATGACTTTTTAGACAGTTTTGTGAGTCAGATGGGTTCGGAATCTTAAAAACAGTGTGTACGCGAAGGAGGAAAGTTGTCTTGAGTGCAAAAACGTGAAAAAAATGAATGCATAAGGAAAAGAAACAAAAGGGCGGTATTGGTTTAAATGGCCTTTTAGGCGGTTTTGTGAGTCAAGTGGGTTCGGAATCATAAAAATTGTGTGTACGAGAAGGAGGAAAGTTCGAAAAACGTGGAAAAAGTGAATGTATAAGGAAAAGAAACAAAAGGGCGGTATTGGTTTAAATGGCCTTTTTAACTATTTTGTGAGTCAGATGGGTTCGGAATCATAAAAAAAGTGTGTACGCGAAGGAGGAAAGTTGTTTTGAGTGCAAAAACGTGGAAAAAATGAATGTATAAGGAAAAGAAACAAAAGGGCGGTATTGGTTTAAATAGCTTTTTAGACAGTTTTGTGAGTCATATGGGTTCGGAATCTTAAAAACAGTGTGTACGAGAAGGAGGAAAGTTCGAAAAACGTGGAAAAAGTGAATGTATAAGGAAAAGAAACAAAAGGGCGGTATTGGTTTAAATGGCTTTTTAGACAGTTTTGTGAGTCAGATGGGTTCGGAATCATAAAAAAATCTGGAGTGACTCCACTCGACTTTCCGAACATTGAGTAATTAACAGTTTTGTAGATAAAGTAAAGAAAGAGTAGTTGTTAAACAAACAAAAGAGAGAAAACCATAATAGAGTGTTTGAGTATTTTTCTCCATCTATTACACGTTGTTTTATTTAACGCTACTGAACTTTGAGCCCATAGATCATAATGACAAAGAAATTTTCGTTGTGTCCCTGTAAAAACTTATAAATGCTACATTCACCAAAATGCTTATAGTTAGTGCAACAGTGATTTATAATACTCATATAAATTTTCAGCTCAATTCAATAAGGCGTTTAGATGCTATCGTAATTTTAAAAATTTAGTCCCATAGGCCATAATGATAAAGAATTTTTCTTTGTGTCCCTGTAAAAAAACTGTAAGTGCTAGATTCACCAAAATCTATACAGTTAGTTCAACTGTGATCTATAACATGTGTACAATTTTTTTGCTCGGATTAATAAGGCGTTTAGACACTATCACATTTTTAAAAATTTGGCCCCATAGGCATAATGATAAAGAATTTTTCTTTGTGTCCCTGTAAAAAAACTATAAGTGCTAGATTCTCCAAATTCTATACAGATTGAGTATTTGTGATCTATAATATGTGTATAAAATTTTTGCTCAATTGAATAAGGCGTTTAGATGCTATCGCACTTTTAAGATTTTGCTCCCATAGGCCATAATGATAAAGAATTTTTCTTTGTGTCCCTGTAAAACTAGTATGCTGTGGCCACCACAAGACTTTCTTCTATATTTTCCTATACAAATTCACACAGTAACAATATTAAAAAAAAAAAAAAAAAAAAAAAAAAAAATATACGATCTTTTTTCAAAGTTTTTTTTTTCGTAAAAAAAAAAAAAAAAAAAAAAAGAAAAAATCGATAACTTTGTTTTAAATTATCACATATTTATAGTTCAACCATTCGTTTTAAAGATATTGACGAGACCTTTCGAAAGATACCCATCTTGAAAATTTACCCCCCCCCTCCCCCGGGGGGTACTTTTCCCTGGGGGGGAGGGAAGCGATGACCGAATTTTTTTTCCTAATTAACTACTACTGTTATCAATAATTCATATTCATTTCACAATCACAGGTTAAGAATAACTCCCATTATGTACATTTATACGAAATTTTGTCCTATATACTGCCATGTTAAAAATTTAGAAAAAATACGATCACAGCACCACCTGTTGAGTGATTGATCCCCAAATCTAATCAGCCCCAGTTTATGTCAGGGGCCAACTAAATACCAAGTCTGGTTAAATTTCGTTTAATAAAAAAAAAAAAAAAAAAAAAAAAAAAAAAACTATTTTTTTTCTAAGTTACTTTTTGTTAAAAGTAAAAAAAAATCGATAACTTTGTTTTAAATTATTACAGATTTATAGTTCAACCATTCGTTTTAAAGGTATTGACGAGACCTTTCGAAAGATACCCATCTTGAAAATTTACTCCCCTCGAGGGGGGACTTCCCCCCCCGGGGGGTTCACGAGGCTCCTACGCATACAAAATTTTTTCCCCAGTTGACTACCTCTATTATAAATAATTCTTGTAAATTTCATAAAGATTACTAAAAAATAATTATCTTTATGCACATTTATACAAAATTTTGTCCTATATCACCATGTTAAAAATTTAGAAAAAGCGGGATGGCAACGCAACCTGTAAGACAATTTTTACCAAAAGTTGATAGGCACTAATTTATGTCAAGGTGCAACTACATACTAATTTGTATGAAATTCTGTGCAGTAGTTCCTGAGATACAGTTGCCACAAAATTTTGTCACACACACACACACACACAGACAGACTGACAGACAGACAGACAGACAGACAGACAGACATTTTCTAAAAAGGGTCAAATCGTGTTCTACAGCTCTCAAAACGTGTAAATCCATCAAAAAACCGAGGTCGAAAATTTTTACGAATCCAATACTTTCTCTATATTACATATAGAAGAAAGTAAAAACTATAAGTGCTAGATTCACCAAAATCTATAGGGTTCGTACTATGGTGACTTACAATATGCGTACCAACTTTCAGGTTAATCGAACGAAGCGTTTAGACGCTAGCGTGTTCACCCACAGACATACACACATACACACATACACACATACACACATACACACACACATACATACATCATCGTAAAAATAGTAAAAACGGACTCAGGGGACCTCAAAACGTATAGAAACATCAAAATCTCGAATTCGGATTTTTGACATGATTACAATACTTTCCTCACTATAGTGTTCGGAAAGTAAAAAGTGTGTACGAGAAGGAGGAAAGTTGGAAAAACGTGGAAAAAGTGAATGTATAAGGAAAAGAAACAAAAGGGCTGTATTGGTTTAAATGGCCTTTTTAACGATTTTGTGAGTCATATGGGTTCGGAATCATAAAAAAAGTGTACGCGAAGGAGGAAAGTTGTTTTGAGTGCAAAAACGTGGGAAAAATGAATGCATAAGGAAAAGAAACAAAAGGGCGGTATTGGTTTAAATGGCTTTTTAGACAGTTTTGTGAGTCAGATGGGTTCGGAATCTTAAAAACAGTGTGTACGCGAAGGAGGAAAGTTGTCTTGAGTGCAAAAACGTAAGAAAAACGAATGCATAAGCAAAAGAAACAAAAGGGCGGAATTGGTTTAAATGGACTTGTAGACGATTTTGTGAGTCAGATGGGATCGAAATCATAAAAACAGTGTGTACGCGAAGGAGGAAAGTTGTCTTGAGTGCAAAAACGTGAAAAAAATGAATGCATAAGGAAAAGAAACAAAAGGGAGGTATTGGTTTAAATGGTCTTTCAGATTATTTTGTGAGTCAGATGGGTTCGGAATCATAAAAACAGTGTGTACGCGAAGGAGGAAAGTTGTCTTCAGTGCAAAAACGTAAGAAAAACGAATGCATAAGGAAAAGAAACAAAAGGGCGGTATTGGTTTAAATGGCTTTTTAGACAGTTTTGTGAGTCAGATGGGTTCGGAATCTTAAAAACAGTGTGTACGCAAAGGAGGAAAGTTGTTTTGAGTGCAAAAACGTTGAAAAAATGAATGTATAAGGAAAAGAAACAAAACGGCGGTATTGGTTTAAATAGCTTTTTAGACAGTTTTGTGAGTCATATGGGTTCGGAATCAAACAGTGTGTACGAGAAGGAGGAAAGTTCGAAAAACGTGGAAAAAGTGAATGTATAAGGAAAAGAAACAAAAGGGCGGTATTGGTTTAAATGGCTTTTTAGACAGTTTTGTGAGTCAGATGGGTTCGGAATCTTAAAAACAGTGTGTACACGAAGGAGGAAAGTGGTTTTGAGTGCAAAAACATGAAAAAAATGAATGCATAAGTAAAAGAAACAAAAGGGAGGTATTGGTTTAAATGGTCTTATAGACGATTTTGTGAGTCAGATGAGTTCGGAATCATAAAAACAGTGTGTACGCGAAGGAGGAAAGTTGTCTTGAGTGCAAAAACGTAAGAAAAACGAATGCATAAGGAAAAGAAACAAAAGGGCGGAATTGGTTTAAATGGACGTAGACGATTTTGTGAGTCAGATGGGTTCGAAATCATAAAAACAGTGTGTACGCGAAGGAGGAAAGTTCTCTTGGGTGCAAAAACGTAAGAAAAATGAATGCATAAGAAACAAAAGGGCGGTATTGGTTTAAATGGCCTTTTAGGCGGTTTTGTGAGTCAGATGGGTTCGGAATCATAAAAATTGTGTGTACGAGAAGGAGGAAAGTTCGAAAAACGTGGAAAAAGTGAATGTATAAGGAAAAGAAACAAAAGGGCGGTATTGGTTTAAATGGCTTTTTAGACAGTTTTGTGAGTCAGATGGGTTCGGATCATAAAAAAAGTGTGTACGAGAAGGAGGAAAGTTGGAAAAACGTGGAAAAAGTGAATGTATAAGGAAAAGAAACAAAAGGGCGGTATTGGTTTAAATGGCCTTTTTAACGATTTTGTGAGTCATATGGGTTCGGAATCATAAAAAAAGTGTACGCTAAGGAGGAAAGTTGTTTTGAGTGCAAAAACGTGGGAAAAATGAATGCATAAGGAAAAGAAACAAAAGGGCGGTATTGGATTAAATGGCCTTTTTAGACAGTTTTGTGAGTCAGATGGGATCGGATCATAAAAAAAGTGTGTACGAGAAGGAGGAAAGTTGGAAAAACGTGGAAAAATGAATGTATAAGGAAAAGAAACAAAAGGGCGGTATTGGTTTAAATGACTTTTTAGACAGTTTTGTGAGTCAGATGGGTTCGGAATCTTAAAAACAGTGTGTACGCGAAGGAGGAAAGTTGTCTTGAGTGCAAAAACGTGAAAAAAATGAATGCATAAGGAAAAGAAACAAAAGGGCGGTATTGGTTTAAATGGCCTTTTAGGCGGTTTTGTGAGTCAAGTGGGTTCGGAATCATAAAAATTGTGTGTACGAGAAGGAGGAAAGTTCGAAAAACGTGGAAAAAGTGAATGTATAAGGAAAAGAAACAAAAGGGCGGTATTGGTTTAAATGGCCTTTTTAACTATTTTGTGAGTCAGATGGGTTCGGAATCATAAAAAAAGTGTGTACGCGAAGGAGGAAAGTTGTTTTGAGTGCAAAAACGTGGAAAAAATGAATGTATAAGGAAAAGAAACAAAAGTGCGGTATTGGTTTAAATAGCTTTTTAGACAGTTTTGTGAGTCATATGGGTTCGGAATCTTAAAAACAGTGTGTACGAGAAGGAGGAAAGTTCGAAAAACGTGGAAAAAGTGAATGTATAAGGAAAAGAAACAAAAGGGCGGTATTGGTTTAAATGGCTTTTTAGACAGTTTTGTGAGTCAGATGGGTTCGGAATCATAAAAAAAGTGTGTACGAGAAGGAAAGGAGGAAAGTTGGAAAAACGTGGAAAAAGTGAATGTGTAAGGAAAAGAAACAAAAGGGCGGTATTGGTTTAAATGGCCTTTTTAACGATTTTGTGAGTCATATGGGTTCGGAATCATAAAAAAAGTGTACGCGAAGGAGGAAAGTTGTTTTGAGTGCAAAAACGTGGGAAAAATGAATGCATAAGGAAAAGAAACAAAAGAGCGGTATTGGTTTAAATGGCTTTTTAGACAGTTTTGTGAGTCAGATGGGTTCGGAATCTTAAAAACAGTGTGTACGCAAAGGAGGAAAGTTGTTTTGAGTGGAAAAACGTTGAAAAAATCAATGTATAAGGAAAAGAAACAAAAGGGAGGTATTGGTTTAAATGGTCTTTTAGATGATTTTGTGAGTCAGATGGGTTTGGAATCATAAAAACAGTGTGTACGCGAAGGAGGAAAGTTGTCTTGAGTGCAAAAACGTAAGAAAAATGAATGCATAAGGAAAAGAAACAAAAGGGCGGTATTGGATTAAATGGCCTTTTTAACGATTTTGTGAGTCAGATGGGTTCGGAATCATAAAAACAGTGTGTACGCGAAGGAGGAAAGTTGTCTTGAGTGCAAAAACGTAAGAAAAATGAATGTATAAGGAAAAGAAACAAAAGGGCGGTATTGGTTTAAATGGCTTTTTAGACAGTTTTGTGAGTCAGATGGGTTCGGAATCTTAAAAACAGTGTGTACACGAAGGAGGAAAGTGGTTTTGAGTGCAAAAACATGAAAAAAATGAATGCATAAGTAAAAGAAACAAAAGGGAGGTATTGGTTTAAATGGTCTTATAGACGATTTTGTGAGTCAGATGAGTTCGGAATCATAAAAACAGTGTGTACGCGAAGGAGGAAAGTTGTCTTGAGTGCAAAAACGTGGGAAAAATGAATGCATAAGGAAAAGAAACAAAAGGGCGGTATTGGATTAAATGGCCTTTTTAACGATTTTGTGAGTCAGATGGGTTCGGAATCATAAAAACAGTGTGTACGCGAAGGAGGAAAGTTGTCTTGAGTGCAAAAACGTAAGAAAAACGAATGCATAAGGAAAAGAAACAAAAGGGCGGAATTGGTTTAAATGGCTTTTTAGACAGTTTTGTGAGTCAGATGGGTTCGGAATCATAAAAAAAGTGTGTACGAGAAGGAGGAAAGTTGGAAAAACGTAGAAAAAGTGAATGTATAAGGAAAAGAAACAAAAGGGCTGTATTGGTTTAAATGGCCTTTTTAACGATTTTGTGAGTCATATGGGTTCGGAATCGTAAAAAAAGTGTACGCGAAGGAGGAAAGTTGTTTTGAGTGCAAAAACGTGGGAAAAATGAATGCATAAGGAAAAGAAACAAAAGGGCGGTATTGGTTTAAATGGCTTTTTAGACAGTTTTGTGAGTCAGATGGGTTCGGAATCTTAAAAACAGTGTGTACGCAAAGGAGGAAAGTTGTTTTGAGTGCAAAAACGTTGAAAAAATGAATGTATAAGGAAAACAAACAAAAGGGAGGTATTGGTTTATATGGCTTTTTAGACATTTTTGTGAGTCAGATGGGTTCGGAATCTTAAAAACAGTGTGTACGCAAAGGAGGAAAGTTGTTTTGAGTGCAAAAACGTGGAAAAAATGAATGTATAAGGAAAAGAAACAAAACGGCGGTATTGGTTTAAATAGCTTTTTAGACAGTTTTGTGAGTCATATGGGTTCGGAGTCAAACAGTGTGTACGAGAAGGAGGAAAGTTCGAAAAACGTGGAAAAAGTGAATGTATAAGGAAAAGAAACAAAAGGGCGGTATTGGTTTAAATGGCCTTTTTAACGGTTTTGTGAGTCATATGGGTTCGGAATCATAAAAAAAGTGTACGCTAAGGAGGAAAGTTGTTTTGAGTGCAAAAACGTGGGAAAAATGAATGCATAAGGAAAAGAAACAAAAGGGCGGTATTGGATTAAATGGCCTTTTTAACGATTTTGTGAGTCAGATGGGTTCGGAATCATAAAAACAGTGTGTACGCGAAGGAGGAAAGTTGGAAAAACGTGGAATAAGTGAATGAATAAGGAAAAGAAACAAAAGGGCGGTATTGGTTTAAATGGCCTTTTTAACGATTTTGTGAGTCATATGGGTTCGGAATCATAAAAAAAGTGTACGCTAAGGAGGAAAGTTGTTTTGAGTGCAAAAACGTGGGAAAAATGAATGCATAAGGAAAAGAAACAAAAGGGCGGTATTGGATTAAATGGCCTTTTTAACGATTTTGTGAGTCAGATGGGTTCGGAATCATAAAAACAGTGTGTACGCGAAGGAGGAAAGTTGTCTTGAGTGCAAAAACGTAAGAAAAACGAATGCATAAGGAAAAGAAACAAAAGGGCGGAATTGGTTTAAATGGCTTTTTAGACAGTTTTGTGAGTCAGATGGGTTCGGAATGATAAAAAAAGTGTGTACGAGAAGGAGGAAAGTTGGAAAAACGTAGAAAAAGTGAATGTATAAGGAAAAGAAACAAAAGGGCTGTATTGGTTTAAATGGCCTTTTTAACGATTTTGTGAGTCATATGGGTTCGGAATCGTAAAAAAAGTGTACGCGAAGGAGGAAAGTTGTTTTGAGTGCAAAAACGTGGGAAAAATGAATGCATAAGGAAAAGAAACAAAAGGGCGGTATTGGTTTAAATGGCTTTTTAGACAGTTTTGTGAGTCAGATGGGTTCGGAATCTTAAAAACAGTGTGTACGCAAAGGAGGAAAGTTGTTTTGAGTGCAAAAACGTTGAAAAAATGAATGTATAAGGAAAAGAAACAAAAGGGAGGTATTGGTTTATATGGCTTTTTAGACATTTTTGTGAGTCAGATGGGTTCGGATCATAAAAAAAGTGTGTACGAGAAGGAGGAAAGTTGGAAAAACGTGGAAAAAGTGAATGTATAAGGAAAAGAAACAAAAGGGCGGTATTGGTTTAAATGGCTTTTTAGACAGTTTTGTGAGTCATATGGGTTCGGAATCTTAAAAACAGTGTGTACGAGAAGGAGGAAAGTTCGAAAAACGTGCAAAAAGTAAATGTATAAGGAAAAGAAACAAAAGGGCGGTATTGGTTTAAATGGCATTTTAGACAGTTTTGTGAGTCAGATGGGTTCGGAATCATAAAAAAAGTGTGTACGAGAAGGAGGAAAGTTGTTTTGAGTGCAAAAACGTGGAAAAAATGAATGTATAAGGAAAAGAAACAAAAGGGCGGTATTGGTTTAAATAGCTTTTTAGACAGTTTTGTGAGTCATATGGGTTCGGAATCTTAAAAACAGTGTGTACGAGAAGGAGGAAAGTTCGAAAAACGTGCAAAAAGTAAATGTATAAGGAAAAGAAACAAAAGGGCGGTATTGGTTTAAATGGCTTTTTAGACAGTTTTGTGAGTCAGATGGGTTCGGAATCATAAAAAAAGTGTGTACGAGAAGGAGGAAAGTTGGAAAAACGTAGAAAAAGTGAATGTATAAGGAAAAGAAACAAAAGGGCTGTATTGGTTTAAATGGCCTTTTTAACGATTTTGTGAGTCATATGGGTTCGGAATCATAAAAAAAGTGTACGCGAAGGAGGAAAGTTGTTTTGAGTGCAAAAACGTGGGAAAAATGAATGCATAAGGAAAAGAAACAAAAGGGCGGTATTGGTTTAAATGGCTTTTTAGACAGTTTTGTGAGTCAGATGGGTTCGGAATCTTAAAAACAGTGTGTACGCAAAGGAGGAAAGTTGTTTTGAGTGCAAAAACGTTGAAAAAATGAATGTATAAGGAAAAGAAACAAAAGGGAGGTATTGGTTTATATGGCTTTTTAGACATTTTTGTGAGTCAGATGGGTTCGGAATCTTAAAAACAGTGTGTACGCGAAGGAGGAAAGTTGTTTTGAGTGCAAAAACGTGGAAAAAATGAATGTATAAGGAAAAGAAACAAAACGGCGGTATTGGTTTAAATAGCTTTTTAGACAGTTTTGTGAGTCATATGGGTTCGGAATCAAACAGTGTGTACGAGAAGGAGGAAAGTTCGAAAAACGTGGAAAAAGTGAATGTATAAGGAAAAGAAACAAAAGGGCGGTATTGGTTTAAATGGCCTTTTTAACGATTTTGTGAGTCATATGGGTTCGGAATCATAAAAAAAGTGTACGCTAAGGAGGAAAGTTGTTTTGAGTGCAAAAACGTGGGAAAAATGAATGCATAAGGAAAAGAAACAAAAGGGCGGTATTGGATTAAATGGCCTTTTTAACGATTTTGTGAGTCAGATGGGTTCGGAATCATAAAAACAGTGTGTACGCGAAGGAGGAAAGTTGTCTTGAGTGCAAAAACGTGGAAAAAATGAATGTATAAGGAAAAGAAACAAAAGGGCGGTATTGGTTTAAATGGCTTTTTTAACTATTTTGTGAGTCAGATGGGTTCGGTATCATAAAAAAAGTCTGTACGCGAAGGAGGAAAGTTGTTTTGAGTGCAAAAACGTGGAAAAAATGAATGTATAAGGAAAAGAAACAAAAGTGCGGTATTGGTTTAAATAGCTTTTTAGACAGTTTTGTGAGTCATATGGGTTCGGAATCTTAAAAACAGTGTGTACGAGAAGGAGGAAAGTTCGAAAAACGTGGAAAAAGTGAATGTATAAGGAAAAGAAACAAAAGGGCGGTATTGGTTTAAATGGCTTTTTAGACAGTTTTGTGAGTCAGATGGGTTCGGAATCATAAAAAAAGTGTGTACGAGAAGGAGGAAAGTTGGAAAAACGTAGAAAAAGTGAATGTATAAGGAAAAGAAACAAAAGGGCTGTATTGGTTTAAATGGCCTTTTTAACGATTTTGTGAGTCATATGGGTTTGGAATCATAAAAAAAGTGTACGCGAAGGAGGAAAGTTGTTTTGAGTGCAAAAACGTGGGAAAAATGAATGCATAAGGAAAAGAAACAAAAGGGCGGTATTGGTTTAAATGGCTTTTTAGACAGTTTTGTGAGTCAGATGGGTTCGGAATCTTAAAAACAGTGTGTACGCAAAGGAGGAAAGTTGTTTTGAGTGCAAAAACGTTGAAAAAATGAATGTATAAGGAAAACAAACAAAAGGGAGGTATTGGTTTATATGGCTTTTTAGACATTTTTGTGAGTCAGATGGGTTCGGAATCAAACAGTGTGTACGAGAAGGAGGAAAGTTCGAAAAACGTGGAAAAAGTGAATGTATAAGGAAAAGAAACAAAAGGGCGGTATTGGTTTAAATGGCCTTTTTAACGGTTTTGTGAGTCATATGGGTTCGGAATCATAAAAAAAGTGTACGCTAAGGAGGAAAGTTGTTTTGAGTGCAAAAACGTGGGAAAAATGAATGCATAAGGAAAAGAAACAAAAGGGCGGTATTGGATTAAATGGCCTTTTTAACGATTTTGTGAGTCAGATGGGTTCGGAATCATAAAAACAGTGTGTACGCGAAGGAGGAAAGTTGGAAAAACGTGGAATAAGTGAATGAATAAGGAAAAGAAACAAAAGGGCGGTATTGGTTTAAATGGCCTTTTTAACGATTTTGTGAGTCATATGGGTTCGGAATCATAAAAAAAGTGTACGCTAAGGAGGAAAGTTGTTTTGAGTGCAAAAACGTAAGAAAAACGAATGCATAAAGAAAAGAAACAAAAGGGCGGAATTGGTTTAAATGGCTTTTTAGACAGTTTTGTGAGTCAGATGGGTTCGGAATCATAAAAAAAGTGTGTACGAGAAGGAGGAAAGTTGGAAAAACGTAGAAAAAGTGAATGTATAAGGAAAAGAAACAAAAGGGCTGTATTGGTTTAAATGGCCTTTTTAACGATTTTGTGAGTCATATGGGTTCGGAATCGTAAAAAAAGTGTGTACCAGAAGGAGGGAAGTTGGAAAAACGTGGAAAAAATGAATGTATGAGGAAAAGAAACAAAAGGGCGGTATTGGTTTAAATGGCTTCTTAGACAGTTTTGTGAGTCAGATGGGTTCGGAATCTTAAAAACAGTGTGTACGAGAAGGAGGAAAGTTGGAAAAACGTGGAAAAGTGAATGTATAAGGAAAAGAAACAAAAGGGCGGAATTGGTTTAAATGGACTTGTAGACGATTTTGTGAATCAGATGGGTTCGAAATCATAAAAAAAGTGTGTACCAGAAGGAGGGAAGTTGGAAAAACGTGGAAAAAATGAATGTATGAGGAAAAGAAACAAAAGGGCGGTATTGGTTTAAATGGCTTCTTAGACAGTTTTGTGAGTCAGATGGGTTCGGAATCTTAAAAACAGTGTGTACGAGAAGGAGGAAAGTTGGAAAAACGTGGAAAAGTGAATGTATAAGGAAAAGAAACAAAAGGGCGGAATTGGTTTAAATGGACTTGTAGACGATTTTGTGAGTCAGATGGGTTCGGAATCTTAAAAACAGTGTGTACGCGAAGGAGGAAAGTTGTTTTGAGTGCAAAAACGTGAAAAAAAATGAATGCATAAGGAAAAGAAACAAAAGGGCGGTATTGGTTTATATGGCTTTTTAGACATTTTTGTGAGTCAGATGGGTTCGGAATCTTAAAAACAGTGTGTACGCGAAGGAGGAAAGTTGTTTTGAGTGCAAAAACGTGGAAAAAATGAATGTATAAGGAAAAGAAACAAAAGGGCGGTATTGGTTTAAATAGCTTTTTAGACAGTTTTGTGAGTCATATGGGTTCGGAATCAAACAGTGTGTACGAGAAGGAGGAAAGTTCGAAAAACGTGTAAAAAGTGAATGTATAAGGAAAAGAAACAAAAGGGCGGTATTGGTTTAAATGGCTTTTTAGACAGTTTTGTGAGTCAGATGGGTTCGGATCATAAAAAAAGTGTGTACGAGAAGGAGGAAAGTTGGAAAAACGTGGAAAAAGTGAATGTATAAGGAAAAGAAACAAAAGGGCGGTATTGGTTTAAATGGCCTTTTTAACGATTTTGTGAGTCATATGGGTTCGGAATCATAAAAAAATCTGGTGTGAAACAACCACACGACTTCCATTACCCACTATTACACATATTATATACATTTTTGAGAGATAATGCGATCAGAAAACATAAAAGTGAACTAAAGAGAAAATCGTTAGAGCCGTTTTTGAGATACCAACTTTTACAAAAAATCAATTATTGACCGGAAAACAATAATTACATACAAAAGGATCTTTAAAAGTGAGTTAACATGGCGAGTTTTAAAAAAATCCGTACAGCTGTTTTTAAAGGAACGCCCTTGGGAGACATGAAATTGAGCTATTTATACAGGACGCCTATCAATTTTCCTGAACTAACCAACTATATCATTCGCAAGGACATCTAATAGAGTGTTTATACAGCAAATTTGAAGAAAATCGTTAGAGCCGTTTTTGAGATACGGACTTACGGCCCCACTTCCGGTTAAACTCAATTATTGACAGGAAAACAATAATTACATACAAAAGCATATTTAAAAGGAGTTAAAATGGCGAGTTTGAAAAAAATCCGTACAACCGTTTTTAAAGGAACGCCTTTGCGAGGCCTGAAATTGAGCTATTTATACAGGACGCCTATCAATTTTCCTGAACTAACCAACTATATCATTCGAAAGGACATCTAATAGAGCGTTTATATAGCGAGTTTGAAGAAAATCGTTAGAGCCGTTTTTGAGATACGGACTTACGGTCCCACTTCCGGTTTCCGATATCCCACTTCCGGTTTTTCAATTTTCACCAAAATTTGGAAATTTCATCTGTACACCAGACGTATTTCAATTCTAAAGTTTCGTAGCTCTATCTTTATTAGTTTCTGAGCTATAATAGCCAGAAGATTCTCCACATACATACATACATACATACATACATACACACATACATACACACTGACCAATTGCCAAAAACCACTTTTTTGGACTCAGGGGACCTTAAAACGTGTAAATCAGGTGAAAACCCGATATCGAATTTTCAGACCGAAAACAATACTTCCATTACCTACGGTAGTAGGGTAATGGAAGTAAAAAGTGTACGCTAAGGAGGAAAGTTGTTTTGTGTGCAAAAACGTGGGAAAAATGAATGCATAAGGACAAAAGGGCAAAGAAACAAAAGGGCGGTATTGGATTAAATGGCCTTTTTAACGATTATGTGAGTCAGATGGGTTCGGAATCATAAAAACAGTGTGTACGCGAAGGAGGAAAGTTGTCTTGAGTGCAAAAACGTAAGAAAAATGAATGTATAAGGAAAAGAAAAAAAAGGGCGGTATTGGTTTAAATGGCTTTTTAGACAGTTTTGTGAGTCAGATGGGTTCGGAATCATAAAAACAGTGTGTACGCGAAGGAGGAAATTTGTCTTGAGTGCAAAAACGTAAGAAAAACGAATGCATAAGGAAAAGAAACAAAAGGGCGGAATTGGTTTAAATGGACTTGTAGACGATTTTGTGAATTAGATGGGTTCGAAATCATAAAAACAGTGTGTACGCGAAGGAGGAAAGTTGTCTTGAGTGCAAAAACGTGAAAAAAATGAATGCATAAGGAAAAGAAACAAAAGGGCGGTATTGGTTTAAATGGCCTTTTAGGCGGTTTTGTGAGTCAAGTGGGTTCGGAATCATAAAAATTGTGTGTACGAGAAGGAGGAAAGTTCGAAAAACGTGGAAAAAGTGAATGTATAAGGAAAAGAAACAAAAGGGCGGTATTGGTTTAAATGGCTTTTTTAACTATTTTGTGAGTCAGATGGGTTCGGAATCATAAAAAAAGTCTGTACGCGAAGGAGGAAAGTTGTTTTGAGTGCAAAAACGTGGAAAAAATGAATGTATAAGGAAAAGAAACAAAAGGGCGGTATTGGTTTAAATAGCTTTTTAGACAGTTTTGTGAGTCATATGGGTTCGGAATCTTAAAAACAGTGTGTACGAGAAGGAGGAAAGTTCGAAAAACGTGGAAAAAGTGAATGTATAAGGAAAAGAAACAAAAGGGCGGTATTGGTTTAAATGGCCTTTTTAACGATTTTGTGAGTCATATGGGTTTGGAATCATAAAAAAAGTGTACGCGAAGGAGGAAAGTTGTTTTGAGTGCAAAAACGTGGGAAAAATGAATGCATAAGGAAAAGAAACAAAAGGGCGGTATTGGTTTAAATGGCTTTTTTAACTATTTTGTGAGTCAGATGGGTTCGGAATCATAAAAAAAGTCTGTACGCGAAGGAGGAAAGTTGTTTTGAGTGCAAAAACGTGGAAAAAATGAATGTATAAGGAAAAGAAACAAAAGGGCGGTATTGGTTTAAATAGCTTTTTAGACAGTTTTGTGAGTCAGATGGGTTCGGAATCATAAAAAAAGTGTGTACGAGAAGGAGGAAAGTTGGAAAAACGTAGAAAAAGTGAATGTATAAGGAAAAGAAACAAAAGGGCTGTATTGGTTTAAATGGCCTTTTTAACGATTTTGTGAGTCATATGGGTTTGGAATCATAAAAAAAGTGTACGCGAAGGAGGAAAGTTGTTTTGAGTGCAAAAACGTGGGAAAAATGAATGCATAAGGAAAAGAAACAAAAGGGCGGTATTGGTTTAAATGGCTATTTAGACAGTTTTGTGAGTCAGATGGGTTCGGAATCTTAAAAACAGTGTGTACGCAAAGGAGGAAAGTTGTTTTGAGTGCAAAAACGTTGAAAAAATGAATGTATAAGGAAAAGAAACAAAAGGGAGGTATTGGTTTATATGGCTTTTTAGACATTTTTGTGAGTCAGATGGGTTCGGAATCTTAAAAACGCAAAAACGTGGAAAAAATGAATGTATAAGGAAAAGAAACAAAAGGGCGGTATTGGTTTAAATGGCTTTTTAGACAGTTTTGTGAGTCAGATGGGTTCGGATCATAAAAAAAGTGTGTACGAGAAGGAGGAAAGTTGGAAAAACGTGGAAAAAGTGAATGTATAATGAAAAGAAACAAAAGGGCGGTATTGGTTTAAATGGCCTTTTTAACGATTTTGTGAGTCATATGGGTTCGGAATCATAAAAAAAGTGTACGCTAAGGAGGAAAGTTGTTTTGAGTGCAAAAACGTGGGAAAAATGAATGCATAAGGAAAAGAAACAAAAGGGCGGTATTGGTTTAAATGGCCTTTTTAACGATTTTGTGAGTCATATGGGTTCGGAATCATAAAAAAAGTGTACGCTAAGGAGGAAAGTTGTCTTGAGTGCAAAAACGTAAGAAAAACGAATGCATAAGGAAAAGAAACAAAAGGGCGGAATTGGTTTAAATGGACTTGTAGACGATTTTGTGAATCAGATGGGTTCGAAATCATAAAAAAAGTGTGTACCAGAAGGAGGGAAGTTGGAAAAACGTGGAAAAAATGAATGTATGAGGAAAAGAAACAAAAGGGCGGTATTGGTTTAAATGGCTTCTTAGACAGTTTTGTGAGTCAGATGGGTTCGGAATCTTAAAAACAGTGTGTACGAGAAGGAGGAAAGTTGGAAAAACGTGGAAAAGTGAATGTATAAGGAAAAGAAACAAAAGGGCGGAATTGGTTTAAATGGACTTGTAGACGATTTTGTGAGTCAGATGGGTTCGAAATCATAAAAACAGTGTGTACGCGAAGGAGGAAAGTTGTTTTGAGTGCAAAAACGTGAAAAAAAATGAATGCATAAGGAAAAGAAACAAAAGGGCGGTATTGGTTTATATGGCTTTTTAGACATTTTTGTGAGTCAGATGGGTTCGGAATCTTAAAAACAGTGTGTACGCGAAGGAGGAAAGTTGTTTTGAGTGCAAAAACGTGGAAAAAATGAATGTATAAGGAAAAGAAGCAAAAGGGCGGTATTGGTTTAAATAGCTTTTTAGACAGTTTTGTGAGTCATATGGGTTCGGAATCAAACAGTGTGTACGAGAAGGAGGAAAGTTCGAAAAACGTGTAAAAAGTGAATGTATAAGGAAAAGAAACAAAAGGGCGGTATTGGTTTAAATGGCTTTTTAGACAGTTTTGTGAGTCAGATGGGTTCGGATCATAAAAAAAGTGTGTACGAGAAGGAGGAAAGTTGGAAAAACGTGGAAAAAGTGAATGTATAAGGAAAAGAAACAAAAGGGCGGTATTGGTTTAAATGGCCTTTTTAACGATTTTGTGAGTCATATGGGTTCGGAATCATAAAAAAAGTGTACGCTAAGGAGGAAAGTTGTTTTGAGTGCAAAAACGTGGGAAAAATGAATGCATAAGGAAAAGAAACAAAAGGGCGGTATTGGATTAAATGGCCTTTTTAGACAGTTTTGTGAGTCAGATGGGATCGGATCATAAAAAAAGTGTGTACGAGAAGGAGGAAAGTTGGAAAAACGTGGAAAAATGAATGTATAAGGAAAAGAAACAAAAGGGCGGTATTGGTTTAAATGACTTTTTAGACAGTTTTGTGAGTCAGATGGGTTCGGAATCTTAAAAACAGTGTGTACGCGAAGGAGGAAAGTTGTCTTGAGTGCAAAAACGTGAAAAAAATGAATGCATAAGGAAAAGAAACAAAAGGGCGGTATTGGTTTAAATGGCCTTTTAGGCGGTTTTGTGAGTCAAGTGGGTTCGGAATCATAAAAATTGTGTGTACGAGAAGGAGGAATTTTCGAAAAACGTGGAAAAAGTGAATGTATAAGAAAAGGGCGGTATTGGTTTAAATGGCCTTTTTAACTATTTTGTGAGTCAGATGGGTTCGGAATCATAAAAAAAGTGTGTACGCGAAGGAGGAAAGTTGTTTTGAGTGCAAAAACGTGGAAAAAATGAATGTATAAGGAAAAGAAACAAAAGGGCGGTATTGGTTTAAATAGCTTTTTAGACAGTTTTGTGAGTCATATGGGTTCGGAATCTTAAAAACAGTGTGTACGAGAAGGAGGAAAGTTCGAAAAACGTGGAAAAAGTGAATGTATAAGGAAAAGAAACAAAAGGGCGGTATTGGTTTAAATGGCTTTTTAGACAGTTTTGTGAGTCAGATGGGTTCGGAATCATAAAAAAAGTGTGTACGAGAAGGAGGAAAGTTGGAAAAACGTGGAAAAAGTGAATGTATAAGGAAAAGAAACAAAAGGGCTGTATTGGTTTAAATGGCCTTTTTAACGATTTTGTGAGTCATATGGGTTCGGAATCATAAAAAAAGTGTACGCGAAGGAGGAAAGTTGTTTTGAGTGCAAAAACGTGGGAAAAATGAATGCATAAGGAAAAGAAACAAAAGGGCGGTATTGGTTTAAATGGCTTTTTAGACAGTTTTGTGAGTCAGATGGGTTCGGAATCTTAAAAACAGTGTGTACGCGAAGGAGGAAAGTTGTCTTGAGTGCAAAAACGTAAGAAAAACGAATGCATAAGCAAAAGAAACAAAAGGGCGGAATTGGTTTAAATGGACTTGTAGACGATTTTGTGAGTCAGATGGGATCGAAATCATAAAAACAGTGTGTACGCGAAGGAGGAAAGTTGTCTTGAGTGCAAAAACGTGAAAAAAATGAATGCATAAGGAAAAGAAACAAAAGGGAGGTATTGGTTTAAATGGTCTTTCAGATTATTTTGTGAGTCAGATGGGTTCGGAATCATAAAAACAGTGTGTACGCGAAGGAGGAAAGTTGTCTTCAGTGCAAAAACGTAAGAAAAACGAATGCATAAGGAAAAGAAACAAAAGGGCGGAATTGGTTTAAATGGACTTGTAGACGATTTTGTGAGTCAGATGGGTTCGAAATCATAAAAACAGTGTGTACGCGAAAAAGGAAAGTTGTCTTGAGTGCAAAAACGTGAAAAAAATGAATGCATAAGGAAAAGAAACAAAAGGGCGGTATTGGTTTAAATGGCCTTTTAGGCGGTTTTGTGAGTCAAGTGGGTTCGGAATCATAAAAATTGTGTGTGCGAGAAGGAGGAAAGTTCGAAAAACGTGGAAAAAGTGAATGTATGAAACGTGGAAAAAGAAACAAAAGGGAGGTATTGGTTTAAATGGACTTGTAGACGATTTTGTGAGTCAGATGGGTTCGAAATCATAAAAACAGTGTGTACGCGAAGGAGGAAAGTTGTTTTGAGTGCAAAAACGTGAAAAAAAATGAATGCATAAGGAAAAGAAACAAAAGGGCGGTATTGGTTTAAATGGCTTTTTAGACAGTTTTGTGAGTCAGATGGGTTCGGATCATAAAAAAAGTGTGTACGAGAAGGAGGAAAGTTGGAAAAACGTGGAAAAAGTGAATGTATCAGGAAAAGAAACAAAAGGGCGGTATTGGTTTAAATGGCCTTTTTAACGATTTTGTGAGTCATATGGGTTCGGAATCATAAAAAAAGTGTACGCTAAGGAGGAAAGTTGTTTTGAGTGCAAAAACGTGGGAAAAATGAATGCATAAGGAAAAGAAACAAAAGGGCGGTATTGGATTAAATGGCCTTTTTAACGATTTTGTGAGTCAGATGGGTTCGGAATCATAAAAACAGTGTGTACGCGAAGGAGGAAAGTTGTCTTGAGTGCAAAAACGTAAGAAAAATGAATGCATAAGGAAAAGAAACAAAAGGGCGGTATTGGTTTAAATGGCCTTTTAGGCGGTTTTGTGAGTCAAGTGGGTTCGGAATCATAAAAATTGTGTGTACGAGAAGGAGGAAAGTTCGAAAAACGTGGAAAAAGTGAATGTATAAGGAAAAGAAACAAAAGGGCGGTATTGGTTTAAATGGCCTTTTTAACTATTTTGTGAGTCAGATGGGTTCGGAATCTTAAAAAAAGTGTGTACGCGAAGGAGGAAAGTTGTTTTGAGTGCAAAAACGTGGAAAAAATGAATGTATAAGGAAAAGAAACAAAAGGGCGATATTGGTTTAAATAGCTTTTTAGACAGTTTGTGAGTCATATGGGTTCGGAATCTTAAAAACAGTGTGTACGAGAAGGAGGAAAGTTCGAAAAACGTGGAAAAAGTGAATGTATAAGGAAAAGAAACAAAAGGGCGGTATTGGTTTAAATGGCTTTTTAGACAGTTTTGTGAGTCAGATGGGTTCGGAATCATAAAAAAAGTGTGTACGAGAAGGAAAGGAGGAAAGTTGGAAAAACGTGGAAAAAGTGAATGTGTAAGGAAAAGAAACAAAAGGGCGGTATTGGTTTAAATGGCCTTTTTAACGATTTTGTGAGTCATATGGGTTCGGAATCATAAAAAAAGTGTACGCGAAGGAGGAAAGTTGTTTTGAGTGCAAAAACGTGGGAAAAATGAATGCATAAGGAAAAGAAACAAAAGAGCGGTATTGGTTTAAATGGCTTTTTAGACAGTTTTGTGAGTCAGATGGGTTCGGAATCTTAAAAACAGTGTGTACGCAAAGGAGGAAAGTTGTTTTGAGTGGAAAAACGTTGAAAAAATCAATGTATAAGGAAAAGAAACAAAAGGGAGGTATTGGTTTAAATGGTCTTTTAGATGATTTTGTGAGTCAGATGGGTTTGGAATCATAAAAACAGTGTGTACGCGAAGGAGGAAAGTTGTCTTGAGTGCAAAAACGTAAGAAAAATGAATGCATAAGGAAAAGAAACAAAAGGGCGGTATTGGATTAAATGGCCTTTTTAACGATTTTGTGAGTCAGATGGGTTCGGAATCATAAAAACAGTGTGTACGCGAAGGCGGAAAGTTGTTTTGAGTGCAAAAACGTGGAAAAAATGAATGTATAAGGAAAAGAAACAAAAGGGCGGAATTGGTTTAAATGGACTTGTAGACGATTTTGTGAGTCAGATGGGTTCGAAATCATAAAAACAGTGTGTACGCGAAGGAGGAAAGTTGTCTTGGGTGCAAAAACGTAAGAAAAATGAATGCATAAGGAAAAGACACAAAAGGGCGGTATTGGTTTAAATGGCCTTTTAGGCGGTTTTGTGAGTCAAGTGGGTTCGGAATCATAAAAATTGTGTGTACGAGAAGGAGGAAAGTTCGAAAAACGTGGAAAAAGTGAATGTATGAAACGTGGAAAAAGAAACAAAAGGGAGGTATTAGTTTAAATGGACTTGTAGACGATTTTATGAGTCAGATGGGTTCGAAATCATAAAAACAGTGTGTACGCGAAGGAGGAAAGTTGTCTTGGGTGCAAAAACGTAAGAAAAATGAATGCATAAGGAAAAGAAACAAAAGGGCGGTATTGGTTTAAATGGCTTTTTAGACAGTTTTTGAGTCAGATGGGTTCGGAATCTTAAAAACAGTGTGTACGCGAAGGAGGAAAGTTGTTTTGAGTGCAAAAACGTGGAAAAAATGAATGTATAAGGAAAAGAAACAAAAGGGCGGAATTGGTTTAAATGGACTTGTAGACGATTTTGTGAGTCAGATGGGTTCGGAATCTTAAAAACAGTCTGTACGCTAAGGAGGAAAGTTGTTTTGAGTGCAAAAACGGGGGAAAAATGAATGCATAAGGAAAAGAAACAAAAGGGCGGTATTGGATTAAATGGCCGATTATAAATAGAAATATAGATATAAATGGCCGACCGAAAATAACGATTTTGTGAGTCAGATGGGTTCGGAATCATAAAAGCAGTGTGTACGCGAAGGAGGAAAGTTGTCTTGGGTGCAAAAACGTAAGAAAAATGAATGCATAAGGAAAAGACACAAAAGGGCGGTATTGGTTTAAATGGCCTTTTAGGCGGTTTTGTGAGTCAAGTGGGTTCGGAATCATAAAAATTGTGTGTGCGAGAAGGAGGAAAGTTCGAAAAACGTGGAAAAAGTGAATGTATGAAACGTGGAAAAAGAAACAAAAGGGAGGTATTGGTTTAAATGGCTTTTTAGACATTTTTGTGAGTCAGATGGGTTCGGAATCTTAAAAACAGTGTGTACGCGAAGGAGGAAAGTTGTTTTGAGTGCAAAAACGTGGAAAAAATGAATGTATAAGGAAAAGAAACAAAAGGGCGGTATTGGTTTATATGGCTTTTTAGACATTTTTGTGAGTCAGATGGGTTCGGAATCTTAAAAACAGTGTGTACGCGAAGGAGGAAAGTTGTTTTGAGTGCAAAAACGTGGAAAAAATGAATGTATAAGGAAAAGAAACAAAAGGGCGGTATTGGTTTAAATAGCTTTTTAGACAGTTTTGTGAGTCATATGGGTTCGGAATCAAACAGTGTGTACGAGAAGGAGGAAAGTTCGAAAAACGTGGAAAAAGTGAATGTATAAGGAAAAGAAACAAAAGGGCGGTATTGGTTTAAATGGCCTTTTTAACGATTTTGTGAGTCATATGGGTTCGGAATCATAAAAAAAGTGTACGCTAAGGAGGAAAGTTGTTTTGAGTGCAAAAACGTGGGAAAAATGAATGCATAAGGAAAAGAAACAAAAGGGCGGTATTGGATTAAATGGCCTTTTTAACGATTTTGTGAGTCAGATGGGTTCGGAATCATAAAAACAGTGTGTACACGAAGGAGGAAAGTTGTCTTGAGTGCAAAAACGTAAGAAAAATGAATGTATAAGGAAAAGAAACAAAAGGGCGGTATTGGTTTAAATGGCTTTTTAGACAGTTTTGTGAGTCAGATGGTTTCGGAATCTTAAAAACAGTGTGTACGCGAAGGAGGAAAGTTGTTTTGAGTGCAAAAACGTGAAAAAAATGAATGCATAAGGAAAAGAAACAAAAAGGGAGATATTGGTTTAAATGGTCTTTCAGATTATTTTGTGAGTCAGATGGGTTCGGAATCATAAAAACAGTGTGTACGCGAAGGAGGAAAGTTGTCTTGAGTGCAAAAACGTAAGAAAAACGAATGCATAAGGAAAAGAAACAAAAGGGCGGAATTGGTTTAAATGGACTTGTAGACGATTTTGTGAGTCAGATGGGTTCGAAATCATAAAAACAGTGTGTACGCGAAGGAGGAAAGTTGTCTTGAGTGGAAAAACGTGAAAAAAATGAATGCATAAGGAAAAGAAACAAAAGGGCGGTATTGGTTTAAATGGCCTTTTAGGCGGTTTTGTGAGTCAGATGGGTTCGGAATCATAAAAAAAGTGTGTACGAGAAGGGGGAAAGTTGCAAAAACGTGGAAAAAGTGAATGTATAAGGAAAAGAAACAAAAGGGCGGTATTGGTTTAAATGGCTTTTTAGACAGTTTTGTGAGTCAGATGGGTTCGGAATCATAAAAAAAGTGTGTACGAGAAGGGGAAAAACGTGGGAAAAATGAATGCATAAGGAAAAGAAACAAAAGGGCGGTATTGGTTTAAATGGCTTTTTAGACAGTTTTGTGAGTCAGATGGGTTCGGAATCTTAAAAACAGTGTGTACGCACAGGAGGAAAGTTGTTTTGAGTGCAAAAACGTTGAAAAAATGAATGTATAAGGAAAAGAAACAAAAGGGAGGTATTGGTTTAAATGGTCTTTTAGATGATTTTGTGAGTCAGATGGGTTTGGAATCTTAAAAACAGTGTGTACGCGAAGGAGGAAAGTTGTTTTGAGTGCAAAAACGTGAAAAAAACGAATGCATAAGGAAAAGAAAAAAAAGGGCGGTATTGGTTTATATGGCTTTTTAGACATTTTTGTGAGTCAGATGGGTTCGGAATCTTAAAAACACTGTGTACGCGAAGGAGGAAAGTTGTTTTGAGTGCAAAAACGTGGAAAAAATGAATGTATAAGGAAAAGAAACAAAAGGGCGGTATTGGTTTAAATGGCTTTTTAGACAGTTTTGTGAGTCAGATGGGTTCGGATCATAAAAAAAGTGTGTACGAGAAGGAGGAAAGTTGGAAAAACGTGGAAAAAGTGAATGTATCAGGAAAAGAAACAAAAGGGCGGTATTGGTTTAAATGGCCTTTTTAACGATTTTGTGAGTCATATGGGTTCGGAATCATAAAAAAAGTGTACGCTAAGGAGGAAAGTTGTTTTGAGTGCAAAAACGTGGGAAAAATGAATGCATAAGGAAAAGAAACAAAAGGGCGGTATTGGATTAAATGGCCTTTTTAACGATTTTGTGAGTCAGATGGGTTCGGAATCATAAAAACAGTGTGTACGCGAAGGAGGAAAGTTGTCTTGAGTGCAAAAACGTAAGAAAAATGAATGCATAAGGAAAAGAAACAAAAGGGCAGTATTGGTTTAAATGGCCTTTTAGGCGGTTTTGTGAGTCAAGTGGGTTCGGAATCATAAAAACAGTGTGTACGCGAAGGAGGAAAGTTGTCTTGGGTGCAAAAACGTAAGAAAAATGAATGCATAAGGAAAAGAAACAAAAGGGCGGTATTGGTTTAAATGGCCTTTTAGGCGGTTTTGTGAGTCAAGTGGGTTCGGAATCATAAAAATTGTGTGTACGAGAAGGAGGAAAGTTCGAAAAACGTGGAAAAAGTGAATGTATAAGGAAAAGAAACAAAAGGGCGGTATTGGTTTAAATGGCCTTTTTAACTATTTTGTGAGTCAGATGGGTTCGGAATCATAAAAAAAGTGTGTACGCGAAGGAGGAAAGTTGTTTTGAGTGCAAAAACGTGGAAAAAATGAATGTATAAGGAAAAGAAACAAAAGGGCGGTATTGGTTTAAATAGCTTTTTAGACAGTTTGTGAGTCATATGGGTTCGGAATCTTAAAAACAGTGTGTACGAGAAGGAGGAAAGTTCGAAAAACGTGGAAAAAGTGAATGTATAAGGAAAAGAAACAAAAGGGCGGTATTGGTTTAAATGGCTTTTTAGACAGTTTTGTGAGTCAGATGGGTTCGGAATCATAAAAAAAGTGTGTACGAGAAGGAAAGGAGGAAAGTTGGAAAAACGTGGAAAAAGTGAATGTGTAAGGAAAAGAAACAAAAGGGCGGTATTGGTTTAAATGGCCTTTTTAACGATTTTGTGAGTCATATGGGTTCGGAATCATAAAAAAAGTGTACGCGAAGGAGGAAAGTTGTTTTGAGTGCAAAAACGTGGGAAAAATGAATGCATAAGGAAAAGAAACAAAAGAGCGGTATTGGTTTAAATGGCTTTTTAGACAGTTTTGTGAGTCAGATGGGTTCGGAATCTTAAAAACAGTGTGTACGCAAAGGAGGAAAGTTGTTTTGAGTGGAAAAACGTTGAAAAAATCAATGTATAAGGAAAAGAAACAAAAGGGAGGTATTGGTTTAAATGGTCTTTTAGATGATTTTGTGAGTCAGATGGGTTTGGAATCATAAAAACAGTGTGTACGCGAAGGAGGAAAGTTGTCTTGAGTGCAAAAACGTAAGAAAAATGAATGCATAAGGAAAAGAAACAAAAGGGCGGTATTGGATTAAATGGCCTTTTTAACGATTTTGTGAGTCAGATGGGTTCGGAATCATAAAAACAGTGTGTACGCGAAGGAGGAAAGTTGTCTTGAGTGCAAAAACGTAAGAAAAATGAATGTATAATGAAAAGAAACAAAAGGGCGGTATTGGTTTAAATAGCTTTTTAGACAGTTTTGTGAGTCAGGTGGGTTCGGAATCTTAAAAATTGTGTGTACGAGATGGAGGAAAGTTCGAAAAACGTGGAAAAAGTGAATGTATAAGGAAAAGAAACAAAAGGGCGGTATTGGTTTAAATAGCTTTTTAGACAGTTTTGTGAGTCATATGGGTTCGGAATCTTAAAAACAGTGTGTACGAGAAGGAGGAAAGTTCGAAAAACGTGGAAAAAGTGAATGTATAAGGAAAAGAAACAAAAGGGCGGTATTGGTTTAAATGGCTTTTTAGACAGTTTTGTGAGTCAGATGGGTTCGGAATCATAAAAAAAGTGTGTACGAGAAGGAGGAAAGTTGGAAAAACGTGGAAAAATTGAATGTATAAGGAAAAGAAACAAAAGGGCTGTATTGGTTTAAATGGCCTTTTTAACGACTTTTTGAGTCATATGGGTTCGGAATCATAAAAAAAGTGTACGCGAAGGAGGAAAGTTGTCTTGAGTGCAAAAACGTAAGAAAAATGAATGCATAAGGAAAAGAAACAAAAGGGCGGTATTGGATTAAATGGCCTTTTTAACGATTTTGTGATTCAGATGGGTTCGGAATCATAAAAACAGTGTGTACGCGAAGGAGGAAAGTTGTCTTGAGTGCAAAAACGTAAGAAAAATGAATGTATAAGGAAAAGAAACAAAAGGGCGGTATTGGTTTAAATAGCTTTTTAGACAGTTTTGTGAGTCAGGTGGGTTCGGAATCTTAAAAATTGTGTGTACGAGAAGGAGGAAAGTTCGAAAAACGTGGAAAAAGTGAATGTATAAGGAAAAGAAACAAAAGGGCGGTATTGGTTTAAATGGCTTTTTAGACAGTTTGTGAGTCAGATGGGTCCGGAATCTTAAAAACAGTGTGTACGCGAAGGAGGAAAGTTGTTTTGAGTGCTAAAACGTAAGAAAAATGAATGTATAAGGAAAAGAAACAAAAGGGCGGTATTGGTTTAAATGGCTTTTTAGACAGTTTTGTGAGTCAGATGGGTTCGGAATCTTAAAAACAGTGTGTACACGAAGGAGGAAAGTGGTTTTGAGTGCAAAAACATGAAAAAAATGAATGCATAAGTAAAAGAAACAAAAGGGAGGTATTGGTTTAAATGGTCTTATATACGATTTTGTGAGTCAGATGAGTTCGGAATCATAAAAACAGTGTGTACGCGAAGGAGGAAAGTTGTCTTGAGTGCAAAAACGTAAGAAAAACGAATGCATAAGGAAAAGAAACAAAAGGGCGGAATTGGTTTAAATGGACGTAGACGATTTTGTGAGTCAGATGGGTTCGAAATCATAAAAACAGTGTTTACGCGAAGGCTGAAAGTTCTCTTGGGTGCAAAAACGTAAGAAAAATGAATGCATAAGGAACAAAAGGGCGGTATTGGTTTAAATGGCCTTTTAGGCGGTTTTGTGAGTCAAGTGGGTTCGGAATCATAAAAATTGTGTGTACGAGAAGGAGGAAAGTTCGAAAAACGTGGAAAAAGTGAATGTATAAGGAAAAGAAACAAAAGGGCGGTATTCGTTTAAATGGCTTTTTTAACTATTTTGTGAGTCAGATGGGTTCGGAATCATAAAAAAAGTGTGTACGCGAAGGAGGGAAGTTGTCTTGAGTGCAAAAACGTAAGAAAAATGAATGTATAAGGAAAAGAAACAAAAGGGCGGTATTGGTTTAAATGGCTTTTTAGACAGTTTTGTGAGTCAGATGGGTTCGGAATCTTAAAAACAGTGTGTACACGAAGGAGGAAAGTAGTTTTGAGTGCAAAAACATGAAAAAAATGAATGCATAAGTAAAAGAAACAAAAGGGAGGTATTGGTTTAAATGGTCTTATAGACGATTTTGTGAGTCAGATGAGTTCGGAATCATAAAAACAGTGTGTACGCGAAGGAGGAAAGTTGTCTTGAGTGCAAAAACGTAAGAAAAACGAATGCATAAGGAAAAGAAACAAAAGGGCGGAATTGGTTTAAATGGACGTAGACGATTTTGTGAGTCAGATGGGTTCGAAATCATAAAAACAGTGTGTACGCGAAGGAGGAATGTTCTCTTGGGTGCAAAAACGTAAGAAAAATGAATGCATAAGAAACAAAAGGGCGGTATTGGTTTAAATGGCCTTTTAGGCGGTTTTGTGAGTCAAGTGGGTTCGGAATCATAAAAATTGTGTGTACGAGAAGGAGGAAAGTTCGAAAAACGTGGAAAAAGTGAATGTATAAGGAAAAGAAACAAAAGGGCGGTATTCGTTTAAATGGCTTTTTTAACTATGTTGTGAGTCAGATGGGTTCGGAATCATAAAAAAAGTGTGTACGCGAATTAGGGAAGTTGTCTTGAGTGCAAAAACGTAAGAAAAATGAATGTATAAGGAAAAGAAACAAAAGGACGGTATTGGTTTAAATGGCTTTTTAGACAGTTTTGTGTCAGATGGGTTCGGAACCTTAAAAACAGTGTGTACGCGAAGGAGGAAAGTTCTTTTGAGTGCAAAAACGTGGAAAAAATGAATAAATAAGGAAAAGAAACAAAAGGGCGGTATTGGTTTAAATAGCTTTTTAGACAGTTTTGTGAGTCATATGGGTTCGGAATCAAACAGTGTGTACGAGAAGGAGGAAAGTTCTAAAAACGTGGAAAAAGTGAATGTATAAGGAAAAGAAACAAAAGGGCGGTATTGGTTTAAATGGCTTTTTAGACAGTTTTGTGAGTCATATGGGTTCGGATCATAAAAAAAGTGTGTACGAGAAGGAGGAAAGTTGGAAAAACGTGGAAAAAGTGAATGTATAAGGAAAAGAAACAAAAGGGCGGTATTTGTTTAAATGGCCTTTTTAACGATTTTGTGAGTCATATGGGTTCGGAATCATAAAAAAAGTGTACGCTAAGGAGGAAAGTTGTTTTGAGTGCAAAAACGTGGGAAAAATGAATGCATAAGGAAAAGAAACAAAAGGGCGGTATTGGATTAAATGGCCTTTTTAGACAGTTTTGTGAGTCAGATGGGATCGGATCATAAAAAAAGTGTGTACGAGAAGGAGGAAAGTTGGAAAAACGTGGAAAAATGAATGTATAAGGAAAAGAAACAAAAGGGCGGTATTGGTTTAAATGACTTTTTAGACAGTTTTGTGAGTCAGATGGGTCCGGAATCTTAAAAACAGTGTGTACGCGAAGGAGGAAAGTTGTCTTGAGTGCAAAAACGTGAAAAAAATGAATGCATAAGGAAAAGAAACAAAAGGGCGGTATTGGTTTAAATGGCCTTTTAGGCGGTTTTGTGAGTCAAGTGGGTTCGGAATCATAAAAATTGTGTGTACGAGAAGGAGGAAAGTTCGAAAAACGTGGAAAAAGTGAATGTATAAGGAAAAGAAACAAAAGGGCGGTATTGGTTTAAATGGCCTTTTTAACTATTTTGTGAGTCAGATGGGTTCGGAATCATAAAAAAAGTGTGTACGCGAAGGAGGAAAGTTGTTTTGAGTGCAAAAACGTGGAAAAAATGAATGTATAAGGAAAAGAAACAAAAGGGCGGTATTGGTTTAAATAGCTTTTTAGACAGTTTTGTGAGTCATATGGGTTCGGAATCTTAAAAACAGTGTGTACGAGAAGGAGGAAAGTTCGAAAAACGTGGAAAAAGTGAATGTATAAGGAAAAGAAACAAAAGGGCGGTATTGGTTTAAATGGCTTTTTAGACAGTTTTGTGAGTCAGATGGGTTCGGAATCATAAAAAAAGTGTGTACGAGAAGGAGGAAAGTTGGAAAAACGTGGAAAAAGTGAATGTATAAGGAAAAGAAACAAAAGGGCTGTATTGGTTTAAATGGCCTTTTTAACGATTTTGTGAGTCATATGGGTTCGGAATCATAAAAAAAGTGTACGCGAAGGAGGAAAGTTGTTTTGAGTGCAAAAACGTGGGAAAAATGAATGCATAAGGAAAAGAAACAAAAGGGCGGTATTGGTTTAAATGGCTTTTTAGACAGTTTTGTGAGTCAGATGGTTTCGGAATCTTAAAAACAGTGTGTACGCGAAGGAGGAAAGTTGTCTTGAGTGCAAAAACGTAAGAAAAACGAATGCATAAGCAAAAGAAACAAAAGGGCGGAATTGGTTTAAATGGACTTGTAGACGATTTTGTGAGTCAGATGGGTTCGAAATCATAAAAACAGTGTGTACGCGAAGGAGGAAAGTTGTCTTGAGTGCAAAAACGTAAGAAAAACGAATGCATAAGCAAAAGAAACAAAAGGGCGGAATTGGTTTAAATGGACTTGTAGACGATTTTGTGAGTCAGATGGGTTCGAAATCATAAAAACAGTGTGTACGCGAAGGAGGAAAGTTGTCTTGAGTGCAAAAACGTAAGAAAAACGAATGCATAAGGAAAAGAAACAAAAGGGCGGAATTGGTTTAAATGGACTTGTAGACGATTTTGTGAGTCAGATGGGTTCGAAATCATAAAAACAGTGTGTACGCGAAGGAGGAAAGTTGTCTTGAGTGCAAAAACGTGAAAAAAATGAATGCATAAGGAAAAGAAACAAAAGGGCGGTATTGGTTTAAATGGCCTTTTAGGCGGTTTTGTGAGTCAAGTGGGTTCGGAATCATAAAAATTGTGTGTACGAGAAGGAGGAAAGTTCGAAAAACGTGGAAAAAGTGAATGTATAAGGAAAAGAAACAAAAGGGCGGTATTGGTTTAAATGGCCTTTTTAACTATTTTGTGAGTCAGATGGGTTCGGAATCATAAAAAAAGTGTGTACGCGAAGGAGGAAAGTTGTTTTGAGTGCAAAAACGTGGAAAAAATGAATGTATAAGGAAAAGAAACAAAAGGGCGGTATTGGTTTAAATAGCTTTTTAGACAGTTTTGTGAGTCATATGGGTTCGGAATCTTAAAAACAGTGTGTACGAGAAGGAGGAAAGTTCGAAAAACGTGGAAAAAGTGAATGTATAAGGAAAAGAAACAAAAGGGCGGTATTGGTTTAAATGGCTTTTTAGACAGTTTTGTGAGTCAGATGGGTTCGGAATCATAAAAAAAGTGTGTACGCGAAGGAGGAAAGTTGTTTTGAGTGCAAAAACGTGAAAAAAATGAATGCATAAGGAAAAGAAACAAAAGGGCGGTATTGGTTTAAATGGTCTTTTAGATGATTTTGTGAGTCAGATGGGTTTGGAATCTTAAAAACAGTGTGTACGCGAAGGAGGAAAGTTGTTTTGAGTGCAAAAACGTGAAAAAAATGAATGCATAAGGGAAAGAAACAAAAGGGCGGTATTGGTTTATATGGCTTTTTAGACAGTTTTGTGAGTCATATGGGTTCGGAATCAAACAGTGTGTACGAGAAGGAGGAAAGTTCGAAAAACGTGGAAAAAGTGAATGTATAAGGAAAAGAAACAAAAGGGCGGTATTGGTTTAAATGGCCTTTTAGGCGGTTTTGTGAGTCAAGTGGGTTCGGAATCATAAAAATTGTGTGTGCGAGAAGGAGGAAAGTTCGAAAAACGTGGAAAAAGTGAATGTATGAAACGTGGAAAAAGAAACAAAAGGGAGGTATTGGTTTAAATGGACTTGTAGACGATTTTGTGAGTCAGATGGGTTCGAAATCATAAAAACAGTGTGTACGCGAAGGAGGAAAGTTGTTTTGAGTGCAAAAACGTGAAAAAAAATGAATGCATAAGGAAAAGAAACAAAAGGGCGGTATTGGTTTAAATGGCTTTTTAGACAGTTTTGTGAGTCAGATGGGTTCGGATCATAAAAAAAGTGTGTACGAGAAGGAGGAAAGTTGGAAAAACGTGGAAAAAGTGAATGTATCAGGAAAAGAAACAAAAGGGCGGTATTGGTTTAAATGGCCTTTTTAACGATTTTGTGAGTCATATGGGTTCGGAATCATAAAAAAAGTGTACGCTAAGGAGGAAAGTTGTTTTGAGTGCAAAAACGTGGGAAAAATGAATGCATAAGGAAAAGAAACAAAAGGGCGGTATTGGATTAAATGGCCTTTTTAACGATTTTGTGAGTCAGATGGGTTCGGAATCATAAAAACTGTGTGTACGCGAAGGAGGAAAGTTGTCTTGAGTGCAAAAACGTAAGAAAAATGAATGCATAAGGAAAAGAAACAAAAGGGCAGTATTGGTTTAAATGGCCTTTTAGGCGGTTTTGTGAGTCAAGTGGGTTCGGAATCATAAAAACAGTGTGTACGCGAAGGAGGAAAGTTGTCTTGGGTGCAAAAACGTAAGAAAAATGAATGCATAAGGAAAAGAAACAAAAGGGCGGTATTGGTTTAAATGGCCTTTTAGGCGGTTTTGTGAGTCAAGTGGGTTCGGAATCATAAAAATTGTGTGTACGAGAAGGAGGAAAGTTCGAAAAACGTGGAAAAAGTGAATGTATAAGGAAAAGAAACAAAAGGGCGGTATTGGTTTAAATGGCCTTTTTAACTATTTTGTGAGTCAGATGGGTTCGGAATCTTAAAAAAAGTGTGTACGCGAAGGAGGAAAGTTGTTTTGAGTGCAAAAACGTGGAAAAAATGAATGTATAAGGAAAAGAAACAAAAGGGCGGTATTGGTTTAAATAGCTTTTTAGACAGTTTGTGAGTCATATGGGTTCGGAATCTTAAAAACAGTGTGTACGAGAAGGAGGAAAGTTCGAAAAACGTGGAAAAAGTGAATGTATAAGGAAAAGAAACAAAAGGGCGGTATTGGTTTAAATGGCTTTTTAGACAGTTTTGTGAGTCAGATGGGTTCGGAATCATAAAAAAAGTGTGTACGAGAAGGAAAGGAGGAAAGTTGGAAAAACGTGGAAAAAGTGAATGTGTAAGGAAAAGAAACAAAAGGGCGGTATTGGTTTAAATGGCCTTTTTAACGATTTTGTGAGTCATATGGGTTCGGAATCATAAAAAAAGTGTACGCGAAGGAGGAAAGTTGTTTTGAGTGCAAAAACGTGGGAAAAATGAATGCATAAGGAAAAGAAACAAAAGAGCGGTATTGGTTTAAATGGCTTTTTAGACAGTTTTGTGAGTCAGATGGGTTCGGAATCTTAAAAACAGTGTGTACGCAAAGGAGGAAAGTTGTTTTGAGTGGAAAAACGTTGAAAAAATCAATGTATAAGGAAAAGAAACAAAAGGGAGGTATTGGTTTAAATGGTCTTTTAGATGATTTTGTGAGTCAGATGGGTTTGGAATCATAAAAACAGTGTGTACGCGAAGGAGGAAAGTTGTCTTGAGTGCAAAAACGTAAGAAAAATGAATGCATAAGGAAAAGAAACAAAAGGGCGGTATTGGATTAAATGGCCTTTTTAACGATTTTGTGAGTCAGATGGGTTCGGAATCATAAAAACAGTGTGTACGCGAAGGCGGAAAGTTGTTTTGAGTGCAAAAACGTGGAAAAAATGAATGTATAAGGAAAAGAAACAAAAGGGCGGAATTGGTTTAAATGGACTTGTAGACGATTTTGTGAGTCAGATGGGTTCGAAATCATAAAAACAGTGTGTACGCGAAGGAGGAAAGTTGTCTTGGGTGCAAAAACGTAAGAAAAATGAATGCATAAGGAAAAGACACAAAAGGGCGGTATTGGTTTAAATGGCCTTTTAGGCGGTTTTGTGAGTCAAGTGGGTTCGGAATCATAAAAATTGTGTGTACGAGAAGGAGGAAAGTTCGAAAAACGTGGAAAAAGTGAATGTATGAAACGTGGAAAAAGAAACAAAAGGGAGGTATTAGTTTAAATGGACTTGTAGACGATTTTATGAGTCAGATGGGTTCGAAATCATAAAAACAGTGTGTACGCGAAGGAGGAAAGTTGTCTTGGGTGCAAAAACGTAAGAAAAATGAATGCATAAGGAAAAGAAACAAAAGGGCGGTATTGGTTTAAATGGCTTTTTAGACAGTTTTTGAGTCAGATGGGTTCGGAATCTTAAAAACAGTGTGTACGCGAAGGAGGAAAGTTGTTTTGAGTGCAAAAACGTGGAAAAAATGAATGTATAAGGAAAAGAAACAAAAGGGCGGAATTGGTTTAAATGGACTTGTAGACGATTTTGTGAGTCAGATGGGTTCGAAATCATAAAAACAGTCTGTACGCTAAGGAGGAAAGTTGTTTTGAGTGCAAAAACGGGGGAAAAATGAATGCATAAGGAAAAGAAACAAAAGGGCGGTATTGGATTAAATGGCCGATTATAAATAGAAATATAGATATAAATGGCCGACCGAAAATAACGATTTTGTGAGTCAGATGGGTTCGGAATCATAAAAGCAGTGTGTACGCGAAGGAGGAAAGTTGTCTTGGGTGCAAAAACGTAAGAAAAATGAATGCATAAGGAAAAGACACAAAAGGGCGGTATTGGTTTAAATGGCCTTTTAGGCGGTTTTGTGAGTCAAGTGGGTTCGGAATCATAAAAATTGTGTGTGCGAGAAGGAGGAAAGTTCGAAAAACGTGGAAAAAGTGAATGTATGAAACGTGGAAAAAGAAACAAAAGGGAGGTATTGGTTTAAATGGACTTGTAGACGATTTTGTGAGTCAGATGGGTTCGAAATCATAAAAACAGTGTGTACGCGAAGGAGGAAAGTTGTTTTGAGTGCAAAAACGTGAAAAAAAATGAATGCATAAGGAAAAGAAACAAAAGGGCGGTATTGGTTTATATGGCTTTTTAGACATTTTTGTGAGTCAGATGGGTTCGGAATCTTAAAAACAGTGTGTACGCGAAGGAGGAAAGTTGTTTTGAGTGCAAAAACGTGGAAAAAATGAATGTATAAGGAAAAGAAACAAAAGGGCGGTATTGGTTTAAATAGCTTTTTAGACAGTTTTGTGAGTCATATGGGTTCGGAATCAAACAGTGTGTACGAGAAGGAGGAAAGTTCGAAAAACGTGGAAAAAGTGAATGTATAAGGAAAAGAAACAAAAGGGCGGTATTGGTTTAAATGGCCTTTTTAACGATTTTGTGAGTCATATGGGTTCGGAATCATAAAAAAAGTGTACGCTAAGGAGGAAAGTTGTTTTGAGTGCAAAAACGTGGGAAAAATGAATGCATAAGGAAAAGAAACAAAAGGGCGGTATTGGATTAAATGGCCTTTTTAACGATTTTGTGAGTCAGATGGGTTCGGAATCATAAAAACAGTGTGTACACGAAGGAGGAAAGTTGTCTTGAGTGCAAAAACGTAAGAAAAATGAATGTATAAGGAAAAGAAACAAAAGGGCGGTATTGGTTTAAATGGCTTTTTAGACAGTTTTGTGAGTCAGATGGTTTCGGAATCTTAAAAACAGTGTGTACGCGAAGGAGGAAAGTTGTTTTGAGTGCAAAAACGTGAAAAAAATGAATGCATAAGGAAAAGAAACAAAAAGGGAGATATTGGTTTAAATGGTCTTTCAGATTATTTTGTGAGTCAGATGGGTTCGGAATCATAAAAACAGTGTGTACGCGAAGGAGGAAAGTTGTCTTGAGTGCAAAAACGTAAGAAAAACGAATGCATAAGGAAAAGAAACAAAAGGGCGGAATTGGTTTAAATGGACTTGTAGACGATTTTGTGAGTCAGATGGGTTCGAAATCATAAAAACAGTGTGTACGCGAAGGAGGAAAGTTGTCTTGAGTGGAAAAACGTGAAAAAAATGAATGCATAAGGAAAAGAAACAAAAGGGCGGTATTGGTTTAAATGGCCTTTTAGGCGGTTTTGTGAGTCAGATGGGTTCGGAATCATAAAAAAAGTGTGTACGAGAAGGGGGAAAGTTGCAAAAACGTGGAAAAAGTGAATGTATAAGGAAAAGAAACAAAAGGGCGGTATTGGTTTAAATGGCTTTTTAGACAGTTTTGTGAGTCAGATGGGTTCGGAATCATAAAAAAAGTGTGTACGAGAAGGGGAAAAACGTGGGAAAAATGAATGCATAAGGAAAAGAAACAAAAGGGCGGTATTGGTTTAAATGGCTTTTTAGACAGTTTTGTGAGTCAGATGGGTTCGGAATCTTAAAAACAGTGTGTACGCACAGGAGGAAAGTTGTTTTGAGTGCAAAAACGTTGAAAAAATGAATGTATAAGGAAAAGAAACAAAAGGGAGGTATTGGTTTAAATGGTCTTTTAGATGATTTTGTGAGTCAGATGGGTTTGGAATCTTAAAAACAGTGTGTACGCGAAGGAGGAAAGTTGTTTTGAGTGCAAAAACGTGAAAAAAACGAATGCATAAGGAAAAGAAAAAAAAGGGCGGTATTGGTTTATATGGCTTTTTAGACATTTTTGTGAGTCAGATGGGTTCGGAATCTTAAAAACACTGTGTACGCGAAGGAGGAAAGTTGTTTTGAGTGCAAAAACGTGGAAAAAATGAATGTATAAGGAAAAGAAACAAAAGGGCGGTATTGGTTTAAATGGCTTTTTAGACAGTTTTGTGAGTCAGATGGGTTCGGATCATAAAAAAAGTGTACGCTAAGGAGGAAAGTTGTTTTGAGTGCAAAAACGTGGGAAAAATGAATGCATAAGGAAAAGAAACAAAAGGGCGGTATTGGATTAAATGGCCTTTTTAACGATTTTGTGAGTCAGATGGGTTCGGAATCATAAAAACAGTGTGTACGCGAAGGAGGAAAGTTGTCTTGAGTGCAAAAACGTAAGAAAAATGAATGCATAAGGAAAAGAAACAAAAGGGCAGTATTGGTTTAAATGGCCTTTTAGGCGGTTTTGTGAGTCAAGTGGGTTCGGAATCATAAAAACAGTGTGTACGCGAAGGAGGAAAGTTGTCTTGGGTGCAAAAACGTAAGAAAAATGAATGCATAAGGAAAAGAAACAAAAGGGCGGTATTGGTTTAAATGGCCTTTTAGGCGGTTTTGTGAGTCAAGTGGGTTCGGAATCATAAAAATTGTGTGTACGAGAAGGAGGAAAGTTGGAAAAACGTGGAAAAAGTGAATGTATCAGGAAAAGAAACAAAAGGGCGGTATTGGTTTAAATGGCCTTTTTAACGATTTTGTGAGTCATATGGGTTCGGAATCATAAAAAAAGTGTACGCTAAGGAGGAAAGTTGTTTTGAGTGCAAAAACGTGGGAAAAATGAATGCATAAGGAAAAGAAACAAAAGGGCGGTATTGGATTAAATGGCCTTTTTAACGATTTTGTGAGTCAGATGGGTTCGGAATCATAAAAACAGTGTGTACGCGAAGGAGGAAAGTTGTCTTGAGTGCAAAAACGTAAGAAAAATGAATGCATAAGGAAAAGAAACAAAAGGGCAGTATTGGTTTAAATGGCCTTTTAGGCGGTTTTGTGAGTCAAGTGGGTTCGGAATCATAAAAACAGTGTGTACGCGAAGGAGGAAAGTTGTCTTGGGTGCAAAAACGTAAGAAAAATGAATGCATAAGGAAAAGAAACAAAAGGGCGGTATTGGTTTAAATGGCCTTTTAGGCGGTTTTGTGAGTCAAGTGGGTTCGGAATCATAAAAATTGTGTGTACGAGAAGGAGGAAAGTTCGAAAAACGTGGAAAAAGTGAATGTATAAGGAAAAGAAACAAAAGGGCGGTATTGGTTTAAATGGCCTTTTTAACTATTTTGTGAGTCAGATGGGTTCGGAATCATAAAAAAAGTGTGTACGCGAAGGAGGAAAGTTGTTTTGAGTGCAAAAACGTGGAAAAAATGAATGTATAAGGAAAAGAAACAAAAGGGCGGTATTGGTTTAAATAGCTTTTTAGACAGTTTGTGAGTCATATGGGTTCGGAATCTTAAAAACAGTGTGTACGAGAAGGAGGAAAGTTCGAAAAACGTGGAAAAAGTGAATGTATAAGGAAAAGAAACAAAAGGGCGGTATTGGTTTAAATGGCTTTTTAGACAGTTTTGTGAGTCAGATGGGTTCGGAATCATAAAAAAAGTGTGTACGAGAAGGAAAGGAGGAAAGTTGGAAAAACGTGGAAAAAGTGAATGTGTAAGGAAAAGAAACAAAAGGGCGGTATTGGTTTAAATGGCCTTTTTAACGATTTTGTGAGTCATATGGGTTCGGAATCATAAAAAAAGTGTACGCGAAGGAGGAAAGTTGTTTTGAGTGCAAAAACGTGGGAAAAATGAATGCATAAGGAAAAGAAACAAAAGAGCGGTATTGGTTTAAATGGCTTTTTAGACAGTTTTGTGAGTCAGATGGGTTCGGAATCTTAAAAACAGTGTGTACGCAAAGGAGGAAAGTTGTTTTGAGTGGAAAAACGTTGAAAAAATCAATGTATAAGGAAAAGAAACAAAAGGGAGGTATTGGTTTAAATGGTCTTTTAGATGATTTTGTGAGTCAGATGGGTTTGGAATCATAAAAACAGTGTGTACGCGAAGGAGGAAAGTTGTCTTGAGTGCAAAAACGTAAGAAAAATGAATGCATAAGGAAAAGAAACAAAAGGGCGGTATTGGATTAAATGGCCTTTTTAACGATTTTGTGAGTCAGATGGGTTCGGAATCATAAAAACAGTGTGTACGCGAAGGAGGAAAGTTGTCTTGAGTGCAAAAACGTAAGAAAAATGAATGTATAATGAAAAGAAACAAAAGGGCGGTATTGGTTTAAATAGCTTTTTAGACAGTTTTGTGAGTCAGGTGGGTTCGGAATCTTAAAAATTGTGTGTACGAGAAGGAGGAAAGTTCGAAAAACGTGGAAAAAGTGAATGTATAAGGAAAAGAAACAAAAGGGCGGTATTGGTTTAAATAGCTTTTTAGACAGTTTTGTGAGTCATATGGGTTCGGAATCTTAAAAACAGTGTGTACGAGAAGGAGGAAAGTTCGAAAAACGTGGAAAAAGTGAATGTATAAGGAAAAGAAACAAAAGGGCGGTATTGGTTTAAATGGCTTTTTAGACAGTTTTGTGAGTCAGATGGGTTCGGAATCATAAAAAAAGTGTGTACGAGAAGGAGGAAAGTTGGAAAAACGTGGAAAAATTGAATGTATAAGGAAAAGAAACAAAAGGGCTGTATTGGTTTAAATGGCCTTTTTAACGACTTTTTGAGTCATATGGGTTCGGAATCATAAAAAAAGTGTACGCGAAGGAGGAAAGTTGTCTTGAGTGCAAAAACGTAAGAAAAATGAATGCATAAGGAAAAGAAACAAAAGGGCGGTATTGGATTAAATGGCCTTTTTAACGATTTTGTGAGTCAGATGGGTTCGGAATCATAAAAACAGTGTGTACGCGAAGGAGGAAAGTTGTCTTGAGTGCAAAAACGTAAGAAAAATGAATGTATAAGGAAAAGAAACAAAAGGGCGGTATTGGTTTAAATAGCTTTTTAGACAGTTTTGTGAGTCAGGTGGGTTCGGAATCTTAAAAATTGTGTGTACGAGAAGGAGGAAAGTTCGAAAAACGTGGAAAAAGTGAATGTATAAGGAAAAGAAACAAAAGGGCGGTATTGGTTTAAATGGCTTTTTAGACAGTTTGTGAGTCAGATGGGTCCGGAATCTTAAAAACAGTGTGTACGCGAAGGAGGAAAGTTGTTTTGAGTGCTAAAACGTAAGAAAAATGAATGTATAAGGAAAAGAAACAAAAGGGCGGTATTGGTTTAAATGGCTTTTTAGACAGTTTTGTGAGTCAGATGGGTTCGGAATCTTAAAAACAGTGTGTACACGAAGGAGGAAAGTGGTTTTGAGTGCAAAAACATGAAAAAAATGAATGCATAAGGAAAAGAAACAAAAGGGCGGTATTGGTTTAAATGGCCTTTTAGGCGGTTTTGTGAGTCAAGTGGGTTCGGAATCATAAAAATTGTGTGTACGAGAAGGAGGAAAGTTGGAAAAACGTGGAAAAAGTGAATGTATCAGGAAAAGAAACAAAAGGGCGGTATTGGTTTAAATGGCCTTTTTAACGATTTTGTGAGTCATATGGGTTCGGAATCATAAAAAAAGTGTACGCTAAGGAGGAAAGTTGTTTTGAGTGCAAAAACGTGGGAAAAATGAATGCATAAGGAAAAGAAACAAAAGGGCGGTATTGGATTAAATGGCCTTTTTAACGATTTTGTGAGTCAGATGGGTTCGGAATCATAAAAACAGTGTGTACGCGAAGGAGGAAAGTTGTCTTGAGTGCAAAAACGTAAGAAAAATGAATGCATAAGGAAAAGAAACAAAAGGGCAGTATTGGTTTAAATGGCCTTTTAGGCGGTTTTGTGAGTCAAGTGGGTTCGGAATCATAAAAACAGTGTGTACGCGAAGGAGGAAAGTTGTCTTGGGTGCAAAAACGTAAGAAAAATGAATGCATAAGGAAAAGAAACAAAAGGGCGGTATTGGTTTAAATGGCCTTTTAGGCGGTTTTGTGAGTCAAGTGGGTTCGGAATCATAAAAATTGTGTGTACGAGAAGGAGGAAAGTTCGAAAAACGTGGAAAAAGTGAATGTATAAGGAAAAGAAACAAAAGGGCGGTATTGGTTTAAATGGCCTTTTTAACTATTTTGTGAGTCAGATGGGTTCGGAATCATAAAAAAAGTGTGTACGCGAAGGAGGAAAGTTGTTTTGAGTGCAAAAACGTGGAAAAAATGAATGTATAAGGAAAAGAAACAAAAGGGCGGTATTGGTTTAAATAGCTTTTTAGACAGTTTGTGAGTCATATGGGTTCGGAATCTTAAAAACAGTGTGTACGAGAAGGAGGAAAGTTCGAAAAACGTGGAAAAAGTGAATGTATAAGGAAAAGAAACAAAAGGGCGGTATTGGTTTAAATGGCTTTTTAGACAGTTTTGTGAGTCAGATGGGTTCGGAATCATAAAAAAAGTGTGTACGAGAAGGAAAGGAGGAAAGTTGGAAAAACGTGGAAAAAGTGAATGTGTAAGGAAAAGAAACAAAAGGGCGGTATTGGTTTAAATGGCCTTTTTAACGATTTTGTGAGTCATATGGGTTCGGAATCATAAAAAAAGTGTACGCGAAGGAGGAAAGTTGTTTTGAGTGCAAAAACGTGGGAAAAATGAATGCATAAGGAAAAGAAACAAAAGAGCGGTATTGGTTTAAATGGCTTTTTAGACAGTTTTGTGAGTCAGATGGGTTCGGAATCTTAAAAACAGTGTGTACGCAAAGGAGGAAAGTTGTTTTGAGTGGAAAAACGTTGAAAAAATCAATGTATAAGGAAAAGAAACAAAAGGGAGGTATTGGTTTAAATGGTCTTTTAGATGATTTTGTGAGTCAGATGGGTTTGGAATCATAAAAACAGTGTGTACGCGAAGGAGGAAAGTTGTCTTGAGTGCAAAAACGTAAGAAAAATGAATGCATAAGGAAAAGAAACAAAAGGGCGGTATTGGATTAAATGGCCTTTTTAACGATTTTGTGAGTCAGATGGGTTCGGAATCATAAAAACAGTGTGTACGCGAAGGAGGAAAGTTGTCTTGAGTGCAAAAACGTAAGAAAAATGAATGTATAATGAAAAGAAACAAAAGGGCGGTATTGGTTTAAATAGCTTTTTAGACAGTTTTGTGAGTCAGGTGGGTTCGGAATCTTAAAAATTGTGTGTACGAGAAGGAGGAAAGTTCGAAAAACGTGGAAAAAGTGAATGTATAAGGAAAAGAAACAAAAGGGCGGTATTGGTTTAAATAGCTTTTTAGACAGTTTTGTGAGTCATATGGGTTCGGAATCTTAAAAACAGTGTGTACGAGAAGGAGGAAAGTTCGAAAAACGTGGAAAAAGTGAATGTATAAGGAAAAGAAACAAAAGGGCGGTATTGGTTTAAATGGCTTTTTAGACAGTTTTGTGAGTCAGATGGGTTCGGAATCATAAAAAAAGTGTGTACGAGAAGGAGGAAAGTTGGAAAAACGTGGAAAAATTGAATGTATAAGGAAAAGAAACAAAAGGGCTGTATTGGTTTAAATGGCCTTTTTAACGACTTTTTGAGTCATATGGGTTCGGAATCATAAAAAAAGTGTACGCGAAGGAGGAAAGTTGTCTTGAGTGCAAAAACGTAAGAAAAATGAATGCATAAGGAAAAGAAACAAAAGGCCGGTATTGGATTAAATGGCCTTTTTAACGATTTTGTGAGTCAGATGGGTTCGGAATCATAAAAACAGTGTGTACGCGAAGGAGGAAAGTTGTCTTGAGTGCAAAAACGTAAGAAAAATGAATGTATAAGGAAAAGAAACAAAAGGGCGGTATTGGTTTAAATAGCTTTTTAGACAGTTTTGTGAGTCAGGTGGGTTCGGAATCTTAAAAATTGTGTGTACGAGAAGGAGGAAAGTTGGAAAAACGTGGAAAAATTGAATGTATAAGGAAAAGAAACAAAAGGGCTGTATTGGTTTAAATGGCGTTTTTAACGATTTTGTGAGTCAGATGGGTTCGGAATCATAAAAACAGTGTGTACGCGAAGGAGGAAAGTTGTCTTGAGTGCAAAAACGTAAGAAAAACGAATGCATAAGGAAAAGAAACAAAAGGGCGGAATTGGTTTAAATGGACGTAGACGATTTTGTGAGTCAGATGGGTTCGAAATCATAAAAACAGTGTGTACGCGAAGGCTGAAAGTTCTCTTGGGTGCAAAAACGTAAGAAAAATGAATGCATAAGGAACAAAAGGGCGGTATTGGTTTAAATGGCCTTTTAGGCGGTTTTGTGAGTCAAGTGGGTTCGGAATCATAAAAATTGTGTGTACGAGAAGGAGGAAAGTTCGAAAAACGTGGAAAAAGTGAATGTATAAGGAAAAGAAACAAAAGGGCGGTATTCGTTTAAATGGCTTTTTTAACTATTTTGTGAGTCAGATGGGTTCGGAATCATAAAAAAAGTGTGTACGCGAAGGAGGGAAGTTGTCTTGAGTGCAAAAACGTAAGAAAAATGAATGTATAAGGAAAAGAAACAAAAGGGCGGTATTGGTTTAAATGGCTTTTTAGACAGTTTTGTGAGTCAGATGGGTTCGGAATCTTAAAAACAGTGTGTACACGAAGGAGGAAAGTAGTTTTGAGTGCAAAAACATGAAAAAAATGAATGCATAAGTAAAAGAAACAAAAGGGAGGTATTGGTTTAAATGGTCTTATAGACGATTTTGTGAGTCAGATGAGTTCGGAATCATAAAAACAGTGTGTACGCGAAGGAGGAAAGTTGTCTTGAGTGCAAAAACGTAAGAAAAACGAATGCATAAGGAAAAGAAACAAAAGGGCGGAATTGGTTTAAATGGACGTAGACGATTTTGTGAGTCAGATGGGTTCGAAATCATAAAAACAGTGTGTACGCGAAGGAGGAATGTTCTCTTGGGTGCAAAAACGTAAGAAAAATGAATGCATAAGAAACAAAAGGGCGGTATTGGTTTAAATGGCCTTTTAGGCGGTTTTGTGAGTCAAGTGGGTTCGGAATCATAAAAATTGTGTGTACGAGAAGGAGGAAAGTTCGAAAAACGTGGAAAAAGTGAATGTATAAGGAAAAGAAACAAAAGGGCGGTATTCGTTTAAATGGCTTTTTTAACTATGTTGTGAGTCAGATGGGTTCGGAATCATAAAAAAAGTGTGTACGCGAATTAGGGAAGTTGTCTTGAGTGCAAAAACGTAAGAAAAATGAATGTATAAGGAAAAGAAACAAAAGGGCGGTATTGGTTTAAATGGCTTTTTAGACAGTTTTGTGTCAGATGGGTTCGGAACCTTAAAAACAGTGTGTACGCGAAGGAGGAAAGTTCTTTTGAGTGCAAAAACGTGGAAAAAATGAATAAATAAGGAAAAGAAACAAAAGGGCGGTATTGGTTTAAATAGCTTTTTAGACAGTTTTGTGAGTCATATGGGTTCGGAATCAAACAGTGTGTACGAGAAGGAGGAAAGTTCTAAAAACGTGGAAAAAGTGAATGTATAAGGAAAAGAAACAAAAGGGCGGTATTGGTTTAAATGGCTTTTTAGACAGTTTTGTGAGTCATATGGGTTCGGATCATAAAAAAAGTGTGTACGAGAAGGAGGAAAGTTGGAAAAACGTGGAAAAAGTGAATGTATAAGGAAAAGAAACAAAAGGGCGGTATTTGTTTAAATGGCCTTTTTAACGATTTTGTGAGTCATATGGGTTCGGAATCATAAAAAAAGTGTACGCTAAGGAGGAAAGTTGTTTTGAGTGCAAAAACGTGGGAAAAATGAATGCATAAGGAAAAGAAACAAAAGGGCGGTATTGGATTAAATGGCCTTTTTAGACAGTTTTGTGAGTCAGATGGGATCGGATCATAAAAAAAGTGTGTACGAGAAGGAGGAAAGTTGGAAAAACGTGGAAAAATGAATGTATAAGGAAAAGAAACAAAAGGGCGGTATTGGTTTAAATGACTTTTTAGACAGTTTTGTGAGTCAGATGGGTCCGGAATCTTAAAAACAGTGTGTACGCGAAGGAGGAAAGTTGTCTTGAGTGCAAAAACGTGAAAAAAATGAATGCATAAGGAAAAGAAACAAAAGGGCGGTATTGGTTTAAATGGCCTTTTAGGCGGTTTTGTGAGTCAAGTGGGTTCGGAATCAAAAATTGTGTGTACGAGAAGGAGGAAAGTTCGAAAAACGTGGAAAAAGTGAATGTATAAGGAAAAGAAACAAAAGGGCGGTATTGGTTTAAATGGCCTTTTTAACTATTTTGTGAGTCAGATGGGTTCGGAATCATAAAAAAAGTGTGTACGCGAAGGAGGAAAGTTGTTTTGAGTGCAAAAACGTGGAAAAAATGAATGTATAAGGAAAAGAAACAAAAGGGCGGTATTGGTTTAAATAGCTTTTTAGACAGTTTTGTGAGTCATATGGGTTCGGAATCTTAAAAACAGTGTGTACGAGAAGGAGGAAAGTTCGAAAAACGTGGAAAAAGTGAATGTATAAGGAAAAGAAACAAAAGGGCGGTATTGGTTTAAATGGCTTTTTAGACAGTTTTGTGAGTCAGATGGGTTCGGAATCATAAAAAAAGTGTGTACGAGAAGGAGGAAAGTTGGAAAAACGTGGAAAAAGTGAATGTATAAGGAAAAGAAACAAAAGGGCTGTATTGGTTTAAATGGCCTTTTTAACGATTTTGTGAGTCATATGGGTTCGGAATCATAAAAAAAGTGTACGCGAAGGAGGAAAGTTGTTTTGAGTGCAAAAACGTGGGAAAAATGAATGCATAAGGAAAAGAAACAAAAGGGCGGTATTGGTTTAAATGGCTTTTTAGACAGTTTTGTGAGTCAGATGGTTTCGGAATCTTAAAAACAGTGTGTACGCGAAGGAGGAAAGTTGTCTTGAGTGCAAAAACGTAAGAAAAACGAATGCATAAGCAAAAGAAACAAAAGGGCGGAATTGGTTTAAATGGACTTGTAGACGATTTTGTGAGTCAGATGGGTTCGAAATCATAAAAACAGTGTGTACGCGAAGGAGGAAAGTTGTCTTGAGTGCAAAAACGTAAGAAAAACGAATGCATAAGCAAAAGAAACAAAAGGGCGGAATTGGTTTAAATGGACTTGTAGACGATTTTGTGAGTCAGATGGGTTCGAAATCATAAAAACAGTGTGTACGCGAAGGAGGAAAGTTGTCTTGAGTGCAAAAACGTAAGAAAAACGAATGCATAAGGAAAAGAAACAAAAGGGCGGAATTGGTTTAAATGGACTTGTAGACGATTTTGTGAGTCAGATGGGTTCGAAATCATAAAAACAGTGTGTACGCGAAGGAGGAAAGTTGTCTTGAGTGCAAAAACGTGAAAAAAATGAATGCATAAGGAAAAGAAACAAAAGGGCGGTATTGGTTTAAATGGCCTTTTAGGCGGTTTTGTGAGTCAAGTGGGTTCGGAATCATAAAAATTGTGTGTACGAGAAGGAGGAAAGTTCGAAAAACGTGGAAAAAGTGAATGTATAAGGAAAAGAAACAAAAGGGCGGTATTGGTTTAAATGGCCTTTTTAACTATTTTGTGAGTCAGATGGGTTCGGAATCATAAAAAAAGTGTGTACGCGAAGGAGGAAAGTTGTTTTGAGTGCAAAAACGTGGAAAAAATGAATGTATAAGGAAAAGAAACAAAAGGGCGGTATTGGTTTAAATAGCTTTTTAGACAGTTTTGTGAGTCATATGGGTTCGGAATCTTAAAAACAGTGTGTACGAGAAGGAGGAAAGTTCGAAAAACGTGGAAAAAGTGAATGTATAAGGAAAAGAAACAAAAGGCCGGTATTGGTTTAAATGGCTTTTTAGACAGTTTTGTGAGTCAGATGGGTTCGGAATCATAAAAAAAGTGTGTACGCGAAGGAGGAAAGTTGTTTTGAGTGCAAAAACGTGAAAAAAATGAATGCATAAGGAAAAGAAACAAAAGGGCGGTATTGGTTTAAATGGTCTTTTAGATGATTTTGTGAGTCAGATGGGTTTGGAATCTTAAAAACAGTGTGTACGCGAAGGAGGAAAGTTGTTTTGAGTGCAAAAACGTGAAAAAAATGAATGCATAAGGAAAAGAAACAAAAGGGCGGTATTGGTTTAAATGGCTTTTTAGACATTTTTGTGAGTCAGATGGGTTCGGAATCTTAAAAACAGTGTGTACGCGAAGCAGGAAAGTTGTTTTGAGTGCAAAAACGTGGAAAAAATGAATGTATAAGGAAAAGAAACAAAAGGGCGGTATTGGTTTAAATAGCTTTTTAGACAGTTTTGTGAGTCATATGGGTTCGGAATCAAACAGTGTGTACGAGAAGGAGGAAAGTTCGAAAAACGTGGAAAAAGTGAATGTATAAGGAAAAGAAACAAAAGGGCGGTATTGGTTTAAATGGCCTTTTTAACGATTTTGTGAGTCATATGGGTTCGGAATTATAAAAAAAGTGTACGCTAAGGAGGAAAGTTGTTTTGAGTGCAAAAACGTGGGAAAAATGAATGCATAAGGAAAAGAAACAAAAGGGCGGTATTGGATTAAATTGCCTTTTTAACGATTTTGTGAGTCAGATGGGTTCGGAATCATAAAAACAGTGTGTACGCGAAGGAGGAAAGTTGTCTTGAGTGCAAAAACGTAAGAAAAACGAATGCATAAGGAAAAGAAACAAAAGGGCGGAATTGGTTTAAATGGACTTGTAGACGATTTTGTGAGTCAGATGGGTTCGAAATCATAAAAACAGTGTGTACGCGAAGGAGGAAAGTTGTCTTGGGTGCAAAAACGTAAGAAAAATGAATGCATAAGGAAAAGAAACAAAAGGGCGGTATTGGTTTAAATGGCCTTTTAGGCGGTTTTGTGAGTCAAGTGGGTTCGGAATCATAAAAATTGTGTGTACGAGAAGGAGGAAAGTTCGAAAAACGTGGAAAAAGTGAATGTATAAGGAAAAGAAACAAAAGGGCGGTATTGGTTTAAATGGCCTTTTTAACTATTTTGTGAGTCAGATGGGTTCGGAATCATAAAAAAAGTGTGTACGCGAAGGAGGAAAGTTGTTTTGAGTGCAAAAACGTGGAAAAAATGAATGTATAAGGAAAAGAAACAAAAGGGCGGTATTGGTTTAAATAGCTTTTTAGACAGTTTGTGAGTCATATGGGTTCGGAATCTTAAAAACAGTGTGTACGAGAAGGAGGAAAGTTCGAAAAACGTGGAAAAAGTGAATGTATAAGGAAAAGAAACAAAAGGGCGGTATTGGTTTAAATGGCTTTTTAGACAGTTTTGTGAGTCAGATGGGTTCGGAATCATAAAAAAAGTGTGTACGAGAAGGAAAGGAGGAAAGTTGGAAAAACGTGGAAAAAGTGAATGTGTAAGGAAAAGAAACAAAAGGGCGGTATTGGTTTAAATGGCCTTTTTAACGATTTTGTGAGTCATATGGGTTCGGAATCATAAAAAAAGTGTACGCGAAGGAGGAAAGTTGTTTTGAGTGCAAAAACGTGGGAAAAATGAATGCATAAGGAAAAGAAACAAAAGAGCGGTATTGGTTTAAATGGCTTTTTAGACAGTTTTGTGAGTCAGATGGGTTCGGAATCTTAAAAACAGTGTGTACGCAAAGGAGGAAAGTTGTTTTGAGTGGAAAAACGTTGAAAAAATCAATGTATAAGGAAAAGAAACAAAAGGGAGGTATTGGTTTAAATGGTCTTTTAGATGATTTTGTGAGTCAGATGGGTTTGGAATCATAAAAACAGTGTGTACGCGAAGGAGGAAAGTTGTCTTGAGTGCAAAAACGTAAGAAAAATGAATGCATAAGGAAAAGAAACAAAAGGGCGGTATTGGATTAAATGGCGTTTTTAACGATTTTGTGAGTCAGATGGGTTCGGAATCATAAAAACAGTGTGTACGCGAAGGAGGAAAGTTGTCTTGAGTGCAAAAACGTAAGAAAAATGAATGTATAAGGAAAAGAAACAAAAGGGCGGTATTGGTTTAAATAGCTTTTTAGACAGTTTTGTGAGTCATATGGGTTCGGAATCTTAAAAACAGTGTGTACGAGAAGGAGGAAAGTTCGAAAAACGTGGAAAAAGTGAATGTATAAGGAAAAGAAACAAAAGGGCGGTATTGGTTTAAATAGCTTTTTAGACAGTTTTGTGAGTCAGGTGGGTTCGGAATCTTAAAAATTGTGTGTACGAGAAGGAGGAAAGTTCGAAAAACGTGGAAAAAGTGAATGTATAAGGAAAAGAAACAAAAGGGCGGTATTGGTTTAAATGGCTTTTTAGACAGTTTGTGAGTCAGATGGGTCCGGAATCTTAAAAACAGTGTGTACGCGAAGGAGGAAAGTTGTTTTGAGTGCTAAAACGTAAGAAAAATGAATGTATAAGGAAAAGAAACAAAAGGGCGGTATTGGTTTAAATGGCTTTTTAGACAGTTTTGTGAGTCAGATGGGTTCGGAATCTTAAAAACAGTGTGTACACGAAGGAGGAAAGTGGTTTTGAGTGCAAAAACATGAAAAAAATGAATGCATAAGTAAAAGAAACAAAACGGAGGTATTGGTTTAAATGGTCTTATATACGATTTTGTGAGTCAGATGAGTTCGGAATCATAAAAACAGTGTGTACGCGAAGGAGGAAAGTTGTCTTGAGTGCAAAAACGTAAGAAAAACGAATGCATAAGGAAAAGAAACAAAAGGGCGGAATTGGTTTAAATGGACGTAGACGATTTTGTGAGTCAGATGGGTTCGAAATCATAAAAACAGTGTGTACGCGAAGGCTGAAAGTTCTCTTGGGTGCAAAAACGTAAGAAAAATGAATGCATAAGGAACAAAAGGGCGGTATTGGTTTAAATGGCCTTTTAGGCGGTTTTGTGAGTCAAGTGGGTTCGGAATCATAAAAATTGTGTGTACGAGAAGGAGGAAAGTTCGAAAAACGTGGAAAAAGTGAATGTATAAGGAAAAGAAACAAAAGGGCGGTATTCGTTTAAATGGCTTTTTTAACTATTTTGTGAGTCAGATGGGTTCGGAATCATAAAAAAAGTGTGTACGCGAAGGAGGGAAGTTGTCTTGAGTGCAAAAACGTAAGAAAAATGAATGTATAAGGAAAAGAAACAAAAGGGCGGTATTGGTTTAAATGGCTTTTTAGACAGTTTTGTGAGTCAGATGGGTTCGGAATCTTAAAAACAGTGTGTACACGAAGGAGGAAAGTAGTTTTGAGTGCAAAAACATGAAAAAAATGAATGCATAAGTAAAAGAAACAAAAGGGAGGTATTGGTTTAAATGGTCTTATAGACGATTTTGTGAGTCAGATGAGTTCGGAATCATAAAAACAGTGTGTACGCGAAGGAGGAAAGTTGTCTTGAGTGCAAAAACGTAAGAAAAACGAATGCATAAGGAAAAGAAACAAAAGGGCGGAATTGGTTTAAATGGACGTAGACGATTTTGTGAGTCAGATGGGTTCGAAATCATAAAAACAGTGTGTACGCGAAGGAGGAATGTTCTCTTGGGTGCAAAAACGTAAGAAAAATGAATGCATAAGAAACAAAAGGGCGGTATTGGTTTAAATGGCCTTTTAGGCGGTTTTGTGAGTCAAGTGGGTTCGGAATCATAAAAATTGTGTGTACGAGAAGGAGGAAAGTTCGAAAAACGTGGAAAAAGTGAATGTATAAGGAAAAGAAACAAAAGGGCGGTATTCGTTTAAATGGCTTTTTTAACTATGTTGTGAGTCAGATGGGTTCGGAATCATAAAAAAAGTGTGTACGCGAATTAGGGAAGTTGTCTTGAGTGCAAAAACGTAAGAAAAATGAATGTATAAGGAAAAGAAACAAAAGGGCGGTATTGGTTTAAATGGCTTTTTAGACAGTTTTGTGTCAGATGGGTTCGGAACCTTAAAAACAGTGTGTACGCGAAGGAGGAAAGTTCTTTTGAGTGCAAAAACGTGGAAAAAATGAATAAATAAGGAAAAGAAACAAAAGGGCGGTATTGGTTTAAATAGCTTTTTAGACAGTTTTGTGAGTCATATGGGTTCGGAATCAAACAGTGTGTACGAGAAGGAGGAAAGTTCTAAAAACGTGGAAAAAGTGAATGTATAAGGAAAAGAAACAAAAGGGCGGTATTGGTTTAAATGGCTTTTTAGACAGTTTTGTGAGTCATATGGGTTCGGATCATAAAAAAAGTGTGTACGAGAAGGAGGAAAGTTGGAAAAACGTGGAAAAAGTGAATGTATAAGGAAAAGAAACAAAAGGGCGGTATTTGTTTAAATGGCCTTTTTAACGATTTTGTGAGTCATATGGGTTCGGAATCATAAAAAAAGTGTACGCTAAGGAGGAAAGTTGTTTTGAGTGCAAAAACGTGGGAAAAATGAATGCATAAGGAAAAGAAACAAAAGGGCGGTATTGGATTAAATGGCCTTTTTAGACAGTTTTGTGAGTCAGATGGGATCGGATCATAAAAAAAGTGTGTACGAGAAGGAGGAAAGTTGGAAAAACGTGGAAAAATGAATGTATAAGGAAAAGAAACAAAAGGGCGGTATTGGTTTAAATGACTTTTTAGACAGTTTTGTGAGTCAGATGGGTCCGGAATCTTAAAAACAGTGTGTACGCGAAGGAGGAAAGTTGTCTTGAGTGCAAAAACGTGAAAAAAATGAATGCATAAGGAAAAGAAACAAAAGGGCGGTATTGGTTTAAATGGCCTTTTAGGCGGTTTTGTGAGTCAAGTGGGTTCGGAATCAAAAATTGTGTGTACGAGAAGGAGGAAAGTTCGAAAAACGTGGAAAAAGTGAATGTATAAGGAAAAGAAACAAAAGGGCGGTATTGGTTTAAATGGCCTTTTTAACTATTTTGTGAGTCAGATGGGTTCGGAATCATAAAAAAAGTGTGTACGCGAAGGAGGAAAGTTGTTTTGAGTGCAAAAACGTGGAAAAAATGAATGTATAAGGAAAAGAAACAAAAGGGCGGTATTGGTTTAAATAGCTTTTTAGACAGTTTTGTGAGTCATATGGGTTCGGAATCTTAAAAACAGTGTGTACGAGAAGGAGGAAAGTTCGAAAAACGTGGAAAAAGTGAATGTATAAGGAAAAGAAACAAAAGGGCGGTATTGGTTTAAATGGCTTTTTAGACAGTTTTGTGAGTCAGATGGGTTCGGAATCATAAAAAAAGTGTGTACGAGAAGGAGGAAAGTTGGAAAAACGTGGAAAAAGTGAATGTATAAGGAAAAGAAACAAAAGGGCTGTATTGGTTTAAATGGCCTTTTTAACGATTTTGTGAGTCATATGGGTTCGGAATCATAAAAAAAGTGTACGCGAAGGAGGAAAGTTGTTTTGAGTGCAAAAACGTGGGAAAAATGAATGCATAAGGAAAAGAAACAAAAGGGCGGTATTGGTTTAAATGGCTTTTTAGACAGTTTTGTGAGTCAGATGGTTTCGGAATCTTAAAAACAGTGTGTACGCGAAGGAGGAAAGTTGTCTTGAGTGCAAAAACGTAAGAAAAACGAATGCATAAGCAAAAGAAACAAAAGGGCGGAATTGGTTTAAATGGACTTGTAGACGATTTTGTGAGTCAGATGGGTTCGAAATCATAAAAACAGTGTGTACGCGAAGGAGGAAAGTTGTCTTGAGTGCAAAAACGTAAGAAAAACGAATGCATAAGCAAAAGAAACAAAAGGGCGGAATTGGTTTAAATGGACTTGTAGACGATTTTGTGAGTCAGATGGGTTCGAAATCATAAAAACAGTGTGTACGCGAAGGAGGAAAGTTGTCTTGAGTGCAAAAACGTAAGAAAAACGAATGCATAAGGAAAAGAAACAAAAGGGCGGAATTGGTTTAAATGGACTTGTAGACGATTTTGTGAGTCAGATGGGTTCGAAATCATAAAAACAGTGTGTACGCGAAGGAGGAAAGTTGTCTTGAGTGCAAAAACGTGAAAAAAATGAATGCATAAGGAAAAGAAACAAAAGGGCGGTATTGGTTTAAATGGCCTTTTAGGCGGTTTTGTGAGTCAAGTGGGTTCGGAATCATAAAAATTGTGTGTACGAGAAGGAGGAAAGTTCGAAAAACGTGGAAAAAGTGAATGTATAAGGAAAAGAAACAAAAGGGCGGTATTGGTTTAAATGGCCTTTTTAACTATTTTGTGAGTCAGATGGGTTCGGAATCATAAAAAAAGTGTGTACGCGAAGGAGGAAAGTTGTTTTGAGTGCAAAAACGTGGAAAAAATGAATGTATAAGGAAAAGAAACAAAAGGGCGGTATTGGTTTAAATAGCTTTTTAGACAGTTTTGTGAGTCATATGGGTTCGGAATCTTAAAAACAGTGTGTACGAGAAGGAGGAAAGTTCGAAAAACGTGGAAAAAGTGAATGTATAAGGAAAAGAAACAAAAGGCCGGTATTGGTTTAAATGGCTTTTTAGACAGTTTTGTGAGTCAGATGGGTTCGGAATCATAAAAAAAGTGTGTACGCGAAGGAGGAAAGTTGTTTTGAGTGCAAAAACGTGAAAAAAATGAATGCATAAGGAAAAGAAACAAAAGGGCGGTATTGGTTTAAATGGTCTTTTAGATGATTTTGTGAGTCAGATGGGTTTGGAATCTTAAAAACAGTGTGTACGCGAAGGAGGAAAGTTGTTTTGAGTGCAAAAACGTGAAAAAAATGAATGCATAAGGAAAAGAAACAAAAGGGCGGTATTGGTTTATATGGCTTTTTAGACATTTTTGTGAGTCAGATGGGTTCGGAATCTTAAAAACAGTGTGTACGCGAAGGAGGAAAGTTGTTTTGAGTGCAAAAACGTGGAAAAAATGAATGTATAAGGAAAAGAAACAAAAGGGCGGTATTGGTTTAAATAGCTTTTTAGACAGTTTTGTGAGTCATATGGGTTCGGAATCAAACAGTGTGTACGAGAAGGAGGAAAGTTCGAAAAACGTGGAAAAAGTGAATGTATAAGGAAAAGAAACAAAAGGGCGGTATTGGTTTAAATGGCCTTTTTAACGATTTTGTGAGTCATATGGGTTCGGAATTATAAAAAAAGTGTACGCTAAGGAGGAAAGTTGTTTTGAGTGCAAAAACGTGGGAAAAATGAATGCATAAGGAAAAGAAACAAAAGGGCGGTATTGGATTAAATTGCCTTTTTAACGATTTTGTGAGTCAGATGGGTTCGGAATCATAAAAACAGTGTGTACGCGAAGGAGGAAAGTTGTCTTGAGTGCAAAAACGTAAGAAAAACGAATGCATAAGGAAAAGAAACAAAAGGGCGGAATTGGTTTAAATGGACTTGTAGACGATTTTGTGAGTCAGATGGGTTCGAAATCATAAAAACAGTGTGTACGCGAAGGAGGAAAGTTGTCTTGGGTGCAAAAACGTAAGAAAAATGAATGCATAAGGAAAAGAAACAAAAGGGCGGTATTGGTTTAAATGGCCTTTTAGGCGGTTTTGTGAGTCAAGTGGGTTCGGAATCATAAAAATTGTGTGTACGAGAAGGAGGAAAGTTCGAAAAACGTGGAAAAAGTGAATGTATAAGGAAAAGAAACAAAAGGGCGGTATTGGTTTAAATGGCCTTTTTAACTATTTTGTGAGTCAGATGGGTTCGGAATCATAAAAAAAGTGTGTACGCGAAGGAGGAAAGTTGTTTTGAGTGCAAAAACGTGGAAAAAATGAATGTATAAGGAAAAGAAACAAAAGGGCGGTATTGGTTTAAATAGCTTTTTAGACAGTTTGTGAGTCATATGGGTTCGGAATCTTAAAAACAGTGTGTACGAGAAGGAGGAAAGTTCGAAAAACGTGGAAAAAGTGAATGTATAAGGAAAAGAAACAAAAGGGCGGTATTGGTTTAAATGGCTTTTTAGACAGTTTTGTGAGTCAGATGGGTTCGGAATCATAAAAAAAGTGTGTACGAGAAGGAAAGGAGGAAAGTTGGAAAAACGTGGAAAAAGTGAATGTGTAAGGAAAAGAAACAAAAGGGCGGTATTGGTTTAAATGGCCTTTTTAACGATTTTGTGAGTCATATGGGTTCGGAATCATAAAAAAAGTGTACGCGAAGGAGGAAAGTTGTTTTGAGTGCAAAAACGTGGGAAAAATGAATGCATAAGGAAAAGAAACAAAAGAGCGGTATTGGTTTAAATGGCTTTTTAGACAGTTTTGTGAGTCAGATGGGTTCGGAATCTTAAAAACAGTGTGTACGCAAAGGAGGAAAGTTGTTTTGAGTGGAAAAACGTTGAAAAAATCAATGTATAAGGAAAAGAAACAAAAGGGAGGTATTGGTTTAAATGGTCTTTTAGATGATTTTGTGAGTCAGATGGGTTTGGAATCATAAAAACAGTGTGTACGCGAAGGAGGAAAGTTGTCTTGAGTGCAAAAACGTAAGAAAAATGAATGCATAAGGAAAAGAAACAAAAGGGCGGTATTGGATTAAATGGCGTTTTTAACGATTTTGTGAGTCAGATGGGTTCGGAATCATAAAAACAGTGTGTACGCGAAGGAGGAAAGTTGTCTTGAGTGCAAAAACGTAAGAAAAATGAATGTATAAGGAAAAGAAACAAAAGGGCGGTATTGGTTTAAATAGCTTTTTAGACAGTTTTGTGAGTCATATGGGTTCGGAATCTTAAAAACAGTGTGTACGAGAAGGAGGAAAGTTCGAAAAACGTGGAAAAAGTGAATGTATAAGGAAAAGAAACAAAAGGGCGGTATTGGTTTAAATGGCTTTTTAGACAGTTTTGTGAGTCAGATGGGTTCGGAATCATAAAAAAAGTGTGTACGAGAAGGAGGAAAGTTGGAAAAACGTGGAAAAATTGAATGTATAAGGAAAAGAAACAAAAGGGCTGTATTGGTTTAAATGGCCTTTTTAACGACTTTGTGAGTCATATGGGTTCGGAATCATAAAAACAGTGTGTACGCGAAGGAGGAAAGTTGTCTTGAGTGCAAAAACGTAAGAAAAATGAATGCATAAGGAAAAGAAACAAAAGGGCGGTATTGGATTAAATGGCCTTTTTAACGATTTTGTGAGTCAGATGGGTTCGAAATCATAAAAACAGTGTGTACGCGAAGGAGGAAAGTTGTCTTGAGTGCAAAAACGTAAGAAAAATGAATGTATAAGGAAAAGAAACAAAAGGGCGGTATTGGTTTAAATAGCTTTTTAGACAGTTTTGTGAGTCAGGTGGGTTCGGAATCTTAAAAATTGTGTGTACGAGAAGGAGGAAAGTTCGAAAAACGTGGAAAAAGTGAATGTATAAGGAAAAGAAACAAAAGGGCGGTATTGGTTTAAATGGCTTTTTAGACAGTTTGTGAGTCAGATGGGTCCGGAATCTTAAAAACAGTGTGTACGCGAAGGAGGAAAGTTGTCTTGAGTGCAAAAACGTAAGAAAAATGAATGTATAAGGAAAAGAAACAAAAGGGCGGTATTGGTTTAAATAGCTTTTTAGACAGTTTTGTGAGTCAGGTGGGTTCGGAATCTTAAAAATTGTGTGTACGAGAAGGAGGAAAGTTCGAAAAACGTGGAAAAAGTGAATGTATAAGGAAAAGAAACAAAAGGGCGGTATTGGTTTAAATAGCTTTTTAGACAGTTTTGTGAGTCATATGGGTTCGGAATCTTAAAAACAGTGTGTACGAGAAGGAGGAAAGTTCGAAAAACGTGGAAAAAGTGAATGTATAAGGAAAAGAAACAAAAGGGCGGTATTGGTTTAAATGGCTTTTTAGACAGTTTTGTGAGTCAGATGGGTTCGGAATCATAAAAAAAGTGTGTACGAGAAGGAGGAAAGTTGGAAAAACGTGGAAAAATTGAATGTATAAGGAAAAGAAACAAAAGGGCTGTATTGGTTTAAATGGCCTTTTTAACGACTTTGTGAGTCATATGGGTTCGGAATCATAAAAACAGTGTGTACGCGAAGGAGGAAAGTTGTCTTGAGTGCAAAAACGTAAGAAAAATGAATGCATAAGGAAAAGAAACAAAAGGGCGGTATTGGATTAAATGGCGTTTTTAACGATTTTGTGAGTCAGATGGGTTCGGAATCATAAAAACAGTGTGTACGCGAAGGAGGAAAGTTGTCTTGAGTGCAAAAACGTAAGAAAAATGAATGTATAAGGAAAAGAAACAAAAGGGCGGTATTGGTTTAAATAGCTTTTTAGACAGTTTTGTGAGTCATATGGGTTCGGAATCTTAAAAACAGTGTGTACGAGAAGGAGGAAAGTTCGAAAAACGTGGAAAAAGTGAATGTATAAGGAAAAGAAACAAAAGGGCGGTATTGGTTTAAATGGCTTTTTAGACAGTTTTGTGAGTCAGATGGGTTCGGAATCATAAAAAAAGTGTGTACGAGAAGGAGGAAAGTTGGAAAAACGTGGAAAAATTGAATGTATAAGGAAAAGAAACAAAAGGGCTGTATTGGTTTAAATGGCCTTTTTAACGACTTTGTGAGTCATATGGGTTCGGAATCATAAAAACAGTGTGTACGCGAAGGAGGAAAGTTGTCTTGAGTGCAAAAACGTAAGAAAAATGAATGCATAAGGAAAAGAAACAAAAGGGCGGTATTGGATTAAATGGCCTTTTTAACGATTTTGTGAGTCAGATGGGTTCGAAATCATAAAAACAGTGTGTACGCGAAGGAGGAAAGTTGTCTTGAGTGCAAAAACGTAAGAAAAATGAATGTATAAGGAAAAGAAACAAAAGGGCGGTATTGGTTTAAATAGCTTTTTAGACAGTTTTGTGAGTCAGGTGGGTTCGGAATCTTAAAAATTGTGTGTACGAGAAGGAGGAAAGTTCGAAAAACGTGGAAAAAGTGAATGTATAAGGAAAAGAAACAAAAGGGCGGTATTGGTTTAAATGGCTTTTTAGACAGTTTGTGAGTCAGATGGGTCCGGAATCTTAAAAACAGTGTGTACGCGAAGGAGGAAAGTTGTTTTGAGTGCAAAAACGTAAGAAAAATGAATGTATAAGGAAAAGAAACAAAAGGGAGGTATTGGTTTAAATGGTCTTTTAGATGATTTTGTGAGTCAGATGGGTTTGGAATCATAAAAACAGTGTGTACGCGAAGGAGGAAAGTTGTCTTGAGTGCAAAAACGTAAGAAAAATGAATGCATAAGGAAAAGAAACAAAAGGGCGGTATTGGATTAAATGGCCTTTTTAACGATTTTGTGAGTCAGATGGGTTCGGAATCATAAAAACAGTGTGTACGCGAAGGAGGAAAGTTGTCTTGAGTGCAAAAACGTAAGAAAAATGAATGTATAAGGAAAAGAAACAAAAGGGCGGTATTGGTTTAAATAGCTTTTTAGACAGTTTTGTGAGTCATATGGGTTCGGAATCTTAAAAACAGTGTGTACGAGAAGGAGGAAAGTTCGAAAAACGTGGAAAAAGTGAATGTATAAGGAAAAGAAACAAAAGGGCGGTATTGGTTTAAATGGCTTTTTAGACAGTTTTGTGAGTCAGATGGGTTCGGAATCATAAAAAAAGTGTGTACGAGAAGGAGGAAAGTTGGAAAAACGTGGAAAAATTGAATGTATAAGGAAAAGAAACAAAAGGGCTGTATTGGTTTAAATGGCCTTTTTAACGACTTTGTGAGTCATATGGGTTCGGAATCATAAAAAAAGTGTACGCGAAGGAGGAAAGTTGTCTTGAGTGCAAAAACGTAAGAAAAATGAATGCATAAGGAAAAGACACAAAAGGGCGGTATTGGTTTAAATGGCCTTTTAGGCGGTTTTGTGAGTCAAGTGGGTTCGGAATCATAAAAATTGTGTGTGCGAGAAGGAGGAAAGTTCGAAAAACGTGGAAAAAGTGAATGTATGAAACGTGGAAAAAGAAACAAAAGGGAGGTATTGGTTTAAATGGACTTGTAGACGATTTTGTGAGTCAGATGGGTTCGAAATCATAAAAACAGTGTGTACGCGAAGGAGGAAAGTTGTTTTGAGTGCAAAAACGTGAAAAAAATGAATGCATAAGGAAAAGAAACAAAAGGGCGGTATTGGTTTATATGGCTTTTTAGACATTTTTGTGAGTCAGATGGGTTCGGAATCTTAAAAACAGTGTGTACGCGAAGGAGGAAAGTTGTTTTGAGTGCAAAAACGTGGAAAAAATGAATGTATAAGGAAAAGAAACAAAAGGGCGGTATTGGTTTAAATAGCTTTTTAGACAGTTTTGTGAGTCATATGGGTTCGGAATCAAACAGTGTGTACGAGAAGGAGGAAAGTTCGAAAAACGTGGAAAAAGTGAATGTATAAGGAAAAGAAACAAAAGGGCGGTATTGGTTTAAATGGCCTTTTTAACGATTTTGTGAGTCATATGGGTTCGGAATCATAAAAAAAGTGTACGCTAAGGAGGAAAGTTGTTTTGAGTGCAAAAACGTGGGAAAAATGAATGCATAAGGAAAAGAAACAAAAGGGCGGTATTGGTTTAAATGGCTTTTTAGACAGTTTTGTGAGTCAGATGAGTTCGGAATCATAAAAACAGTGTGTACGCGAAGGAGGAAAGTTGTCTTGAGTGCAAAAACGTAAGAAAAACGAATGCATAAGGAAAAGAAACAAAAGGGCGGAATTGGTTTAAATGGACGTAGACGATTTTGTGAGTCAGATGGGTTCGAAATCATAAAAACAGTGTGTACGCGAAGGAGGAAAGTTCTCTTGGGTGCAAAAACGTAAGAAAAATGAATGCATAAGGAACAAAAGGGCGGTATTGGTTTAAATGGCCTTTTAGGCGGTTTTGTGAGTCAAGTGGGTTCGGAATCATAAAAATTGTGTGTACGAGAAGGAGGAAAGTTCGAAAAACGTGGAAAAAGTGAATGTATAAGGAAAAGAAACAAAAGGGCGGTATTCGTTTAAATGGCTTTTTTAACTATTTTGTGAGTCAGATGGGTTCGGAATCATAAAAAAAGTGTGTACGCGAAGGAGGGAAGTTGTCTTGAGTGCAAAAACGTAAGAAAAATGAATGTATAAGGAAAAGAAACAAAAGGGCGGTATTGGTTTAAATGGCTTTTTAGACAGTTTTGTGAGTCAGATGGTTTCGGAATCTTAAAAACAGTGTGTACGCGAAGGAGGAAAGTTGTTTTGAGTGCAAAAACGTGAAAAAAATGAATGCATAAGGAAAAGAAACAAAAAGGGAGATATTGGTTTAAATGGTCTTTCAGATTATTTTGTGAGTCAGATGGGTTCGGAATCATAAAAACAGTGTGTACGCGAAGGAGGAAAGTTGTCTTGAGTGCAAAAACGTAAGAAAAACGAATGCATAAGGAAAAGAAACAAAAGGGCGGAATTGGTTTAAATGGACTTGTAGACGATTTTGTGAGTCAGATGGGTTCGAAATCATAAAAACAGTGTGTACGCGAAGGAGGAAAGTTGTCTTGAGTGGAAAAACGTGAAAAAAATGAATGCATAAGGAAAAGAAACAAAAGGGCGGTATTGGTTTAAATGGCCTTTTAGGCGGTTTTGTGAGTCAGATGGGTTCGGAATCATAAAAAAAGTGTGTACGAGAAGGGGGAAAGTTGCAAAAACGTGGAAAAAGTGAATGTATAAGGAAAAGAAACAAAAGGGCGGTATTGGTTTAAATGGCTTTTTAGACAGTTTTGTGAGTCAGATGGGTTCGGAATCATAAAAAAAGTGTGTACGAGAAGGGGAAAAACGTGGGAAAAATGAATGCATAAGGAAAAGAAACAAAAGGGCGGTATTGGTTTAAATGGCTTTTTAGACAGTTTTGTGAGTCAGATGGGTTCGGAATCTTAAAAACAGTGTGTACGCACAGGAGGAAAGTTGTTTTGAGTGCAAAAACGTTGAAAAAATGAATGTATAAGGAAAAGAAACAAAAGGGAGGTATTGGTTTAAATGGTCTTTTAGATGATTTTGTGAGTCAGATGGGTTTGGAATCTTAAAAACAGTGTGTACGCGAAGGAGGAAAGTTGTTTTGAGTGCAAAAACGTGAAAAAAACGAATGCATAAGGAAAAGAAAAAAAAGGGCGGTATTGGTTTATATGGCTTTTTAGACATTTTTGTGAGTCAGATGGGTTCGGAATCTTAAAAACACTGTGTACGCGAAGGAGGAAAGTTGTTTTGAGTGCAAAAACGTGGAAAAAATGAATGTATAAGGAAAAGAAACAAAAGGGCGGTATTGGTTTAAATGGCTTTTTAGACAGTTTTGTGAGTCAGATGGGTTCGGATCATAAAAAAAGTGTGTACGAGAAGGAGGAAAGTTGGAAAAACGTGGAAAAAGTGAATGTATCAGGAAAAGAAACAAAAGGGCGGTATTGGTTTAAATGGCCTTTTTAACGATTTTGTGAGTCATATGGGTTCGGAATCATAAAAAAAGTGTACGCTAAGGAGGAAAGTTGTTTTGAGTGCAAAAACGTGGGAAAAATGAATGCATAAGGAAAAGAAACAAAAGGGCGGTATTGGATTAAATGGCCTTTTTAACGATTTTGTGAGTCAGATGGGTTCGGAATCATAAAAACAGTGTGTACGCGAAGGAGGAAAGTTGTCTTGAGTGCAAAAACGTAAGAAAAATGAATGCATAAGGAAAAGAAACAAAAGGGCAGTATTGGTTTAAATGGCCTTTTAGGCGGTTTTGTGAGTCAAGTGGGTTCGGAATCATAAAAACAGTGTGTACGCGAAGGAGGAAAGTTGTCTTGGGTGCAAAAACGTAAGAAAAATGAATGCATAAGGAAAAGAAACAAAAGGGCGGTATTGGTTTAAATGGCCTTTTAGGCGGTTTTGTGAGTCAAGTGGGTTCGGAATCATAAAAATTGTGTGTACGAGAAGGAGGAAAGTTCGAAAAACGTGGAAAAAGTGAATGTATAAGGAAAAGAAACAAAAGGGCGGTATTGGTTTAAATGGCCTTTTTAACTATTTTGTGAGTCAGATGGGTTCGGAATCATAAAAAAAGTGTGTACGCGAAGGAGGAAAGTTGTTTTGCGTGCAAAAACGTGGAAAAAATGAATGTATAAGGAAAAGAAACAAAAGGGCGGTATTGGTTTAAATAGCTTTTTAGACAGTTTGTGAGTCATATGGGTTCGGAATCTTAAAAACAGTGTGTACGAGAAGGAGGAAAGTTCGAAAAACGTGGAAAAAGTGAATGTATAAGGAAAAGAAACAAAAGGGCGGTATTGGTTTAAATGGCTTTTTAGACAGTTTTGTGAGTCAGATGGGTTCGGAATCATAAAAAAAGTGTGTACGAGAAGGAAAGGAGGAAAGTTGGAAAAACGTGGAAAAAGTGAATGTGTAAGGAAAAGAAACAAAAGGGCGGTATTGGTTTAAATGGCCTTTTTAACGATTTTGTGAGTCATATGGGTTCGGAATCATAAAAAAAGTGTACGCGAAGGAGGAAAGTTGTTTTGAGTGCAAAAACGTGGGAAAAATGAATGCATAAGGAAAAGAAACAAAAGAGCGGTATTGGTTTAAATGGCTTTTTAGACAGTTTTGTGAGTCAGATGGGTTCGGAATCTTAAAAACAGTGTGTACGCAAAGGAGGAAAGTTGTTTTGAGTGGAAAAACGTTGAAAAAATCAATGTATAAGGAAAAGAAACAAAAGGGAGGTATTGGTTTAAATGGACTTGTAGACGATTTTGTGAGTCAGATGGGTTCGAAATCATAAAAACAGTGTGTACGCGAAGGAGGAAAGTTGTTTTGAGTGCAAAAACGTGAAAAAAAATGAATGCATAAGGAAAAGAAACAAAAGGGCGGTATTGGTTTATATGGCTTTTTAGACATTTTTGTGAGTCAGATGGGTTCGGAATCTTAAAAACAGTGTGTACGCGAAGGAGGAAAGTTGTTTTGAGTGCAAAAACGTGGAAAAAATGAATGTATAAGGAAAAGAAACAAAAGGGCGGTATTGGTTTAAATAGCTTTTTAGACAGTTTTGTGAGTCATATGGGTTCGGAATCAAACAGTGTGTACGAGAAGGAGGAAAGTTCGAAAAACGTGGAAAAAGTGAATGTATAAGGAAAAGAAACAAAAGGGCGGTATTGGTTTAAATGGCCTTTTTAACGATTTTGTGAGTCATATGGGTTCGGAATCATAAAAAAAGTGTACGCTAAGGAGGAAAGTTGTTTTGAGTGCAAAAACGTGGGAAAAATGAATGCATAAGGAAAAAAAACAAAAGGGCGGTATTGGATTAAATGGCCTTTTTAACGATTTTGTGAGTCAGATGGGTTCGGAATCATAAAAACAGTGTGTACACGAAGGAGGAAAGTTGTCTTGAGTGCAAAAACGTAAGAAAAATGAATGTATAAGGAAAAGAAACAAAAGGGCGGTATTGGTTTAAATGGCTTTTTAGACAGTTTTGTGAGTCAGATGGTTTCGGAATCTTAAAAACAGTGTGTACGCGAAGGAGGAAAGTTGTTTTGAGTGCAAAAACGTGAAAAAAATGAATGCATAAGGAAAAGAAACAAAAAGGGAGATATTGGTTTAAATGGTCTTTCAGATTATTTTGTGAGTCAGATGGGTTCGGAATCATAAAAACAGTGTGTACGCGAAGGAGGAAAGTTGTCTTGAGTGCAAAAACGTAAGAAAAACGAATGCATAAGGAAAAGAAACAAAAGGGCGGAATTGGTTTAAATGGACTTGTAGACGATTTTGTGAGTCAGATGGGTTCGAAATCATAAAAACAGTGTGTACGCGAAGGAGGAAAGTTGTCTTGAGTGGAAAAACGTGAAAAAAATGAATGCATAAGGAAAAGAAACAAAAGGGCGGTATTGGTTTAAATGGCCTTTTAGGCGGTTTTGTGAGTCAGATGGGTTCGGAATCATAAAAAAAGTGTGTACGAGAAGGGGGAAAGTTGCAAAAACGTGGAAAAAGTGAATGTATAAGGAAAAGAAACAAAAGGGCGGTATTGGTTTAAATGGCTTTTTAGACAGTTTTGTGAGTCAGATGGGTTCGGAATCATAAAAAAAGTGTGTACGAGAAGGGGAAAAACGTGGGAAAAATGAATGCATAAGGAAAAGAAACAAAAGGGCGGTATTGGTTTAAATGGCTTTTTAGACAGTTTTGTGAGTCAGATGGGTTCGGAATCTTAAAAACAGTGTACGCTAAGGAGGAAAGTTGTTTTGAGTGCAAAAACGTGGGAAAAATGAATGCATAAGGAAAAAAAACAAAAGGGCGGTATTGGATTAAATGGCCTTTTTAACGATTTTGTGAGTCAGATGGGTTCGGAATCATAAAAACAGTGTGTACACGAAGGAGGAAAGTTGTCTTGAGTGCAAAAACGTAAGAAAAATGAATGTATAAGGAAAAGAAACAAAAGGGCGGTATTGGTTTAAATGGCTTTTTAGACAGTTTTGTGAGTCAGATGGTTTCGGAATCTTAAAAACAGTGTGTACGCGAAGGAGGAAAGTTGTTTTGAGTGCAAAAACGTGAAAAAAATGAATGCATAAGGAAAAGAAACAAAAAGGGAGATATTGGTTTAAATGGTCTTTCAGATTATTTTGTGAGTCAGATGGGTTCGGAATCATAAAAACAGTGTGTACGCGAAGGAGGAAAGTTGTCTTGAGTGCAAAAACGTAAGAAAAACGAATGCATAAGGAAAAGAAACAAAAGGGCGGAATTGGTTTAAATGGACTTGTAGACGATTTTGTGAGTCAGATGGGTTCGAAATCATAAAAACAGTGTGTACGCGAAGGAGGAAAGTTGTCTTGAGTGGAAAAACGTGAAAAAAATGAATGCATAAGGAAAAGAAACAAAAGGGCGGTATTGGTTTAAATGGCCTTTTAGGCGGTTTTGTGAGTCAGATGGGTTCGGAATCATAAAAAAAGTGTGTACGAGAAGGGGGAAAGTTGCAAAAACGTGGAAAAAGTGAATGTATAAGGAAAAGAAACAAAAGGGCGGTATTGGTTTAAATGGCTTTTTAGACAGTTTTGTGAGTCAGATGGGTTCGGAATCATAAAAAAAGTGTGTACGAGAAGGGGAAAAACGTGGGAAAAATGAATGCATAAGGAAAAGAAACAAAAGGGCGGTATTGGTTTAAATGGCTTTTTAGACAGTTTTGTGAGTCAGATGGGTTCGGAATCATAAAAAAAGTGTGTACGAGAAGGGGAAAAACGTGGGAAAAATGAATGCATAAGGAAAAGAAACAAAAGGGCGGTATTGGTTTAAATAGCTTTTTAGACAGTTTTGTGAGTCATATGGGTTCGGAATCAAACAGTGTGTACGAGAAGGAGGAAAGTTCGAAAAACGTGGAAAAAGTGAATGTATAAGGAAAAGAAACAAAAGGGCGGTATTGGTTTAAATGGCCTTTTTAACGATTTTGTGAGTCATATGGGTTCGGAATCATAAAAAAAGTGTACGCTAAGGAGGAAAGTTGTTTTGAGTGCAAAAACGTGGGAAAAATGAATGCATAAGGAAAAAAAACAAAAGGGCGGTATTGGATTAAATGGCCTTTTTAACGATTTTGTGAGTCAGATGGGTTCGGAATCATAAAAACAGTGTGTACACGAAGGAGGAAAGTTGTCTTGAGTGCAAAAACGTAAGAAAAATGAATGTATAAGGAAAAGAAACAAAAGGGCGGTATTGGTTTAAATGGCTTTTTAGACAGTTTTGTGAGTCAGATGGTTTCGGAATCTTAAAAACAGTGTGTACGCGAAGGAGGAAAGTTGTTTTGAGTGCAAAAACGTGAAAAAAATGAATGCATAAGGAAAAGAAACAAAAAGGGAGATATTGGTTTAAATGGTCTTTCAGATTATTTTGTGAGTCAGATGGGTTCGGAATCATAAAAACAGTGTGTACGCGAAGGAGGAAAGTTGTCTTGAGTGCAAAAACGTAAGAAAAACGAATGCATAAGGAAAAGAAACAAAAGGGCGGAATTGGTTTAAATGGACTTGTAGACGATTTTGTGAGTCAGATGGGTTCGAAATCATAAAAACAGTGTGTACGCGAAGGAGGAAAGTTGTCTTGAGTGGAAAAACGTGAAAAAAATGAATGCATAAGGAAAAGAAACAAAAGGGCGGTATTGGTTTAAATGGCCTTTTAGGCGGTTTTGTGAGTCAGATGGGTTCGGAATCATAAAAAAAGTGTGTACGAGAAGGGGGAAAGTTGCAAAAACGTGGAAAAAGTGAATGTATAAGGAAAAGAAACAAAAGGGCGGTATTGGTTTAAATGGCTTTTTAGACAGTTTTGTGAGTCAGATGGGTTCGGAATCATAAAAAAAGTGTGTACGAGAAGGGGAAAAACGTGGGAAAAATGAATGCATAAGGAAAAGAAACAAAAGGGTGGTATTGGTTTAAATGGCTTTTTAGACAGTTTTGTGAGTCAGATGGGTTCGGAATCTTAAAAACAGTGTGTACGCACAGGAGGAAAGTTGTTTTGAGTGCAAAAACGTTGAAAAAATGAATGTATAAGGAAAAGAAACAAAAGGGAGGTATTGGTTTAAATGGTCTTTTAGATGATTTTGTGAGTCAGATGGGTTTGGAATCTTAAAAACAGTGTGTACGCGAAGGAGGAAAGTTGTTTTGAGTGCAAAAACGTGAAAAAAACGAATGCATAAGGAAAAGAAAAAAAAGGGCGGTATTGGTTTATATGGCTTTTTAGACATTTTTGTGAGTCAGATGGGTTCGGAATCATAAAAACAGTGTGTACGCGAAGGAGGAAAGTTGTCTTGGGTGCAAAAACGTAAGAAAAATGAATGCATAAGGAAAAGAAACAAAAGGGCGGTATTGGTTTAAATGGCCTTTTAGGCGGTTTTGTGAGTCAAGTGGGTTCGGAATCATAAAAATTGTGTGTACGAGAAGGAGGAAAGTTCGAAAAACGTGGAAAAAGTGAATGTATAAGGAAAAGAAACAAAAGGGCGGTATTGGTTTAAATGGCCTTTTTAACTATTTTGTGAGTCAGATGGGTTCGGAATCATAAAAAAAGTGTGTACGCGAAGGAGGAAAGTTGTTTTGAGTGCAAAAACGTGGAAAAAATGAATGTATAAGGAAAAGAAACAAAAGGGCGGTATTGGTTTAAATAGCTTTTTAGACAGTTTGTGAGTCATATGGGTTCGGAATCTTAAAAACAGTGTGTACGAGAAGGAGGAAAGTTCGAAAAACGTGGAAAAAGTGAATGTATAAGGAAAAGAAACAAAAGGGCGGTATTGGTTTAAATGGCTTTTTAGACAGTTTTGTGAGTCAGATGGGTTCGGAATCATAAAAAAAGTGTGTACGCAAAGGAGGAAAGTTGTTTTGAGTGGAAAAACGTGGGAAAAATGAATGCATAAGGAAAAGAAACAAAAGAGCGGTATTGGTTTAAATGGCTTTTTAGACAGTTTTGTGAGTCAGATGGGTTCGGAATCTTAAAAACAGTGTGTACGCAAAGGAGGAAAGTTGTTTTGAGTGGAAAAACGTTGAAAAAATCAATGTATAAGGAAAAGAAACAAAAGGGAGGTATTGGTTTAAATGGTCTTTTAGATGATTTTGTGAGTCAGATGGGTTTGGAATCATAAAAACAGTGTGTACGCGAAGGAGGAAAGTTGTCTTGAGTGCAAAAACGTAAGAAAAATGAATGCATAAGGAAAAGAAACAAAAGGGCGGTATTGGATTAAATGGCCTTTTTAACGATTTTGTGAGTCAGATGGGTTCGGAATCATAAAAACAGTGTGTACGCGAAGGAGGAAAGTTGTCTTGAGTGCAAAAACGTAAGAAAAATGAATGTATAATGAAAAGAAACAAAAGGGCGGTATTGGTTTAAATAGCTTTTTAGACAGTTTTGTGAGTCAGGTGGGTTCGGAATCTTAAAAATTGTGTGTACGAGAAGGAGGAAAGTTCGAAAAACGTGGAAAAAGTGAATGTATAAGGAAAAGAAACAAAAGGGCGGTATTGGTTTAAATAGCTTTTTAGACAGTTTTGTGAGTCATATGGGTTCGGAATCTTAAAAACAGTGTGTACGAGAAGGAGGAAAGTTCGAAAAACGTGGAAAAAGTGAATGTATAAGGAAAAGAAACAAAAGGGCGGTATTGGTTTAAATGGCTTTTTAGACAGTTTTGTGAGTCAGATGGGTTCGGAATCATAAAAACAGTGTGTACGAGAAGGAGGAAAGTTGGAAAAACGTGGAAAAATTGAATGTATAAGGAAAAGAAACAAAAGGGCTGTATTGGTTTAAATGGCCTTTTTAACGACTTTTTGAGTCATATGGGTTCGGAATCATAAAAAAAGTGTACGCGAAGGAGGAAAGTTGTCTTGAGTGCAAAAACGTAAGAAAAATGAATGCATAAGGAAAAGAAACAAAAGGGCGGTATTGGATTAAATGGCCTTTTTAACGATTTTGTGAGTCAGATGGGTTCGGAATCATAAAAACAGTGTGTACGCGAAGGAGGAAAGTTGTCTTGAGTGCAAAAACGTAAGAAAAATGAATGTATAAGGAAAAGAAACAAAAGGGCGGTATTGGTTTAAATAGCTTTTTAGACAGTTTTGTGAGTCAGGTGGGTTCGGAATCTTAAAAATTGTGTGTACGAGAAGGAGGAAAGTTCGAAAAACGTGGAAAAAGTGAATGTATAAGGAAAAGAAACAAAAGGGCGGTATTGGTTTAAATGGCTTTTTAGACAGTTTGTGAGTCAGATGGGTCCGGAATCTTAAAAACAGTGTGTACGCGAAGGAGGAAAGTTGTTTTGAGTGCTAAAACGTAAGAAAAATGAATGTATAAGGAAAAGAAACAAAAGGGCGGTATTGGTTTAAATGGCTTTTTAGACAGTTTTGTGAGTCAGATGGGTTCGGAATCTTAAAAACAGTGTGTACACGAAGGAGGAAAGTGGTTTTGAGTGCAAAAACATGAAAAAAATGAATGCATAAGTAAAAGAAACAAAAGGGAGGTATTGGTTTAAATGGTCTTATATACGATTTTGTGAGTCAGATGAGTTCGGAATCATAAAAAGGAAAGGAGGAGGAAAGTTGTCTTGAGTGCAAAAACGTAAGAAAAACGAATGCATAAGGAAAAGAAACAAAAGGGCGGAATTGGTTTAAATGGACGTAGACGATTTTGTGAGTCAGATGGGTTCGAAATCATAAAAACAGTGTGTACGCGAAGGCTGAAAGTTCTCTTGGGTGCAAAAACGTAAGAAAAATGAATGCATAAGGAACAAAAGGGCGGTATTGGTTTAAATGGCCTTTTAGGCGGTTTTGTGAGTCAAGTGGGTTCGGAATCATAAAAATTGTGTGTACGAGAAGGAGGAAAGTTCGAAAAACGTGGAAAAAGTGAATGTATAAGGAAAAGAAACAAAAGGGCGGTATTCGTTTAAATGGCTTTTTTAACTATTTTGTGAGTCAGATGGGTTCGGAATCATAAAAAAAGTGTGTACGCGAAGGAGGGAAGTTGTCTTGAGTGCAAAAACGTAAGAAAAATGAATGTATAAGGAAAAGAAACAAAAGGGCGGTATTGGTTTAAATGGCTTTTTAGACAGTTTTGTGAGTCAGATGGGTTCGGAATCTTAAAAACAGTGTGTACACGAAGGAGGAAAGTGGTTTTGAGTGCAAAAACATGAAAAAAATGAATGCATAAGTAAAAGAAACAAAAGGGAGGTATTGGTTTAAATGGTCTTATATACGATTTTGTGAGTCAGATGAGTTCGGAATCATAAAAAGGAAAGGAGGAGGAAAGTTGTCTTGAGTGCAAAAACGTAAGAAAAACGAATGCATAAGGAAAAGAAACAAAAGGGCGGAATTGGTTTAAATGGACGTAGACGATTTTGTGAGTCAGATGGGTTCGAAATCATAAAAACAGTGTGTACGCGAAGGCTGAAAGTTCTCTTGGGTGCAAAAACGTAAGAAAAATGAATGCATAAGGAACAAAAGGGCGGTATTGGTTTAAATGGCCTTTTAGGCGGTTTTGTGAGTCAAGTGGGTTCGGAATCATAAAAATTGTGTGTACGAGAAGGAGGAAAGTTCGAAAAACGTGGAAAAAGTGAATGTATAAGGAAAAGAAACAAAAGGGCGGTATTCGTTTAAATGGCTTTTTTAACTATTTTGTGAGTCAGATGGGTTCGGAATCATAAAAAAAGTGTGTACGCGAAGGAGGGAAGTTGTCTTGAGTGCAAAAACGTAAGAAAAATGAATGTATAAGGAAAAGAAACAAAAGGGCGGTATTGGTTTAAATGGCTTTTTAGACAGTTTTGTGAGTCAGATGGGTTCGGAATCTTAAAAACAGTGTGTACACGAAGGAGGAAAGTGGTTTTGAGTGCAAAAACATGAAAAAAATGAATGCATAAGTAAAAGAAACAAAAGGGAGGTATTGGTTTAAATGGTCTTATAGACGATTTTGTGAGTCAGATGAGTTCGGAATCATAAAAACAGTGTGTACGCGAAGGAGGAAAGTTGTCTTGAGTGCAAAAACGTAAGAAAAACGAATGCATAAGGAAAAGAAACAAAAGGGCGGAATTGGTTTAAATGGACGTAGACGATTTTGTGAGTCAGATGGGTTCGAAATCATAAAAACAGTGTGTACGCGAAGGAGGAATGTTCTCTTGGGTGCAAAAACGTAAGAAAAATGAATGCATAAGAAACAAAAGGGCGGTATTGGTTTAAATGGCCTTTTAGGCGGTTTTGTGAGTCAAGTGGGTTCGGAATCATAAAAATTGTGTGTACGAGAAGGAGGAAAGTTCGAAAAACGTGGAAAAAGTGAATGTATAAGGAAAAGAAACAAAAGGGCGGTATTCGTTTAAATGGCTTTTTTAACTATGTTGTGAGTCAGATGGGTTCGGAATCATAAAAAAAGTGTGTACGCGAATTAGGGAAGTTGTCTTGAGTGCAAAAACGTAAGAAAAATGAATGTATAAGGAAAAGAAACAAAAGGGCGGTATTGGTTTAAATGGCTTTTTAGACAGTTTTGTGTCAGATGGGTTCGGAACCTTAAAAACAGTGTGTACGCGAAGGAGGAAAGTTCTTTTGAGTGCAAAAACGTGGAAAAAATGAATAAATAAGGAAAAGAAACAAAAGGGCGGTATTGGTTTAAATAGCTTTTTAGACAGTTTTGTGAGTCATATGGGTTCGGAATCAAACAGTGTGTACGAGAAGGAGGAAAGTTCTAAAAACGTGGAAAAAGTGAATGTATAAGGAAAAGAAACAAAAGGGCGGTATTGGTTTAAATGGCTTTTTAGACAGTTTTGTGAGTCATATGGGTTCGGATCATAAAAAAAGTGTGTACGAGAAGGAGGAAAGTTGGAAAAACGTGGAAAAAGTGAATGTATAAGGAAAAGAAACAAAAGGGCGGTATTTGTTTAAATGGCCTTTTTAACGATTTTGTGAGTCATATGGGTTCGGAATCATAAAAAAAGTGTACGCTAAGGAGGAAAGTTGTTTTGAGTGCAAAAACGTGGGAAAAATGAATGCATAAGGAAAAGAAACAAAAGGGCGGTATTGGATTAAATGGCCTTTTTAGACAGTTTTGTGAGTCAGATGGGATCGGATCATAAAAAAAGTGTGTACGAGAAGGAGGAAAGTTGGAAAAACGTGGAAAAATGAATGTATAAGGAAAAGAAACAAAAGGGCGGTATTGGTTTAAATGACTTTTTAGACAGTTTTGTGAGTCAGATGGGTCCGGAATCTTAAAAACAGTGTGTACGCGAAGGAGGAAAGTTGTCTTGAGTGCAAAAACGTGAAAAAAATGAATGCATAAGGAAAAGAAACAAAAGGGCGGTATTGGTTTAAATGGCCTTTTAGGCGGTTTTGTGAGTCAAGTGGGTTCGGAATCATAAAAATTGTGTGTACGAGAAGGAGGAAAGTTCGAAAAACGTGGAAAAAGTGAATGTATAAGGAAAAGAAACAAAAGGGCGGTATTGGTTTAAATGGCCTTTTTAACTATTTTGTGAGTCAGATGGGTTCGGAATCATAAAAAAAGTGTGTACGCGAAGGAGGAAAGTTGTTTTGAGTGCAAAAACGTGGAAAAAATGAATGTATAAGGAAAAGAAACAAAAGGGCGGTATTGGTTTAAATAGCTTTTTAGACAGTTTTGTGAGTCATATGGGTTCGGAATCTTAAAAACAGTGTGTACGAGAAGGAGGAAAGTTCGAAAAACGTGGAAAAAGTGAATGTATAAGGAAAAGAAACAAAAGGGCGGTATTGGTTTAAATGGCTTTTTAGACAGTTTTGTGAGTCAGATGGGTTCGGAATCATAAAAAAAGTGTGTACGAGAAGGAGGAAAGTTGGAAAAACGTGGAAAAAGTGAATGTATAAGGAAAAGAAACAAAAGGGCTGTATTGGTTTAAATGGCCTTTTTAACGATTTTGTGAGTCATATGGGTTCGGAATCATAAAAAAAGTGTACGCGAAGGAGGAAAGTTGTTTTGAGTGCAAAAACGTGGGAAAAATGAATGCATAAGGAAAAGAAACAAAAGGGCGGTATTGGTTTAAATGGCTTTTTAGACAGTTTTGTGAGTCAGATGGTTTCGGAATCTTAAAAACAGTGTGTACGCGAAGGAGGAAAGTTGTCTTGAGTGCAAAAACGTAAGAAAAACGAATGCATAAGCAAAAGAAACAAAAGGGCGGAATTGGTTTAAATGGACTTGTAGACGATTTTGTGAGTCAGATGGGTTCGAAATCATAAAAACAGTGTGTACGCGAAGGAGGAAAGTTGTCTTGAGTGCAAAAACGTAAGAAAAACGAATGCATAAGCAAAAGAAACAAAAGGGCGGAATTGGTTTAAATGGACTTGTAGACGATTTTGTGAGTCAGATGGGTTCGAAATCATAAAAACAGTGTGTACGCGAAGGAGGAAAGTTGTCTTGAGTGCAAAAACGTAAGAAAAACGAATGCATAAGGAAAAGAAACAAAAGGGCGGAATTGGTTTAAATGGACTTGTAGACGATTTTGTGAGTCAGATGGGTTCGAAATCATAAAAACAGTGTGTACGCGAAGGAGGAAAGTTGTCTTGAGTGCAAAAACGTGAAAAAAATGAATGCATAAGGAAAAGAAACAAAAGGGCGGTATTGGTTTAAATGGCCTTTTAGGCGGTTTTGTGAGTCAAGTGGGTTCGGAATCATAAAAATTGTGTGTACGAGAAGGAGGAAAGTTCGAAAAACGTGGAAAAAGTGAATGTATAAGGAAAAGAAACAAAAGGGCGGTATTGGTTTAAATGGCTTTTTAGACAGTTTTGTGAGTCAGATGGGTTCGGAATCATAAAAAAAGTGTGTACGCGAAGGAGGAAAGTTGTTTTGAGTGCAAAAACGTGGAAAAAATGAATGTATAAGGAAAAGAAACAAAAGGGCGGTATTGGTTTAAATAGCTTTTTAGACAGTTTTGTGAGTCATATGGGTTCGGAATCTTAAAAACAGTGTGTACGAGAAGGAGGAAAGTTCGAAAAACGTGGAAAAAGTGAATGTATAAGGAAAAGAAACAAAAGGGCGGTATTGGTTTAAATGGCTTTTTAGACAGTTTTGTGAGTCAGATGGGTTCGGAATCATAAAAAAAGTGTGTACGCGAAGGAGGAAAGTTGTTTTGAGTGCAAAAACGTGAAAAAAATGAATGCATAAGGAAAAGAAACAAAAGGGCGGTATTGGTTTAAATGGTCTTTTAGATGATTTTGTGAGTCAGATGGGTTTGGAATCTTAAAAACAGTGTGTACGCGAAGGAGGAAAGTTGTTTTGAGTGCAAAAACGTGAAAAAAATGAATGCATAAGGAAAAGAAACAAAAGGGCGGTATTGGTTTATATGGCTTTTTAGACATTTTTGTGAGTCAGATGGGTTCGGAATCTTAAAAACAGTGTGTACGCGAAGGAGGAAAGTTGTTTTGAGTGCAAAAACGTGGAAAAAATGAATGTATAAGGAAAAGAAACAAAAGGGCGGTATTGGTTTAAATAGCTTTTTAGACAGTTTTGTGAGTCATATGGGTTCGGAATCAAACAGTGTGTACGAGAAGGAGGAAAGTTCGAAAAACGTGGAAAAAGTGAATGTATAAGGAAAAGAAACAAAAGGGCGGTATTGGTTTAAATGGCCTTTTTAACGATTTTGTGAGTCATATGGGTTCGGAATCATAAAAAAAGTGTACGCTAAGGAGGAAAGTTGTTTTGAGTGCAAAAACGTGGGAAAAATGAATGCATAAGGAAAAGAAACAAAAGGGCGGTATTGGATTAAATGGCCTTTTTAACGATTTTGTGAGTCAGATGGGTTCGGAATCATAAAAACAGTGTGTACGCGAAGGAGGAAAGTTGTCTTGAGTGCAAAAACGTAAGAAAAACGAATGCATAAGGAAAAGAAACAAAAGGGCGGAATTGGTTTAAATGGACTTGTAGACGATTTTGTGAGTCAGATGGGTTCGAAATCATAAAAACAGTGTGTACGCGAAGGAGGAAAGTTGTCTTGGGTGCAAAAACGTAAGAAAAATGAATGCATAAGGAAAAGAAACAAAAGGGCGGTATTGGTTTAAATGGCCTTTTAGGCGGTTTTGTGAGTCAAGTGGGTTCGGAATCATAAAAATTGTGTGTACGAGAAGGAGGAAAGTTCGAAAAACGTGGAAAAAGTGAATGTATAAGGAAAAGAAACAAAAGGGCGGTATTGGTTTAAATGGCCTTTTTAACTATTTTGTGAGTCAGATGGGTTCGGAATCATAAAAAAAGTGTGTACGCGAAGGAGGAAAGTTGTTTTGAGTGCAAAAACGTGGAAAAAATGAATGTATAAGGAAAAGAAACAAAAGGGCGGTATTGGTTTAAATAGCTTTTTAGACAGTTTGTGAGTCATATGGGTTCGGAATCTTAAAAACAGTGTGTACGAGAAGGAGGAAAGTTCGAAAAACGTGGAAAAAGTGAATGTATAAGGAAAAGAAACAAAAGGGCGGTATTGGTTTAAATGGCTTTTTAGACAGTTTTGTGAGTCAGATGGGTTCGGAATCATAAAAAAAGTGTGTACGAGAAGGAAAGGAGGAAAGTTGGAAAAACGTGGAAAAAGTGAATGTGTAAGGAAAAGAAACAAAAGGGCGGTATTGGTTTAAATGGCCTTTTTAACGATTTTGTGAGTCATATGGGTTCGGAATCATAAAAAAAGTGTACGCGAAGGAGGAAAGTTGTTTTGAGTGCAAAAACGTGGGAAAAATGAATGCATAAGGAAAAGAAACAAAAGAGCGGTATTGGTTTAAATGGCTTTTTAGACAGTTTTGTGAGTCAGATGGGTTCGGAATCTTAAAAACAGTGTGTACGCAAAGGAGGAAAGTTGTTTTGAGTGGAAAAACGTTGAAAAAATCAATGTATAAGGAAAAGAAACAAAAGGGAGGTATTGGTTTAAATGGTCTTTTAGATGATTTTGTGAGTCAGATGGGTTTGGAATCATAAAAACAGTGTGTACGCGAAGGAGGAAAGTTGTCTTGAGTGCAAAAACGTAAGAAAAATGAATGCATAAGGAAAAGAAACAAAAGGGCGGTATTGGATTAAATGGCGTTTTTAACGATTTTGTGAGTCAGATGGGTTCGGAATCATAAAAACAGTGTGTACGCGAAGGAGGAAAGTTGTCTTGAGTGCAAAAACGTAAGAAAAATGAATGTATAAGGAAAAGAAACAAAAGGGCGGTATTGGTTTAAATAGCTTTTTAGACAGTTTTGTGAGTCATATGGGTTCGGAATCTTAAAAACAGTGTGTACGAGAAGGAGGAAAGTTCGAAAAACGTGGAAAAAGTGAATGTATAAGGAAAAGAAACAAAAGGGCGGTATTGGTTTAAATGGCTTTTTAGACAGTTTTGTGAGTCAGATGGGTTCGGAATCATAAAAAAAGTGTGTACGAGAAGGAGGAAAGTTGGAAAAACGTGGAAAAATTGAATGTATAAGGAAAAGAAACAAAAGGGCTGTATTGGTTTAAATGGCCTTTTTAACGACTTTGTGAGTCATATGGGTTCGGAATCATAAAAACAGTGTGTACGCGAAGGAGGAAAGTTGTCTTGAGTGCAAAAACGTAAGAAAAATGAATGCATAAGGAAAAGAAACAAAAGGGCGGTATTGGATTAAATGGCCTTTTTAACGATTTTGTGAGTCAGATGGGTTCGGAATCATAAAAACAGTGTGTACGCGAAGGAGGAAAGTTGTCTTGAGTGCAAAAACGTAAGAAAAATGAATGTATAAGGAAAAGAAACAAAAGGGCGGTATTGGTTTAAATAGCTTTTTAGACAGTTTTGTGAGTCAGGTGGGTTCGGAATCTTAAAAATTGTGTGTACGAGAAGGAGGAAAGTTCGAAAAACGTGGAAAAAGTGAATGTATAAGGAAAAGAAACAAAAGGGCGGTATTGGTTTAAATGGCTTTTTAGACAGTTTGTGAGTCAGATGGGTCCGGAATCTTAAAAACAGTGTGTACGCGAAGGAGGAAAGTTGTTTTGAGTGCAAAAACGTAAGAAAAATGAATGTATAAGGAAAAGAAACAAAAGGGAGGTATTGGTTTAAATGGTCTTTTAGATGATTTTGTGAGTCAGATGGGTTTGGAATCATAAAAACAGTGTGTACGCGAAGGAGGAAAGTTGTCTTGAGTGCAAAAACGTAAGAAAAATGAATGTATAAGGAAAAGAAACAAAAGGGCGGTATTGGTTTAAATAGCTTTTTAGACAGTTTTGTGAGTCATATGGGTTCGGAATCTTAAAAACAGTGTGTACGAGAAGGAGGAAAGTTCGAAAAACGTGGAAAAAGTGAATGTATAAGGAAAAGAAACAAAAGGGCGGTATTGGTTTAAATGGCTTTTTAGACAGTTTTGTGAGTCAGATGGGTTCGGAATCATAAAAAAAGTGTGTACGAGAAGGAGGAAAGTTGGAAAAACGTGGAAAAATTGAATGTATAAGGAAAAGAAACAAAAGGGCTGTATTGGTTTAAATGGCCTTTTTAACGACTTTGTGAGTCATATGGGATCGGAATCATAAAAAAAGTGTACGCGAAGGAGGAAAGTTGTCTTGAGTGCAAAAACGTAAGAAAAATGAATGCATAAGGAAAAGAAACAAAAGGGCGGTATTGGATTAAATGGCCTTTTTAACGATTTTGTGAGTCAGATGGGTTCGGAATCATAAAAACAGTGTGTACGCGAAGGAGGAAAGTTGTCTTGAGTGCAAAAACGTAAGAAAAATGAATGTATAAGGAAAAGAAACAAAAGGGCGGTATTGGTTTAAATAGCTTTTTAGACAGTTTTGTGAGTCAGGTGGGTTCGGAATCTTAAAAATTGTGTGTACGAGAAGGAGGAAAGTTCGAAAAACGTGGAAAAAGTGAATGTATAAGGAAAAGAAACAAAAGGGCGGTATTGGTTTAAATGGCTTTTTAGACAGTTTGTGAGTCAGATGGGTCCGGAATCTTAAAAACAGTGTGTACGCGAAGGAGGAAAGTTGTTTTGAGTGCAAAATCGTAAGAAAAATGAATGTATAAGGAAAAGAAACAAAAGGGAGGTATTGGTTTAAATGGTCTTTTAGATGATTTTGTGAGTCAGATGGGTTTGGAATCATAAAAACAGTGTGAACGCGAAGGAGGAAAGTTGTCTTGAGTGCAAAAACGTAAGAAAAATGAATGCATAAGGAAAAGAAACAAAAGGGCGGTATTGGATTAAATGGCCTTTTTAACGATTTTGTGAGTCAGATGGGTTCGGAATCATAAAAACAGTGTGTACGCGAAGGAGGAAAGTTGTCTTGAGTGCAAAAACGTAAGAAAAACGAATGCATAAGGAAAAGAAACAAAAGGGCGGAATTGGTTTAAATGGACGTAGACGATTTTGTGAGTCAGATGGGTTCGAAATCATAAAAACAGTGTGTACGCGAAGGAGGAAAGTTCTCTTGGGTGCAAAAACGTAAGAAAAATGAATGCATAAGAAACAAAAGGGCGGTATTGGTTTAAATGGCCTTTTAGGCGGTTTTGTGAGTCAAGTGGGTTCGGAATCATAAAAATTGTGTGTACGAGAAGGAGGAAAGTTCGAAAAACGTGGAAAAAGTGAATGTATAAGGAAAAGAAACAAAAGGGCGGTATTGGTTTAAATGGCTTTTTAGACAGTTTTGTGAGTCAGATGGGTTCGGATCATAAAAAAAGTGTGTACGAGAAGGAGGAAAGTTGGAAAAACGTGGAAAAAGTGAATGTATAAGGAAAAGAAACAAAAGGGCGGTATTGGTTTAAATGGCCTTTTTAACGATTTTGTGAGTCATATGGGTTCGGAATCATAAAAAAAGTGTACGCTAAGGAGGAAAGTTGTTTTGAGTGCAAAAACGTGGGAAAAATGAATGCATAAGGAAAAGAAACAAAAGGGCGGTATTGGATTAAATGGCCTTTTTAGACAGTTTTGTGAGTCAGATGGGATCGGATCATAAAAAAAGTGTGTACGAGAAGGAGGAAAGTTGGAAAAACGTGGAAAAATGAATGTATAAGGAAAAGAAACAAAAGGGCGGTATTGGTTTAAATGACTTTTTAGACAGTTTTGTGAGTCAGATGGGTTCGGAATCTTAAAAACAGTGTGTACGCGAAGGAGGAAAGTTGTCTTGAGTGCAAAAACGTGAAAAAAATGAATGCATAAGGAAAAGAAACAAAAGGGCGGTATTGGTTTAAATGGCCTTTTAGGCGGTTTTGTGAGTCAAGTGGGTTCGGAATCATAAAAATTGTGTGTACGAGAAGGAGGAAAGTTCGAAAAACGTGGAAAAAGTGAATGTATAAGAAACAAAAGGGCGGTATTGGTTTAAATGGCCTTTTTAACTATTTTGTGAGTCAGATGGGTTCGGAATCATAAAAAAAGTGTGTACGCGAAGGAGGAAAGTTGTTTTGAGTGCAAAAACGTGGAAAAAATGAATGTATAAGGAAAAGAAACAAAAGGGCGGTATTGGTTTAAATAGCTTTTTAGACAGTTTTGTGAGTCATATGGGTTCGGAATCTTAAAAACAGTGTGTACGAGAAGGAGGAAAGTTCGAAAAACGTGGAAAAAGTGAATGTATAAGGAAAAGAAACAAAAGGGCGGTATTGGTTTAAATGGCTTTTTAGACAGTTTTGTGAGTCAGATGGGTTCGGAATCATAAAAAAATCTGGAGTGACTCCACTCGACTTTCCGAACATTGAGTAATTAACAGTTTTGTAGATAAAGTAAAGAAAGAGTAGTTGTTAAACAAACAAAAGAGAGAAAACCATAATAGAGTGTTTGAGTATTTTTCTCCATCTATTACACGTTGTTTTATTTAACGCTACTGAACTTTGAGCCCATAGATCATAATGACAAAGAAATTTTCGTTGTGTCCCTGTAAAAACTTATAAATGCTACATTCACCAAAATGCTTATAGTTAGTGCAACAGTGATTTATAATACTCATATAAATTTTCAGCTCAATTCAATAAGGCGTTTAGATGCTATCGTAATTTTAAAAATTTAGTCCCATAGGCCATAATGATAAAGAATTTTTCTTTGTGTCCCTGTAAAAAAACTGTAAGTGCTAGATTCACCAAAATCTATACAGTTAGTTCAACTGTGATCTATAACATGTGTACAATTTTTTTGCTCGGATTAATAAGGCGTTTAGACACTATCACATTTTTAAAAATTTGGCCCCATAGGCATAATGATAAAGAATTTTTCTTTGTGTCCCTGTAAAAAAACTATAAGTGCTAGATTCACCAAAATCTATAGGGTTCGTACTATGGTGACTTACAATATGCGTACCAACTTTCAGGTTAATCGAACGAAGCGTTTAGACGCTAGCGTGTTCACCCACAGACATACACACATACACACATACACACATACACACATACACACACACATACATACATCATCGTAAAAATAGTAAAAACGGACTCAGGGGACCTCCAAACGTATAGAAACATCAAAATCTCGAATTCGGATTTTTGACATGATTACAATACTTTCCTCACTATAGTGTTCGGAAAGTAAAAAGTGTGTACGAGAAGGAGGAAAGTTGGAAAAACGTGGAAAAAGTGAATGTATAAGGAAAAGAAACAAAAGGGCTGTATTGGTTTAAATGGCCTTTTTAACGATTTTGTGAGTCATATGGGTTCGGAATCATAAAAAAAGTGTACGCGAAGGAGGAAAGTTGTTTTGAGTGCAAAAACGTGGGAAAAATGAATGCATAAGGAAAAGAAACAAAAGGGCGGTATTGGTTTAAATGGCTTTTTAGACAGTTTTGTGAGTCAGATGGGTTCGGAATCTTAAAAACAGTGTGTACGCGAAGGAGGAAAGTTGTCTTGAGTGCAAAAACGTAAGAAAAACGAATGCATAAGCAAAAGAAACAAAAGGGCGGAATTGGTTTAAATGGACTTGTAGACGATTTTGTGAGTCAGATGGGATCGAAATCATAAAAACAGTGTGTACGCGAAGGAGGAAAGTTGTCTTGAGTGCAAAAACGTGAAAAAAATGAATGCATAAGGAAAAGAAACAAAAGGGAGGTATTGGTTTAAATGGTCTTTCAGATTATTTTGTGAGTCAGATGGGTTCGGAATCATAAAAACAGTGTGTACGCGAAGGAGGAAAGTTGTCTTCAGTGCAAAAACGTAAGAAAAACGAATGCATAAGGAAAAGAAACAAAAGGGCGGTATTGGTTTAAATGGCTTTTTAGACAGTTTTGTGAGTCAGATGGGTTCGGAATCTTAAAAACAGTGTGTACGCAAAGGAGGAAAGTTGTTTTGAGTGCAAAAACGTTGAAAAAATGAATGTATAAGGAAAAGAAACAAAAGGGAGGCATTGGTTTAAATGGTCTTTTAGATGATTTTGTGAGTCAGATGGGTTTGGAATCTTAAAAACAGTGTGTACGCGAAGGAGGAAAGTTGTTTTGAGTGCAAAAACGTGAAAAAAATGAATGCATAAGGAAAAGAAACAAAAGGGCGGTATTGGTTTATATGGCTTTTTAGACATTTTTGTGAGTCAGATGGGTTCGGAATCTTAAAAACAGTGTGTACGCGAAGGAGGAAAGTTGTTTTGAGTGCAAAAACGTGGAAAAAATGAATGTATAAGGAAAAGAAACAAAAGGGCGGTATTGGATTAAATGGCCTTTTTAACGATTTTGTGAGTCAGATGGGTTCGGAATCATAAAAACAGTGTGTACGCGAAGGAGGAAAGTTGTCTTGAGTGCAAAAACGTAAGAAAAACGAATGCATAAGGAAAAGAAACAAAAGGGCGGAATTGGTTTAAATGGACTTGTAGACGATTTTGTGAGTCAAGTGGGTTCGGAATCATGAAAATTGTGTGTACGAGAAGGAGGAAAGTTCGAAAAACGTGGAAAAAGTGAATGTATAAGGAAAAGAAACAAAAGGGCGGTATTGGTTTAAATGGCCTTTTTAACTATTTTGTGAGTCAGATGGGTTCGGAATCATAAAAAAAGTGTGTACGCGAAGGAGGAAAGTTGTTTTGAGTGCAAAAACGTGGAAAAAATGAATGTATAAGGAAAAGAAACAAAAGGGCGGTATTGGTTTAAATAGCTTTTTAGACAGTTTGTGAGTCATATGGGTTCGGAATCTTAAAAACAGTGTGTACGAGAAGGAGGAAAGTTCGAAAAACGTGGAAAAAGTGAATGTATAAGGAAAAGAAACAAAAGGGCGGTATTGGTTTAAATGGCTTTTTAGACAGTTTTGTGAGTCAGATGGGTTCGGAATCATAAAAAAAGTGTGTACGAGAAGGAAAGGAGGAAAGTTGGAAAAACGTGGAAAAAGTGAATGTGTAAGGAAAAGAAACAAAAGGGCGGTATTGGTTTAAATGGCCTTTTTAACGATTTTGTGAGTCATATGGGTTCGAAATCATAAAAAAAGTGTACGCTAAGGAGGAAAGTTGTTTTGAGTGCAAAAACGTGGGAAAAATGAATGCATAAGGAAAAGAAACAAAAGAGCGGTATTGGTTTAAATGGCTTTTTAGACAGTTTTGTGAGTCAGATGGGTTCGGAATCTTAAAAACAGCAAAGGAGGAAAGTTGTTTTGAGTGGAAAAACGTTGAAAAAATCAATGTATAAGGAAAAGAAACAAAAGGGAGGTATTGGTTTAAATGGTCTTTTAGATGATTTTGTGAGTCAGATGGGTTTGGAATCATAAAAACAGTGTGTACGCGAAGGAGGAAAGTTGTCTTGAGTGCAAAAACGTAAGAAAAACGAATGCATAAGGAAAAGAAACAAAAGGGCGGAATTGGTTTAAATGGACTTGTAGACGATTTTGTGAGTCAGATGGGTTCGAAATCATAAAAGCAGTGTGTACGCGAAGGAGGAAAGTTGTCTTGGGTGCAAAAACGTAAGAAAAATGAATGCATAAGGAAAAGAAACAAAAGGGCGGTATTGGTTTAAATGGCCTTTTAGGCGGTTTTGTGAGTCAAGTGGGTTCGGAATCATAAAAATTGTGTGTACGAGAAGGAGGAAAGTTCGAAAAACGTGGAAAAAGTGAATGTATAAGGAAAAGAAACAAAAGGGCGGTATTGGTTTAAATGGCCTTTTTAACTATTTTGTGAGTCAGATGGGTTCGGAATCATAAAAAAAGTGTGTACGCGAAGGAGGAAAGTTGTTTTGAGTGCAAAAACGTGGAAAAAATGAATGTATAAGGAAAAGAAACAAAAGGGCGGTATTGGTTTAAATAGCTTTTTAGACAGTTTGTGAGTCATATGGGTTCGGAATCTTAAAAACAGTGTGTACGAGAAGGAGGAAAGTTCGAAAAACGTGGAAAAAGTGAATGTATAAGGAAAAGAAACAAAAGGGCGGTATTGGTTTAAATGGCTTTTTAGACAGTTTTGTGAGTCAGATGGGTTCGGAATCATAAAAAAAGTGTGTACGAGAAGGAAAGGAGGAAAGTTGGAAAAACGTGGAAAAAGTGAATGTGTAAGGAAAAGAAACAAAAGGGCGGTATTGGTTTAAATGGCCTTTTTAACGATTTTGTGAGTCATATGGGTTCGGAATCATAAAAAAAGTGTACGCGAAGGAGGAAAGTTGTTTTGAGTGCAAAAACGTGGGAAAAATGAATGCATAAGGAAAAGAAACAAAAGAGCGGTATTGGTTTAAATGGCTTTTTAGACAGTTTTGTGAGTCAGATGGGTTCGGAATCTTAAAAACAGTGTGTACGCAAAGGAGGAAAGTTGTTTTGAGTGGAAAAACGTTGAAAAAATCAATGTATAAGGAAAAGAAACAAAAGGGAGGTATTGGTTTAAATGGTCTTTTAGATGATTTTGTGAGTCAGATGGGTTTGGAATCATAAAAACAGTGTGTACGCGAAGGAGGAAAGTTGTCTTGAGTGCAAAAACGTAAGAAAAATGAATGCATAAGGAAAAGAAACAAAAGGGCGGTATTGGATTAAATGGCCTTTTTAACGATTTTGTGAGTCAGATGGGTTCGGAATCATAAAAACAGTGTGTACGCGAAGGAGGAAAGTTGTCTTGAGTGCAAAAACGTAAGAAAAATGAATGTATAAGGAAAAGAAACAAAAGGGCGGTATTGGTTTAAATAGCTTTTTAGACAGTTTTGTGAGTCATATGGGTTCGGAATCTTAAAAACAGTGTGTACGAGAAGGAGGAAAGTTCGAAAAACGTGGAAAAAGTGAATGTATAAGGAAAAGAAACAAAAGGGCGGTATTGGTTTAAATGGCTTTTTAGACAGTTTTGTGAGTCAGATGGGTTCGGAATCATAAAAAAAGTGTGTACGAGAAGGAGGAAAGTTGGAAAAACGTGGAAAAATTGAATGTATAAGGAAAAGAAACAAAAGGGCTGTATTGGTTTAAATGGCCTTTTTAACGACTTTGTGAGTCATATGGGTTCGGAATCATAAAAAAAGTGTACGCGAAGGAGGAAAGTTGTCTTGAGTGCAAAAACGTAAGAAAAATGAATGCATAAGAAAAAGAAACAAAAGGGCGGTATTGGATTAAATGGCCTTTTTAACGATTTTGTGAGTCAGATGGGTTCGGAATCATAAAAATTGTGTGTACGAGAAGGAGGAAAGTTCGAAAAACGTGGAAAAAGTGAATGTATAAGGAAAAGAAACAAAAGGGCGGTATTGGTTTAAATGGCTTTTTAGACAGTTTGTGAGTCAGATGGGTCCGGAATCTTAAAAACAGTGTGTACGCGAAGGAGGAAAGTTGTTTTGAGTGCAAAAACGTAAGAAAAATGAATGTATAAGGAAAAGAAACAAAAGGGAGGTATTGGTTTAAATGGTCTTTTAGATGATTTTGTGAGTCAGATGGGTTTGGAATCATAAAAACAGTGTGTACGCGAAGGAGGAAAGTTGTCTTGAGTGCAAAAACGTAAGAAAAATGAATGCATAAGGAAAAGAAACAAAAGGGCGGTATTGGATTAAATGGCCTTTTTAACGATTTTGTGAGTCAGATGGGTTCGGAATCATAAAAACAGTGTGTACGCGAAGGAGGAAAGTTGTCTTGAGTGCAAAAACGTGGAAAAAGTGAATGTATAAGGAAAAGAAACAAAAGGGCGGTATTGGTTTAAATGGCTTTTTAGACAGTTTTGTGAGTCAGATGGGTTCGGAATCATAAAAAAAGTGTGTACGAGAAGGAGGAAAGTTGGAAAAACGTGGAAAAATTGAATGTATAAGGAAAAGAAACAAAAGGGCTGTATTGGTTTAAATGGCCTTTTTAACGACTTTGTGAGTCATATGGGTTCGGAATCATAAAAAAAGTGTACGCGAAGGAGGAAAGTTGTCTTGAGTGCAAAAACGTAAGAAAAATGAATGCATAAGGAAAAGAAACAAAAGGGCGGAATTGGTTTAAATGGACGTAGACGATTTGGTGAGTCAGATGGGTTCGAAATCATAAAAACAGTGTGTACGCGAAGGAGGAGAGTTCTCTTGGGTGCAAAAACGTAAGAAAAATGAATGCATAAGGAACAAAAGGGCGGTATTGGTTTAAATGGCCTTTTAGGCGGTTTTGTGAGTCAAGTGGGTTCGGAATCATAAAAATTGTGTGTACGAGAAGGAGGAAAGTTCGAAAAACGTGGAAAAAGTGAATGTATAAGGAAAAGAAACAAAAGGGCGGTATTCGTTTAAATGGCTTTTTTAACTATTTTGTGAGTCAGATGGGTTCGGAATCATAAAAAAAGTGTGTACGCGAAGGAGGGAAGTTGTCTTGAGTGCAAAAACGTAAGAAAAATGAATGTATAAGGAAAAGAAACAAAAGGGCGGTATTGGTTTAAATGGCTTTTTAGACAGTTTTGTGAGTCAGATGGGTTCGGAATCTTAAAAACAGTGTGTACACGAAGGAGGAAAGTGGTTTTGAGTGCAAAAACATGAAAAAAATGAATGCATAAGTAAAAGAAACAAAAGGGAGGTATTGGTTTAAATGGTCTTATAGACGATTTTGTGAGTCAGATGAGTTCGGAATCATAAAAACAGTGTGTACGCGAAGGAGGAAAGTTGTCTTGAGTGCAAAAACGTAAGAAAAACGAATGCATAAGGAAAAGAAACAAAAGGGCGGAATTGGTTTAAATGGACGTAGACGATTTTGTGAGTCAGATGGGTTCGAAATCATAAAAACAGTGTGTACGCGAAGGAGGAAAGTTCTCTTGGGTGCAAAAACGTAAGAAAAATGAATGCATAAGAAACAAAAGGGCGGTATTGGTTTAAATGGCCTTTTAGGCGGTTTTGTGAGTCAAGTGGGTTCGGAATCATAAAAATTGTGTGTACGAGAAGGAGGAAAGTTCGAAAAACGTGGAAAAAGTGAATGTATAAGGAAAAGAAACAAAAGGGCGGTATTGGTTTAAATGGCTTTTTAGACAGTTTTGTGAGTCAGATGGGTTCGGATCATAAAAAAAGTGTGTACGAGAAAGAGGAAAGTTGGAAAAACGTGGAAAAAGTGAATGTATAAGGAAAAGAAACAAAAGGGCGGTATTGGTTTAAATGGCCTTTTTAACGATTTTGTGAGTCATATGGGTTCGGAATCATAAAAAAAGTGTACGCTAAGGAGGAAAGTTGTTTTGAGTGCAAAAACGTGGGAAAAATGAATGCATAAGGAAAAGAAACAAAAGGGCGGTATTGGATTAAATGGCCTTTTTAGACAGTTTTGTGAGTCAGATGGGATCGGATCATAAAAAAAGTGTGTACGAGAAGGAGGAAAGTTGGAAAAACGTGGAAAAATGAATGTATAAGGAAAAGAAACAAAAGGGCGGTATTGGTTTAAATGACTTTTTAGACAGTTTTGTGAGTCAGATGGGTTCGGAATCTTAAAAACAGTGTGTACGCGAAGGAGGAAAGTTGTCTTGAGTGCAAAAACGTGAAAAAAATGAATGCATAAGGAAAAGAAACAAAAGGGCGGTATTGGTTTAAATGGCCTTTTAGGCGGTTTTGTGAGTCAAGTGGGTTCGGAATCATAAAAATTGTGTGTACGAGAAGGAGGAAAGTTCGAAAAACGTGGAAAAAGTGAATGTATAAGGAAAAGAAACAAAAGGGCGGTATTGGTTTAAATGGCCTTTTTAACTATTTTGTGAGTCAGATGGGTTCGGAATCATAAAAAAAGTGTGTACGCGAAGGAGGAAAGTTGTTTTGAGTGCAAAAACGTGGAAAAAATGAATGTATAAGGAAAAGAAACAAAAGGGCGGTATTGGTTTAAATAGCTTTTTAGACAGTTTTGTGAGTCATATGGGTTCGGAATCTTAAAAACAGTGTGTACGAGAAGGAGGAAAGTTCGAAAAACGTGGAAAAAGTGAATGTATAAGGAAAAGAAACAAAAGGGCGGTATTGGTTTAAATGGCTTTTTAGACAGTTTTGTGAGTCAGATGGGTTCGGAATCATAAAAAAATCTGGAGTGACTCCACTCGACTTTCCGAACATTGAGTAATTAACAGTTTTGTAGATAAAGTAAAGAAAGAGTAGTTGTTAAACAAACAAAAGAGAGAAAACCATAATAGAGTGTTTGAGTATTTTTCTCCATCTATTACACGTTGTTTTATTTAACGCTACTGAACTTTGAGCCCATAGATCATAATGACAAAGAAATTTTCGTTGTGTCCCTGTAAAAACTTATAAATGCTACATTCACCAAAATGCTTATAGTTAGTGCAACAGTGATTTATAATACTCATATAAATTTTCAGCTCAATTCAATAAGGCGTTTAGATGCTATCGTAATTTTAAAAATTTAGTCCCATAGGCCATAATGATAAAGAATTTTTCTTTGTGTCCCTGTAAAAAAACTGTAAGTGCTAGATTCACCAAAATCTATACAGTTAGTTCAACTGTGATCTATAACATGTGTACAATTTTTTTGCTCGGATTAATAAGGCGTTTAGACACTATCACATTTTTAAAAATTTGGCCCCATAGGCATAATGATAAAGAATTTTTCTTTGTGTCCCTGTAAAAAAACTATAAGTGCTAGATTCTCCAAATTCTATACAGATTGAGTATTTGTGATCTATAATATGTGTATAAAATTTTTGCTCAATTGAATAAGGCGTTTAGATGCTATCGCACTTTTAAGATTTTGCTCCCATAGGCCATAATGATAAAGAATTTTTCTTTGTGTCCCTGTAAAAAAACTATAAGTGCTAGATTCACCAAAATCTATAGGGTTCGTACTATGGTGACTTACAATATGCGTACCAACTTTCAGGTTAATCGAACGAAGCGTTTAGACGCTAGCGTGTTCACCCACAGACATACACACATACACACATACACACATACACACATACACACATACACACACACATACATACATCATCGTAAAAATAGTGAAAACGGACTCAGGGGACCTCAAAACGTATAGAAACATCAAAATCTCGAATTCGGATTTTTGACATGATTACAATACTTTCCTCACTATAGTGTTCGGAAAGTAAAAAGTGTGTACGAGAAGGAGGAAAGTTGGAAAAACGTGGAAAAAATTAATGTATAAGGAAAAGAAACAAAAGGGCTGTATTGGTTTAAATGGCCTTTTTAACGATTTTGTGAGTCATATGGGTTCGGAATCATAAAAAAAGTGTACGCGAAGGAGGAAAGTTGTTTTGAGTGCAAAAACGTGGGAAAAATGAATGCATAAGGAAAAGAAACAAAAGGGCGGTATTGGTTTAAATGGCTTTTTAGACAGTTTTGTGAGTCAGATGGGTTCGGAATCTTAAAAACAGTGTGTACGCGAAGGAGGAAAGTTGTCTTGAGTGCAAAAACGTAAGAAAAACGAATGCATAAGCAAAAGAAACAAAAGGGCGGAATTGGTTTAAATGGACTTGTAGACGATTTTGTGAGTCAGATGGGATCGAAATCATAAAAACAGTGTGTACGCGAAGGAGGAAAGTTGTCTTGAGTGCAAAAACGTGAAAAAAATGAATGCATAAGGAAAAGAAACAAAAGGGAGGTATTGGTTTAAATGGTCTTTCAGATTATTTTGTGAGTCAGATGGGTTCGGAATCATAAAAACAGTGTGTACGCGAAGGAGGAAAGTTGTCTTCAGTGCAAAAACGTAAGAAAAACGAATGCATAAGGAAAAGAAACAAAAGGGCGGTATTGGTTTAAATGGCTTTTTAGACAGTTTTGTGAGTCAGATGGGTTCGGAATCTTAAAAACAGTGTGTACGCAAAGGAGGAAAGTTGTTTTGAGTGCAAAAACGTTGAAAAAATGAATGTATAAGGAAAAGAAACAAAAGGGAGGCATTGGTTTAAATGGTCTTTTAGATGATTTTGTGAGTCAGATGGGTTTGGAATCTTAAAAACAGTGTGTACGCGAAGGAGGAAAGTTGTTTTGAGTGCAAAAACGTGAAAAAAATGAATGCATAAGGAAAAGAAACAAAAGGGCGGTATTGGTTTATATGGCTTTTTAGACATTTTTGTGAGTCAGATGGGTTCGGAATCTTAAAAACAGTGTGTACGCGAAGGAGGAAAGTTGTTTTGAGTGCAAAAACGTGGAAAAAATGAATGTATAAGGAAAAGAAACAAAAGGGCGGTATTGGATTAAATGGCCTTTTTAACGATTTTGTGGGTCAGATGGGTTCGGAATCATAAAAACAGTGTGTACGCGAAGGAGGAAAGTTGTCTTGAGTGCAAAAACGTAAGAAAAACGAATGCATAAGGAAAAGAAACAAAAGGGCGGAATTGGTTTAAATGGACTTGTAGACGATTTTGTGAGTCAAGTGGGTTCGGAATCATGAAAATTGTGTGTACGAGAAGGAGGAAAGTTCGAAAAACGTGGAAAAAGTGAATGTATAAGGAAAAGAAACAAAAGGGCGGTATTGGTTTAAATGGCCTTTTTAACTATTTTGTGAGTCAGATGGGTTCGGAATCATAAAAAAAGTGTGTACGCGAAGGAGGAAAGTTGTTTTGAGTGCAAAAACGTGGAAAAAATGAATGTATAAGGAAAAGAAACAAAAGGGCGGTATTGGTTTAAATAGCTTTTTAGACAGTTTGTGAGTCATATGGGTTCGGAATCTTAAAAACAGTGTGTACGAGAAGGAGGAAAGTTCGAAAAACGTGGAAAAAGTGAATGTATAAGGAAAAGAAACAAAAGGGCGGTATTGGTTTAAATGGCTTTTTAGACAGTTTTGTGAGTCAGATGGGTTCGGAATCATAAAAAAAGTGTGTACGAGAAGGAAAGGAGGAAAGTTGGAAAAACGTGGAAAAAGTGAATGTGTAAGGAAAAGAAACAAAAGGGCGGTATTGGTTTAAATGGCCTTTTTAACGATTTTGTGAGTCATATGGGTTCGGAATCATAAAAAAAGTGTACGCGAAGGAGGAAAGTTGTTTTGAGTGCAAAAACGTGGGAAAAATGAATGCATAAGGAAAAGAAACAAAAGAGCGGTATTGGTTTAAATGGCTTTTTAGACAGTTTTGTGAGTCAGATGGGTTCGGAATCTTAAAAACAGTGTGTACGCAAAGGAGGAAAGTTGTTTTGAGTGGAAAAACGTTGAAAAAATCAATGTATAAGGAAAAGAAACAAAAGGGAGGTATTGGTTTAAATGGTCTTTTAGATGATTTTGTGAGTCAGATGGGTTTGGAATCATAAAAACAGTGTGTACGCGAAGGAGGAAAGTTGTCTTGAGTGCAAAAACGTAAGAAAAATGAATGCATAAGGAAAAGAAACAAAAGGGCGGTATTGGATTAAATGGCCTTTTTAACGATTTTGTGAGTCAGATGGGTTCGGAATCATAAAAACAGTGTGTACGCGAAGGAGGAAAGTTGTCTTGAGTGCAAAAACGTAAGAAAAATGAATGTATAAGGAAAAGAAACAAAAGGGCGGTATTGGTTTAAATAGCTTTTTAGACAGTTTTGTGAGTCATATGGGTTCGGAATCTTAAAAACAGTGTGTACGAGAAGGAGGAAAGTTCGAAAAACGTGGAAAAAGTGAATGTATAAGGAAAAGAAACAAAAGGGCGGTATTGGTTTAAATGGCTTTTTAGACAGTTTTGTGAGTCAGATGGGTTCGGAATCATAAAAAAAGTGTGTACGAGAAGGAGGAAAGTTGGAAAAACGTGGAAAAATTGAATGTATAAGGAAAAGAAACAAAAGGGCTGTATTGGTTTAAATGGCCTTTTTAACGACTTTGTGAGTCATATGGGTTCGGAATCATAAAAAAAGTGTACGCGAAGGAGGAAAGTTGTCTTGAGTGCAAAAACGTAAGAAAAATGAATGCATAAGGAAAAGAAACAAAAGGGCGGTATTGGATTAAATGGCCTTTTTAACGATTTTGTGAGTCAGATGGGTTCGGAATCATAAAAACAGTGTGTACGCGAAGGAGGAAAGTTGTCTTGAGTGCAAAAACGTAAGAAAAATGAATGTATAAGGAAAAGAAACAAAAGGGCGGTATTGGTTTAAATAGCTTTTTAGACAGTTTTGTGAGTCAGGTGCGTTCGGAATCTTAAAAATTGTGTGTACGAGAAGGAGGAAAGTTCGAAAAACGTGGAAAAAGTGAATGTATAAGGAAAAGAAACAAAAGGGCGGTATTGGTTTAAATGGCTTTTTAGACAGTTTGTGAGTCAGATGGGTCCGGAATCTTAAAAACAGTGTGTACGCGAAGGAGGAAAGTTGTTTTGAGTGCAAAAACGTAAGAAAAATGAATGTATAAGGAAAAGAAACAAAAGGGAGGTATTGGTTTAAATGGTCTTTTAGATGATTTTGTGAGTCAGATGGGTTTGGAATCATAAAAACAGTGTGTACGCGAAGGAGGAAAGTTGTCTTGAGTGCAAAAACGTAAGAAAAATGAATGCATAAGGAAAAGAAACAAAAGGGCGGTATTGGATTAAATGGCCTTTTTAACGATTTTGTGAGTCAGATGGGTTCGGAATCATAAAAACAGTGTGTACGCGAAGGAGGAAAGTTGTCTTGAGTGCAAAAACGTAAGAAAAATGAATGTATAAGGAAAAGAAACAAAAGGGCGGTATTGGTTTAAATAGCTTTTTAGACAGTTTTGTGAGTCATATGGGTTCGGAATCTTAAAAACAGTGTGTACGCGAAGGAGGAAAGTTGTCTTGAGTGCAAAAACGTAAGAAAAACGAATGCATAAGGAAAAGAAACAAAAGGGCGGAATTGGTTTAAATGGACTTGTAGACGATTTTGTGAGTCAGATGGGTTCGAAATCATAAAAGCAGTGTGTACGCGAAGGAGGAAAGTTGTCTTGGGTGCAAAAACGTAAGAAAAATGAATGCATAAGGAAAAGAAACAAAAGGGCGGTATTGGTTTAAATGGCCTTTTAGGCGGTTTTGTGAGTCAAGTGGGTTCGGAATCATAAAAATTGTGTGTACGAGAAGGAGAAAAGTTCGAAAAACGTGGAAAAAGTGAATGTATAAGGAAAAGAAACAAAAGGGCGGTATTGGTTTAAATGGCCTTTTTAACTATTTTGTGAGTCAGATGGGTTCGGAATCATAAAAAAAGTGTGTACGCGAAGGAGGAAAGTTGTTTTGAGTGCAAAAACGTGGAAAAAATGAATGTATAAGGAAAAGAAACAAAAGGGCGGTATTGGTTTAAATAGCTTTTTAGACAGTTTGTGAGTCATATGGGTTCGGAATCTTAAAAACAGTGTGTACGAGAAGGAGGAAAGTTCGAAAAACGTGGAAAAAGTGAATGTATAAGGAAAAGAAACAAAAGGGCGGTATTGGTTTAAATGGCTTTTTAGACAGTTTTGTGAGTCAGATGGGTTCGGAATCATAAAAAAAGTGTGTACGAGAAGGAAAGGAGGAAAGTTGGAAAAACGTGGAAAAAGTGAATGTGTAAGGAAAAGAAACAAAAGGGCGGTATTGGTTTAAATGGCCTTTTTAACGATTTTGTGAGTCATATGGGTTCGGAATCATAAAAAAAGTGTACGCGAAGGAGGAAAGTTGTTTTGAGTGCAAAAACGTGGGAAAAATGAATGCATAAGGAAAAGAAACAAAAGAGCGGTATTGGTTTAAATGGCTTTTTAGACAGTTTTGTGAGTCAGATGGGTTCGGAATCTTAAAAACAGTGTGTACGCAAAGGAGGAAAGTTGTTTTGAGTGGAAAAACGTTGAAAAAATCAATGTATAAGGAAAAGAAACAAAAGGGAGGTATTGGTTTAAATGGTCTTTTAGATGATTTTGTGAGTCAGATGGGTTTGGAATCATAAAAACAGTGTGTACGCGAAGGAGGAAAGTTGTCTTGAGTGCAAAAACGTAAGAAAAATGAATGCATAAGGAAAAGAAACAAAAGGGCGGTATTGGATTAAATGGCCTTTTTAACGATTTTGTGAGTCAGATGGGTTCGGAATCATAAAAACAGTGTGTACGCGAAGGAGGAAAGTTGTCTTGAGTGCAAAAACGTAAGAAAAATGAATGTATAAGGAAAAGAAACAAAAGGGCGGTATTGGTTTAAATAGCTTTTTAGACAGTTTTGTGAGTCATATGGGTTCGGAATCTTAAAAACAGTGTGTACGAGAAGGAGGAAAGTTCGAAAAACGTGGAAAAAGTGAATGTATAAGGAAAAGAAACAAAAGGGCGGTATTGGTTTAAATGGCTTTTTAGACAGTTTTGTGAGTCAGATGGGTTCGGAATCATAAAAAAAGTGTGTACGAGAAGGAGGAAAGTTGGAAAAACGTGGAAAAATTGAATGTATAAGGAAAAGAAACAAAAGGGCTGTATTGGTTTAAATGGCCTTTTTAACGACTTTGTGAGTCATATGGGTTCGGAATCATAAAAAAAATGTACGCGAAGGAGGAAAGTTGTCTTGAGTGCAAAAACGTAAGAAAAATGAATGCATAAGGAAAAGAAACAAAAGGGCGGTATTGGATTAAATGGCCTTTTTAACGATTTTGTGAGTCAGATGGGTTCGGAATCATAAAAACAGTGTGTACGCGAAGGAGGAAAGTTGTCTTGAGTGCAAAAACGTAAGAAAAATGAATGTATAAGGAAAAGAAACAAAAGGGCGGTATTGGTTTAAATAGCTTTTTAGACAGTTTTGTGAGTCAGGTGCGTTCGGAATCTTAAAAATTGTGTGTACGAGAAGGAGGAAAGTTCGAAAAACGTGGAAAAAGTGAATGTATAAGGAAAAGAAACAAAAGGGCGGTATTGGTTTAAATGGCTTTTTAGACAGTTTGTGAGTCAGATGGGTCCGGAATCTTAAAAACAGTGTGTACGCGAAGGAGGAAAGTTGTTTTGAGTGCAAAAACGTAAGAAAAATGAATGTATAAGGAAAAGAAACAAAAGGGAGGTATTGGTTTAAATGGTCTTTTAGATGATTTTGTGAGTCAGATGGGTTTGGAATCATAAAAACAGTGTGTACGCGAAGGAGGAAAGTTGTCTTGAGTGCAAAAACGTAAGAAAAATGAATGCATAAGGAAAAGAAACAAAAGGGCGGTATTGGATTAAATGGCCTTTTTAACGATTTTGTGAGTCAGATGGGTTCGGAAACATAAAAACAGTGTGTACGCGAAGGAGGAAAGTTGTCTTGAGTGCAAAAACGTAAGAAAAATGAATGTATAAGGAAAAGAAACAAAAGGGCGGTATTGGTTTAAATAGCTTTTTAGACAGTTTTGTGAGTCATATGGGTTCGGAATCTTAAAAACAGTGTGTACGAGAAGGAGGAAAGTTCGAAAAACGTGGAAAAAGTGAATGTATAAGGAAAAGAAACAAAAGGGCGGTATTGGTTTAAATGGCTTTTTAGACAGTTTTGTGAGTCAGATGGGTTCGGAATCATAAAAAAAGTGTGTACGAGAAGGAGGAAAGTTGGAAAAACGTGGAAAAATTGAATGTATAAGGAAAAGAAACAAAAGGGCTGTATTGGTTTAAATGGCCTTTTTAACGACTTTGTGAGTCATATGGGTTCGGAATCATAAAAAAAGTGTACGCGAAGGAGGAAAGTTGTCTTGAGTGCAAAAACGTAAGAAAAATGAATGCATAAGGAAAAGAAACAAAAGGGCGGTATTGGATTAAATGGCCTTTTTAACGATTTTGTGAGTCAGATGGGTTCGGAATCATAAAAACAGTGTGTACGCGAAGGAGGAAAGTTGTCTTGAGTGCAAAAACGTAAGAAAAATGAATGTATAAGGAAAAGAAACAAAAGGGCGGTATTGGTTTAAATAGCTTTTTAGACAGTTTTGTGAGTCATATGGGTTCGGAATCTTAAAAACAGTGTGTACGAGAAGGAGGAAAGTTCGAAAAACGTGGAAAAAGTGAATGTATAAGGAAAAGAAACAAAAGGGCGGTATTGGTTTAAATGGCTTTTTAGACAGTTTTGTGAGTCAGATGGGTTCGGAATCATAAAAAAAGTGTGTACGAGAAGGAGGAAAGTTGGAAAAACGTGGAAAAATTGAATGTATAAGGAAAAGAAACAAAAGGGCTGTATTGGTTTAAATGGCCTTTTTAACGACTTTGTGAGTCATATGGGTTCGGAATCATAAAAAAAGTGTACGCGAAGGAGGAAAGTTGTCTTGAGTGCAAAAACGTAAGAAAAATCTTATATATATTATAAATGTGAATGTCCGTTTATTTGACTGAGTTTCACGCTAAAACTGCTCGATGGATTTCGATAAAATTTGTTATGGAGATAGCTTATACCCTAACTTAAAAAGTTGGCTACCTTTTATTCCGAAAAAAAAACTTTTTTTTTGTTATTTTTATGCATAAAATAGTAATTTTGTAAGCTAATAATAGCAAAAAATTAGCCATTTAAATTTTAACCATAATTTAATTGTTGCCAAAATTAAATTTAATTATCCATAATTTAATTGTTGTCGAGTTTATTTTTTTCCCAACAGGAAAATAAATACATTTATCTAAACTTGAACAATAAAAAATAAAAAATAAATAAATAAATTATGCATCTCAAAAAATTGACGTCATTTTTAATTTAAAATTTCTTTTACAAAGTGCTAATATAGTTTACGATGAGGTGTCCGATAAAACGCTTTCTATTTTTATGCAAGAAATTATACAAAAAAAAAAAAAAAAAAAAAAAAAAAAAATCGCTAATATGGCTACAAAAATTCAAAAGCCGCCAAGGGAGAGATTCAATAAAGTTGTGTAGCACGATAATGTTTATTTATTTATTTATTTTTTTATATACCAATCACTACGCTAATTGAACATACAAATAAATGAGCTGCTGTAGGTGACTGCACTTGCACGCTGTCGGGCAGAAATATTTAATTAATTCAAATTAATATTTAAATAACTAAATAAAGATATGTTTAATAGAATAGAAAGCATAGTCTTGGTGAAAAATGATAGTTTAGGGTTCCCGATGTTTCGAAGCTCTCCGACACACGGGATCGTAGACCTTGAGCTTACCAAGGGATTATCGATGGAGTCATCTCCAAGCCCCATCGCCAAAAGATATAAGTAGGTGTGAATTGATTTTTGCGAAAGAGTATGTAGTCACTGCGATCTAGAGTTATTCAGAGACCTATTCTGAGTCATTGCACTTTAGGGATTGGGCTCTAATCAACTGGACATTTTTCGTGAGTGAGTGAAAATTTTTGCTCTGGTGTAGTTGATGTTATTTGCTTTACTCCTGTGGAACAAGTGACTATTTTTTAGACTGTCCCAGATCATTCATCGAATAATGACTTATACTGTACGAGTAACAGCTTCAACTGTTTCCAGAATATTCGAAGAATTAACACCAGCTATTGGACTATTTTCGAAAATATTTGTTTTAATAGTAGTTTTTTTTTTTTTTTTTTTTTTTGTACAGATTCGAGAAGTTCAAAAAAGGTTTGATATTGCCAAGGAGGTCCCATACTAAAGCTGTGACGAAAATAGTCGCCAATCGAAATATATTCAGTTACAAAGAAATCATTTAAATATAGTGTCCAGCGAAGCGGGCAAAGCCTGCTAGTGAATGCATAAGGAAAAGAAACAAAAGGGCGGTATTGGATTAAATGGCCTTTTTAACGATTTTGTGAGTCAGATGGGTTCGGAATCATAAAAACAGTGTGTACGCGAAGGAGGAAAGTTGTCTTGAGTGCAAAAACGTAAGAAAAATGAATGTATAAGGAAAAGAAACAAAAGGGCGGTATTGGTTTAAATAGCTTTTTAGACAGTTTTGTGAGTCAGGTGGGTTCGGAATCTTAAAAATTGTGTGTACGAGAAGGAGGAAAGTTCGAAAAACGTGGAAAAAGTGAATGTATAAGGAAAAGAAACAAAAGGGCGGTATTGGTTTAAATGGCTTTTTAGACAGTTTGTGAGTCAGATGGGTCCGGAATCTTAAAAACAGTGTGTACGCGAAGGAGGAAAGTTGTTTTGAGTGCAAAAACGTAAGAAAAATGAATGTATAAGGAAAAGAAACAAAAGGGAGGTATTGGTTTAAATGGTCTTTTAGATGATTTTGTGAGTCAGATGGGTTTGGAATCATAAAAACAGTGTGTACGCGAAGGAGGAAAGTTGTCTTGAGTGCAAAAACGTAAGAAAAATGAATGCATAAGGAAAAGAAACAAAAGGGCGGTATTGGATTAAATGGCCTTTTTAACGATTTTGTGAGTCAGATGGGTTCGGAATCATAAAAACAGTGTGTACGCGAAGGAGGAAAGTTGTCTTGAGTGCAAAAACGTAAGAAAAATGAATGTATAAGGAAAAGAAACAAAAGGGCGGTATTGGTTTAAATGGTCTTTTAGATGATTTTGTGAGTCAGATGGGTTCGGAATCATAAAAACAGTGTGTACGCGAAGGAGGAAAGTTGTCTTGAGTGCAAAAACGTAAGAAAAATGAATGTATAAGGAAAAGAAACAAAAGGGCGGTATTGGTTTAAATAGCTTTTTAGACAGTTTTGTGAGTCAGGTGGGTTCGGAATCTTAAAAATTGTGTGTACGAGAAGGAGGAAAGTTCGAAAAACGTGGAAAAAGTGAATGTATAAGGAAAAGAAACAAAAGGGCGGTATTGGTTTAAATGGCTTTTTAGACAGTTTGTGAGTCAGATGGGTCCGGAATCTTAAAAACAGTGTGTACGCGAAGGAGGAAAGTTGTTTTGAGTGCAAAAACGTAAGAAAAATGAATGTATAAGGAAAAGAAACAAAAGGGAGGTATTGGTTTAAATGGTCTTTTAGATGATTTTGTGAGTCAGATGGGTTTAAAATCATAAAAACAGTGTGTACGCGAAGGAGGAAAGTTGTCTTGAGTGCAAAAACGTAAGAAAAATGAATGCATAAGGAAAAGAAACAAAAGGGCGGTATTGGATTAAATGGCCTTTTTAACGATTTTGTGAGTCAGATGGGTTCGGAATCATAAAAACAGTGTGTACGCGAAGGAGGAAAGTTGTCTTGAGTGCAAAAACGTAAGAAAAATGAATGTATAAGGAAAAGAAACAAAAGGGCGGTATTGGTTTAAATAGCTTTTTAGACAGTTTTGTGAGTCATATGGGTTCGGAATCTTAAAAACAGTGTGTACGAGAAGGAGGAAAGTTCGAAAAACGTGGAAAAAGTGAATGTATAAGGAAAAGAAACAAAAGGGCGGTTTAAATGGCTTTTTAGACAGTTTTGTGAGTCAGATGAGTTCGGAATCATAAAAACAGTGTGTACGCGAAGGAGGAAAGTTGTCTTGAGTGCAAAAACGTAAGAAAAACGAATGCATAAGGAAAAGAAACAAAAGGGCGGAATTGGTTTAAATGGACGTAGACGATTTTGTGAGTCAGATGGGTTCGAAATCATAAAAACAGTGTGTACGCGAAGGAGGAAAGTTCTCTTGGGTGCAAAAACGTAAGAAAAATGAATGCATAAGGAACAAAAGGGCGGTATTGGTTTAAATGGCCTTTTAGGCGGTTTTGTGAGTCAAGTGGGTTCGGAATCATAAAAATTGTGTGTACGAGAAGGAGGAAAGTTCGAAAAACGTGGAAAAAGTGAATGTATAAGGAAAAGAAACAAAAGGGCGGTATTCGTTTAAATGGCTTTTTTAACTATTTTGTGAGTCAGATGGGTTCGGAATCATAAAAAAAGTGTGTACGCGAAGGAGGGAAGTTGTCTTGAGTGCAAAAACGTAAGAAAAATGAATGTATAAGGAAAAGAAACAAAAGGGCGGTATTGGTTTAAATGGCTTTTTAGACAGTTTTGTGAGTCAGATGGGTTCGGAATCTTAAAAACAGTGTGTACACGAAGGAGGAAAGTGGTTTTGAGTGCAAAAACATGAAAAAAATGAATGCATAAGTAAAAGAAACAAAAGGGAGGTATTGGTTTAAATGGTCTTATAGACGATTTTGTGAGTCAGATGAGTTCGGAATCATAAAAACAGTGTGTACGCGAAGGAGGAAAGTTGTCTTGAGTGCAAAAACGTAAGAAAAACGAATGCATAAGGAAAAGAAACAAAAGAGCGGTATTGGTTTAAATGGCTTTTTAGACAGTTTTGTGAGTCAGATGGGTTCGGAATCTTAAAAACAGTGTGTACGCAAAGGAGGAAAGTTGTTTTGAGTGGAAAAACGTTGAAAAAATCAATGTATAAGGAAAAGAAACAAAAGGGAGGTATTGGTTTAAATGGTCTTTTAGATGATTTTGTGAGTCAGATGGGTTTGGAATCATAAAAACAGTGTGTACGCGAAGGAGGAAAGTTGTCTTGAGTGCAAAAACGTAAGAAAAATGAATGCATAAGGAAAAGAAACAAAAGGGCGGTATTGGATTAAATGGCCTTTTTAACGATTTTGTGAGTCAGATGGGTTCGGAATCATAAAAACAGTGTGTACGCGAAGGCGGAAAGTTGTTTTGAGTGCAAAAACGTGGAAAAAATGAATGTATAAGGAAAAGAAACAAAAGGGCGGAATTGGTTTAAATGGACTTGTAGACGATTTTGTGAGTCAGATGGGTTCGAAATCATAAAAACAGTGTGTACGCGAAGGAGGAAAGTTGTCTTGGGTGCAAAAACGTAAGAAAAATGAATGCATAAGGAAAAGACACAAAAGGGCGGTATTGGTTTAAATGGCCTTTTAGGCGGTTTTGTGAGTCAAGTGGGTTCGGAATCATAAAAATTGTGTGTACGAGAAGGAGGAAAGTTCGAAAAACGTGGAAAAAGTGAATGTATGAAACGTGGAAAAAGAAACAAAAGGGAGGTATTAGTTTAAATGGACTTGTAGACGATTTTATGAGTCAGATGGGTTCGAAATCATAAAAACAGTGTGTACGCGAAGGAGGAAAGTTGTCTTGGGTGCAAAAACGTAAGAAAAATGAATGCATAAGGAAAAGAAACAAAAGGGCGGTATTGGTTTAAATGGCTTTTTAGACAGTTTTGTGAGTCAGATGGGTTCGGAATCTTAAAAACAGTGTGTACGCGAAGGAGGAAAGTTGTTTTGAGTGCAAAAACGTGGAAAAAATGAATGTATAAGGAAAAGAAACAAAAGGGCGGAATTGGTTTAAATGGACTTGTAGACGATTTTGTGAGTCAGATGGGTTCGAAATCATAAAAACAGTGTGTACGCTAAGGAGGAAAGTTGTTTTGAGTGCAAAAACGGGGGAAAAATGAATGCATAAGGAAAAGAAACAAAAGGGCGGTATTGGATTAAATGGCCTTTTTAACGATTTTGTGAGTCAGATGGGTTCGGAATCATAAAAGCAGTGTGTACGCGAAGGAGGAAAGTTGTCTTGGGTGCAAAAACGTAAGAAAAATGAATGCATAAGGAAAAGACACAAAAGGGCGGTATTGGTTTAAATGGCCTTTTAGGCGGTTTTGTGAGTCAAGTAGGTTCGGAATCATAAAAATTGTGTGTGCGAGAAGGAGGAAAGTTCGAAAAACGTGGAAAAAGTGAATGTATGAAACGTGGAAAAAGAAACAAAAGGGAGGTATTGGTTTAAATGGACTTGTAGACGATTTTGTGAGTCAGATGGGTTCGAAATCATAAAAACAGTGTGTACGCGAAGGAGGAAAGTTGCTTTGAGTGCAAAAACGTAAGAAAAACGAATGCATAAGGAAAAGAAACAAAAGGGCGGAATTGGTTTAAATGGACTTGTAGACGATTTTGTGAGTCAGATGGGTTCGAAATCATAAAAACAGTGTGTACGCGAAGGAGGAAAGTTGTCTTGAGTGGAAAAACGTGAAAAAAATGAATGCATAAGGAAAAGAAACAAAAGGGCGGTATTGGTTTAAATGGCCTTTTAGGCGGTTTTGTGAGTCAGATGGGTTCGGAATCATAAAAAAAGTGTGTACGAGAAGGGGAAAAACGTGGGAAAAATGAATGGATAAGGAAAAGAAACAAAAGGGCGGTATTGGTTTAAATGGCTTTTTAGACAGTTTTGTGAGTCAGATGGGTTCGGAATCATAAAAAAAGTGTGTACGAGAAGGGGAAAAACGTGGGAAAAATGAATGCATAAGGAAAAGAAACAAAAGGGCGGTATTGGTTTAAATGGCTTTTTAGACAGTTTTGTGAGTCAGATGGGTTCGGAATCTTAAAAACAGTGTGTACGCACAGGAGGAAAGTTGTTTTGAGTGCAAAAACGTTGAAAAAATGAATGTATAAGGAAAAGAAACAAAAGGGAGGTATTCGTTTAAATGGTCTTTTAGACGATTTTGTGAGACAGATGGGTTCGGAATCATAAAAACAGTGTGTACGCGAAGGAGGAAAGTTGTTTTGAGTGCAAAAACGTGGAAAAAATTAATGTATAACGAAAAAAACATAAGGGCGGTATTGGTTTAAATGGCTTTTTAGACAGTTTTGTGATTCAGATGGGTTTGGAATCTTAAAGACAGTGTGTACGCGAAGGAGGAAAGTTGTCTTGAGTGCAAAAACGTGGAAAAAATGAATGTATAAAGAAATGAAACAAAAGGGAGGTATTGGTTTAAATGGTCTTTTAGACGATTTTGTGAGACAGATGGGTTCGGAATCATAAAAACAGTGTGTACGCGAAGGAGGAAAGTTGTTTTGAGTGCTGAAACGTGGAAAAAATAAATGTATAAGGAAAAGAAACAAAAGGGCGGTATTGGTTTAAATGGCTTTTTAGACAGTTTTGTGAGTAAGATGGGTTCGGAATCATAAAAACAGTGTGTACGCGAAGGAGGAAAGTTGTTTTGAGTACAAAAATGTGGAAAAAATGAATGTATAAGGAAAAGAAACAAAAGGGTGGTATTGGTTTAAATGGCCTTTTAGACGGTTTTGTGAGTCAGGTAGGTTCGGAATCATCAGAAAAGTGTGTACAAGGAGGAATGTTGTTTTGAGTGCAAAAACGTGGAAAAAACGAATGTATAAGGAAAAGAAACAAAAGGGACGTATTGGTTTAAATAGTCTTTTAGACGATTTTGTGAGACAGATGGGTTCGGAATCATAAAAACAGTGTGTACGCGAAGGAGGAAAGTTGTTTTGAGTGCAAAAACGTGTAAAAAATTAATGTATAACGAAAAAAAACATAAGGGCGGTATTGGTTTAAATGGCTTTTTAGACAGTTTTGTGATTCAGATGGGTTTGGAATCTTAAAAACAGTGTGTACGCGAAGGAGGAAAGTTGTCTTGAGTGCAAAAACGTGGAAAAAATGAATGTATAAGGAAAAAAAACATAAGGGAGGTATTGGTTTAAATGGTCTTTTAGACGATTTTGTGAGTCAGATGGGTTCGGAATCATAAAAACAGTGTGTACGCGAAGGAGGAAAGTTGTTTTGAGTGCAAAAACGTGTAAAAAATTAATGTATAACGAAAAAAAAACATAAGGGCGGTATTGGTTTAAATGGCTTTTTAGACAGTTTTGTGATTCAGATGGGTTTGGAATCTTAAAAACAGTGTGTACGCGAAGGAGGAAAGTTGTCTTGAGTGCTAAAACGTGGAAAAAATGAATGTATAAGGAAAAGAAACAAAAGGGAGGTATTGCTTTTAGACGATTTTGTGAGACAGATGGGTTCGGAATCATAAAAACAGTGTGTACGCGAAGGAGGAAAGTTGTTTTGAGTGCCGAAACGTGGAAAAAATGAATGTATAAGGAAAAGAAACAAAAGGGCGGTATTGGTTTAAATGGCCTTTTAGACGGTTTTGTGAGTCAGGTGGGTTCGGAATCGGAATTATCAGAAAAGTGTGTACAAGAAGGAGGAATGTTGTTTTGAGTGCAAAAACGTGGAAAAAATGAATGTATAACGAAAAAAAACATAAGGGCGGTATTGGTTTAAATGGCTTTTTAGACATTTTGTGATTCAGATAGGTTTGGAATCTTAAAAACAGTGTGTACGCGAAGGAGAAAAGTTGTCTTGAGTGCAAAAACGTGGAAAAAATGAATGTATAAGGAAAAGAAACAAATGGGCGGTATTGGTTTAAATGGCTTTTTAGACGGTTTTTGTGAGTCAGGTGGTTCGGATACATAAAAATAGTGTGTACGCGAAGAAGGAAAGTTGTCTTGAGTGCAAAAACGTGGAAAAAATGAATGTATAAGGAAAAAAAACAAATGGGCGTTATTGGTTTAAATGGCCTTTTAGACGGTTTTTGTGAGTCAGGTGGGTTCGGATTCACAAAAAAAGTGTGTACGAGAAGGAGGAAAGTTGGAAAAACGTGCAAAAAATGAATGTATAAGGAAAAGAAACAAAAAGGCGGTATTGGTTTAAATGGCCTTTTTAACGATTTTGTGAGTCAGATGGGTTCGGAATCATAAAAAAAGTGTGTACGCGAAGGAGGAAAATTGTTTTGAGTGCAAAAACGTGGAAAAAATGAATGTATAAGGAAAAGAAACAAAAGGGCGGTATTGGTTTAAACGGCTTTTTAGACAGCTTTGTGAGTCAGATGGGTTGGGAATCTTAAAATCAGTGTGTACTCGGAGGAGGAAAGTTGTTTTGAGTGCAAAAACGTGGAAAAAATGAATGTATAGGGAAAAAAACAAAAGGGAGGTATTGGTTTAAATGGTCTTTTAGACGATTTTGTGAGACAGATGGGTTCGGAATCATAAAAACAGTGTGTACGCGAAGGAGGAAAGTTGTCTTGAGTGCTGAAACGTGGAAAAAATAAATGTATAAGGAAAAGAAACAAAAGGGCGGTATTGGTTTAAATGGCTTTTTAGACAGTTTTGTGAGTAAGATGGGTTCGGAATCATAAAAACAGTGTGTACGCGAAGGAGGAAAGTTGTTTTGAGTACAAAAATGTGGAAAAAATGAATGTATAAGGAAAAGAAACAAAAGGGTGGTATTGGTTTAAATGGCCTTTTAGACGGTTTTGTGAGTCAGGTAGGTTCGGAATCATCAGAAAAGTGTGTACAAGAAGGAGTAATGTTGTTTTGAGTGCAAAAACGTGTAAAAAATTAATGTATAACGAAAAAAAAACATAAGGGCGGTATTGGTTTAAATGGCTTTTTAGACAGTTTTGTGATTCAGATGGGTTTGGAATCTTAAAAACAGTGTGTACGCGAAGGAGGAAAGTTGTCTTGAGTGCAAAAACGTGGAAAAAATGAATGTATAAGGAAAAGAAACAAAAGGGAGGTATTGCTTTTAGACGATTTTGTGAGACAGATGGGTTCGGAATCATAAAAACAGTGTGTACGCGAAGGAGGAAAGTTGTCTCGAGTGCAAAAACGTAAGAAAAATGAATGTATAAGGAAAAGAAACAAAAGGGCGGTATTGGTTTAAATGGTCTTTTAGATGATTTTGTGAGTCAGATGGGTTCGGAATCATAAAAACAGTGTGTACGCGAAGGAGGAAAGTTGTCTTGAGTGCAAAAACGTAAGAAAAATGAATGTATAAGGAAAAGAAACAAAAGGGCGGTATTGGTTTAAATAGCTTTTTAGACAGTTTTGTGAGTCAGGTGGGTTCGGAATCTTAAAAATTGTGTGTACGAGAAGGAGGAAAGTTCGAAAAACGTGGAAAAAGTGAATGTATAAGGAAAAGAAACAAAAGGGCGGTATTGGTTTAAATGGCTTTTTAGACAGTTTGTGAGTCAGATGGGTCCGGAATCTTAAAAACAGTGTGTACGCGAAGGAGGAAAGTTGTTTTGAGTGCAAAAACGTAAGAAAAATGAATGTATAAGGAAAAGAAACAAAAGGGAGGTATTGGTTTAAATGGTCTTTTAGATGATTTTGTGAGTCAGATGGGTTTGGAATCATAAAAACAGTGTGTACGCGAAGGAGGAAAGTTGTCTTGAGTGCAAAAACGTAAGAAAAATGAATGCATAAGGAAAAGAAACAAAAGGGCGGTATTGGATTAAATGGCCTTTTTAACGATTTTGTGAGTCAGATGGGTTCGGAATCATAAAAACAGTGTGTACGCGAAGGAGGAAAGTTGTCTTGAGTGCAAAAACGTAAGAAAAATGAATGTATAAGGAAAAGAAACAAAAGGGCGGTATTGGTTTAAATAGCTTTTTAGACAGTTTTGTGAGTCATATGGGTTCGGAATCTTAAAAACAGTGTGTACGAGAAGGAGGAAAGTTCGAAAAACGTGGAAAAAGTGAATGTATAAGGAAAAGAAACAAAAGGGCGGTTTAAATGGCTTTTTAGACAGTTTTGTGAGTCAGATGAGTTCGGAATCATAAAAACAGTGTGTACGCGAAGGAGGAAAGTTGTCTTGAGTGCAAAAACGTAAGAAAAACGAATGCATAAGGAAAAGAAACAAAAGGGCGGAATTGGTTTAAATGGACGTAGACGATTTTGTGAGTCAGATGGGTTCGAAATCATAAAAACAGTGTGTACGCGAAGGAGGAAAGTTCTCTTGGGTGCAAAAACGTAAGAAAAATGAATGCATAAGGAACAAAAGGGCGGTATTGGTTTAAATGGCCTTTTAGGCGGTTTTGTGAGTCAAGTGGGTTCGGAATCATAAAAATTGTGTGTACGAGAAGGAGGAAAGTTCGAAAAACGTGGAAAAAGTGAATGTATAAGGAAAAGAAACAAAAGGGCGGTATTCGTTTAAATGGCTTTTTTAACTATTTTGTGAGTCAGATGGGTTCGGAATCATAAAAAAAGTGTGTACGCGAAGGAGGGAAGTTGTCTTGAGTGCAAAAACGTAAGAAAAATGAATGTATAAGGAAAAGAAACAAAAGGGCGGTATTGGTTTAAATGGCTTTTTAGACAGTTTTGTGAGTCAGATGGGTTCGGAATCTTAAAAACAGTGTGTACACGAAGGAGGAAAGTGGTTTTGAGTGCAAAAACATGAAAAAAATGAATGCATAAGTAAAAGAAACAAAAGGGAGGTATTGGTTTAAATGGTCTTATAGACGATTTTGTGAGTCAGATGAGTTCGGAATCATAAAAACAGTGTGTACGCGAAGGAGGAAAGTTGTCTTGAGTGCAAAAACGTAAGAAAAACGAATGCATAAGGAAAAGAAACAAAAGAGCGGTATTGGTTTAAATGGCTTTTTAGACAGTTTTGTGAGTCAGATGGGTTCGGAATCTTAAAAACAGTGTGTACGCAAAGGAGGAAAGTTGTTTTGAGTGGAAAAACGTTGAAAAAATCAATGTATAAGGAAAAGAAACAAAAGGGAGGTATTGGTTTAAATGGTCTTTTAGATGATTTTGTGAGTCAGATGGGTTTGGAATCATAAAAACAGTGTGTACGCGAAGGAGGAAAGTTGTCTTGAGTGCAAAAACGTAAGAAAAATGAATGCATAAGGAAAAGAAACAAAAGGGCGGTATTGGATTAAATGGCCTTTTTAACGATTTTGTGAGTCAGATGGGTTCGGAATCATAAAAACAGTGTGTACGCGAAGGCGGAAAGTTGTTTTGAGTGCAAAAACGTGGAAAAAATGAATGTATAAGGAAAAGAAACAAAAGGGCGGAATTGGTTTAAATGGACTTGTAGACGATTTTGTGAGTCAGATGGGTTCGAAATCATAAAAACAGTGTGTACGCGAAGGAGGAAAGTTGTCTTGGGTGCAAAAACGTAAGAAAAATGAATGCATAAGGAAAAGACACAAAAGGGCGGTATTGGTTTAAATGGCCTTTTAGGCGGTTTTGTGAGTCAAGTGGGTTCGGAATCATAAAAATTGTGTGTACGAGAAGGAGGAAAGTTCGAAAAACGTGGAAAAAGTGAATGTATGAAACGTGGAAAAAGAAACAAAAGGGAGGTATTAGTTTAAATGGACTTGTAGACGATTTTATGAGTCAGATGGGTTCGAAATCATAAAAACAGTGTGTACGCGAAGGAGGAAAGTTGTCTTGGGTGCAAAAACGTAAGAAAAATGAATGCATAAGGAAAAGAAACAAAAGGGCGGTATTGGTTTAAATGGCTTTTTAGACAGTTTTGTGAGTCAGATGGGTTCGGAATCTTAAAAACAGTGTGTACGCGAAGGAGGAAAGTTGTTTTGAGTGCAAAAACGTGGAAAAAATGAATGTATAAGGAAAAGAAACAAAAGGGCGGAATTGGTTTAAATGGACTTGTAGACGATTTTGTGAGTCAGATGGGTTCGAAATCATAAAAACAGTGTGTACGCTAAGGAGGAAAGTTGTTTTGAGTGCAAAAACGGGGGAAAAATGAATGCATAAGGAAAAGAAACAAAAGGGCGGTATTGGATTAAATGGCCTTTTTAACGATTTTGTGAGTCAGATGGGTTCGGAATCATAAAAGCAGTGTGTACGCGAAGGAGGAAAGTTGTCTTGGGTGCAAAAACGTAAGAAAAATGAATGCATAAGGAAAAGACACAAAAGGGCGGTATTGGATTAAATGGCCTTTTAGGCGGTTTTGTGAGTCAAGTGGGTTCGGAATCATAAAAATTGTGTGTGCGAGAAGGAGGAAAGTTCGAAAAACGTGGAAAAAGTGAATGTATGAAACGTGGAAAAAGAAACAAAAGGGAGGTATTGGTTTAAATGGACTTGTAGACGATTTTGTTAGTCAGATGGGTTCGAAATCATAAAAGCAGTGTGTACGCGAAGGAGGAAAGTTGTTTTGAGTGCAAAAACGTAAGAAAAACGAATGCATAAGGAAAAGAAACAAAAGGGCGGAATTGGTTTAAATGGACTTGTAGACGATTTTGTGAGTCAGATGGGTTCGAAATCATAAAAACAGTGTGTACGCGAAGGAGGAAAGTTGTCTTGAGTGGAAAAACGTGAAAAAAATGAATGCATAAGGAAAAGAAACAAAAGGGCGGTATTGGTTTAAATGGCCTTTTAGGCGGTTTTGTGAGTCAGATGGGTTCGGAATCATAAAAAAAGTGTGTACGAGAAGGGGAAAAACGTGGGAAAAATGAATGGATAAGGAAAAGAAACAAAAGGGCGGTATTGGTTTAAATGGCTTTTTAGACAGTTTTGTGAGTCAGATGGGTTCGGAATCATAAAAAAAGTGTGTACGAGAAGGGGAAAAACGTGGGAAAAATGAATGCATAAGGAAAAGAAACAAAAGGGCGGTATTGGTTTAAATGGCTTTTTAGACAGTTTTGTGAGTCAGATGGGTTCGGAATCTTAAAAACAGTGTGTACGCACAGGAGGAAAGTTGTTTTGAGTGCAAAAACGTTGAAAAAATGAATGTATAAGGAAAAGAAACAAAAGGGAGGTATTCGTTTAAATGGTCTTTTAGACGATTTTGTGAGACAGATGGGTTCGGAATCATAAAAACAGTGTGTACGCGAAGGAGGAAAGTTGTTTTGAGTGCTGAAACGTGGAAAAAATAAATGTATAAGGAAAAGAAACAAAAGGGCGGTATTGGTTTAAATGGCTTTTTAGACAGTTTTGTGAGTAAGATGGGTTCGGAATCATAAAAACAGTGTGTACGCGAAGGAGGAAAGTTGTTTTGAGTACAAAAATGTGGAAAAAATGAATGTATAAGGAAAAGAAACAAAAGGGTGGTATTGGTTTAAATGGCCTTTTAGACGGTTTTGTGAGTCAGGTAGGTTCGGAATCATCAGAAAAGTGTGTACAAGGAGGAATGTTGTTTTGAGTGCAAAAACGTGGAAAAAACGAATGTATAAGGAAAAGAAACAAAAGGGACGTATTGGTTTAAATAGTCTTTTAGACGATTTTGTGAGACAGATGGGTTCGGAATCATAAAAACAGTGTGTACGCGAAGGAGGAAAGTTGTTTTGAGTGCAAAAACGTGTAAAAAATTAATGTATAACGAAAAAAAACATAAGGGCGGTATTGGTTTAAATGGCTTTTTAGACAGTTTTGTGATTCAGATGGGTTTGGAATCTTAAAAACAGTGTGTACGCGAAGGAGGAAAGTTGTCTTGAGTGCAAAAACGTGGAAAAAATGAATGTATAAGGAAAAAAAACATAAGGGAGGTATTGGTTTAAATGGTCTTTTAGACGATTTTGTGAGTCAGATGGGTTCGGAATCATAAAAACAGTGTGTACGCGAAGGAGGAAAGTTGTTTTGAGTGCAAAAACGTGTAAAAAATTAATGTATAACGAAAAAAAAACATAAGGGCGGTATTGGTTTAAATGGCTTTTTAGACAGTTTTGTGATTCAGATGGGTTTGGAATCTTAAAAACAGTGTGTACGCGAAGGAGGAAAGTTGTCTTGAGTGCTAAAACGTGGAAAAAATGAATGTATAAGGAAAAGAAACAAAAGGGAGGTATTGCTTTTAGACGATTTTGTGAGACAGATGGGTTCGGAATCATAAAAACAGTGTGTACGCGAAGGAGGAAAGTTGTTTTGAGTGCCGAAACGTGGAAAAAATGAATGTATAAGGAAAAGAAACAAAAGGGCGGTATTGGTTTAAATGGCCTTTTAGACGGTTTTGTGAGTCAGGTGGGTTCGGAATCGGAATTATCAGAAAAGTGTGTACAAGAAGGAGGAATGTTGTTTTGAGTGCAAAAACGTGGAAAAAATGAATGTATAACGAAAAAAAACATAAGGGCGGTATTGGTTTAAATGGCTTTTTAGACATTTTGTGATTCAGATAGGTTTGGAATCTTAAAAACAGTGTGTACGCGAAGGAGAAAAGTTGTCTTGAGTGCAAAAACGTGGAAAAAATGAATGTATAAGGAAAAGAAACAAATGGGCGGTATTGGTTTAAATGGCCTTTTAGACGGTTTTTGTGAGTCAGGTGGTTCGGATACATAAAAATAGTGTGTACGCGAAGAAGGAAAGTTGTCTTGAGTGCAAAAACGTGGAAAAAATGAATGTATAAGGAAAAAAAACAAATGGGCGTTATTGGTTTAAATGGCCTTTTAGACGGTTTTTGTGAGTCAGGTGGGTTCGGATTCACAAAAAAAGTGTGTACGAGAAGGAGGAAAGTTGGAAAAACGTGCAAAAAATGAATGTATAAGGAAAAGAAACAAAAAGGCGGTATTGGTTTAAATGGCCTTTTTAACGATTTTGTGAGTCAGATGGGTTCGGAATCATAAAAAAAGTGTGTACGCGAAGGAGGAAAATTGTTTTGAGTGCAAAAACGTGGAAAAAATGAATGTATAAGGAAAAGAAACAAAAGGGCGGTATTGGTTTAAACGGCTTTTTAGACAGCTTTGTGAGTCAGATGGGTTGGGAATCTTAAAATCAGTGTGTACTCGGAGGAGGAAAGTTGTTTTGAGTGCAAAAACGTGGAAAAAATGAATGTATAGGGAAAAAAAACAAAAGGGAGGTATTGGTTTAAATGGTCTTTTAGACGATTTTGTGAGACAGATGGGTTCGGAATCATAAAAACAGTGTGTACGCGAAGGAGGAAAGTTGTCTTGAGTGCTGAAACGTGGAAAAAATAAATGTATAAGGAAAAGAAACAAAAGGGCGGTATTGGTTTAAATGGCTTTTTAGACAGTTTTGTGAGTAAGATGGGTTCGGAATCATAAAAACAGTGTGTACGCGAAGGAGGAAAGTTGTTTTGAGTACAAAAATGTGGAAAAAATGAATGTATAAGGAAAAGAAACAAAAGGGTGGTATTGGTTTAAATGGCCTTTTAGACGGTTTTGTGAGTCAGGTAGGTTCGGAATCATCAGAAAAGTGTGTACAAGAAGGAGTAATGTTGTTTTGAGTGCAAAAACGTGTAAAAAATTAATGTATAACGAAAAAAAAACATAAGGGCGGTATTGGTTTAAATGGCTTTTTAGACAGTTTTGTGATTCAGATGGGTTTGGAATCTTAAAAACAGTGTGTACGCGAAGGAGGAAAGTTGTCTTGAGTGCAAAAACGTGGAAAAAATGAATGTATAAGGAAAAGAAACAAAAGGGAGGTATTGCTTTTAGACGATTTTGTGAGACAGATGGGTTCGGAATCATAAAAACAGTGTGTACGCGAAGGAGGAAAGTTGTCTCGAGTGCAAAAACGTAAGAAAAATGAATGTATAAGGAAAAGAAACAAAAGGGCGGTATTGGTTTAAATGGTCTTTTAGATGATTTTGTGAGTCAGATGGGTTCGGAATCATAAAAACAGTGTGTACGCGAAGGAGGAAAGTTGTCTTGAGTGCAAAAACGTAAGAAAAATGAATGTATAAGGAAAAGAAACAAAAGGGCGGTATTGGTTTAAATAGCTTTTTAGACAGTTTTGTGAGTCAGGTGGGTTCGGAATCTTAAAAATTGTGTGTACGAGAAGGAGGAAAGTTCGAAAAACGTGGAAAAAGTGAATGTATAAGGAAAAGAAACAAAAGGGCGGTATTGGTTTAAATGGCTTTTTAGACAGTTTGTGAGTCAGATGGGTCCGGAATCTTAAAAACAGTGTGTACGCGAAGGAGGAAAGTTGTTTTGAGTGCAAAAACGTAAGAAAAATGAATGTATAAGGAAAAGAAACAAAAGGGAGGTATTGGTTTAAATGGTCTTTTAGATGATTTTGTGAGTCAGATGGGTTTGGAATCATAAAAACAGTGTGTACGCGAAGGAGGAAAGTTGTCTTGAGTGCAAAAACGTAAGAAAAATGAATGCATAAGGAAAAGAAACAAAAGGGCGGTATTGGATTAAATGGCCTTTTTAACGATTTTGTGAGTCAGATGGGTTCGGAATCATAAAAACAGTGTGTACGCGAAGGAGGAAAGTTGTCTTGAGTGCAAAAACGTAAGAAAAATGAATGTATAAGGAAAAGAAACAAAAGGGCGGTATTGGTTTAAATAGCTTTTTAGACAGTTTTGTGAGTCATATGGGTTCGGAATCTTAAAAACAGTGTGTACGAGAAGGAGGAAAGTTCGAAAAACGTGGAAAAAGTGAATGTATAAGGAAAAGAAACAAAAGGGCGGTTTAAATGGCTTTTTAGACAGTTTTGTGAGTCAGATGAGTTCGGAATCATAAAAACAGTGTGTACGCGAAGGAGGAAAGTTGTCTTGAGTGCAAAAACGTAAGAAAAACGAATGCATAAGGAAAAGAAACAAAAGGGCGGAATTGGTTTAAATGGACGTAGACGATTTTGTGAGTCAGATGGGTTCGAAATCATAAAAACAGTGTGTACGCGAAGGAGGAAAGTTCTCTTGGGTGCAAAAACGTAAGAAAAATGAATGCATAAGGAACAAAAGGGCGGTATTGGTTTAAATGGCCTTTTAGGCGGTTTTGTGAGTCAAGTGGGTTCGGAATCATAAAAATTGTGTGTACGAGAAGGAGGAAAGTTCGAAAAACGTGGAAAAAGTGAATGTATAAGGAAAAGAAACAAAAGGGCGGTATTCGTTTAAATGGCTTTTTTAACTATTTTGTGAGTCAGATGGGTTCGGAAACATAAAAAAAGTGTGTACGCGAAGGAGGGAAGTTGTCTTGAGTGCAAAAACGTAAGAAAAATGAATGTATAAGGAAAAGAAACAAAAGGGCGGTATTGGTTTAAATGGCTTTTTAGACAGTTTTGTGAGTCAGATGGGTTCGGAATCTTAAAAACAGTGTGTACACGAAGGAGGAAAGTGGTTTTGAGTGCAAAAACATGAAAAAAATGAATGCATAAGTAAAAGAAACAAAAGGGAGGTATTGGTTTAAATGGTCTTATAGACGATTTTGTGAGTCAGATGAGTTCGGAATCATAAAAACAGTGTGTACGCGAAGGAGGAAAGTTGTCTTGAGTGCAAAAACGTAAGAAAAACGAATGCATAAGGAAAAGAAACAAAAGAGCGGTATTGGTTTAAATGGCTTTTTAGACAGTTTTGTGAGTCAGATGGGTTCGGAATCTTAAAAACAGTGTGTACGCAAAGGAGGAAAGTTGTTTTGAGTGGAAAAACGTTGAAAAAATCAATGTATAAGGAAAAGAAACAAAAGGGAGGTATTGGTTTAAATGGTCTTTTAGATGATTTTGTGAGTCAGATGGGTTTGGAATCATAAAAACAGTGTGTACGCGAAGGAGGAAAGTTGTCTTGAGTGCAAAAACGTAAGAAAAATGAATGCATAAGGAAAAGAAACAAAAGGGCGGTATTGGATTAAATGGCCTTTTTAACGATTTTGTGAGTCAGATGGGTTCGGAATCATAAAAACAGTGTGTACGCGAAGGCGGAAAGTTGTTTTGAGTGCAAAAACGTGGAAAAAATGAATGTATAAGGAAAAGAAACAAAAGGGCGGAATTGGTTTAAATGGACTTGTAGACGATTTTGTGAGTCAGATGGGTTCGAAATCATAAAAACAGTGTGTACGCGAAGGAGGAAAGTTGTCTTGGGTGCAAAAACGTAAGAAAAATGAATGCATAAGGAAAAGACACAAAAGGGCGGTATTGGTTTAAATGGCCTTTTAGGCGGTTTTGTGAGTCAAGTGGGTTCGGAATCATAAAAATTGTGTGTACGAGAAGGAGGAAAGTTCGAAAAACGTGGAAAAAGTGAATGTATGAAACGTGGAAAAAGAAACAAAAGGGAGGTATTAGTTTAAATGGACTTGTAGACGATTTTATGAGTCAGATGGGTTCGAAATCATAAAAACAGTGTGTACGCGAAGGAGGAAAGTTGTCTTGGGTGCAAAAACGTAAGAAAAATGAATGCATAAGGAAAAGAAACAAAAGGGCGGTATTGGTTTAAATGGCTTTTTAGACAGTTTTGTGAGTCAGATGGGTTCGGAATCTTAAAAACAGTGTGTACGCGAAGGAGGAAAGTTGTTTTGAGTGCAAAAACGTGGAAAAAATGAATGTATAAAGAAAAGAAACAAAAGGGCGGAATTGGTTTAAATGGACTTGTAGACGATTTTGTGAGTCAGATGGGTTCGAAATCATAAAAACAGTGTGTACGCTAAGGAGGAAAGTTGTTTTGAGTGCAAAAACGGGGGAAAAATGAATGCATAAGGAAAAGAAACAAAAGGGCGGTATTGGATTAAATGGCCTTTTTAACGATTTTGTGAGTCAGATGGGTTCGGAATCATAAAAGCAGTGTGTACGCGAAGGAGGAAAGTTGTCTTGGGTGCAAAAACGTAAGAAAAATGAATGCATAAGGAAAAGACACAAAAGGGCGGTATTGGATTAAATGGCCTTTTAGGCGGTTTTGTGAGTCAAGTGGGTTCGGAATCATAAAAATTGTGTGTGCGAGAAGGAGGAAAGTTCGAAAAACGTGGAAAAAGTGAATGTATGAAACGTGGAAAAAGAAACAAAAGGGAGGTATTGGTTTAAATGGACTTGTAGACGATTTTGTGAGTCAGATGGGTTCGAAATCATAAAAGCAGTGTGTACGCGAAGGAGGAAAGTTGTTTTGAGTGCAAAAACGTAAGAAAAACGAATGCATAAGGAAAAGAAACAAAAGGGCGGAATTGGTTTAAATGGACTTGTAGACGATTTTGTGAGTCAGATGGGTTCGAAATCATAAAAACAGTGTGTACGCGAAGGAGGAAAGTTGTCTTGAGTGGAAAAACGTGAAAAAAATGAATGCATAAGGAAAAGAAACAAAAGGGCGGTATTGGTTTAAATGGCCTTTTAGGCGGTTTTGTGAGTCAGATGGGTTCGGAATCATAAAAAAAGTGTGTACGAGAAGGGGAAAAACGTGGGAAAAATGAATGGATAAGGAAAAGAAACAAAAGGGCGGTATTGGTTTAAATGGCTTTTTAGACAGTTTTGTGAGTCAGATGGGTTCGGAATCATAAAAAAAGTGTGTACGAGAAGGGGAAAAACGTGGGAAAAATGAATGCATAAGGAAAAGAAACAAAAGGGCGGTATTGGTTTAAATGGCTTTTTAGACAGTTTTGTGAGTCAGATGGGTTCGGAATCTTAAAAACAGTGTGTACGCACAGGAGGAAAGTTGTTTTGAGTGCAAAAACGTTGAAAAAATGAATGTATAAGGAAAAGAAACAAAAGGGAGGTATTCGTTTAAATGGTCTTTTAGACGATTTTGTGAGACAGATGGGTTCGGAATCATAAAAACAGTGTGTACGCGAAGGAGGAAAGTTGTTTTGAGTGCTGAAACGTGGAAAAAATAAATGTATAAGGAAAAGAAACAAAAGGGCGGTATTGGTTTAAATGGCTTTTTAGACAGTTTTGTGAGTAAGATGGGTTCGGAATCATAAAAACAGTGTGTACGCGAAGGAGGAAAGTTGTTTTGAGTACAAAAATGTGGAAAAAATGAATGTATAAGGAAAAGAAACAAAAGGGTGGTATTGGTTTAAATGGCCTTTTAGACGGTTTTGTGAGTCAGGTAGGTTCGGAATCATCAGAAAAGTGTGTACAAGGAGGAATGTTGTTTTGAGTGCAAAAACGTGGAAAAAACGAATGTATAAGGAAAAGAAACAAAAGGGACGTATTGGTTTAAATAGTCTTTTAGACGATTTTGTGAGACAGATGGGTTCGGAATCATAAAAACAGTGTGTACGCGAAGGAGGAAAGTTGTTTTGAGTGCAAAAACGTGTAAAAAATTAATGTATAACGAAAAAAAACATAAGGGCGGTATTGGTTTAAATGGCTTTTTAGACAGTTTTGTGATTCAGATGGGTTTGGAATCTTAAAAACAGTGTGTACGCGAAGGAGGAAAGTTGTCTTGAGTGCAAAAACGTGGAAAAAATGAATGTATAAGGAAAAAAAACATAAGGGAGGTATTGGTTTAAATGGTCTTTTAGACGATTTTGTGAGTCAGATGGGTTCGGAATCATAAAAACAGTGTGTACGCGAAGGAGGAAAGTTGTTTTGAGTGCAAAAACGTGTAAAAAATTAATGTATAACGAAAAAAAAACATAAGGGCGGTATTGGTTTAAATGGCTTTTTAGACAGTTTTGTGATTCAGATGGGTTTGGAATCTTAAAAACAGTGTGTACGCGAAGGAGGAAAGTTGTCTTGAGTGCTAAAACGTGGAAAAAATGAATGTATAAGGAAAAGAAACAAAAGGGAGGTATTGCTTTTAGACGATTTTGTGAGACAGATGGGTTCGGAATCATAAAAACAGTGTGTACGCGAAGGAGGAAAGTTGTTTTGAGTGCCGAAACGTGGAAAAAATGAATGTATAAGGAAAAGAAACAAAAGGGCGGTATTGGTTTAAATGGCCTTTTAGACGGTTTTGTGAGTCAGGTGGGTTCGGAATCGGAATTATCAGAAAAGTGTGTACAAGAAGGAGGAATGTTGTTTTGAGTGCAAAAACGTGGAAAAAATGAATGTATAACGAAAAAAAACATAAGGGCGGTATTGGTTTAAATGGCTTTTTAGACATTTTGTGATTCAGATAGGTTTGGAATCTTAAAAACAGTGTGTACGCGAAGGAGAAAAGTTGTCTTGAGTGCAAAAACGTGGAAAAAATGAATGTATAAGGAAAAGAAACAAATGGGCGGTATTGGTTTAAATGGCCTTTTAGACGGTTTTTGTGAGTCAGGTGGTTCGGATACATAAAAATAGTGTGTACGCGAAGAAGGAAAGTTGTCTTGAGTGCAAAAACGTGGAAAAAATGAATGTATAAGGAAAAAAAACAAATGGGCGTTATTGGTTTAAATGGCCTTTTAGACGGTTTTTGTGAGTCAGGTGGGTTCGGATTCACAAAAAAAGTGTGTACGAGAAGGAGGAAAGTTGGAAAAACGTGCAAAAAATGAATGTATAAGGAAAAGAAACAAAAAGGCGGTATTGGTTTAAATGGCCTTTTTAACGATTTTGTGAGTCAGATGGGTTCGGAATCATAAAAAAAGTGTGTACGCGAAGGAGGAAAATTGTTTTGAGTGCAAAAACGTGGAAAAAATGAATGTATAAGGAAAAGAAACAAAAGGGCGGTATTGGTTTAAACGGCTTTTTAGACAGCTTTGTGAGTCAGATGGGTTGGGAATCTTAAAATCAGTGTGTACTCGGAGGAGGAAAGTTGTTTTGAGTGCAAAAACGTGGAAAAAATGAATGTATAGGGAAAAAAAACAAAAGGGAGGTATTGGTTTAAATGGTCTTTTAGACGATTTTGTGAGACAGATGGGTTCGGAATCATAAAAACAGTGTGTACGCGAAGGAGGAAAGTTGTCTTGAGTGCTGAAACGTGGAAAAAATAAATGTATAAGGAAAAGAAACAAAAGGGCGGTATTGGTTTAAATGGCTTTTTAGACAGTTTTGTGAGTAAGATGGGTTCGGAATCATAAAAACAGTGTGTACGCGAAGGAGGAAAGTTGTTTTGAGTACAAAAATGTGGAAAAAATGAATGTATAAGGAAAAGAAACAAAAGGGTGGTATTGGTTTAAATGGCCTTTTAGACGGTTTTGTGAGTCAGGTAGGTTCGGAATCATCAGAAAAGTGTGTACAAGAAGGAGTAATGTTGTTTTGAGTGCAAAAACGTGTAAAAAATTAATGTATAACGAAAAAAAAACATAAGGGCGGTATTGGTTTAAATGGCTTTTTAGACAGTTTTGTGATTCAGATGGGTTTGGAATCTTAAAAACAGTGTGTACGCGAAGGAGGAAAGTTGTCTTGAGTGCAAAAACGTGGAAAAAATGAATGTATAAGGAAAAGAAACAAAAGGGAGGTATTGCTTTTAGACGATTTTGTGAGACAGATGGGTTCGGAATCATAAAAACAGTGTGTACGCGAAGGAGGAAAGTTGTTTTGAGTGCCGAAACGTGGAAAAAATTAATGTATAACGAAAAAAAACATAAGGGCGGTATTGGTTTAAATGGCTTTTTAGACATTTTGTGATTCAGATGGGTTTGGAATCTTAAAAACAGTGTGTACGCGAAGGAGAAAAGTTGTCTTGAGTGCAAAAACGTGGAAAAAATGAATGTATAAGGAAAAGAAACAAATGGGCGGTATTGGTTTAAATGGTCTTTTAGACGATTTTGTGAGACAGATGGGTTCGGAATCATAAAAACAGTGTGTACGCGAAGGAGGAAAGTTGTTTTGAGTGCAAAAGCGTGGAAAAAATTAATGTATAACGAAAAAAAATATAAGGGCGGTATTGGTTTAAATGGTTTTTTAGACAGTTTTGTGATTCAGATGGGTTTGGAATCTTAAAAACAGTGTGTACGCGAAGGAGGAAAGTTGTCTTGAGTGCAAAAATGTGGAAAAAATGAATGTATAAGGAAAAGAAACAAAAGGGAGGTATTCGTTTAAATGGTCTTTTAGACGATTTTGTGAGACAGATGGGTTCGGAATCATAAAAACAGTGTGTACGCGAAGGAGGAAAGTTGTTTTGAGTGCAAAAACGTGGAAAAAATTAATGTATAACGAAAAAAACATAAGGGCGGTATTGGTTTAAATGGCTTTTTAGACAGTTTTGTGATTCAGATGGGTTTGGAATCTTAAAGACAGTGTGTACGCGAAGGAGGAAAGTTGTCTTGAGTGCAAAAACGTGGAAAAAATGAATGTATAAAGAAATGAAACAAAAGGGAGGTATTGGTTTAAATGGTCTTTTAGACGATTTTGTGAGACAGATGGGTTCGGAATCATAAAAACAGTGTGTACGCGAAGGAGGAAAGTTGTTTTGAGTGCTGAAACGTGGAAAAAATAAATGTATAAGGAAAAGAAACAAAAGGGCGGTATTGGTTTAAATGGCTTTTTAGACAGTTTTGTGAGTAAGATGGGTTCGGAATCATAAAAACAGTGTGTACGCGAAGGAGGAAAGTTGTTTTGAGTACAAAAATGTGGAAAAAATGAATGTATAAGGAAAAGAAACAAAAGGGTGGTATTGGTTTAAATGGCCTTTTAGACGGTTTTGTGAGTCAGGTAGGTTCGGAATCATCAGAAAAGTGTGTACAAGGAGGAATGTTGTTTTGAGTGCAAAAACGTGGAAAAAACGAATGTATAAGGAAAAGAAACAAAAGGGACGTATTGGTTTAAATAGTCTTTTAGACGATTTTGTGAGACAGATGGGTTCGGAATCATAAAAACAGTGTGTACGCGAAGGAGGAAAGTTGTTTTGAGTGCAAAAACGTGTAAAAAATTAATGTATAACGAAAAAAAACATAAGGGCGGTATTGGTTTAAATGGCTTTTTAGACAGTTTTGTGATTCAGATGGGTTTGGAATCTTAAAAACAGTGTGTACGCGAAGGAGGAAAGTTGTCTTGAGTGCAAAAACGTGGAAAAAATGAATGTATAAGGAAAAAAAACATAAGGGAGGTATTGGTTTAAATGGTCTTTTAGACGATTTTGTGAGTCAGATGGGTTCGGAATCATAAAAACAGTGTGTACGCGAAGGAGGAAAGTTGTTTTGAGTGCAAAAACGTGTAAAAAATTAATGTATAACGAAAAAAAAACATAAGGGCGGTATTGGTTTAAATGGCTTTTTAGACAGTTTTGTGATTCAGATGGGTTTGGAATCTTAAAAACAGTGTGTACGCGAAGGAGGAAAGTTGTCTTGAGTGCTAAAACGTGGAAAAAATGAATGTATAAGGAAAAGAAACAAAAGGGAGGTATTGCTTTTAGACGATTTTGTGAGACAGATGGGTTCGGAATCATAAAAACAGTGTGTACGCGAAGGAGGAAAGTTGTTTTGAGTGCCGAAACGTGGAAAAAATGAATGTATAAGGAAAAGAAACAAAAGGGCGGTATTGGTTTAAATGGCCTTTTAGACGGTTTTGTGAGTCAGGTGGGTTCGGAATCGGAATTATCAGAAAAGTGTGTACAAGAAGGAGGAATGTTGTTTTGAGTGCAAAAACGTGGAAAAAATGAATGTATAACGAAAAAAAACATAAGGGCGGTATTGGTTTAAATGGCTTTTTAGACATTTTGTGATTCAGATAGGTTTGGAATCTTAAAAACAGTGTGTACGCGAAGGAGAAAAGTTGTCTTGAGTGCAAAAACGTGGAAAAAATGAATGTATAAGGAAAAGAAACAAATGGGCGGTATTGGTTTAAATGGCCTTTTAGACGGTTTTTGTGAGTCAGGTGGTTCGGATACATAAAAATAGTGTGTACGCGAAGAAGGAAAGTTGTCTTGAGTGCAAAAACGTGGAAAAAATGAATGTATAAGGAAAAAAAACAAATGGGCGTTATTGGTTTAAATGGCCTTTTAGACGGTTTTTGTGAGTCAGGTGGGTTCGGATTCACAAAAAAAGTGTGTACGAGAAGGAGGAAAGTTGGAAAAACGTGCAAAAAATGAATGTATAAGGAAAAGAAACAAAAAGGCGGTATTGGTTTAAATGGCCTTTTTAACGATTTTGTGAGTCAGATGGGTTCGGAATCATAAAAAAAGTGTGTACGCGAAGGAGGAAAATTGTTTTGAGTGCAAAAACGTGGAAAAAATGAATGTATAAGGAAAAGAAACAAAAGGGCGGTATTGGTTTAAACGGCTTTTTAGACAGCTTTGTGAGTCAGATGGGTTGGGAATCTTAAAATCAGTGTGTACTCGGAGGAGGAAAGTTGTTTTGAGTGCAAAAACGTGGAAAAAATGAATGTATAGGGAAAAAAAACAAAAGGGAGGTATTGGTTTAAATGGTCTTTTAGACGATTTTGTGAGACAGATGGGTTCGGAATCATAAAAACAGTGTGTACGCGAAGGAGGAAAGTTGTTTTGAGTGCAAAAACGTGTAAAAAATTAATGTATAACGAAAAAAAAACATAAGGGCGGTATTGGTTTAAATGGCTTTTTAGACAGTTTTGTGATTCAGATGGGTTTGGAATCTTAAAAACAGTGTGTACGCGAAGGAGGAAAGTTGTCTTGAGTGCTAAAACGTGGAAAAAATGAATGTATAAGGAAAAGAAACAAAAGGGAGGTATTGCTTTTAGACGATTTTGTGAGACAGATGGGTTCGGAATCATAAAAACAGTGTGTACGCGAAGGAGGAAAGTTGTTTTGAGTGCCGAAACGTGGAAAAAATGAATGTATAAGGAAAAGAAACAAAAGGGCGGTATTGGTTTAAATGGCCTTTTAGACGGTTTTGTGAGTCAGGTGGGTTCGGAATCGGAATTATCAGAAAAGTGTGTACAAGAAGGAGGAATGTTGTTTTGAGTGCAAAAACGTGGAAAAAATGAATGTATAACGAAAAAAAACATAAGGGCGGTATTGGTTTAAATGGCTTTTTAGACATTTTGTGATTCAGATAGGTTTGGAATCTTAAAAACAGTGTGTACGCGAAGGAGAAAAGTTGTCTTGAGTGCAAAAACGTGGAAAAAATGAATGTATAAGGAAAAGAAACAAATGGGCGGTATTGGTTTAAATGGCCTTTTAGACGGTTTTTGTGAGTCAGGTGGTTCGGATACATAAAAATAGTGTGTACGCGAAGAAGGAAAGTTGTCTTGAGTGCAAAAACGTGGAAAAAATGAATGTATAAGGAAAAAAAACAAATGGGCGTTATTGGTTTAAATGGCCTTTTAGACGGTTTTTGTGAGTCAGGTGGGTTCGGATTCACAAAAAAAGTGTGTACGAGAAGGAGGAAAGTTGGAAAAACGTGCAAAAAATGAATGTATAAGGAAAAGAAACAAAAAGGCGGTATTGGTTTAAATGGCCTTTTTAACGATTTTGTGAGTCAGATGGGTTCGGAATCATAAAAAAAGTGTGTACGCGAAGGAGGAAAATTGTTTTGAGTGCAAAAACGTGGAAAAAATGAATGTATAAGGAAAAGAAACAAAAGGGCGGTATTGGTTTAAACGGCTTTTTAGACAGCTTTGTGAGTCAGATGGGTTGGGAATCTTAAAATCAGTGTGTACTCGGAGGAGGAAAGTTGTTTTGAGTGCAAAAACGTGGAAAAAATGAATGTATAGGGAAAAAAAACAAAAGGGAGGTATTGGTTTAAATGGTCTTTTAGACGATTTTGTGAGACAGATGGGTTCGGAATCATAAAAACAGTGTGTACGCGAAGGAGGAAAGTTGTCTTGAGTGCTGAAACGTGGAAAAAATAAATGTATAAGGAAAAGAAACAAAAGGGCGGTATTGGTTTAAATGGCTTTTTAGACAGTTTTGTGAGTAAGATGGGTTCGGAATCATAAAAACAGTGTGTACGCGAAGGAGGAAAGTTGTTTTGAGTACAAAAATGTGGAAAAAATGAATGTATAAGGAAAAGAAACAAAAGGGAGGTATTGGTTTAAATGGCTTTTTATACAGTTTTGTGAGTCAGGTAGGTTCGGAATCATCAGAAAAGTGTGTACAAGGAGGAATGTTGTTTTGAGTGCAAAAACGTGGAAAAAACGAATGTATAAGGAAAAGAAACAAAAGGGACGTATTGGTTTAAATAGTCTTTTAGACGATTTTGTGAGACAGATGGGTTCGGAATCATAAAAACAGTGTGTACGCGAAGGAGGAAAGTTGTTTTGAGTGCAAAAACGTGTAAAAAATTAATGTATAACGAAAAAAAAACATAAGGGCGGTATTGGTTTAAATGGCTTTTTAGACAGTTTTGTGATTCAGATGGGTTTGGAATCTTAAAAACAGTGTGTACGAGAAGGAGGAAAGTTGTCTTCAGTGCAAAAACGTGGAAAAAATGAATGTATAAGGAAAAGAAACAAAAGGGAGGTATTGCTTTTAGACGATTTTGTGAGACAGATGGGTTCGGAATCATAAAAACAGTGTGTACGCGAAGGAGGAAAGTTGTTTTGAGTGCCGAAACGTGGAAAAAATGAATGTATAAGGAAAAGAAACAAAAGGGCGGTATTGGTTTAAATGGCCTTTTAGACGGTTTTGTGAGTCAGGTGGGTTCGGAATCGGAATTATCAGAAAAGTGTGTACAAGAAGGAGGAATGTTGTTTTGAGTGCAAAAACGTGGAAAAAATGAATGTATAAGAAAAAGAAACAAAAGGGAGGTATTGGTTAAAATGGTCTTTTAGGCGATTTTGTGAGTCAGATTTGTTCGGAAACATAAAAACAGTGTGTACGCGAAGGAGGAAAGTTGTTTTGAGTGCAAAAACGTGGAAAAAATTAATGTATAACGAAAAAAAACATAAGGGCGGTATTGGTTTAAATGGCTTTTTAGACATTTTGTGATTCAGATGGGTTTGGAATCTTAAAAACAGTGTGTACGCGAAGGAGAAAAGTTGTCTTGAGTGCAAAAACGTGGAAAAAATGAATGTATAAGGAAAAGAAACAAATGGGCGGTATTGGTTTAAATGGCCTTTTAGACGGTTTTTGTGAGTCAGATGGGTTCGGAATCATAAAAAAAGTGTGTACGCGAAGGAGGAAAATTTTTTTGAGTGCAAAAACGTGGAAAAAATGAATGTATAAGGAAAAGAAAGAAAAGGGTGGTATTGGTTTAAATGTACTTTTAGACGGTTTTGTGAGTCAGGTAGGTTCGGAATCATCAGAAAAGTGTGTACAAGAAGGAGTAATGTTGTTTTGAGTGCAAAAACGTGGAAAAAAATGAATGTATAAGGAAAAGAAACAAAAGGTAGGTATTGGTTTAAATGGCTTTTTAGACAGTTTTGTGATTCAGATGGGTTTGGAATCTTAAAAACAGTGTGTACGCGAAGGAGGAAAGTTGTCTTGAGTGCAAAAACGTGGAAAAAGTGAATGTATAAGGAAAAGAAACAAAAGGCAGGTATTGGTTTAAATGGTCTTTTAGACGATTTTGTGAGTCAGATGGGTTCGGAATCATAAAAATAGTGTGTACGCGAAGGAGGAAAGTTGTCTTGAGTGCAAAAACGTGGAAAAAATGAATGTATAAAGAAAAGAAACAAAAGGGAGGCATTGGTTTAAATGGTCTTTTAGACAATTTTGTGAGACTGATGGGTTCGGAATTATAAAAACAGTGTGTACGCGAAGGAGGAAAGTTGTTTTGAGTGCCGAAACGTGGAAAAAATAAATGTATAAGGAAAAGAAACAAAAGGGCGGTATTGGTTTAAATGGCTTTTTAGACAGTTTTGTGAGTAAGATGGGTTCGGAATCATAAAAACAGTGTGTACGCGAAGGAGGAAAGTTGTTTTGAGTACAAAAATGTGGAAAAAATGAATGTATAAGGAAAAGAAACAAAAGGGTGGTATTGGTTTAAATGGCCTTTTAGACGGTTTTGTGAGTCAGGTAGGTTCGGAATCATCAGAAAAGTGTGTACAAGGAGGAATGTTGTTTTGAGTGCAAAAACGTGGAAAAAACGAATGTATAAGGAAAAGAAACAAAAGGGACGTATTGGTTTAAATAGTCTTTTAGACGATTTTGTGAGACAGATGGGTTCGGAATCATAAAAACAGTGTGTACGCGAAGGAGGAAAGTTGTTTTGAGTGCAAAAACGTGTAAAAAATTAATGTATAACGAAAAAAAACATAAGGGCGGTATTGGTTTAAATGGCTTTTTAGACAGTTTTGTGATTCAGATGGGTTTGGAATCTTAAAAACAGTGTGTACGCGAAGGAGGAAAGTTGTCTTGAGTGCAAGAACGTGGAAAAAATGAATGTATAAGGAAAAAAAACATAAGGGAGGTATTGGTTTAAATGGTCTTTTAGACGATTTTGTGAGTCAGATGGGTTCGGAATCATAAAAACAGTGTGTACGCGAAGGAGGAAAGTTGTTTTGAGTGCAAAAACGTGTAAAAAATTAATGTATAACGAAAAAAAAAACATAAGGGAGGTATTGGTTTAAATGGTCTTTTAGACGATTTTGTGAGTCAGATGGGTTCGGAATCATAAAAATAGTGTGTACGCGAAAGAGGAAAGTTGTCTTGAGTGCAAAAACGTGGAAAAAATGAATGTATAAAGAAAAGAAACAAAAGGGAGGCATTGGTTTAAATGGTCTTTTAGACGATTTTGTGAGACTGATGGGTTCGGAATTATAAAAACAGTGTGTACGCGAAGGAGGAAAGTTGTTTTGAGTGCCGAAACGTGGAAAAAATAAATGTATAAGGAAAAGAAACAAAAGGGCGGTATTGGTTTAAATGGCTTTTTAGACAGTTTTGTGAGTAAGATGGGTTCGGAATCATAAAAATAGTGTGTACGCGAAGGAGGAAAGTTGTTTTGAGTACAAAAATGTGGAAAAAATGAATGTATAAGGAAAAGAAACAAATGGGCGGTATTGGTTTAAATGGCCTTTTAGACGGTTTTTGTGAGTCAGGTGGGTTCGGATTCATAAAAAAAGTGTGTACGAGAAGGAGGAAAGTTGGAAAAACGTGGAAAAAGTGAATGTATAAGGAAAAGAAACAAAAGGGCGGTATTGGTTTAAATGGCCTTTTAGACGGTTTTGTGAGTCAGGTAGGTTCGGAATCATCAGAAAAGTGTGTACAAGGAGGAATGTTGTTTTGAGTGCAAAAACGTGGAAAAAACGAATGTATAAGGAAAAGAAACAAAAGGGAGGTATTGGTTTAAATGGTCTTTTAGACGATTTTGTGAGTCAGATGGGTTCGGAATCATAAAAACAGTGTGTACGCGAAGGAGGAAAGTTGTCTTGAGTGCAAAAACGTGGAAAAAATGAATGTATAAGGAAAAGAAACATAAGGGAGGTATTGGTTTAAATGGTCTTTTAGACGATTTTCGGAGTCAGATGGGTTCGGAATCATAAAAACAGTGTGTACGCGAAGGAGGAAAGTTGTTTTGAGTGCAAAAACGTGTAAAAAATTAATGTATAACGAAAAAAAAACATAAGGGCGGTATTGGTTTAAATGGCTTTTTAGACAGTTTTGTGATTCAGATGGGTTTGGAATCTTAAAAACAGTGTGTACGCGAAGGAGGAAAGTTGTCTTGAGTGCAAAAACGTGGAAAAATGAATGTATAAGGAAAAGAAACAAAAGGGAGGTATTGCTTTTAGACGATTTTGTGAGACAGATGGGTTCGGAATCATAAAAACAGTGTGTACAAGAAGGAGGAATGTTGTTTTGAGTGCAAAAACGTGGGAAAAATGAATGTATAAGAAAAAGAAACAAAAGGGAGGTATTGGTTTAAATGGTCTTTTAGGCGATTTTGTGAGTCAGATGGGTTCGGAAACATAAAAACAGTGTGTACGCGAAGGAGGAAAGTTGTTTTGAGTGCAAAAACGTGGAAAAAATTAATGTATAACGAAAAAAAACATAAGGGCGGTATTGGTTTAAATGGCTTTTTAGACATTTTGTGATTCAGATGGGTTTGGAATCTTAAAAACAGTGTGTACGCAAAGGAGAAAAGATGTCTTGAGTGCAAAAACGTGGAAAAAATGAATGTATAAGGAAAAGAAACAAATGGGCGGTATTGGTTTAAATGGCCTTTTAGACGGTTTTTGTGAGTCAGGTGGTTCGGATACATAAAAATAGTGTGTACGCGAAGGAGGAAAGTTGTCTTGAGTGCAAAAACGTGGAAAAAATGAATGTATAAGGAAAAGAAAGAAATGGGCGTTATTGGTTTAAATGGCCTTTTAGACGGTTTTTGTGAGTCAGGTGGGTTCGGATTCACAAAAAAAGTGTGTACGAGAAGGAGGAAAGTTGGAAAAACGTGCAATAAATGAATGTATAAGGAAAAGAAACATAAGGGAGGTATTGGTTTAAATGGCCTTTTTAACGATTTTGTGAGTCAGATGGGTTCGGAATCATAAAAAAAGTGTGTACGCGAAGGAGGAAAGTTGTTTTGAGTGCAAAAACGTGGAAAAAATGAATGTATAACGAAAAGAAACAAAAGGGCGGTATTGGTTTAAACGGCTTTTTAGACAGCTTTGTGAGTCAGATGGGTTGGGAATCTTAAAAACAGTGTGTACTCGGAGGAGGAAAGTTGTTTTGAGTGCAAAAACGTGGAAAAAATGAATGTATAACGAAAAGAAACAAAAGGGCGATATTGGTTTAAACGGCTTTTTAGACAGCTTTGTGAGTCAGATGGGTTGGGAATCTTAAAAACAGTGTGTAGGAGGAGGAGGAGGAAAGTTGTTTTGAGTGCAAAAACGTGGAAAAAATGAATGTATAGGGAAAAAAAACAAAAGGGAGGTATTGGTTTAAATGGTCTTTTAGACGATTTTGTGAGACAGATGGGTTCGGAATCATAAAAAAAGTGTGTACTCGGAGGAGGAAAGTTGTTTTGAGTGCAAAAACGTGGAAAAAATGAATGTATAGGGAAAAAAAACAAAAGGGAGGTATTGGTTTAAATGGTCTTTTAGACGATTTTGTGAGACAGATGGGTTCGGAATCATAAAAACAGTGTGTACGCGAAGGAGGAAAGTTGTCTTGAGTGCTGAAACGTGGAAAAAATAAATGTATAAGGAAAAGAAACAAAAGGGCGGTATTGGTTTAAATGGCTTTTTAGACAGTTTTGTGAGTAAGATGGGTTCGGAATCATAAAAACAGTGTGTACGCGAAGGAGGAAAGTTGTTTTGAGTACAAAAATGTGGAAAAAATGAATGTATAAGGAAAAGAAACAAAAGGGTGGTATTGGTTTAAATGGCCTTTTAGACGGTTTTGTGAGTCAGGTAGGTTCGGAATCATCAGAAAAGTGTGTACAAGAAGGAGTAATGTTGTTTTGAGTGCAAAAACGTGGAAAAAAATGAATGTATAAGGAAAAGAAACAAAAGGGAGGTATTGGTTTAAATGGCTTTTTATACAGTTTTGTGAGTCAGGTAGGTTCGGAATCATCAGAAAAGTGTGTACAAGGAGGAATGTTGTTTTGAGTGCAAAAACGTGGAAAAAACGAATGTATAAGGAAAAGAAACAAAAGGGACGTATTGGTTTAAATAGTCTTTTAGACGATTTTGTGAGACAGATGGGTTCGGAATCATAAAAACAGTGTGTACGCGAAGGAGGAAAGTTGTTTTGAGTGCAAAAACGTGTAAAAAATTAATGTATAACGAAAAAAAAACATAAGGGCGGTATTGGTTTAAATGGCTTTTTAGACAGTTTTGTGATTCAGATGGGTTTGGAATCTTAAAAACAGTGTGTACGCGAAGGAGGAAAGTTGTCTTCAGTGCAAAAACGTGGAAAAAATGAATGTATAAGGAAAAGAAACAAAAGGGAGGTATTGCTTTTAGACGATTTTGTGAGACAGATGGGTTCGGAATCATAAAAACAGTGTGTACGCGAAGGAGGAAAGTTGTTTTGAGTGCCGAAACGTGGAAAAAATGAATGTATAAGGAAAAGAAACAAAAGGGCGGTATTGGTTTAAATGGCCTTTTAGACGGTTTTGTGAGTCAGGTGGGTTCGGAATCGGAATTATCAGAAAAGTGTGTACAAGAAGGAGGAATGTTGTTTTGAGTGCAAAAACGTGGAAAAAATGAATGTATAAGAAAAAGAAACAAAAGGGAGGTATTGGTTAAAATGGTCTTTTAGGCGATTTTGTGAGTCAGATTTGTTCGGAAACATAAAAACAGTGTGTACGCGAAGGAGGAAAGTTGTTTTGAGTGCAAAAACGTGGAAAAAATTAATGTATAACGAAAAAAAACATAAGGGCGGTATTGGTTTAAATGGCTTTTTAGACATTTTGTGATTCAGATGGGTTTGGAATCTTAAAAACAGTGTGTACGCGAAGGAGAAAAGTTGTCTTGAGTGCAAAAACGTGGAAAAAATGAATGTATAAGGAAAAGAAACAAATGGGCGGTATTGGTTTAAATGGCCTTTTAGACGGTTTTTGTGAGTCAGATGGGTTCGGAATCATAAAAAAAGTGTGTACGCGAAGGAGGAAAATTTTTTTGAGTGCAAAAACGTGGAAAAAATGAATGTATAAGGAAAAGAAAGAAAAGGGTGGTATTGGTTTAAATGTACTTTTAGACGGTTTTGTGAGTCAGGTAGGTTCGGAATCATCAGAAAAGTGTGTACAAGAAGGAGTAATGTTGTTTTGAGTGCAAAAACGTGGAAAAAAATGAATGTATAAGGAAAAGAAACAAAAGGTAGGTATTGGTTTAAATGGCTTTTTAGACAGTTTTGTGATTCAGATGGGTTTGGAATCTTAAAAACAGTGTGTACGCGAAGGAGGAAAGTTGTCTTGAGTGCAAAAACGTGGAAAAAGTGAATGTATAAGGAAAAGAAACAAAAGGCAGGTATTGGTTTAAATGGTCTTTTAGACGATTTTGTGAGTCAGATGGGTTCGGAATCATAAAAATAGTGTGTACGCGAAGGAGGAAAGTTGTCTTGAGTGCAAAAACGTGGAAAAAATGAATGTATAAAGAAAAGAAACAAAAGGGAGGCATTGGTTTAAATGGTCTTTTAGACAATTTTGTGAGACTGATGGGTTCGGAATTATAAAAACAGTGTGTACGCGAAGGAGGAAAGTTGTTTTGAGTGCCGAAACGTGGAAAAAATAAATGTATAAGGAAAAGAAACAAAAGGGCGGTATTGGTTTAAATGGCTTTTTAGACAGTTTTGTGAGTAAGATGGGTTCGGAATCATAAAAACAGTGTGTACGCGAAGGAGGAAAGTTGTTTTGAGTACAAAAATGTGGAAAAAATGAATGTATAAGGAAAAGAAACAAAAGGGTGGTATTGGTTTAAATGGCCTTTTAGACGGTTTTGTGAGTCAGGTAGGTTCGGAATCATCAGAAAAGTGTGTACAAGGAGGAATGTTGTTTTGAGTGCAAAAACGTGGAAAAAACGAATGTATAAGGAAAAGAAACAAAAGGGACGTATTGGTTTAAATAGTCTTTTAGACGATTTTGTGAGACAGATGGGTTCGGAATCATAAAAACAGTGTGTACGCGAAGGAGGAAAGTTGTTTTGAGTGCAAAAACGTGTAAAAAATTAATGTATAACGAAAAAAAACATAAGGGCGGTATTGGTTTAAATGGCTTTTTAGACAGTTTTGTGATTCAGATGGGTTTGGAATCTTAAAAACAGTGTGTACGCGAAGGAGGAAAGTTGTCTTGAGTGCAAGAACGTGGAAAAAATGAATGTATAAGGAAAAAAAACATAAGGGAGGTATTGGTTTAAATGGTCTTTTAGACGATTTTGTGAGTCAGATGGGTTCGGAATCATAAAAACAGTGTGTACGCGAAGGAGGAAAGTTGTTTTGAGTGCAAAAACGTGTAAAAAATTAATGTATAACGAAAAAAAAAACATAAGGGAGGTATTGGTTTAAATGGTCTTTTAGACGATTTTGTGAGTCAGATGGGTTCGGAATCATAAAAATAGTGTGTACGCGAAAGAGGAAAGTTGTCTTGAGTGCAAAAACGTGGAAAAAATGAATGTATAAAGAAAAGAAACAAAAGGGAGGCATTGGTTTAAATGGTCTTTTAGACGATTTTGTGAGACTGATGGGTTCGGAATTATAAAAACAGTGTGTACGCGAAGGAGGAAAGTTGTTTTGAGTGCCGAAACGTGGAAAAAATAAATGTATAAGGAAAAGAAACAAAAGGGCGGTATTGGTTTAAATGGCTTTTTAGACAGTTTTGTGAGTAAGATGGGTTCGGAATCATAAAAATAGTGTGTACGCGAAGGAGGAAAGTTGTTTTGAGTACAAAAATGTGGAAAAAATGAATGTATAAGGAAAAGAAACAAATGGGCGGTATTGGTTTAAATGGCCTTTTAGACGGTTTTTGTGAGTCAGGTGGGTTCGGATTCATAAAAAAAGTGTGTACGAGAAGGAGGAAAGTTGGAAAAACGTGGAAAAAGTGAATGTATAAGGAAAAGAAACAAAAGGGCGGTATTGGTTTAAATGGCCTTTTAGACGGTTTTGTGAGTCAGGTAGGTTCGGAATCATCAGAAAAGTGTGTACAAGGAGGAATGTTGTTTTGAGTGCAAAAACGTGGAAAAAACGAATGTATAAGGAAAAGAAACAAAAGGGAGGTATTGGTTTAAATGGTCTTTTAGACGATTTTGTGAGTCAGATGGGTTCGGAATCATAAAAACAGTGTGTACGCGAAGGAGGAAAGTTGTCTTGAGTGCAAAAACGTGGAAAAAATGAATGTATAAGGAAAAGAAACATAAGGGAGGTATTGGTTTAAATGGTCTTTTAGACGATTTTCGGAGTCAGATGGGTTCGGAATCATAAAAACAGTGTGTACGCGAAGGAGGAAAGTTGTTTTGAGTGCAAAAACGTGTAAAAAATTAATGTATAACGAAAAAAAAACATAAGGGCGGTATTGGTTTAAATGGCTTTTTAGACAGTTTTGTGATTCAGATGGGTTTGGAATCTTAAAAACAGTGTGTACGCGAAGGAGGAAAGTTGTCTTGAGTGCAAAAACGTGGAAAAATGAATGTATAAGGAAAAGAAACAAAAGGGAGGTATTGCTTTTAGACGATTTTGTGAGACAGATGGGTTCGGAATCATAAAAACAGTGTGTACAAGAAGGAGGAATGTTGTTTTGAGTGCAAAAACGTGGGAAAAATGAATGTATAAGAAAAAGAAACAAAAGGGAGGTATTGGTTTAAATGGTCTTTTAGGCGATTTTGTGAGTCAGATGGGTTCGGAAACATAAAAACAGTGTGTACGCGAAGGAGGAAAGTTGTTTTGAGTGCAAAAACGTGGAAAAAATTAATGTATAACGAAAAAAAACATAAGGGCGGTATTGGTTTAAATGGCTTTTTAGACATTTTGTGATTCAGATGGGTTTGGAATCTTAAAAACAGTGTGTACGCAAAGGAGAAAAGATGTCTTGAGTGCAAAAACGTGGAAAAAATGAATGTATAAGGAAAAGAAACAAATGGGCGGTATTGGTTTAAATGGCCTTTTAGACGGTTTTTGTGAGTCAGGTGGTTCGGATACATAAAAATAGTGTGTACGCGAAGGAGGAAAGTTGTCTTGAGTGCAAAAACGTGGAAAAAATGAATGTATAAGGAAAAGAAACAAATGGGCGTTATTGGTTTAAATGGCCTTTTAGACGGTTTTTGTGAGTCAGGTGGGTTCGGATTCACAAAAAAAGTGTGTACGAGAAGGAGGAAAGTTGGAAAAACGTGCAATAAATGAATGTATAAGGAAAAGAAACATAAGGGAGGTATTGGTTTAAATGGCCTTTTTAACGATTTTGTGAGTCAGATGGGTTCGGAATCATAAAAAAAGTGTGTACGCGAAGGAGGAAAGTTGTTTTGAGTGCAAAAACGTGGAAAAAATGAATGTATAACGAAAAGAAACAAAAGGGCGGTATTGGTTTAAACGGCTTTTTAGACAGCTTTGTGAGTCAGATGGGTTGGGAATCTTAAAAACAGTGTGTACTCGGAGGAGGAAAGTTGTTTTGAGTGCAAAAACGTGGAAAAAATGAATGTATAACGAAAAGAAACAAAAGGGCGATATTGGTTTAAACGGCTTTTTAGACAGCTTTGTGAGTCAGATGGGTTGGGAATCTTAAAAACAGTGTGTAGGAGGAGGAGGAGGAAAGTTGTTTTGAGTGCAAAAACGTGGAAAAAATGAATGTATAGGGAAAAAAAACAAAAGGGAGGTATTGGTTTAAATGGTCTTTTAGACGATTTTGTGAGACAGATGGGTTCGGAATCATAAAAAAAGTGTGTACGCGAAGGAGGAAAGTTGTTTTGTGTGCAAAAACGTGGAAAAAATGAATGTATAAGGAAAAGAAACAAATGGGAGGTATTGGTTTAAATGGTCTTTTAGACGATTTTTTGAGTCAGATGGGTTCGGAAACATAAAAACAGTGTGTACGCGAAGGAGGAAAGTTGTTTTGAGTGCAAAAACGTGGAAAAAATTAATGTATAACGAAAAGAAACAAAAGGGCGGTATGAGTGCAAAAACGTGGAAAAAATGAATGTATAGGGAAAAAAAAACAAAAGGGAGGTATTGGTTTAAATGGTCTTTTAGACGATTTTGTGAGACAGATGGGTTCGGAATCATAAAAAAAGTGTGTACGCGAAGGAGGAAAGTTGTTTTGAGTGCAAAAACGTGGAAAAAATGAATGTATAAGGAAAAGAAACAAATGGGAGGTATTGGTTTAAATGGTCTTTTAGACGATTTTGTGAGTCAGATGGGTTCGGAATCATAAAAACAGTGTGTACGCGAAGGAGGAAAATTGTTTTGAGTGCCGAAACGTCGAAAAAATAAATGTATAAGGAAAAGAAACAAAAGGGCAGTATTGGTTTAAATGGCTTTTTAGACAGTTTTGTGAGTAAGATGGGTTCGGAATCATAAAAACGGTGTGTACGCGAAGGAGGAAAGTTGTTTTGAGTGCAAAAACGTGGGAAAAATGAATGTATAAGGAAAAGAAACAAATGGGCGTTATTGGTTTAAATGGCCTTTTAGACTGTTTTTGTGAGTCAGGTGGGTTCGGATTCACAAAAAAAGTGTGTACGAGAAGGAGGAAAGTTGGAAAAACGTGCAAAAAATGAATGTATAAGGAAAAGAAACAAAAAGGCGGTATTGGTTTAAATGGCCTTTTTAACGATTTTGTAAGTCAGATGGGTTCAGAATCATAAAAAAAGTGTGTACGCGAAGGAGGAAAATTGTTTTGAGTGCAAAAACGTGGAAAAAATGAATGTATAAGGAAAAGAAACAAAAGGGCGGTATTGGTTTAAACGGCTTTTTAGACAGCTTTGTGAGTCAGATGGGTTGGGAATCTTAAAAACAGTGTGTACTCGGAGGAGGAAAGTTGTTTTGAGTGCAAAAACGTGGAAAAAATGAATGTATAGGGAAAAAAACAAAAGGGAGGTATTGGTTTAAATGGTCTTTTAGACGATTTTGTGAGACAGATGGGTTCAGAATCATAAAAAAAGTGTGTACGCGAAGGAGGAAAGTTGTTTTGAGTGCAAAAACGTGGAAAAAATGAATGTATAAGGAAAAGAAACAAATGGGCGGTATTGGTTTAAATGGCCTTTTAGACGGTTTTTGTGAGTCAGGTGGGTTCGGATTCATAAAAAAAGTGTGTACGAGAAGGAGGAAAGTTGGAAAAACGTGGAAAAAATGAATGTATAAGGAAAAGAAACAAAAGGGCGGTATTGGTTTAAATGGCCTTTTAGACGGTTTTGTGAGTCAGGTGGGTTCGGAATTATCAGAAAAGTGTGTACAAGAAGGAGGAATGTTGTTTTGAGTGCAAAAACGTGGAAAAAATGAATGTATAAGGAAAAGAAACAAAAGGGAGGTATTGGTTTAAATGGTCTTTTAGGCGATTTTGTGAGTCAGATGGGTTCGAAATCATAAAAACAGTGTGTACGCGAAGGAGGAAAGTTGTTTTGAGTGCAAAAGCGTGGAAAAAATTAATGTATAACGAAAAAAAATATAAGGGCGGTATTGGTTTAAATGGTTTTTTAGACAGTTTTGTGATTCAGATGGGTTTGGAATCTTAAAAACAGTGTGTACGCGAAGGAGGAAAGTTGTCTTGAGTGCAAAAACGTGGAAAAAATGAATGTATAAGGAAAAGAAACAAAAGGGAGGTATTGGTTTAAATGGTCTTTTAGACGATTTTGTGAGACAGATGGGTTCGGAATCATAAAAACAGTGTGTACGCGAAGGAGGAAAGTTGTTTTGAGTGCAAAAACGTGGAAAAAATTAATGTATAACGAAAAAAACATAAGGGCGGTATTGGTTTAAATGGCTTTTTAGACAGTTTTGTGATTCAGATGGGTTTGGAATCTTAAAGACAGTGTGTACGCGAAGGAGGAAAGTTGTCTTGAGTGCAAAAACGTGGAAAAAATGAATTAAAGAAATGAAACAAAAGGGAGGTATTGGTTTAAATGGTCTTTTAGACGATTTTGTGAGACAGATGGGTTCGGAATCATAAAAACAGTGTGTACGCGAAGGAGGAAAGTTGTTTTGAGTGCTGAAACGTGGAAAAAATAAATGTATAAGGAAAAGAAACAAAAGGGCGGTATTGGTTTAAATGGCTTTTTAGACAGTTTTGTGAGTAAGATGGGTTCGGAATCATAAAAACAGTGTGTACGCGAAGGAGGAAAGTTGTTTTGAGTACAAAAATGTGGAAAAAATGAATGTATAAGGAAAAGAAACAAAAGGGTGGTATTGGTTTAAATGGCCTTTTAGACGGTTTTCTGAGTCAGGTAGGTTCGGAATCATCAGAAAAGTGTGTACAAGAAGGAGTAATGTTGTTTTGAGTGCAAAAACGTGGAAAAAAATGAATGTATAAGGAAAAGAAACAAAAGGGAGGTATTGGTTTAAATGGCTTTTTCTACAGTTTTGTGATTCAGATGGGTTTGGAATCTTAAAAACAGTGTGTACGCGAAGGAGGAAAGTTGTCTTGAGTGCAAAAACGTGGAAAAAGTAAATGTATAAGGAAAAGAATCAAAAGGGAGGTATTGGTTTAAATGGTCTTTTAGACGATTTTGTGAGTCAGATGGGTTCGGAATCATAAAAATAGTGTGTACGCGAAGGAGGAAAGTTGTCTTGAGTGCAAAAACGTGGAAAAAATGAATGTATAAAGAAAAGAAACAAAAGGGAGGCATTGGTTTAAATGGTCTTTTAGACGATTTTGTGAGACTGATGGGTTCGGAATTATAAAAACAGTGTGTACGCGAAGGAGGAAAGTTGTCTTGAGTGCAAAAACGTGGAAAAAGTAAATGTATAAGGAAAAGAATCAAAAGGGAGGTATTGATTTAAATGGTCTTTTAGACGATTTTGTGAGTCAGATGGGTTCGGAATCATAAAAATAGTGTGTACGCGAAGGAGGAAAGTTGTCTTGAGTGCAAAAACGTGGAAAAAATGAATGTATAAAGAAAAGAAACAAAAGGGAGGCATTGGTTTAAATGGTCTTTTAGACGATTTTGTGAGAATGATGGGTTCGGAATTATAAAAACAGTGTGTACGCGAAGGAGGAAAGTTGTTTTAAGTGCTGAAACGTGGAAAAAATAAATGTATAAGGAAAAGAAACAAAAGGGCGGTATTGGTTTAAATGGCTTTTTAGACAGTTTTGTGAGAAAGATGGGTTCGGAATCATAAAAACAGTGTGTACGCGAAGGAGGAAAGTTGTTTTGAGTACAAAAATGTGGAAAAAATGAATGTATAAGGAAAAGAAACAAAAGGGCGGTATTGGTTTAAATGGCCTTTTAGACGGTTTTGTGAGTCAGGTAGGTTCGGAATCATCAGAAAAGTGTGTACAAGGAGGAATGTTGTTTTGAGTGCAAAAACGTGGAAAAAACGAATGTATAAGGGAAAGAAACAAAAGGGACGTATTGGTTTAAATAGTCTTTTAGACGATTTTGTGATTCAGATGGGTTTGGAATCTTAAAAACAGTGTGTACGCGAAGCAGGAAAGTTGTCTTGAGTGCAAAAACGTGGAAAAAATGAATGTATAAGGAAAAGAAACATAAGGGAGGTATTGGTTTAAATGGTCTTTTAGACGATTTTGTGAGTCAGATGGGTTCCGAATCATAAAAACAGTGTGTACGCGAAGAAGGAAAGTTGTTTTGAGTGCAAAAACGTGTAAAAAATTAATGTATAACGAAAAAAAAACAAAAGGGCCGTATTGGTTTAAATGGCTTTTTAGACAGTTTTATGAGACAGATGGGTTCGGAATCATAAAAACAGTGTGTACGCGAATGTGGAAAGTTGTTTTGAGTGCCGAAACGTGGAAAAAATAAATGTATAATGAAAAGAAACAAAAGGGCGGTATTGGTTTAAATGGTCTTTTAGACGATTTTGTGAGTCAGATGGGTTCGGAATCATAAAAACAGTGTGTACGCGAAGGACGAAAGTTGTCTTGAGTGCAAAAACGTGGAAAAAATGAATGTATAAGGAAAAGAAACAAAAGGGAGGCATTGGTTTAAATGGTCTTTTAGACGATTTTGTGAGACTGATGGGTTCGGAATTATAAAAACAGTGTGTACGCGAAGGAGGAAAGTTGTTTTAAGTGCTGAAACGTGGAAAAAATAAATGTATAAGGAAAAGAAACAAAAGGGCGGTATTGGTTTAAATGGCTTTTTAGACAGTTTTGTGAGAAAGATGGGTTCGGAATCATAAAAACAGTGTGTACGCGAAGGAGGAAAGTTGTTTTGAGTACAAAAATGTGGAAAAAATGAATGTATAAGGAAAAGAAACAAAAGGGCGGTATTGGTTTAAATGGCCTTTTAGACGGTTTTGTGAGTCAGGTAGGTTCGGAATCATCAGAAAAGTGTGTACAAGGAGGAATGTTGTTTTGAGTGCAAAAACGTGGAAAAAACGAATGTATAAGGGAAAGAAACAAAAGGGACGTATTGGTTTAAATAGTCTTTTAGACGATTTTGTGATTCAGATGGGTTTGGAATCTTAAAAACAGTGTGTACGCGAAGCAGGAAAGTTGTCTTGAGTGCAAAAACGTGGAAAAAATGAATGTATAAGGAAAAGAAACATAAGGGAGGTATTGGTTTAAATGGTCTTTTAGACGATTTTGTGAGTCAGATGGGTTCCGAATCATAAAAACAGTGTGTACGCGAAGAAGGAAAGTTGTTTTGAGTGCAAAAACGTGTAAAAAATTAATGTATAACGAAAAAAAAACAAAAGGGCCGTATTGGTTTAAATGGCTTTTTAGACAGTTTTATGAGACAGATGGGTTCGGAATCATAAAAACAGTGTGTACGCGAATGTGGAAAGTTGTTTTGAGTGCCGAAACGTGGAAAAAATAAATGTATAATGAAAAGAAACAAAAGGGCGGTATTGGTTTAAATGGTCTTTTAGACGATTTTGTGAGTCAGATGGGTTCGGAATCATAAAAACAGTGTGTACGCGAAGGACGAAAGTTGTCTTGAGTGCAAAAACGTGGAAAAAATGAATGTATAAGGAAAAGAAACAAAAGGGTGGTATTGGCTTAAATGGCTTTTTGGACAGTTTTGTGAGTCAGTTGGGTTTGGAATCTTAAAAACAGTGTGTACGCGAAGGACGAAGGTTGTTATGCGTGCCAAAACTTGAAAAAAATAAGGAAAAGAAACAAAAGGGTGGTATTAATTGGTTTAAATTGCCATTTAGACAGTTTTGTGAGTCAGATGGGATTGGAATCTTAAAAACAGTGTGTACGCGAAGGAGGAAAGTTGTTTTGAGTGCAAAAACGTGAAAAAAAGGAATGTATAAGGAAAAGAAACAAAAGGGAGGTTTTGGTTTAAATGGTCTTTTAGACGGTTTTGTGAGTCAGGTAGGTTCGGAATCATCAGAAAAGTGTGTACAAGGAGGAATGTTGTTTTGAGTGCAAAAACGTGGAAAAAACGAATGTATAAGGAAAAGAAACAAAAGGGAGGTATTGGTTTAAATGGTCTTTTAGACGATTTTGTGAGTCAGATGGGTTCGGAATCATAAAAACAGTGTGTACGCGAAGGAGGAAAGTTGTCTTGAGTGCAAAAACGTGGAAAAAATGAATGTATAAGGAAAAGAAACATAAGGGAGGTATTGGTTTAAATGGTCTTTTAGACGATTTTGTGAGTCAGATGGGTTCGGAATCATAAAAACAGTGTGTACGCGAAGGAGGAAAGTTGTTTTGAGTGCAAAAACGTGTAAAAAATTAATGTATAACGAAAAAAAAACATAAGGGCGGTATTGGTTTAAATGGCTTTTTAGACAGTTTTGTGATTCAGATGGGTTGGGAATCTTAAAAACAGTGTGTAGGAGGAGGAGGAGGAGGAAAGTTGTTTTGAGTGCAAAAACGTGGAAAAAATGAATGTATAACGAAAAGAAACAAAAGGGCGGTATGAGTGCAAAAACGTGGAAAAAATGAATGTATAGGGAAAAAAAAACAAAAGGGAGGTATTGGTTTAAATGGTCTTTTAGACGATTTTGTGAGACAGATGGGTTCGGAATCATAAAAAAAGTGTGTACGCGAAGGAGGAAAGTTGTTTTGAGTGCAAAAACGTGGAAAAAATGAATGTATAAGGAAAAGAAACAAATGGGAGGTATTGGTTTAAATGGTCTTTTAGACGATTTTGTGAGTCAGATGGGTCGGAATCATAAAAACAGTGTGTACGCGAAGGAGGAAAATTGTTTTGAGTGCCGAAACGTCGAAAAAATAAATGTATAAGGAAAAGAAACAAAAGGGCAGTATTGGTTTAAATGGCTTTTTAGACAGTTTTGTGAGTAAGATGGGTTCGGAATCATAAAAACGGTGTGTACGCGAAGGAGGAAAGTTGTTTTGAGTGCAAAAACGTGGGAAAAATGAATGTATAAGGAAAAGAAACAAATGGGCGTTATTGGTTTAAATGGCCTTTTAGACTGTTTTTGTGAGTCAGGTGGGTTCGGATTCACAAAAAAAGTGTGTACGAGAAGGAGGAAAGTTGGAAAAACGTGCAAAAAATGAATGTATAAGGAAAAGAAACAAAAAGGCGGTATTGGTTTAAATGGCCTTTTTAACGATTTTGTAAGTCAGATGGGTTCAGAATCATAAAAAAAGTGTGTACGCGAAGGAGGAAAATTGTTTTGAGTGCAAAAACGTGGAAAAAATGAATGTATAAGGAAAAGAAACAAAAGGGCGGTATTGGTTTAAACGGCTTTTTAGACAGCTTTGTGAGTCAGATGGGTTGGGAATCTTAAAAACAGTGTGTACTCGGAGGAGGAAAGTTGTTTTGAGTGCAAAAACGTGGAAAAAATGAATGTATAGGGAAAAAAACAAAAGGGAGGTATTGGTTTAAATGGTCTTTTAGACGATTTTGTGAGACAGATGGGTTCAGAATCATAAAAAAAGTGTGTACGCGAAGGAGGAAAGTTGTTTTGAGTGCAAAAACGTGGAAAAAATGAATGTATAAGGAAAAGAAACAAATGGGCGGTATTGGTTTAAATGGCCTTTTAGACGGTTTTTGTGAGTCAGGTGGGTTCGGATTCATAAAAAAAGTGTGTACGAGAAGGAGGAAAGTTGGAAAAACGTGGAAAAAATGAATGTATAAGGAAAAGAAACAAAAGGGCGGTATTGGTTTAAATGGCCTTTTAGACGGTTTTGTGAGTCAGGTGGGTTCGGAATTATCAGAAAAGTGTGTACAAGAAGGAGGAATGTTGTTTTGAGTGCAAAAACGTGGAAAAAATGAATGTATAAGGAAAAGAAACAAAAGGGAGGTATTGGTTTAAATGGTCTTTTAGGCGATTTTGTGAGTCAGATGGGTTCGAAATCATAAAAACAGTGTGTACGCGAAGGAGGAAAGTTGTTTTGAGTGCAAAAGCGTGGAAAAAATTAATGTATAACGAAAAAAAATATAAGGGCGGTATTGGTTTAAATGGTTTTTTAGACAGTTTTGTGATTCAGATGGGTTTGGAATCTTAAAAACAGTGTGTACGCGAAGGAGGAAAGTTGTCTTGAGTGCAAAAACGTGGAAAAAATGAATGTATAAGGAAAAGAAACAAAAGGGAGGTATTGGTTTAAATGGTCTTTTAGACGATTTTGTGAGACAGATGGGTTCGGAATCATAAAAACAGTGTGTACGCGAAGGAGGAAAGTTGTTTTGAGTGCAAAAACGTGGAAAAAATTAATGTATAACGAAAAAAACATAAGGGCGGTATTGGTTTAAATGGCTTTTTAGACAGTTTTGTGATTCAGATGGGTTTGGAATCTTAAAGACAGTGTGTATGCGAAGGAGGAAAGTTGTCTTGAGTGCAAAAACGTGGAAAAAATGAATGTATAAAGAAATGAAACAAAAGGGAGGTATTGGTTTAAATGGTCTTTTAGACGATTTTGTGAGACAGATGGGTTCGGAATCATAAAAACAGTGTGTACGCGAAGGAGGAAAGTTGTTTTGAGTGCTGAAACGTGGAAAAAATAAATGTATAAGGAAAAGAAACAAAAGGGCGGTATTGGTTTAAATGGCTTTTTAGACAGTTTTGTGAGTAAGATGGGTTCGGAATCATAAAAACAGTGTGTACGCGAAGGAGGAAAGTTGTTTTGAGTACAAAAATGTGGAAAAAATGAATGTATAAGGAAAAGAAACAAAAGGGTGGTATTGGTTTAAATGGCCTTTTAGACGGTTTTCTGAGTCAGGTAGGTTCGGAATCATCAGAAAAGTGTGTACAAGAAGGAGTAATGTTGTTTTGAGTGCAAAAACGTGGAAAAAAATGAATGTATAAGGAAAAGAAACAAAAGGGAGGTATTGGTTTAAATGGCTTTTTCTACAGTTTTGTGATTCAGATGGGTTTGGAATCTTAAAAACAGTGTGTACGCGAAGGAGGAAAGTTGTCTTGAGTGCAAAAACGTGGAAAAAATGAATGTATAAAGAAAAGAAACAAAAGGGAGGCATTGGTTTAAATGGTCTTTTAGACGATTTTGTGAGACTGATGGGTTCGGAATTATAAAAACAGTGTGTACGCGAAGGAGGAAAGTTGTTTTAAGTGCTGAAACGTGGAAAAAATAAATGTATAAGGAAAAGAAACAAAAGGGCAGTATTGGTTTAAATGGCTTTTTAGACAGTTTTGTGAGAAAGATGGGTTCGGAATCATAAAAACAGTGTGTACGCGAAGGAGGAAAGTTGTTTTGAGTACAAAAATGTGGAAAAAATGAATGTATAAGGAAAAGAAACAAAAGGGCGGTATTGGTTTAAATGGCCTTTTAGACGGTTTTGTGAGTCAGGTAGGTTCGGAATCATCAGAAAAGTGTGTACAAGGAGGAATGTTGTTTTGAGTGCAAAAACGTGGAAAAAACGAATGTATAATGGAAAGAAACAAAAGGGACGTATTGGTTTAAATAGTCTTTTAGACGATTTTGTGATTCAGATGGGTTTGGAATCTTAAAAACAGTGTGTACGCGAAGGAGGAAAGTTGTTTTGAGTACAAAAATGTGGAAAAAATGAATGTATAAGGAAAAGAAACAAAAGGGCGGTATTGGTTTAAATGGCCTTTTAGACGGTTTTGTGAGTCAGGTAGGTTCGGAATCATCAGAAAAGTGTGTACAAGGAGGAATGTTGTTTTGAGTGCAAAAACGTGGAAAAAACGAATGTATAAGGGAAAGAAACAAAAGGGACGTATTGGTTTAAATAGTCTTTTAGACGATTTTGTGATTCAGATGGGTTTGGAATCTTAAAAACAGTGTGTACGCGAAGCAGGAAAGTTGTCTTGAGTGCAAAAACGTGGAAAAAATGAATGTATAAGGAAAAGAAACATAAGGGAGGTATTGGTTTAAATGGTCTTTTAGACGATTTTGTGAGTCAGATGGGTTCCGAATCATAAAAACAGTGTGTACGCGAAGAAGGAAAGTTGTTTTGAGTGCAAAAACGTGTAAAAAATTAATGTATAACGAAAAAAAAACAAAAGGGCCGTATTGGTTTAAATGGCTTTTTAGACAGTTTTATGAGACAGATGGGTTCGGAATCATAAAAACAGTGTGTACGCGAATGTGGAAAGTTGTTTTGAGTGCCGAAACGTGGAAAAAATAAATGTATAATGAAAAGAAACAAAAGGGCGGTATTGGTTTAAATGGTCTTTTAGACGATTTTGTGAGTCAGATGGGTTCGGAATCATAAAAACAGTGTGTACGCGAAGGACGAAAGTTGTCTTGAGTGCAAAAACGTGGAAAAAATGAATGTATAAGGAAAAGAAACAAAAGGGTGGTATTGGCTTAAATGGCTTTTTGGACAGTTTTGTGAGTCAGTTGGGTTTGGAATCTTAAAAACAGTGTGTACGCGAAGGACGAAGGTTGTTATGCGTGCCAAAACTTGAAAAAAATAAGGAAAAGAAACAAAAGGGTGGTATTAATTGGTTTAAATTGCCATTTAGACAGTTTTGTGAGTCAGATGGGATTGGAATCTTAAAAACAGTGTGTACGCGAAGGAGGAAAGTTGTTTTGAGTGCAAAAACGTGAAAAAAAGGAATGTATAAGGAAAAGAAACAAAAGGGAGGTTTTGGTTTAAATGGTCTTTTAGACGATTTTGTGAGACAGATGGGTTCGGAACCATAAAAACAGTGTGTACGCGAATGTGGAAAGTTGTTTTCAGTGCCGAAACGTGGAAAAAATAAATGTATAATGAAAAGAAACAAAAGGGCGGTATTGGTTTAAATGGCTTTTTAGAAAGTTTTGTGATTCAGATGGGTTCGGAATCATAAAAACAGTGTGTACGCGAAGGAGGAAAGTTGTTCTGAGTGCAAAAACCTGGAAAAAATGAATGTATAAGGAAAAGAAACAAATGGGAGGTATTGGTTTAAATGGTCTTTTAGACGATTTTGTGAGTCAGATGGGTTCGGAATCATAAAAACAGTGTGTACGCGAAGGAGGAAAATTGTTTTGAGTGCCGAAACGTCGAAAAAATAAATGTATAAGGAAAAGAAACAAAAGGGCAGTATTGGTTTAAATGGCTTTTTAGACAGTTTTGTGAGTAAGATGGGTTCGGAATCATAAAAACGGTGTGTACGCGAAGGAGGAAAGTTGTTTTGAGTGCAAAAACGTGGGAAAAATGAATGTATAAGGAAAAGAAACAAATGGGCGTTATTGGTTTAAATGGTCTTTTAGACGATTTTGTGAGACAGATGGGTTCGGAATCATAAAAAAAGTGTGTACGCGAAGGAGGAAAGTTGCTTTGAGTGCAAAAACGTGGAAAAAATGAATGTATAAGGAAAAGAAACAAATGGGAGGTATTGGTTTAAATGGTCTTTTAGACGATTTTGTGAGTCAGATGGGTTCGGAATCATAAAAACAGTGTGTACGCGAAGGAGGAAAATTGTTTTGAGTGCCGAAACGTCGAAAAAATAAATGTATAAGGAAAAGAAACAAAAGGGCAGTATTGGTTTAAATGGCTTTTTAGACAGTTTTGTGAGTAAGATGGGTTCGGAATCATAAAAACGGTGTGTACGCGAAGGAGGAAAGTTGTTTTGAGTGCAAAAACGTGGGAAAAATGAATGTATAAGGAAAAGAAACAAATGGGCGTTATTGGTTTAAATGGCCTTTTAGACTGTTTTTGTGAGTCAGGTGGGTTCGGATTCACAAAAAAAGTGTGTACGAGAAGGAGGAAAGTTGGAAAAACGTGCAAAAAATGAATGTATAAGGAAAAGAAACAAAAAGGCGGTATTGGTTTAAATGGCCTTTTTAACGATTTTGTAAGTCAGATGGGTTCAGAATCATAAAAAAAGTGTGTACGCGAAGGAGGAAAATTGTTTTGAGTGCAAAAACGTGGAAAAAATGAATGTATAAGGAAAAGAAACAAAAGGGCGGTATTGGTTTAAACGGCTTTTTAGACAGCTTTGTGAGTCAGATGGGTTGGGAATCTTAAAAACAGTGTGTACTCGGAAGAGGAAAGTTGTTTTGAGTGCAAAAACGTGGAAAAAATGAATGTATAGGGAAAAAAACAAAAGGGAGGTATTGGTTTAAATGGTCTTTTAGACGATTTTGTGAGACAGATGGGTTCAGAATCATAAAAAAAGTGTGTACGCGAAGGAGGAAAGTTGTTTTGAGTGCAAAAACGTGGAAAAAATGAATGTATAAGGAAAAGAAACAAATGGGCGGTATTGGTTTAAATGGCCTTTTAGACGGTTTTTGTGAGTCAGGTGGGTTCGGATTCATAAAAAAAGTGTGTACGAGAAGGAGGAAAGTTGGAAAAACGTGGAAAAAATGAATGTATAAGGAAAAGAAACAAAAGGGCGGTATTGGTTTAAATGGCCTTTTAGACGGTTTTGTGAGTCAGGTGGGTTCGGAATTATCAGAAAAGTGTGTACAAGAAGGAGGAATGTTGTTTTGAGTGCAAAAACGTGGAAAAAATGAATGTATAAGGAAAAGAAACAAAAGGGAGGTATTGGTTTAAATGGTCTTTTAGGCGATTTTGTGAGTCAGATGGGTTCGAAATCATAAAAACAGTGTGTACGCGAAGGAGGAAAGTTGTTTTGAGTGCAAAAGCGTGGAAAAAATTAATGTATAACGAAAAAAAATATAAGGGCGGTATTGGTTTAAATGGTTTTTTAGACAGTTTTGTGATTCAGATGGGTTTGGAATCTTAAAAACAGTGTGTACGCGAAGGAGGAAAGTTGTCTTGAGTGCAAAAACGTGGAAAAAATGAATGTATAAGGAAAAGAAACAAAAGGGAGGTATTGGTTTAAATGGTCTTTTAGACGATTTTGTGAGACAGATGGGTTCGGAATCATAAAAACAGTGTGTACGCGAAGGAGGAAAGTTGTTTTGAGTGCAAAAACGTGGAAAAAATTAATGTATAACGAAAAAACATAAGGGCGGTATTGGTTTAAATGGCTTTTTAGACAGTTTTGTGATTCAGATGGGTTTGGAATCTTAAAGACAGTGTGTACGCGAAGGAGGAAAGTTGTCTTGAGTGCAAAAACGTGGAAAAAATGAATGTATAAAGAAATGAAACAAAAGGGAGGTATTGGTTTAAATGGTCTTTTAGACGATTTTGTGAGACAGATGGGTTCGGAATCATAAAAACAGTGTGTACGCGAAGGAGGAAAGTTGTTTTGAGTGCTGAAACGTGGAAAAAATAAATGTATAAGGAAAAGAAACAAAAGGGCGGTATTGGTTTAAATGGCTTTTTAGACAGTTTTGTGAGTAAGATGGGTTCGGAATCATAAAAACAGTGTGTACGCGAAGGAGGAAAGTTGTTTTGAGTACAAAAATGTGGAAAAAATGAATGTATAAGGAAAAGAAACAAAAGGGTGGTATTGGTTTAAATGGCCTTTTAGACGGTTTTCTGAGTCAGGTAGGTTCGGAATCATCAGAAAAGTGTGTACAAGAAGGAGTAATGTTGTTTTGAGTGCAAAAACGTGGAAAAAAATGAATGTATAAGGAAAAGAAACAAAAGGGAGGTATTGGTTTAAATGGCTTTTTCTACAGTTTTGTGATTCAGATGGGTTTGGAATCTTAAAAACAGTGTGTACGCGAAGGAGGAAAGTTGTCTTGAGTGCAAAAACGTGGAAAAAGTAAATGTATAAGGAAAAGAATCAAAAGGGAGGTATTGGTTTAAATGGTCTTTTAGACGATTTTGTGAGTCAGATGGGTTCGGAATCATAAAAATAGTGTGTACGCGAAGGAGGAAAGTTGTCTTGAGTGCAAAAACGTGGAAAAAATGAATGTATAAAGAAAAGAAACAAAAGGGAGGCATTGGTTTAAATGGTCTTTTAGACGATTTTGTGAGACTGATGGGTTCGGAATTATAAAAACAGTGTGTACGCGAAGGAGGAAAGTTGTCTTGAGTGCAAAAACGTGGAAAAAGTAAATGTATAAGGAAAAGAATCAAAAGGGAGGTATTGGTTTAAATGGTCTTTTAGACGATTTTGTGAGTCAGATGGGTTCGGAATCATAAAAATAGTGTGTACGCGAAGGAGGAAAGTTGTCTTGAGTGCAAAAACGTGGAAAAAATGAATGTATAAAGAAAAGAAACAAAAGGGAGGCATTGGTTTAAATGGTCTTTTAGACGATTTTGTGAGACTGATGGGTTCGGAATTATAAAAACAGTGTGTACGCGAAGGAGGAAAGTTGTTTTGAGTGCTGAAACGTGGAAAAAATAAATGTATAAGGAAAAGAAACAAAAGGGCGGTATTGGTTTAAATGGCCTTTTAGACGGTTTTGTGAGTCAGGTAGGTTCGGAATCATCAGAAAAGTGTGTACAAGGAGGAATGTTGTTTTGAGTGCAAAAACGTGGAAAAAACGAATGTATAAGGGAAAGAAACAAAAGGGACGTATTGGTTTAAATAGTCTTTTAGACGATTTTGTGATTCAGATGGGTTTGGAATCTTAAAAACAGTGTGTACGCGAAGCAGGAAAGTTGTCTTGAGTGCAAAAACGTGGAAAAAATGAATGTATAAGGAAAAGAAACATAAGGGCCGTATTGGTTTAAATGGCTTTTTAGACAGTTTTATGAGACAGATGGGTTCGGAATCATAAAAACAGTGTGTACGCGAATGTGGAAAGTTGTTTTGAGTGCCGAAACGTGGAAAAAATAAATGTATAATGAAAAGAAACAAAAGGGCGGTATTGGTTTAAATGGTCTTTTAGACGATTTTGTGAGTCAGATGGGTTCGGAATCATAAAAACAGTGTGTACGCGAAGGACGAAAGTTGTCTTGAGTGCAAAAACGTGGAAAAAATGAATGTATAAGGAAAAGAAACAAAAGGGTGGTATTGGCTTAAATGGCTTTTTGGACAGTTTTGTGAGTCAGTTGGGTTTGGAATCTTAAAAACAGTGTGTACGCGAAGGACGAAGGTTGTTATGCGTGCCAAAACTTGAAAAAAATAAGGAAAAGAAACAAAAGGGTGGTATTAATTGGTTTAAATTGCCATTTAGACAGTTTTGTGAGTCAGATGGGATTGGAATCTTAAAAACAGTGTGTACGCGAAGGAGGAAAGTTGTTTTGAGTGCAAAAACGTGAAAAAAAGGAATGTATAAGGAAAAGAAACAAAAGGGAGGTTTTGGTTTAAATGGTCTTTTAGACGATTTTGTGAGACAGATGGGTTCGGAACCATAAAAACAGTGTGTACGCGAATGTGGAAAGTTGTTTTCAGTGCCGAAACGTGGAAAAAATAAATGTATAATGAAAAGAAACAAAAGGGCGGTATTGGTTTAAATGGCTTTTTAGAAAGTTTTGTGATTCAGATGGGTTCGGAATCATAAAAACAGTGTGTACGCGAAGGAGGAAAGTTGTTCTGAGTGCAAAAACCTGGAAAAAATGAATGTATAAGGAAAAGAAACAAATGGGAGGTATTGGTTTAAATGGTCTTTTAGACGATTTTGTGAGTCAGATGGGTTCGGAATCATAAAAACAGTGTGTACGCGAAGGAGGAAAATTGTTTTGAGTGCCGAAACGTCGAAAAAATAAATGTATAAGGAAAAGAAACAAAAGGGCAGTATTGGTTTAAATGGCTTTTTAGACAGTTTTGTGAGAAAGATGGGTTCGGAATCATAAAAACAGTGTGTACGCGAAGGAGGAAAGTTGTTTTGAGTACAAAAATGTGGAAAAAATGAATGTATAAGGAAAAGAAACAAAAGGGCGGTATTGGTTTAAATGGCCTTTTAGACGGTTTTGTGAGTCAGGTAGGTTCGGAATCATCAGAAAAGTGTGTACAAGGAGGAATGTTGTTTTGAGTGCAAAAACGTGGAAAAAACGAATGTATAAGGGAAAGAAACAAAAGGGACGTATTGGTTTAAATAGTCTTTTAGACGATTTTGTGATTCAGATGGGTTTGGAATCTTAAAAACAGTGTGTACGCGAAGCAGGAAAGTTGTCTTGAGTGCAAAAACGTGGAAAAAATGAATGTATAAGGAAAAGAAACATAAGGGCCGTATTGGTTTAAATGGCTTTTTAGACAGTTTTATGAGACAGATGGGTTCGGAATCATAAAAACAGTGTGTACGCGAATGTGGAAAGTTGTTTTGAGTGCCGAAACGTGGAAAAAATAAATGTATAATGAAAAGAAACAAAAGGGCGGTATTGGTTTAAATGGTCTTTTAGACGATTTTGTGAGTCAGATGGGTTCGGAATCATAAAAACAGTGTGTACGCGAAGGACGAAAGTTGTCTTGAGTGCAAAAACGTGGAAAAAATGAATGTATAAGGAAAAGAAACAAAAGGGTGGTATTGGCTTAAATGGCTTTTTGGACAGTTTTGTGAGTCAGTTGGGTTTGGAATCTTAAAAACAGTGTGTACGCGAAGGACGAAGGTTGTTATGCGTGCCAAAACTTGAAAAAAATAAGGAAAAGAAACAAAAGGGTGGTATTAATTGGTTTAAATTGCCATTTAGACAGTTTTGTGAGTCAGATGGGATTGGAATCTTAAAAACAGTGTGTACGCGAAGGAGGAAAGTTGTTTTGAGTGCAAAAACGTGAAAAAAAGGAATGTATAAGGAAAAGAAACAAAAGGGAGGTTTTGGTTTAAATGGTCTTTTAGACGATTTTGTGAGACAGATGGGTTCGGAACCATAAAAACAGTGTGTACGCGAATGTGGAAAGTTGTTTTCAGTGCCGAAACGTGGAAAAAATAAATGTATAATGAAAAGAAACAAAAGGGCGGTATTGGTTTAAATGGCTTTTTAGAAAGTTTTGTGATTCAGATGGGTTCGGAATCATAAAAACAGTGTGTACGCGAAGGAGGAAAGTTGTTCTGAGTGCAAAAACCTGGAAAAAATGAATGTATAAGGAAAAGAAACAAATGGGAGGTATTGGTTTAAATGGTCTTTTAGACGATTTTGTGAGTCAGATGGGTTCGGAATCATAAAAACAGTGTGTACGCGAAGGAGGAAAATTGTTTTGAGTGCCGAAACGTCGAAAAAATAAATGTATAAGGAAAAGAAACAAAAGGGCAGTATTGGTTTAAATGGCTTTTTAGACAGTTTTGTGAGTAAGATGGGTTCGGAATCATAAAAACGGTGTGTACGCGAAGGAGGAAAGTTGTTTTGAGTGCAAAAACGTGGGAAAAATGAATGTATAAGGAAAAGAAACAAATGGGCGTTATTGGTTTAAATGGCCTTTTAGACGGTTTTTGTGAGTCAGGTGGGTTCGGATTCATAAAAAAAGTGTGTACGAGAAGGAGGAAAGTTGGAAAAACGTGGAAAAAATGAATGTATAAGGAAAAGAAACAAAAGGGCGGTATTGGTTTAAATGGCCTTTTAGACGGTTTTGTGAGTCAGGTGGGTTCGGAATTATCAGAAAAGTGTGTACAAGAAGGAGGAATGTTGTTTTGAGTGCAAAAACGTGGAAAAAATGAATGTATAAGGAAAAGAAACAAAAGGGAGGTATTGGTTTAAGTGGTCTTTTAGGCGATTTTGTGAGTCAGATGGGTTCGAAATCATAAAAACAGTGTGTACGCGAAGGAGGAAAGTTGTTTTGAGTGCAAAAGCGTGGAAAAAATTAATGTATAACGAAAAAAAATATAAGGGCGGTATTGGTTTAAATGGTTTTTTAGACAGTTTTGTGATTCAGATGGGTTTGGAATCTTAAAAACAGTGTGTACGCGAAGGAGGAAAGTTGTCTTGAGTGCAAAAACGTGGAAAAAATGAATGTATAAGGAAAAGAAACAAAAGGGATGTATTGGTTTAAATGGTCTTTTAGACGATTTTGTGAGACAGATGGGTTCGGAATCATAAAAACAGTGTGTACGCGAAGGAGGAAAGTTGTTTTGAGTGCAAAAACGTGGAAAAAATTAATGTATAACGAAAAAAACATAAGGGCGGTATTGGTTTAAATGGCTTTTTAGACAGTTTTGTGATTCAGATGGGTTTGGAATCTTAAAGACAGTGTGTACGCGAAGGAGGAAAGTTGTCTTGAGTGCAAAAACGTGGAAAAAATGAATGTATAAAGAAATGAAACAAAAGGGAGGTATTGGTTTAAATGGTCTTTTAGACGATTTTGTGAGACAGATGGGTTCGGAATCATAAAAACAGTGTGTACGCGAAGGAGGAAAGTTGTTTTGAGTGCTGAAACGTGGAAAAAATAAATGTATAAGGAAAAGAAACAAAAGGGCGGTATTGGTTTAAATGGCTTTTTAGACAGTTTTGTGAGTAAGATGGGTTCGGAATCATAAAAACAGTGTGTACGCGAAGGAGGAAAGTTGTTTTGAGTACAAAAATGTGGAAAAAATGAATGTATAAGGAAAAGAAACAAAAGGGTGGTATTGGTTTAAATGGCCTTTTAGACGGTTTTCTGAGTCAGGTAGGTTCGGAATCATCAGAAAAGTGTGTACAAGAAGGAGTAATGTTGTTTTGAGTGCAAAAACGTGGAAAAAAATGAATGTATAAGGAAAAGAAACAAAAGGGAGGTATTGGTTTAAATGGCTTTTTATACAGTTTTGTGATTCAGATGGGTTTGGAATCTTAAAAACAGTGTGTACGCGAAGGAGGAAAGTTGTCTTGAGTGCAAAAACGTGGAAAAAGTAAATGTATAAGGAAAAGAATCAAAAGGGAGGTATTGGTTTAAATGGTCTTTTAGACGATTTTGTGAGTCAGATGGGTTCGGAATCATAAAAATAGTGTGTACGCGAAGGAGGAAAGTTGTCTTGAGTGCAAAAACGTGGAAAAAATGAATGTATAAAGAAAAGAAACAAAAGGGAGGCATTGGTTTAAATGGTCTTTTAGACGATTTTGTGAGACTGATGGGTTCGGAATTATAAAAACAGTGTGTACGCGAAGGAGGAAAGTTGTCTTGAGTGCAAAAACGTGGAAAAAGTAAATGTATAAGAAAAAGAATCAAAAGGGAGGTATTGGTTTAAATGGTCTTTTAGACGATTTTGTGAGTCACATGGGTTCGGAATCATAAAAATAGTGTGTACGCGAAGGAGGAAAGTTGTCTTGAGTGCAAAAACGTGGAAAAAATGAATGTATAAAGAAAAGAAACAAAAGGGAGGCATTGGTTTAAATGGTCTTTTAGACGATTTTGTGAGACTGATGGGTTCGGAATTATAAAAACAGTGTGTACGCGAAGGAGGAAAGTTGTTTTGAGTGCTGAAACGTGGAAAAAATAAATGTATAAGGAAAAGAAACAAAAGGGCGGTATTGGTTTAAATGGCTTTTTAGACAGTTTTGTGAGTAAGATGGGTTCGGAATCATAAAAACAGTGTGTACGCGAAGGAGGAAAGTTGTTTTGAGTACAAAAATGTGGAAAAAATGAATGTATAAGGAAAAGAAACAAATGGGCGGTATTGGTTTAAATGGCCTTTTAGACGGTTTTTGTGAGTCAGGTGGGTTCGGATTCATAAAAAAAGTGTGTACGAGAAGGAGGAAAGTTGGAAAAACGTGGAAAAAGTGAATGTATAAGGAAAAGAAACAAAAGGGCGGTATTGGTTTAAATGGCCTTTTAGAGGGTTTTGTGAGTCAGGTAGGTTCGGAATCATCAGAAAAGTGTGTACAAGGAGGAATGTTGTTTTGAGTGCAAAAACGTGGAAAAAACGAATGTATAAGGAAAAGAAACAAAAGGGACGTATTGGTTTAAATAGTCTTTTAGACGATTTTGTGAGACAGATGGGTTCGGAATCATAAAAACAGTGTGTACGCGAAGGAGGAAAGTTGTTTTGAGTGCAAAAACGTGTAAAAAATTAATGTATAACGAAAAAAAAACATAAGGGCGGTATTGGTTTAAAAGGCTTTTTAGACAGTTTTGTGATTCAGATGGGTTTGGAATCTTAAAAACAGTGTGTACGCGAAGGAGGAAAGTTGTCTTGAGTGCAAAAACGTGGAAAAATGAATGTATAAGGAAAAGAAACAAAAGGGAGGTATTGCTTTTAGACGATTTTGTGAGACAGATGGGTTCGGAATCATAAAAACAGTGTGTACGCGAAGGAGGAAAGTTGTTTTGAGTGCCGAAACGTGGAAAAAATGAATGTATAAGGAAAAGAAACAAAAGGGCGGTATTGGTTTAAACGGCTTTTTAGACAGCTTTGTGAGTCAGATGGGTTGGGAATCTTAAAAACAGTGTGTACTCGGAGGAGGAAAGTTGTTTTGAGTGCAAAAACGTGGAAAAAATGAATGTATAGGGAAAAAAAACAAAAAGGAGGTATTGGTTTAAATGGTCTTTTAGACGATTTTGTGAGACAGATGGGTTCGGAATCATAAAAAAAGTGTGTACGCGAAGGAGGAAAGTTGTTTTGAGTGCAAAAACGTGGAAAAAATGAATGTATAAGGAAAAGAAACAAATGGGAGGTATTGGTTTAAATGGTCTTTTAGACGATTTTGTGAGTCAGATGGGTTCGGAATCATAAAAACAGTGTGTACGCGAAGGAGGAAAATTGTTTTGAGTGCCGAAACGTCGAAAAAATAAATGTATAAGGAAAAGAAACAAAAGGGCAGTATTGGTTTAAATGGCTTTTTAGACAGTTTTGTGAGTAAGATGGGTTCGGAATCATAAAAACGGTGTGTACGCGAAGGAGGAAAGTTGTTTTGAGTGCAAAAACGTGGGAAAAATGAATGTATAAGGAAAAGAAACAAATGGGCGTTATTGGTTTAAATGGCCTTTTAGACTGTTTTTGTGAGTCAGGTGGGTTCGGATTCACAAAAAAAGTGTGTACGAGAAGGAGGAAAGTTGGAAAAACGTGCAAAAAATGAATGTATAAGGAAAAGAAACAAAAAGGCGGTATTGGTTTAAATGGCCTTTTTAACGATTTTGTAAGTCAGATGGGTTCAGAATCATAAAAAAAGTGTGTACGCGAAGGAGGAAAATTGTTTTGAGTGCAAAAACGTGGTAAAAATGAATGTATAAGGAAAAGAAACAAAAGGGCGGTATTGGTTTAAACGGCTTTTTAGACAGCTTTGTGAGTCAGATGGGTTGGGAATCTTAAAAACAGTGTGTACTCGGAGGAGGAAAGTTGTTTTGAGTGCAAAAACGTGCAAAAAATGAATGTATAGGGAAAAAAAACAAAAGGGAGGTATTGGTTTAAATGGTCTTTTAGACGATTTTGTGAGACAGATGGGTTCAGAATCATAAAAAAAGTGTGTACGCGAAGGAGGAAAGTTGTTTTGAGTGCAAAAACGTGGAAAAAATGAATGTATAAGGAAAAGAAACAAATGGGCGGTATTGGTTTAAATGGCCTTTTAGACGGTTTTTGTGAGTCAGGTGGGTTCGGATTCATAAAAAAAGTGTGTACGAGAAGGAGGAAAGTTGGAAAAACGTGGAAAAAATGAATGTATAAGGAAAAGAAACAAAAGGGCGGTATTGGTTTAAATGGCCTTTTAGACGGTTTTGTGAGTCAGGTGGGTTCGGAATTATCAGAAAAGTGTGTACAAGAAGGAGGAATGTTGTTTTGAGTGCAAAAACGTGGAAAAAATGAATGTATAAGGAAAAGAAACAAAAGGGAGGTATTGGTTTAAATGGTCTTTTAGGCGATTTTGTGAGTCAGATGGGTTCGAAATCATAAAAACAGTGTGTACGCGAAGGAGGAAAGTTGTTTTGAGTGCAAAAGCGTGGAAAAAATTAATGTATAACGAAAAAAAATATAAGGGCGGTATTGGTTTAAATAGTTTTTTAGACAGTTTTGTGATTCAGATGGGTTTGGAATCTTAAAAACAGTGTGTACGCGAAGGAGGAAAGTTGTCTTGAGTGCAAAAACGTGGAAAAAATGAATGTATAAGGAAAAGAAACAAAAGGGAGGTATTGGTTTAAATGGTCTTTTAGACGATTTTGTGAGACAGATGGGTTCGGAATCATAAAAACAGTGTGTACGCGAAGGAGGAAAGTTGTTTTGAGTGCAAAAACGTGGAAAAAATTAATGTATAACGAAAAAAACATAAGGGCGGTATTGGTTTAAATGGCTTTTTAGACAGTTTTGTGATTCAGATGGGTTTGGAATCTTAAAGACAGTGTGTACGCGAAGGAGGAAAGTTGTCTTGAGTGCAAAAACGTGGAAAAAATGAATGTATAAAGAAATGAAACAAAAGGGAGGTATTGGTTTAAATGGTCTTTTAGACGATTTTGTGAGACAGATGGGTTCGGAATCATAAAAACAGTGTGTACGCGAAGGAGGAAAGTTGTTTTGAGTGCTGAAACGTGGAAAAAATAAATGTATAAGGAAAAGAAACAAAAGGGCGGTATTGGTTTAAATGGCTTTTTAGACAGTTTTGTGAGTAAGATGGGTTCGGGATCATAAAAACAGTGTGTACGCGAAGGAGGAAAGTTGTTTTGAGTACAAAAATGTGGAAAAAATCTATATATATAAAAGAACACTTCCTGAGTGAGTGAGTGAGGGGGTGATCTATCAACGCCCAGACCAAACCCCTGGACCTAGAAGCATGAAATTTTGTGACAATGTTCTTTCTATGACGTAGGCATCCACTAAGAAGCGATTTTACAAAATTCGCCCCCCAAGGGGGGGAGGGGGGGCAAAACGTGATTTCACAAAATCCTTCATATCTCAAACAAAAAAACAGATATCCGTAAAATTTTTGCTTTAAAATATAGCTAATACAAATGTCAAAAAACCAATTTCTGGAATTTTCAAAATTCGGTCCCCAAGGGGGGCGGGGGGGGCAAAACGTGATTTCACATGCGTAAAACGTGATTTCGCATAATCCTATATATCTCAAACAAAAAAATAGATATGCGTGAAATTTTTGCTCTAAAATATTGTTAATGCAAAAATCTAAAAACCAATTTCTGGAATTTTAGAAATTCATCCCCCAGGTGGGGCAGCAGGGGGGGGGAGGGGGCTAAAGGGCAAAAACAAATAGATATACAGTTAGGGCGTTCAAAATTGATACAGATAGGTTTTAGAGGCCTGCAAGTCGAATGAGGATATTTTCGATTGTGTAAAGTTATTAGGAGGGGCAGGAAGGGGGGAGGGGAGAGGGGGGGGCAAAAAATAAAAATAGAGTTAGATCGTTCAAAATTGGTATATAGAGGTTTTCGATACCTACAAATCGATTTCGGATATTTTCGAATTTGTAAAATTATTAGGAGGGGCGGCAAGGGGGGGCTATGGGGCAAAAACAAATAGAAATGCAGTTAGGCCGTTCAAAATTGGTACAGATAATTTTTAGATGCCTGCAAGTCGAATGGGGATATTTTCGAAAGTGTAAAGTTACTAGGAGGGACGGGAAAAAATAAAAATAGAGTTAGATCGTTCAAAATTGGTATATAGATGTTTTCGATATTTACAAATCGATTGCGGATATTTTCGAATTTTTAAAATTATTAGGTGGGGCGGGAAGGGGGAGGCGGTAAGGGGGTGGGCTATGGTCAAAAACAAATAGAAATACAGTTAGGCCGTTCAAAATTGGTACAGATAGGTTTTAGAGGCCTGCAAGTCGAATGGGGATATTTTCGAAAGTGTAAAGTTATTAGGAGGGCCGGGAAGGGGGGGGCAGAGGGGCAAAAAAAAAAGAAAATAGAGTTAGATCATTCAAAATTGGTGCATAGAGGTTTCTAATACCTACAAATCGATTGCGGATAGTTTCGAATTTTTAAAATTATTGGTAGGGCGAGAAGGGGGGGGGGGAGTAGAGCGGCAAAAAAATAAAAATAGAGATATATCGTTCAAAACTGGTGCATAGAGGTTTTTGATACTTACAAATCGATTGCGGATATTTTCAAATTTGTAAAATTATTAGGATAGACAGAAGGGGGGGGGGCGAAGTGGGAAAATAATAGAAATAAGGGTTAGAGCATTTTGGGAATTTTTTCCGAAGGCAGTGAGAACCCGGTGCGACATTTTTCCTACTCAGATTTTGTTTCTCTTTTTTTTTTCACGTGATAAAAATTAATGCAATTTTGAGAATTCATTATAGTGATTCATTTAAAAAAAGGGACCAGCGAAGCGGGCGTTGCCTGCTAGTGAATGTATAAGGAAAAGAAACAAAAGGGTGGTATTGGTTTAAATGGCCTTTTAGACGGTTTTCTGAGTCAGGTAGGTTTCGGAATCATCAGAAAAGTGTGTACAAGAAGGAGTAATGTTGTTTTGAGTGCAAAAACGTGGAAAAAAATGAATGTATAAGGAAAAGAAACAAAAGGGAGGTATTGGTTTAAATGGCTTTTTATACAGTTTTGTGATTCAGATGGGTTTGGAATCTTAAACACAGTGTGTACGCGAAGGAGGAAAGTTGTCTTGAGTGCAAAAACGTGGAAAAAGTAAATGTATAAGGAAAAGAATCAAAAGGGAGGTATTGGTTTAAATGGTCTTTTAGACGATTTTGTGAGTCAGATGGGTTCGGAATCATAAAAATAGTGTGTACGCGAAGGAGGAAAGTTGTCTTGAGTGCAAAAACGTGGAAAAAATGAATGTATAAAGAAAAGAAACAAAAGGGAGGCATTGGTTTAAATGGTCTTTTAGACGATTTTGTGAGACTGATGGGTTCGGAATTATAAAAACAGTGTGTACGCGAAGGAGGAAAGTTGTCTTGAGTGCAAAAACGTGGAAAAAGTAAATGTATAAGGAAAAGAATCAAAAGGGAGGTATTGGTTTAAATGGTCTTTTAGACGATTTTGTGAGTCAGATGGGTTCGGAATCATAAAAATAGTGTGTACGCGAAGGAGGAAAGTTGTCTTGAGTGCAAAAACGTGGAAAAAATGAATGTATAAGGAAAAGAAACAAATGGGAGGTATTGGTTTAAATGGTCTTTTAGACGATTTTGTGAGTCAGATGGGTTCGGAATCATAAAAACAGTGTGTACGCGAAGGAGGAAAATTGTTTTGAGTGCCGAAACGTCGAAAAAATAAATGTATAAGGAAAAGAAACAAAAGGGCAGTATTGGTTTAAATGGCTTTTTAGACAGTTTTGTGAGTAAGATGGGTTCGGAATCATAAAAACGGTGTGTACGCGAAGGAGGAAAGTTGTTTTGAGTGCAAAAACGTGGGAAAAATGAATGTATAAGGAAAAGAAACAAATGGGCGTTATTGGTTTAAATGGCCTTTTAGACTGTTTTTGTGAGTCAGGTGGGTTCGGATTCACAAAAAAAGTGTGTACGAGAAGGAGGAAAGTTGGAAAAACGTGCAAAAAATGAATGTATAAGGAAAAGAAACAAAAAGGCGGTATTGGTTTAAATGGCCTTTTTAACGATTTTGTAAGTCAGATGGGTTCAGAATCATAAAAAAAGTGTGTACGCGAAGGAGGAAAATTGTTTTGAGTGCAAAAACGTGGAAAAAATGAATGTATAAGGAAAAGAAACAAAAGGGCGGTATTGGTTTAAACGGCTTTTTAGACAGCTTTGTGAGTCAGATGGGTTGGGAATCTTAAAAACAGTGTGTACTCGGAAGAGGAAAGTTGTTTTGAGTGCAAAAACGTGGAAAAAATGAATGTATAGGGAAAAAAACAAAAGGGAGGTATTGGTTTAAATGGTCTTTTAGACGATTTTGTGAGACAGATGGGTTCAGAATCATAAAAAAAGTGTGTACGCGAAGGAGGAAAGTTGTTTTGAGTGCAAAAACGTGGAAAAAATGAATGTATAAGGAAAAGAAACAAATGGGCGGTATTGGTTTAAATGGCCTTTTAGACGGTTTTTGTGAGTCAGGTGGGTTCGGATTCATAAAAAAAGTGTGTACGAGAAGGAGGAAAGTTGGAAAAACGTGGAAAAAATGAATGTATAAGGAAAAGAAACAAAAGGGCGGTATTGGTTTAAATGGCCTTTTAGACGGTTTTGTGAGTCAGGTGGGTTCGGAATTATCAGAAAAGTGTGTACAAGAAGGAGGAATGTTGTTTTGAGTGCAAAAATGTGGAAAAAATGAATGTATAAGGAAAAGAAACAAAAGGGAGGTATTGGTTTAAATGGTCTTTTAGGCGATTTTGTGAGTCAGATGGGTTCGAAATCATAAAAACAGTGTGTACGCGAAGGAGGAAAGTTGTTTTGAGTGCAAAAGCGTGGAAAAAATTAATGTATAACGAAAAAAAATATAAGGGCGGTATTGGTTTAAATGGTTTTTTAGACAGTTTTGTGATTCAGATGGGTTTGGAATCTTAAAAACAGTGTGTACGCGAAGGAGGAAAGTTGTCTTGAGTGCAAAAACGTGGAAAAAATGAATGTATAAGGAAAAGAAACAAAAGGGAGGTATTGGTTTAAATGGTCTTTTAGACGATTTTGTGAGACAGATGGGTTCGGAATCATAAAAACAGTGTGTACGCGAAGGAGGAAAGTTGTTTTGAGTGCAAAAACGTGGAAAAAATTAATGTATAACGAAAAAACATAAGGGCGGTATTGGTTTAAATGGCTTTTTAGACAGTTTTGTGATTCAGATGGGTTTGGAATCTTAAAGACAGTGTGTACGCGAAGGAGGAAAGTTGTCTTGAGTGCAAAAACGTGGAAAAAATGAATGTATAAAGAAATGAAACAAAAGGGAGGTATTGGTTTAAATGGTCTTTTAGACGATTTTGTGAGACAGATGGGTTCGGAATCATAAAAACAGTGTGTACGCGAAGGAGGAAAGTTGTTTTGAGTGCTGAAACGTGGAAAAAATAAATGTATAAGGAAAAGAAACAAAAGGGCGGTATTGGTTTAAATGGCTTTTTAGACAGTTTTGTGAGTAAGATGGGTTCGGAATCATAAAAACAGTGTGTACGCGAAGGAGGAAAGTTGTTTTGAGTACAAAAATGTGGAAAAAATGAATGTATAAGGAAAAGAAACAAAAGGGTGGTATTGGTTTAAATGGCCTTTTAGACGGTTTTCTGAGTCAGGTAGGTTCGGAATCATCAGAAAAGTGTGTACAAGAAGGAGTAATGTTGTTTTGAGTGCAAAAACGTGGAAAAAAATGAATGTATAAGGAAAAGAAACAAAAGGGAGGTATTGGTTTAAATGGCTTTTTCTACAGTTTTGTGATTCAGATGGGTTTGGAATCTTAAAAACAGTGTGTACGCGAAGGAGGAAAGTTGTCTTGAGTGCAAAAACGTGGAAAAAGTAAATGTATAAGGAAAAGAATCAAAAGGGAGGTATTGGTTTAAATGGTCTTTTAGACGATTTTGTGAGTCAGATGGGTTCGGAATCATAAAAATAGTGTGTACGCGAAGGAGGAAAGTTGTCTTGAGTGCAAAAACGTGGAAAAAATGAATGTATAAAGAAAAGAAACAAAAGGGAGGCATTGGTTTAAATGGTCTTTTAGACGATTTTGTGAGACTGATGGGTTCGGAATTATAAAAACAGTGTGTACGCGAAGGAGGAAAGTTGTCTTGAGTGCAAAAACGTGGAAAAAGTAAATGTATAAGGAAAAGAATCAAAAGGGAGGTATTGGTTTAAATGGTCTTTTAGACGATTTTGTGAGTCAGATGGGTTCGGAATCATAAAAATAGTGTGTACGCGAAGGAGGAAAGTTGTCTTGAGTGCAAAAACGTGGAAAAAATGAATGTATAAAGAAAAGAAACAAAAGGGAGGCATTGGTTTAAATGGTCTTTTAGACGATTTTGTGAGACTGATGGGTTCGGAATTATAAAAACAGTGTGTACGCGAAGGAGGAAAGTTGTTTTGAGTGCTGAAACGTGGAAAAAATAAATGTATAAGGAAAAGAAACAAAAGGGCGGTATTGGTTTAAATGGCCTTTTAGACGGTTTTGTGAGTCAGGTAGGTTCGGAATCATCAGAAAAGTGTGTACAAGGAGGAATGTTGTTTTGAGTGCAAAAACGTGGAAAAAACGAATGTATAAGGGAAAGAAACAAAAGGGACGTATTGGTTTAAATAGTCTTTTAGACGATTTTGTGATTCAGATGGGTTTGGAATCTTAAAAACAGTGTGTACGCGAAGCAGGAAAGTTGTCTTGAGTGCAAAAACGTGGAAAAAATGAATGTATAAGGAAAAGAAACATAAGGGCCGTATTGGTTTAAATGGCTTTTTAGACAGTTTTATGAGACAGATGGGTTCGGAATCATAAAAACAGTGTGTACGCGAATGTGGAAAGTTGTTTTGAGTGCCGAAACGTGGAAAAAATAAATGTATAATGAAAAGAAACAAAAGGGCGGTATTGGTTTAAATGGTCTTTTAGACGATTTTGTGAGTCAGATGGGTTCGGAATCATAAAAACAGTGTGTACGCGAAGGACGAAAGTTGTCTTGAGTGCAAAAACGTGGAAAAAATGAATGTATAAGGAAAAGAAACAAAAGGGTGGTATTGGCTTAAATGGCTTTTTGGACAGTTTTGTGAGTCAGTTGGGTTTGGAATCTTAAAAACAGTGTGTACGCGAAGGACGAAGGTTGTTATGCGTGCCAAAACTTGAAAAAAATAAGGAAAAGAAACAAAAGGTTGGTATTAATTGGTTTAAATTGCCATTTAGACAGTTTTGTGAGTCAGATGGGATTGGAATCTTAAAAACAGTGTGTACGCGAAGGAGGAAAGTTGTTTTGAGTGCAAAAACGTGAAAAAAAGGAATGTATAAGGAAAAGAAACAAAAGGGAGGTTTTGGTTTAAATGGTCTTTTAGACGATTTTGTGAGACAGATGGGTTCGGAACCATAAAAACAGTGTGTACGCGAATGTGGAAAGTTGTTTTCAGTGCCGAAACGTGGAAAAAATAAATGTATAATGAAAAGAAACAAAAGGGCGGTATTGGTTTAAATGGCTTTTTAGAAAGTTTTGTGATTCAGATGGGTTCGGAATCATAAAAACAGTGTGTACGCGAAGGAGGAAAGTTGTTCTGAGTGCAAAAACCTGGAAAAAATGAATGTATAAGGAAAAGAAACAAATGGGAGGTATTGGTTTAAATGGTCTTTTAGACGATTTTGTGAGTCAGATGGGTTCGGAATCATAAAAACAGTGTGTACGCGAAGGAGGAAAATTGTTTTGAGTGCCGAAACGTCGAAAAAATAAATGTATAAGGAAAAGAAACAAAAGGGCAGTATTGGTTTAAATGGCTTTTTAGACAGTTTTGTGAGAAAGATGGGTTCGGAATCATAAAAACAGTGTGTACGCGAAGGAGGAAAGTTGTTTTGAGTACAAAAATGTGGAAAAAATGAATGTATAAGGAAAAGAAACAAAAGGGCGGTATTGGTTTAAATGGCCTTTTAGACGGTTTTGTGAGTCAGGTAGGTTCGGAATCATCAGAAAAGTGTGTACAAGGAGGAATGTTGTTTTGAGTGCAAAAACGTGGAAAAAACGAATGTATAAGGGAAAGAAACAAAAGGGACGTATTGGTTTAAATAGTCTTTTAGACGATTTTGTGATTCAGATGGGTTTGGAATCTTAAAAACAGTGTGTACGCGAAGCAGGAAAGTTGTCTTGAGTGCAAAAACGTGGAAAAAATGAATGTATAAGGAAAAGAAACATAAGGGCCGTATTGGTTTAAATGGCTTTTTAGACAGTTTTATGAGACAGATGGGTTCGGAATCATAAAAACAGTGTGTACGCGAATGTGGAAAGTTGTTTTGAGTGCCGAAACGTGGAAAAAATAAATGTATAATGAAAAGAAACAAAAGGGCGGTATTGGTTTAAATGGTCTTTTAGACGATTTTGTGAGTCAGATGGGTTCGGAATCATAAAAACAGTGTGTACGCGAAGGACGAAAGTTGTCTTGAGTGCAAAAACGTGGAAAAAATGAATGTATAAGGAAAAGAAACAAAAGGGTGGTATTGGCTTAAATGGCTTTTTGGACAGTTTTGTGAGTCAGTTGGGTTTGGAATCTTAAAAACAGTGTGTACGCGAAGGACGAAGGTTGTTATGCGTGCCAAAACTTGAAAAAAATAAGGAAAAGAAACAAAAGGGTGGTATTAATTGGTTTAAATTGCCATTTAGACAGTTTTGTGAGTCAGATGGGATTGGAATCTTAAAAACAGTGTGTACGCGAAGGAGGAAAGTTGTTTTGAGTGCAAAAACGTGAAAAAAAGGAATGTATAAGGAAAAGAAACAAAAGGGAGGTTTTGGTTTAAATGGTCTTTTAGACGATTTTGTGAGACAGATGGGTTCGGAACCATAAAAACAGTGTGTACGCGAATGTGGAAAGTTGTTTTCAGTGCCGAAACGTGGAAAAAATAAATGTATAATGAAAAGAAACAAAAGGGCGGTATTGGTTTAAATGGCTTTTTAGAAAGTTTTGTGATTCAGATGGGTTCGGAATCATAAAAACAGTGTGTACGCGAAGGAGGAAAGTTGTTCTGAGTGCAAAAACCTGGAAAAAATGAATGTATAAGGAAAAGAAACAAATGGGAGGTATTGGTTTAAATGGTCTTTTAGACGATTTTGTGAGTCAGATGGGTTCGGAATCATAAAAACAGTGTGTACGCGAAGGACGAAAATTGTTTTGAGTGCCGAAACGTCGAAAAAATAAATGTATAAGGAAAAGAAACAAAAGGGCAGTATTGGTTTAAATGGCTTTTTAGACAGTTTTGTGAGTAAGATGGGTTCGGAATCATAAAAACGGTGTGTACGCGAAGGAGGAAAGTTGTTTTGAGTGCAAAAACGTGGGAAAAATGAATGTATAAGGAAAAGAAACAAATGGGCGTTATTGGTTTAAATGGCCTTTTAGACGGTTTTTGTGAGTCAGGTGGGTTCGGATTCATAAAAAAAGTGTGTACGAGAAGGAGGAAAGTTGGAAAAACGTGGAAAAAATGAATGTATAAGGAAAAGAAACAAAAGGGCGGTATTGGTTTAAATGGCCTTTTAGACGGTTTTGTGAGTCAGGTGGGTTCGGAATTATCAGAAAAGTGTGTACAAGAAGGAGGAATGTTGTTTTGAGTGCAAAAACGTGGAAAAAATGAATGTATAAGGAAAAGAAACAAAAGGGAGGTATTGGTTTAAGTGGTCTTTTAGGCGATTTTGTGAGTCAGATGGGTTCGAAATCATAAAAACAGTGTGTACGCGAAGGAGGAAAGTTGTTTTGAGTGCAAAAGCGTGGAAAAAATTAATGTATAACGAAAAAAAATATAAGGGCGGTATTGGTTTAAATGGTTTTTTAGACAGTTTTGTGATTCAGATGGGTTTGGAATCTTAAAAACAGTGTGTACGCGAAGGAGGAAAGTTGTCTTGAGTGCAAAAACGTGGAAAAAATGAATGTATAAGGAAAAGAAACAAAAGGGATGTATTGGTTTAAATGGTCTTTTAGACGATTTTGTGAGACAGATGGGTTCGGAATCATAAAAACAGTGTGTACGCGAAGGAGGAAAGTTGTTTTGAGTGCAAAAACGTGGAAAAAATTAATGTATAACGAAAAAAACATAAGGGCGGTATTGGTTTAAATGGCTTTTTAGACAGTTTTGTGATTCAGATGGGTTTGGAATCTTAAAGACAGTGTGTACGCGAAGGAGGAAAGTTGTCTTGAGTGCAAAAACGTGGAAAAAATGAATGTATAAAGAAATGAAACAAAAGGGAGGTATTGGTTTAAATGGTCTTTTAGACGATTTTGTGAGACAGATGGGTTCGGAATCATAAAAACAGTGTGTACGCGAAGGAGGAAAGTTGTTTTGAGTGCTGAAACGTGGAAAAAATAAATGTATAAGGAAAAGAAACAAAAGGGCGGTATTGGTTTAAATGGCTTTTTAGACAGTTTTGTGAGTAAGATGGGTTCGGAATCATAAAAACAGTGTGTACGCGAAGGAGGAAAGTTGTTTTGAGTACAAAAATGTGGAAAAAATGAATGTATAAGGAAAAGAAACAAAAGGGTGGTATTGGTTTAAATGGCCTTTTAGACGGTTTTCTGAGTCAGGTAGGTTCGGAATCATCAGAAAAGTGTGTACAAGAAGGAGTAATGTTGTTTTGAGTGCAAAAACGTGGAAAAAAATGAATGTATAAGGAAAAGAAACAAAAGGGAGGTATTGGTTTAAATGGCTTTTTATACAATTTTGTGATTCAGATGGGTTTGGAATCTTAAAAACAGTGTGTACGCGAAGGAGGAAAGTTGTCTTGAGTGCAAAAACGTGGAAAAAGTAAATGTATAAGGAAAAGAATCAAAAGGGAGGTATTGGTTTAAATGGTCTTTTAGACGATTTTGTGAGTCAGATGGGTTCGGAATCATAAAAATAGTGTGTACGCGAAGGAGGAAAGTTGTCTTGAGTGCAAAAACGTGGAAAAAATGAATGTATAAAGAAAAGAAACAAAAGGGAGGCATTGGTTTAAATGGTCTTTTAGACGATTTTGTGAGACTGATGGGTTCGGAATTATAAAAACAGTGTGTACGCGAAGGAGGAAAGTTGTCTTGAGTGCAAAAACGTGGAAAAAGTAAATGTATAAGAAAAAGAATCAAAAGGGAGGTATTGGTTTAAATGGTCTTTTAGACGATTTTGTGAGTCACATGGGTTCGGAATCATAAAAATAGTGTGTACGCGAAGGAGGAAAGTTGTCTTGAGTGCAAAAACGTGGAAAAAATGAATGTATAAAGAAAAGAAACAAAAGGGAGGCATTGGTTTAAATGGTCTTTTAGACGATTTTGTGAGACTGATGGGTTCGGAATTATAAAAACAGTGTGTACGCGAAGGAGGAAAGTTGTTTTGAGTGCTGAAACGTGGAAAAAATAAATGTATAAGGAAAAGAAACAAAAGGGCGGTATTGGTTTAAATGGCTTTTTAGACAGTTTTGTGAGTAAGATGGGTTCGGAATCATAAAAACAGTGTGTACGCGAAGGAGGAAAGTTGTTTTGAGTACAAAAATGTGGAAAAAATGAATGTATAAGGAAAAGAAACAAATGGGCGGTATTGGTTTAAATGGCCTTTTAGACGGTTTTTGTGAGTCAGGTGGGTTCGGATTCATAAAAAAAGTGTGTACGAGAAGGAGGAAAGTTGGAAAAACGTGGAAAAAGTGAATGTATAAGGAAAAGAAACAAAAGGGCGGTATTGGTTTAAATGGCCTTTTAGAGGGTTTTGTGAGTCAGGTAGGTTCGGAATCATCAGAAAAGTGTGTACAAGGAGGAATGTTGTTTTGAGTGCAAAAACGTGGAAAAAACGAATGTATAAGGAAAAGAAACAAAAGGGACGTATTGGTTTAAATAGTCTTTTAGACGATTTTGTGAGACAGATGGGTTCGGAATCATAAAAACAGTGTGTACGCGAAGGAGGAAAGTTGTTTTGAGTGCAAAAACGTGTAAAAAATTAATGTATAACGAAAAAAAACATAAGGGTGGTATTGGTTTAAATGGCTTTTTAGACAGTTTTGTGATTCAGATGGGTTTGGAATCTTAAAAACAGTGTGTACGCGAAGCAGGAAAGTTGTCTTGAGTGCAAAAACGTGGAAAAAATGAATGTATAAGGAAAAGAAACATAAGGGAGGTATTGGTTTAAATGGTCTTTTAGACGATTTTGTGAGTCAGATGGGTTCCGAATCATAAAAACAGTGTGTACGCGAAGAAGGAAAGTTGTTTTGAGTGCAAAAACGTGTAAAAAATTAATGTATAACGAAAAAAAAACAAAAGGGCCGTATTGGTTTAAATGGCTTTTTAGACAGTTTTATGAGACAGATGGGTTCGGAATCATAAAAACAGTGTGTACGCGAATGTGGAAAGTTGTTTTGAGTGCCGAAACGTGGAAAAAATAAATGTATAATGAAAAGAAACAAAAGGGCGGTATTGGTTTAAATGGTCTTTTAGACGATTTTGTGAGTCAGATGGGTTCGGAATCATAAAAACAGTGTGTACGCGAAGGAGGAAAGTTGTCTTGAGTGCAAAAACGTGGAAAAAATGAATGTATAAGGAAAAGAAACATAAGGGAGGTATTGGTTTAAATGGTCTTTTAGACGATTTTGTGAGTCAGATGGGTTCGGAATCATAAAAACAGTGTGTACGCGAAGGAGGAAAGTTGTTTTGAGTGCAAAAACGTGTAAAAAATTAATGTATAACGAAAAAAAAACATAAGGGCGGTATTGGTTTAAAAGGCTTTTTAGACAGTTTTGTGATTCAGATGGGTTTGGAATCTTAAAAACAGTGTGTACGCGAAGGAGGAAAGTTGTCTTGAGTGCAAAAACGTGGAAAAATGAATGTATAAGGAAAAGAAACAAAAGGGAGGTATTGCTTTTAGACGATTTTGTGAGACAGATGGGTTCGGAATCATAAAAACAGTGTGTACGCGAAGGAGGAAAGTTGTTTTGAGTGCCGAAACGTGGAAAAAATGAATGTATAAGGAAAAGAAACAAAAGGGCGGTATTGGTTTAAACGGCTTTTTAGACAGCTTTGTGAGTCAGATGGGTTGGGAATCTTAAAAACAGTGTGTACTCGGAGGAGGAAAGTTGTTTTGAGTGCAAAAACGTGGAAAAAATGAATGTATAGGGAAAAAAAACAAAAAGGAGGTATTGGTTTAAATGGTCTTTTAGACGATTTTGTGAGACAGATGGGTTCGGAATCATAAAAAAAGTGTGTACGCGAAGGAGGAAAGTTGTTTTGAGTGCAAAAACGTGGAAAAAATGAATGTATAAGGAAAAGAAACAAATGGGAGGTATTGGTTTAAATGGTCTTTTAGACGATTTTGTGAGTCAGATGGGTTCGGAATCATAAAAACAGTGTGTACGCGAAGGAGGAAAATTGTTTTGAGTGCCGAAACGTCGAAAAAATAAATGTATAAGGAAAAGAAACAAAAGGGCAGTATTGGTTTAAATGGCTTTTTAGACAGTTTTGTGAGTAAGATGGGTTCGGAATCATAAAAACGGTGTGTACGCGAAGGAGGAAAGTTGTTTTGAGTGCAAAAACGTGGGAAAAATGAATGTATAAGGAAAAGAAACAAATGGGCGTTATTGGTTTAAATGGCCTTTTAGACTGTTTTTGTGAGTCAGGTGGGTTCGGATTCACAAAAAAAGTGTGTACGAGAAGGAGGAAAGTTGGAAAAACGTGCAAAAAATGAATGTATAAGGAAAAGAAACAAAAAGGCGGTATTGGTTTAAATGGCCTTTTTAACGATTTTGTAAGTCAGATGGGTTCAGAATCATAAAAAAAGTGTGTACGCGAAGGAGGAAAATTGTTTTGAGTGCAAAAACGTGGTAAAAATGAATGTATAAGGAAAAGAAACAAAAGGGCGGTATTGGTTTAAACGGCTTTTTAGACAGCTTTGTGAGTCAGATGGGTTGGGAATCTTAAAAACAGTGTGTACTCGGAGGAGGAAAGTTGTTTTGAGTGCAAAAACGTGCAAAAAATGAATGTATAGGGAAAAAAAACAAAAGGGAGGTATTGGTTTAAATGGTCTTTTAGACGATTTTGTGAGACAGATGGGTTCAGAATCATAAAAAAAGTGTGTACGCGAAGGAGGAAAGTTGTTTTGAGTGCAAAAACGTGGAAAAAATGAATGTATAAGGAAAAGAAACAAATGGGCGGTATTGGTTTAAATGGCCTTTTAGACGGTTTTTGTGAGTCAGGTGGGTTCGGATTCATAAAAAAAGTGTGTACGAGAAGGAGGAAAGTTGGAAAAACGTGGAAAAAATGAATGTATAAGGAAAAGAAACAAAAGGGCGGTATTGGTTTAAATGGCCTTTTAGACGGTTTTGTGAGTCAGGTGGGTTCGGAATTATCAGAAAAGTGTGTACAAGAAGGAGGAATGTTGTTTTGAGTGCAAAAACGTGGAAAAAATGAATGTATAAGGAAAAGAAACAAAAGGGAGGTATTGGTTTAAATGGTCTTTTAGGCGATTTTGTGAGTCAGATGGGTTCGAAATCATAAAAACAGTGTGTACGCGAAGGAGGAAAGTTGTTTTGAGTGCAAAAGCGTGGAAAAAATTAATGTATAACGAAAAAAAATATAAGGGCGGTATTGGTTTAAATAGTTTTTTAGACAGTTTTGTGATTCAGATGGGTTTGGAATCTTAAAAACAGTGTGTACGCGAAGGAGGAAAGTTGTCTTGAGTGCAAAAACGTGGAAAAAATGAATGTATAAGGAAAAGAAACAAAAGGGAGGTATTGGTTTAAATGGTCTTTTAGACGATTTTGTGAGACAGATGGGTTCGGAATCATAAAAACAGTGTGTACGCGAAGGAGGAAAGTTGTTTTGAGTGCAAAAACGTGGAAAAAATTAATGTATAACGAAAAAAACATAAGGGCGGTATTGGTTTAAATGGCTTTTTAGACAGTTTTGTGATTCAGATGGGTTTGGAATCTTAAAGACAGTGTGTACGCGAAGGAGGAAAGTTGTCTTGAGTGCAAAAACGTGGAAAAAATGAATGTATAAAGAAATGAAACAAAAGGGAGGTATTGGTTTAAATGGTCTTTTAGACGATTTTGTGAGACAGATGGGTTCGGAATCATAAAAACAGTGTGTACGCGAAGGAGGAAAGTTGTTTTGAGTGCTGAAACGTGGAAAAAATAAATGTATAAGGAAAAGAAACAAAAGGGCGGTATTGGTTTAAATGGCTTTTTAGACAGTTTTGTGAGTAAGATGGGTTCGGGATCATAAAAACAGTGTGTACGCGAAGGAGGAAAGTTGTTTTGAGTACAAAAATGTGGAAAAAATGAATGTATAAGGAAAAGAAACAAAAGGGTGGTATTGGTTTAAATGGCCTTTTAGACGGTTTTCTGAGTCAGGTAGGTTCGGATTCATAAAAAAAGTGTGTACGAGAAGGAGGAAAGTTGGAAAAACGTGGAAAAAATGAATGTATAAGGAAAAGAAACAAAAGGGCGGTATTGGTTTAAATGGCCTTTTAGACGGTTTTGTGAGTCAGGTGGGTTCGGAATTATCAGAAAAGTGTGTACAAGAAGGAGGAATGTTGTTTTGAGTGCAAAAACGTGGAAAAAATGAATGTATAAGGAAAAGAAACATAAGGGAGGTATTGGTTTAAATGGTCTTTTAGACGATTTTGTGAGTCAGATGGGTTCGGAATCATAAAAACAGTGTGTACGCGAAGGAGGAAAGTTGTTTTGAGTGCAAAAACGTGTAAAAAATTAATGTATAACGAAAAAAAAACATAAGGGCGGTATTGGTTTAAAAGGCTTTTTAGACAGTTTTGTGATTCAGATGGGTTTGGAATCTTAAAAACAGTGTGTACGCGAAGGAGGAAAGTTGTCTTGAGTGCAAAAACGTGGAAAAATGAATGTATAAGGAAAAGAAACAAAAGGGAGGTATTGCTTTTAGACGATTTTGTGAGACAGATGGGTTCGGAATCATAAAAACAGTGTGTACGCGAAGGAGGAAAGTTGTTTTGAGTGCCGAAACGTGGAAAAAATGAATGTATAAGGAAAAGAAACAAAAGGGCGGTATTGGTTTAAACGGCTTTTTAGACAGCTTTGTGAGTCAGATGGGTTGGGAATCTTAAAAACAGTGTGTACTCGGAGGAGGAAAGTTGTTTTGAGTGCAAAAACGTGGAAAAAATGAATGTATAGGGAAAAAAAACAAAAAGGAGGTATTGGTTTAAATGGTCTTTTAGACGATTTTGTGAGACAGATGGGTTCGGAATCATAAAAAAAGTGTGTACGCGAAGGAGGAAAGTTGTTTTGAGTGCAAAAACGTGGAAAAAATGAATGTATAAGGAAAAGAAACAAATGGGAGGTATTGGTTTAAATGGTCTTTTAGACGATTTTGTGAGTCAGATGGGTTCGGAATCATAAAAACAGTGTGTACGCGAAGGAGGAAAATTGTTTTGAGTGCCGAAACGTCGAAAAAATAAATGTATAAGGAAAAGAAACAAAAGGGCAGTATTGGTTTAAATGGCTTTTTAGACAGTTTTGTGAGTAAGATGGGTTCGGAATCATAAAAACGGTGTGTACGCGAAGGAGGAAAGTTGTTTTGAGTGCAAAAACGTGGGAAAAATGAATGTATAAGGAAAAGAAACAAATGGGCGTTATTGGTTTAAATGGCCTTTTAGACTGTTTTTGTGAGTCAGGTGGGTTCGGATTCACAAAAAAAGTGTGTACGAGAAGGAGGAAAGTTGGAAAAACGTGCAAAAAATGAATGTATAAGGAAAAGAAACAAAAAGGCGGTATTGGTTTAAATGGCCTTTTTAACGATTTTGTAAGTCAGATGGGTTCAGAATCATAAAAAAAGTGTGTACGCGAAGGAGGAAAATTGTTTTGAGTGCAAAAACGTGGTAAAAATGAATGTATAAGGAAAAGAAACAAAAGGGCGGTATTGGTTTAAACGGCTTTTTAGACAGCTTTGTGAGTCAGATGGGTTGGGAATCTTAAAAACAGTGTGTACTCGGAGGAGGAAAGTTGTTTTGAGTGCAAAAACGTGCAAAAAATGAATGTATAGGGAAAAAAAACAAAAGGGAGGTATTGGTTTAAATGGTCTTTTAGACGATTTTGTGAGACAGATGGGTTCAGAATCATAAAAAAAGTGTGTACGCGAAGGAGGAAAGTTGTTTTGAGTGCAAAAACGTGGAAAAAATGAATGTATAAGGAAAAGAAACAAATGGGCGGTATTGGTTTAAATGGCCTTTTAGACGGTTTTTGTGAGTCAGGTGGGTTCGGATTCATAAAAAAAGTGTGTACGAGAAGGAGGAAAGTTGGAAAAACGTGGAAAAAATGAATGTATAAGGAAAAGAAACAAAAGGGCGGTATTGGTTTAAATGGCCTTTTAGACGGTTTTGTGAGTCAGGTGGGTTCGGAATTATCAGAAAAGTGTGTACAAGAAGGAGGAATGTTGTTTTGAGTGCAAAAACGTGGAAAAAATGAATGTATAAGGAAAAGAAACAAAAGGGAGGTATTGGTTTAAATGGTCTTTTAGGCGATTTTGTGAGTCAGATGGGTTCGAAATCATAAAAACAGTGTGTACGCGAAGGAGGAAAGTTGTTTTGAGTGCAAAAGCGTGGAAAAAATTAATGTATAACGAAAAAAAATATAAGGGCGGTATTGGTTTAAATAGTTTTTTAGACAGTTTTGTGATTCAGATGGGTTTGGAATCTTAAAAACAGTGTGTACGCGAAGGAGGAAAGTTGTCTTGAGTGCAAAAACGTGGAAAAAATGAATGTATAAAGAAATGAAACAAAAGGGAGGTATTGGTTTAAATGGTCTTTTAGACGATTTTGTGAGACAGATGGGTTCGGAATCATAAAAACAGTGTGTACGCGAAGGAGGAAAGTTGTTTTGAGTGCTGAAACGTGGAAAAAATAAATGTATAAGGAAAAGAAACAAAAGGGCGGTATTGGTTTAAATGGCTTTTTAGACAGTTTTGTGAGTAAGATGGGTTCGGGATCATAAAAACAGTGTGTACGCGAAGGAGGAAAGTTGTTTTGAGTACAAAAATGTGGAAAAAATGAATGTATAAGGAAAAGAAACAAAAGGGTGGTATTGGTTTAAATGGCCTTTTAGACGGTTTTCTGAGTCAGGTAGGTTTCGGAATCATCAGAAAAGTGTGTACAAGAAGGAGTAATGTTGTTTTGAGTGCAAAAACGTGGAAAAAAATGAATGTATAAGGAAAAGAAACAAAAGGGAGGTATTGGTTTAAATGGCTTTTTATACAGTTTTGTGATTCAGATGGGTTTGGAATCTTAAACACAGTGTGTACGCGAAGGAGGAAAGTTGTCTTGAGTGCAAAAACGTGGAAAAAGTAAATGTATAAGGAAAAGAATAAAAAGGGAGGTATTGGTTTAAATGGTCTTTTAGACGATTTTGTGAGTCAGATGGGTTCGGAATCATAAAAATAGTGTGTACGCGAAGGAGGAAAGTTGTCTTGAGTGCAAAAACGTGGAAAAAATGAATGTATAAAGAAAAGAAACAAAAGGGAGGCATTGGTTTAAATGGTCTTTTAGACGATTTTGTGAGACTGATGGGTTCGGAATTATAAAAACAGTGTGTACGCGAAGGAGGAAAGTTGTCTTGAGTGCAAAAACGTGGAAAAAGTAAATGTATAAGGAAAAGAATCAAAAGGGAGGTATTGGTTTAAATGGTCTTTTAGACGATTTTGTGAGTCAGATGGGTTCGGAATCATAAAAATAGTGTGTACGCGAAGGAGGAAAGTTGTCTTGAGTGCAAAAACGTGGAAAAAATGAATGTATAAAGAAAAGAAACAAAAGGGAGGCATTGGTTTAAATGGTCTTTTAGACGTTTTGTGAGACTGATGGGTTCGGAATTATAAAAACAGTGTGTACGCGAAGGAGGAAAGTTGTTTTGAGTGCTGAAACGTGGAAAAAATAAATGTATAAGGAAAAGAAACAAAAGGGCGGTATTGGTTTAAATGGCTTTTTAGACAGTTTTGTGAGTAAGATGGGTTCGGAATCATAAAAACAGTGTGTACGCGAAGGAGGAAAGTTGTTTTGAGTACAAAAATGTGGAAAAAATGAATGTATAAGGAAAAGAAACAAATGGGCGGTATTGGTTTAAATGGCCTTTTAGACGGTTTTTGTGAGTCAGGTGGGTTCGGATTCATAAAAAAGTGTGTACGAGAAGGAGGAAAGTTGGAAAAACGTGGAAAAAGTGAATGTATAAGGAAAAGAAACAAAAGGGCGGTATTGGTTTAAATGGCCTTTTAGACGGTTTTGTGAGTCAGGTAGGTTCGGAATCATCAGAAAAGTGTGTACAAGGAGTAATGTTGTTTTGAGTGCAAAAACGTGGAAAAAACGAATGTATAAGGAAAAGAAACAAAAGGGACGTATTGGTTTAAATAGTCTTTTAGACGATTTTGTGAGACAGATGGGTTCGGAATCATAAAAACAGTGTGTACGCGAAGGAGGAAAGTTGTTTTGAGTGCAAAAACGTGTAAAAAATTAATGTATAACGAAAAAAAACATAAGGGCGGTATTGGTTTAAATGGCTTTTTAGACAGTTTTGTGATTCAGATGGGTTTGGAATCTTAAAAACAGTGTGTACGCGAAGCAGGATAGTTGTCTTGAGTGCAAAAACGTGGAAAAAATGAATGTATAAGGAAAAGAAACATAAGGGAGGTATTGGTTTAAATGGTCTTTTAGACGATTTTGTGAGTCAGATGGGTTCCGAATCATAAAAACAGTGTGTACGCGAAGAAGGAAAGTTGTTTTGAGTGCAAAAACGTGTAAAAAATTAATGTATAACGAAAAAAAAACAAAAGGGCCGTATTGGTTTAAATGGCTTTTTAGACGGTTTTATGAGACAGATGGGTTCGGAATCATAAAAACAGTGTGTACGCGAATGTGGAAAGTTGTTTTGAGTGCCGAAACGTGGAAAAAATAAATGTATAATGAAAAGAAACAAAAGGGCGGTATTGGTTTAAATGGTCTTTTAGACGATTTTGTGAGTCAGATGGGTTCGGAATCATAAAAACAGTGTGTACGCGAAGGACGAAAGTTGTCTTGAGTGCAAAAACGTGGAAAAAATGAATGTATAAGGAAAAGAAACAAAAGGATGGTATTGGCTTAAATGGCTTTTTGGACAGTTTTGTGAGTCAGTTGGGTTTGGAATCTTAAAAACAGTGTGTATGCGAAGGACGAAGGTTGTTATGCGTGCCAAAACTTGAAAAAAATAAGGAAAAGAAACAAAAGGGTGGTATTAATTGGTTTAAATTGCCATTTAGACAGTTTTGTGAGTCAGATGGGATTGGAATCTTAAAAACAGTGTGTACGCGAAGGAGGAAAGTTGTTTTGAGTGCAAAAACGTGAAAAAAAGGAATGTATAAGGAAAAGAAACAAAAGGGAGGTTTTGGTTTAAATGGCTTTTTAGAAAGTTTTGTGATTCAGATGGGTTCGGAATCATAAAAACAGTGTGTACGCGAAGGAGGAAAGTTGTTCTGAGTGCAAAAACCTGGAAAAAATGAATGTATAAGGAAAAGAAACAAATGGGAGGTATTGGTTTAAATGGTCTTTTAGACGATTTTGTGAGTCAGATGGGTTCGGAATCATAAAAACAGTGTGTACGCGAAGGAGGAAAATTGTTTTGAGTGCCGAAACGTCGAAAAAATAAATGTATAAGGAAAAGAAACAAAAGGGCAGTATTGGTTTAAATGGCTTTTTAGACAGTTTTGTGAGTAAGATGGGTTCGGAATCATAAAAACGGTGTGTACGCGAAGGAGGAAAGTTGTTTTGAGTGCAAAAACGTGGGAAAAATGAATGTATAAGGAAAAGAAACAAATGGGCGTTATTGGTTTAAATGGCCTTTTAGACTGTTTTTGTGAGTCAGGTGGGTTCGGATTCACAAAAAAAGTGTGTACGAGAAGGAGGAAAGTTGGAAAAACGTGCAAAAAATGAATGTATAAGGAAAAGAAACAAAAAGGCGGTATTGGTTTAAATGGCCTTTTTAACGATTTTGTAAGTCAGATGGGTTCAGAATCATAAAAAAAGTGTGTACGCGAAGGAGGAAAATTGTTTTGAGTGCAAAAACGTGGAAAAAATGAATGTATAAGGAAAAGAAACAAAAGGGCGGTATTGGTTTAAACGGCTTTTTAGACAGCTTTGTGAGTCAGATGGGTTGGGAATCTTAAAAACAGTGTGTACTCGGAGGAGGAAAGTTGTTTTGAGTGCAAAAACGTGGAAAAAATGAATGTATAGGGAAAAAAAACAAAAGGGAGGTATTGGTTTAAATGGTCTTTTAGACGATTTTGTGAGACAGATGGGTTCAGAATCATAAAAAAAGTGTGTACGCGAAGGAGGAAAGTGTTTTTGAGTGCAAAAACGTGGAAAAAATGAATGTATAAGGAAAAGAAACAAATGGGCGGTATTGGTTTAAATGGCCTTTTAGACGGTTTTTGTGAGTCAGGTGGGTTCGGATTCATAAAAAAAGTGTGTACGAGAAGGAGGAAAGTTGGAAAAACGTGGAAAAAATGAATGTATAAGGAAAAGAAACAAAAGGGCGGTATTGGTTTAAATGGCCTTTTAGACGGTTTTGTGAGTCAGGTGGGTTCGGAATTATCAGAAAAGTGTGTACAAGAAGGAGGAATGTTGTTTTGAGTGCAAAAACGTGGAAAAAATGAATGTATAAGGAAAAGAAACAAAAGGGAGGTATTGGTTTAAATGGTCTTTTAGGCGATTTTGTGAGTCAGATGGGTTCGAAATCATAAAAACAGTGTGTACGCGAAGGAGGAAAGTTGTCTTGAGTGCAAAAACGTGGAAAAAATGAATGTATAAGGAAAAGAAACAAAAGGGAGGTATTGGTTTAAATGGTCTTTTAGACGATTTTGTGAGACAGATGGGTTCGGAATCATAAAAACAGTGTGTACGCGAAGGAGGAAAGTTGTTTTGAGTGCAAAAACGTGGAAAAAATTAATGTATAACGAAAAAAACATAAGGGCGGTATTGGTTTAAATGGCTTTTTAGACAGTTTTGTGATTCAGATGGGTTTGGAATCTTAAAGACAGTGTGTACGCGAAGGAGGAAAGTTGTCTTGAGTGCAAAAACGTGGAAAAAATGAATGTATAAAGAAATGAAACAAAAGGGAGGTATTGGTTTAAATGGTCTTTTAGACGATTTTGTGAGACAGATGGGTTCGGAATCATAAAAACAGTGTGTACGCGAAGGAGGAAAGTTGTTTTGAGTGCTGAAACGTGGAAAAAATAAATGTATAAGGAAAAGAAACAAAAGGGCGGTATTGGTTTAAATGGCTTTTTAGACAGTTTTGTGAGTAAGATGGGTTCGGAATCATAAAAACAGTGTGTACGCGAAGGAGGAAAGTTGTTTTGAGTACAAAAATGTGGAAAAAATGAATGTATAAGGAAAAGAAACAAAAGGGTGGTATTGGTTTAAATGGCCTTTTAGACGGTTTTCTGAGTCAGGTAGGTTCGAAATCATCAGAAAAGTGTGTACAAGAAGGAGTAATGTTGTTTTGAGTCCAAAAACGTGGAAAAAAATGAATGTATAAGGAAAAAAAACAAAAGGGAGGTATTGGTTTAAATGGCTTTTTAGACAGTTTTGTGATTCAGATGGGTTTGGAATCTTAAAGACAGTGTGTACGCGAAGGAGGAAAGTTGTTCTGAGTGCAAAAACCTGGAAAAAATGAATGTATAAGGAAAAGAAACAAATGGGAGGTATTGGTTTAAATGGTCTTTTAGACGATTTTGTGAGTCAGATGGGTTCGGAATCATAAAAACAGTGTGTACGCGAAGGAGGAAAATTGTTTTGAGTGCCGAAACGTCGAAAAAATAAATGTATAAGGAAAAGAAACAAAAGGGCAGTATTGGTTTAAATGGCTTTTTAGACAGTTTTGTGAGTAAGATGGGTTCGGAATCATAAAAACGGTGTGTACGCGAAGGAGGAAAGTTGTTTTGAGTGCAAAAACGTGGGAAAAATGAATGTATAAGGAAAAGAAACAAATGGGCGTTATTGGTTTAAATGGCCTTTTAGACTGTTTTTGTGAGTCAGGTGGGTTCGGATTCACAAAAAAAGTGTGTACGAGAAGGAGGAAAGTTGGAAAAACGTGCAAAAAATGAATGTATAAGGAAAAGAAACAAAAAGGCGGTATTGGTTTAAATGGCCTTTTTAACGATTTTGTAAGTCAGATGGGTTCAGAATCATAAAAAAAGTGTGTACGCGAAGGAGGAAAATTGTTTTGAGTGCAAAAACGTGGAAAAAAATGAATGTATAAGGAAAAAAAACAAAAGGGAGGTATTGGTTTAAATGGCTTTTTAGACAGTTTTGTGATTCAGATGGGTTTGGAATCTTAAAGACAGTGTGTACGCGAAGGAGGAAAGTTGTTCTGAGTGCAAAAACCTGGAAAAAATGAATGTATAAGGAAAAGAAACAAATGGGAGGTATTGGTTTAAATGGTCTTTTAGACGATTTTGTGAGTCAGATGGGTTCGGAATCATAAAAACAGTGTGTACGCGAAGGAGGAAAATTGTTTTGAGTGCCGAAACGTCGAAAAAATAAATGTATAAGGAAAAGAAACAAAAGGGCAGTATTGGTTTAAATGGCTTTTTAGACAGTTTTGTGAGTAAGATGGGTTCGGAATCATAAAAACGGTGTGTACGCGAAGGAGGAAAGTTGATTTGAGTGCAAAAACGTGGGAAAAATGAATGTATAAGGAAAAGAAACAAATGGGCGTTATTGGTTTAAATGGCCTTTTAGACTGTTTTTGTGAGTCAGGTGGGTTCGGATTCACAAAAAAAGTGTGTACGAGAAGGAGGAAAGTTGGAAAAACGTGCAAAAAATGAATGTATAAGGAAAAGAAACAAAAAGGCGGTATTGGTTTAAATGGCCTTTTTAACGATTTTGTAAGTCAGATGGGTTCAGAATCATAAAAAAAGTGTGTACGCGAAGGAGGAAAATTGTTTTGAGTGCAAAAACGTGGAAAAAATGAATGTATAAGGAAAAGAAACAAAAGGGCGGTATTGGTTTAAACGGCTTTTTAGACAGCTTTGTGAGTCAGATGGGTTGGGAATCTTAAAAACAGTGTGTACTCGGAGGAGGAAAGTTGTTTTGAGTGCAAAAACGTGGAAAAAATGAATGTATAGGGAAAAAAAACAAAAGGGAGGTATTGGTTTAAATGGTCTTTTAGACGATTTTGTGAGACAGATGGGTTCAGAATCATAAAAAAAGTGTGTACGCGAAGGAGGAAAGTGTTTTTGAGTGCAAAAACGTGGAAAAAATGAATGTATAAGGAAAAGAAACAAATGGGCGGTATTGGTTTAAATGGCCTTTTAGACGGTTTTTGTGAGTCAGGTGGGTTCGGATTCATAAAAAAAGTGTGTACGAGAAGGAGGAAAGTTGGAAAAACGTGGAAAAAATGAATGTATAAGGAAAAGAAACAAAAGGGCGGTATTGGTTTAAATGGCCTTTTAGACGGTTTTGTGAGTCAGGTGGGTTCGGAATTATCAGAAAAGTGTGTACAAGAAGGAGGAATGTTGTTTTGAGTGCAAAAACGTGGAAAAAATGAATGTATAAGGAAAAGAAACAAAAGGGAGGTATTGGTTTAAATGGTCTTTTAGGCGATTTTGTGAGTCAGATGGGTTCGAAATCATAAAAACAGTGTGTACGCGAAGGAGGAAAGTTGTTTTGAGTGCAAAAGCGTGGAAAAAATTAATGTATAACGAAAAAAAATATAAGGGCGGTATTGGTTTAAATGGTTTTTTAGACAGTTTTGTGATTCAGATGGGTTTGGAATCTTAAAAACAGTGTGTACGCGAAGGAGGAAAGTTGTCTTGAGTGCAAAAACGTGGAAAAAATGAATGTATAAGGAAAAGAAACAAAAGGGAGGTATTGGTTTAAATGGTCTTTTAGACGATTTTGTGAGACAGATGGGTTCGGAATCATAAAAACAGTGTGTACGCGAAGGAGGAAAGTTGTTTTGAGTGCAAAAACGTGGAAAAAATTAATGTATAACGAAAAAAACATAAGGGCGGTATTGGTTTAAATGGCTTTTTAGACAGTTTTGTGATTCAGATGGGTTTGGAATCTTAAAGACAGTGTGTACGCGAAGGAGGAAAGTTGTCTTGAGTGCAAAAACGTGGAAAAAATGAATGTATAAAGAAATGAAACAAAAGGGAGGTATTGGTTTAAATGGTCTTTTAGACGATTTTGTGAGACAGATGGGTTCGGAATCATAAAAACAGTGTGTACGCGAAGGAGGAAAGTTGTTTTGAGTGCTGAAACGTGGAAAAAATAAATGTATAAGGAAAAGAAACAAAAGGGCGGTATTGGTTTAAATGGCTTTTTAGACAGTTTTGTGAGTAAGATGGGTTCGGAATCATAAAAACAGTGTGTACGCGAAGGAGGAAAGTTGTTTTGAGTACAAAAATGTGGAAAAAATGAATGTATAAGGAAAAGAAACAAAAGGGTGGTATTGGTTTAAATGGCCTTTTAGACGGTTTTCTGAGTCAGGTAGGTTCGAAATCATCAGAAAAGTGTGTACAAGAAGGAGTAATGTTGTTTTGAGTCCAAAAACGTGGAAAAAAATGAATGTATAAGGAAAAGAAACAAAAGGGAGGTATTGGTTTAAATGGCTTTTTATACAGTTTTGTGATTCAGATGGGTTTGGAATCTTAAAAACAGTGTGTACGCGAAGGAGGAAAGTTGTCTTGAGTGCAAAAACGTGGAAAAAGTAAATGTATAAGGAAAAAAAACATAAGGGCGGTATTGGTTTAAATGGCTTTTTAGACAGTTTTGTGATTCAGATGGGTTTGGAATCTTAAAAACAGTGTGTACGCGAAGGAGGAAAGTTGTTTTGAGTACAAAAATGTGGAAAAAATGAATGTATAAGGAAAAGAAACAAATGGGCGGTATTGGTTTAAATGGCCTTTTAGACGGTTTTTGTGAGTCAGGTGGGTTCGGATTCATAAAAAAAGTGTGTACGAGAAGGAGGAAAGTTGGAAAAACGTGGAAAAAGTGAATGTATAAGGAAAAGAAACAAAAGGGCGGTATTGGTTTAAATGGCCTTTTAGACGGTTTTGTGAGTCAGGTAGGTTCGGAATCATCAGAAAAGTGTGTACAAGGAGGAATGTTGTTTTGAGTGCAAAAACGTGGAAAAAACGAATGTATAAGGAAAAGAAACAAAAGTATTGGTTTAAATAGTCTTTTAGACGATTTTGTGAGACAGATGGGTTCGGAATCATAAAAACAGTGTGTACGCGAAGGAGGAAAGTTGTTTTGAGTGCAAAAACGTGTAAAAAATTAATGTATAACGAAAAAAAACATAAGGGCGGTATTGGTTTAAATGGCTTTTTAGACAGTTTTGTGATTCAGATGGGTTTGGAATCTTAAAAACAGTGTGTACGCGAAGCAGGAAAGTTGTCTTGAGTGCAAAAACGTGGAAAAAATGAATGTATAAGGAAAAGAAACATAAGGGAGGTATTGGTTTAAATGGTCTTTTAGACGATTTTGTGAGTCAGATGGGTTCCGAATCATAAAAACAGTGTGTACGCGAAGAAGGAAAGTTGTTTTGAGTGCAAAAACGTGTAAAAAATTAATGTATAACGAAAAAAAAACAAAAGGGCCGTATTGGTTTAAATGGCTTTTTAGACAGTTTTATGAGACAGATGGGTTCGGAATCATAAAAACAGTGTGTACGCGAATGTGGAAAGTTGTTTTGAGTGCCGAAACGTGGAAAAAATAAATGTATAATGAAAAGAAACAAAAGGGCGGTATTGGTTTAAATGGTCTTTTAGACGATTTTGTGAGTCAGATGGGTTCGGAATCATAAAAACAGTGTGTACGCGAAGGACGAAAGTTGTCTTGAGTGCAAAAACGTGGAAAAAATGAATGTATAAGGAAAAGAAACAAAAGGGTGGTATTGGCTTAAATGGCTTTTTGGACAGTTTTGTGAGTCAGTTGGGTTTGGAATCTTGAAAACAGTGTGTACGCGAAGGACGAAGGTTGTTATGCGTGCCAAAACTTGAAAAAAATAAGGAAAAGAAACAAAAGGGTGGTATTAATTGGTTTAAATTGCCATTTAGACAGTTTTGTGAGTCAGATGGGATTGGAATCTTAAAAACAGTGTGTACGCGAAGGAAGAAAGTTGTTTTGAGTGCAAAAACGTGAAAAAAAGGAATTTATAAGGAAAAGAAACAAAAGGGAGGTTTTGGTTTAAATGGTCTTTTAGACGATTTTGTGAGACAGATGGGTTCGGAACCATAAAAACAGTGTGTACGCGAATGTGGAAAGTTGTCTTGAGTGCAAAAACGTTGAAAACATGAATGTATAAGGAAAAGAAATAAAAGGGTGGTATTGGTTTAAATGGCTTTTTAGAAAGTTTTGTGATTCAGATGGGTTCGGAATCATAAAAACTGTGTACGCGAAGGAGGAAAGTTGTTCTGAGTGCAAAAACCTGGAAAAAATGAATGTATAAGGAAAAGAAACAAAAGGGAGGTATTGGTTTAAATGGTCTTTTAGACGATTTTGTGAGACAGATGGGTACGGAATCATAAAAACAGTGTGTACGCGAAGGAGGAAAGTTGTCTTGAGTGCAAAAACGTTGAAAACATGAATGTATAAGGAAAAGAAATAAAAGGGTGGTATGGGTTTAAATGGCTTTTTAGACAGTTTTGTGAGTCAGATGGGTTTGGAATAATAAAAACAGTGTGTACGCGAAGGAGGAAAGTTGTTTTGCGTGCCAAAACGTGGAAAAAATAAGGAAAAGAAACAAAAGGGCGGTATTGGTTTAAATTGCTTTTAGACGGTTTTGTGAGTCAGGTGGGTTCGGAATCATAAAAAAAGTGTGTACCAGAAGGACGAAAGTTGAAAAAACGTGGAAAAAATGAATGTATAAGGAAAAGAAACAAAAGGGAGGTATTGGTTTAAATAGTCTTTTAGACGATTTTGTGAGTCAGATGGGTTCAGAATCATAAAAAAAGTGTGTACGCGAAGGACGAAAGTTCTCTTGAGTGCAAAAACGTAAGAAAAATGAATGCATAAGGAAAAAAAAACAAAATGGCGGTATTGGTTTAAATGGCCTTTTAGACGGTTTTGTGAGTCAGGTGGGTTCGGATTCATAAAAAAAGTGTGTACGAGAAGGAGGAAAGTTGGAAAAACGTGGAAAAAATGAATGTATAAGGAAAAGAAACAAAAGGGCGGTATTGGTTTAAATGGCCTTTTTAACGATTTTGTGAGTCAGATGGGTTCGGAATCATAAAAAAAGTGTGTACGCGGAGGAAAGTTGTTTTGAGTGCAAAAACGGGGAAAAAATGAATGTATAAGGAAAAGAAACAAAAGGGTGGTATTGGCTTAAATGGCTTTTTGGACAGTTTTGTGAGTCAGATGGGTTTGGAATCTTAAAAACAGTGTGTACGCGTAGGACGAAGCTTGTTATGAGTGCAAAAACGTGGAAAGAAATAAAAGGGAGGTATTGGTTTAAATGGTCTTTTAGACGATTTTGTGAGTCAGATGGGTTCGGTTTCATAAAAAAAGTGTGTATGAGAAGGAGGAAAGTTGGAAAAACGTGGAAAAAATGAATGTATAAGGAAAAGAAACAAAAGGGCGGTATTGGTTTAAATGGCCTTTTTAACGATTTTGTAATTCAGATGGGTTCGGAATCATAAAAAAAGTGTGTACGCGAAGGAGGAAAGTTGTTTTGAGTGCAGAAACGTGGAAAAAATGAATGTATAAGGAAAAGAAACAAAAGGGTGGTATTGGCTTAAATGGCTTTTTGGACAGTTTTGTGAGTCAGATGGGTTTGGAATCTTAAAAACAGTGTGTACGCGAAGGACGAAGGTTGTTATGATGCAAAAACGTGGAAAAAATGAATGTATAAGGAAAAGAAACAAAAGGGTGGTATTGGCTTAAATGGCTTTTTAGACAGTTTTGTGAGTCAGATGGGTTTGGAATCTTAAAAACAGTGTGTACGCGAAGGAGGAAAGTTGTTTTGCGTGCCAAAACCTGAAAAAAAAAAGGAAAAGAAACAAAAGGGTGGAATTGGTTTAAATTGCCATTTAGACAGTTTTGTGAGTCAGATGGGATAGGAATCTTAAAAACAGTGTGTACGCGAAGGACGAAGCTTGTTATGAGTGCAGAAACGTGGAAAAAATGAATATATAAGGAAAAGAAACAAAAGGGCGGTATTAGTTTAAATGGCTTTTTAGACAGTTTCGTGAGTCAGATGGGTTTGGAATCTTAAAAACAGTGTGTACGCGAAGGAGGAAAGTTGTTTTAAGTGCAAAAACGTGGAAAAAATGAATGTATAAGGAAAAGAAGCAAAAGGGAGGTATTGGTTTAAATGGTCTTTTAGACGATTTTGTGAGACAGATTGGTTCGGAATCATAAAAACAGTGTGTACGCGAAGGAGGAAAGTTGTTTTGAGTGCAAAAACGTGGAAAAAATGAATGTATAAGGAAAAGAAACAAAAGGGTGGTATTGGCTTAAATGGCTTTTTGGACAGTTTTGTGAGTCAGATGGGTTTGGAATCTTAAAAACAGTGTGTACGCGAAGGACGAAGGTTGTTATGATGCAAAAACGTGGAAAAAATGAATGTATAAGGAGAAGAAACAAAAGGGTGGTATTGGCTTAAATGGCTTTTTAGACAGTTTTGTGAGTCAGATAGGTTTGGAATCTTAAAAACAGTGTGTACGCGAAGGACGAAGCTTGTTATGAGTGCAAAAACGTGGAAAAAATGAATGTATAAGGAAAAGAAACAAAAGGGAGGTATTGGTTTAAATGGTCTTTTAGACGATTTTGTGAGTCAGGTGGGTTCGGAGTCATAAAAACAGTGTGTACGCGAAGGAGGAAAGTTGTTTTGCGTGCCAAAACGTGGAAAAAATAAGGAAAAGAAACAAAAGGGTGGAATTGGTTTAAATTGCCTTTTAGACAGTTTTGTGAGTCAGATGGGTTTGGAATCTTAAAAACAGTGTGTACGCGAAGGACGAAGGTTGTTATGATGCAAAAACGTGGAAAAAATGAATGTATAAGGAGAAGAAACAAAAGGGTGGTATTGGCTTAAATGGCTTTTTAGACAGTTTTGTGAGTCAGATAGGTTTGGAATCTTAAAAACAGTGTGTACGCGAAGGACGAAGCTTGTTATGAGTGCAAAAACGTGGAAAAAATGAATATATAAGGAAAAGAAACAAAAGGGCGGTATTGGTTTAAATGGCTTTTTAGACAGTTTTGTGAGTCAGATGGGTTTGGAATCTTAAAAACAGTGTGTACGCGAAGGACGAAGCTTGTTATGAGTGCAAAAACGTGGAAAAAATGAATGTATAAGGAAAAGAAACAAAAGGGAGGTATTGGTTTAAATGGTCTTTTAGACGATTTTGTGAGTCAGGTGGGTTCGGAGTCATAAAAACAGTGTGTACGCGAATGTGGAAAGTTGTTTTGAGTGCCGAAACGTGGAAAAAATAAATGTATAATGAAAACAAACAAAAGGGCGGTATTGGTTTAAATGGCTTTTTAGAAAGTTTTATGATTCAGATGGGTTCGGAATCATAAAAACAGTGTGTACGCGAAGAAGGAAAGTTGTTCTGAGTGCAAAAACGTGGAAAAAATGAATGTATAAGGAAAAGAAACAAAAGGGAGGTATTGGTTTAAATGGTCTTTTAGACGATTTTGTGAGTCAGGTGGGTTCGGAATCCTGGAATCTTAAAAACAGTGTGTACGCGAAGGAGGAAAGTTGTTTTGAGTGCAAAAACGTGGAAAAAATGAATGTATAAGGAAAAGAAACAAAAGGGAGGTATTCGTTTTAATGGTCTTTTAGACGATTTTGTGAGTCAGATGGGTTCGGAATCATAAAAAAAGTGTGTACGCGAAGGAGGAAAGTTGTTTTGAGTGCGAAAACGTGGAAAAAATGAATGTATAAGGAAAAGAAACAAAACGGCGGTATTGGTTTAAATGGCCTTTTTAACGATTTTGTGAGTCAGATGGGTTCGGAATCATAAAAAAAGTGTGAAGGCGAAGGCGGAAAGTAGTTTTGAGTGCAAAAACGTGGAAAAAATGAATGTATAAGGAAAAGAAACAAAAGGGAGGTATTGGTTTAAATGGTCTTTTAGACGATTTTGTGAGTCAGGTGGGTTCGGAATCCTGGAATCTTAAAAACAGTGTGTACGCGAAGGAGGAAAGTTGTTTTGAGTGCAAAAACGTGGAAAAAATGAATGTATAAGGAAAAGAAACAAAACGGCGGTATTGGTTTAAATGGCCTTTTTAACGATTTTGTGAGTCAGATGGGTTCGGAATCATAAAAAAAGTGTGAAGGCGAAAGCGGAAAGTAGTTTTGAGTGCAAAAACGTGGAAAAAATGAATGTATAAGGAAAAGAAACAAAAGGGAGGTATTGGTTTAAATGGTCTTTCAGACGGTTTTGTGTCAGGTGGGTACGGAATCATAAAAATAGTGTGTACGAGAAGGAGGAAAGTTGGAAAAACGTGGAAAAAATGAATGTATAAGGAAAAGAAACAAAAGGGCGGTATTGGGTTAAATGGCCTTTTAGACGGTTTTGTGAGTCAGGTGGGTTCGGAATTATCAGAAAAGTGTGTACAAGAAGGAGGAATATAGTTTTGAGTGCGAAAACGTGGAAAAAATGAATGTATAAGAAAAAGAAACAAAAGGGAGGCATTGGTTTAAGTGGTCTTTTAGGCGATTTTGTGAGTCAGATGGGTTCGGAATCATAAAAACAGTGTGTACGCGAAGGAGGAATGTTGTTTTGAGTGCAAAAACGTGGAAAAAATTAATGTATAACGAAAAAAAACATAAGGGCGGTATTGGTTTAAATGGCTTTTTAGACAGTTCTGTGATTCAGATGGGTTTGGAATCTTAAGAACAGTGTGTACGCGAAGGAGGAAAGTTGTTTTGAGTGCAAAAACGTGGAAAAAATGAATGTATAAGGAAAAGAAACAAAAGGGAGGTATTGGTTTAAATAGTCTTTTAGGCGATTTTGTGAGTCAGATGGGTTCGGAATCATAAAAACAGTGAATACGCGAAAAAGGAAAGTTGTTTTGAGTGCAAAAACGTGGAAAAAATGCATGTATAAGGAAAAGAAACAAAAGAGAGATATTGGTTTGAATGGTCTTTTAGAGATTTTGTGAGTCAGATGGGTTCGGAATCATAAAAACAGTGTGTACGCGAAGGAGGAAAGTTGTCTTGAGTGCAAAACGTTGAAAAAATGAATGAAGAAACAAAAGGGTGGTATGGGTTTAAATGGTCTTTTAGACAATTTTGTGAGTCAGATGGGTTCGGAATCATAAAAACAGTGTGTACGTGAAGGAGGAAAGTTGTTCTGAGTGCAAAAACGTGGAAAAAATGAATGTATAAGGAAAAGAAACAAAAGGGAGGTATTGGTTTAAATGGTCTTTTAGACGATTTTGTGAGTCAGGTGGGTTCGGAATCATAAAAACAGTGTGTACGCGAATGTGGAAAGTTGTTTTGAGTGCCGAAACGTGGAAAAAATAAATGTATAATGAAAAGAAACAAAAGGGCGGTATTGGTTTAAATGGCTTTTTAGAAAGTTTTATGATTCAGATGGGTTCGGAATCATAAAAACAGTGTGTACGCGAAGGAGGAAAGTTGTTCTGAGTGCAAAAACGTGGAAAAAATGAATGTATAAGGAAAAGAAACAAAAGGGAGGTATTGGTTTAAATGGTCTTTTAGACGATTTTGTGAGTCAGGTGGGTTCGGATTCATAAAAAAAGTGTGTACGAGAAGGAGGAAAGTTGGAAAAACGTGGAAAAAATGAATGTATAAGGAAAAAAAACAAAAGGGCGGTATTGGTTTAAATGGCTTTGTAGAAAGTTTTATGATTCAGATGGGTTTGGAATCTTAAAAACAGTGTGTACGCGAAGGAGGAAAATTGTTTTAAGTGCAAAAACGTGGAAAAAATGAATGTATAAGGAAAAGAACAAAAGGGCGGTATTGGTTTAAATGGCCTTTTAGACGGTTTGGTGAGTCAGGTGGGTTCGGAATTATCAGAAAAGTGTGTACGCGAAGGAGGAAACTTGTTTTGAGTGCAAAAAAGTGGGAAAAACGAGTATAAGGAAAAGAAACAAAAGGCAGGTATTGGTTTAAATGGTCTTTTAGAGGGTTGTGTTAGTCAGATGGGTTTGAAATCTTAAAAACAGTGTGTACGCGAAGGACGAAGCTTGTTATGAGTGCAAAAACGTGGAAAAAATGAATATATAAGGAAAAGAAACAAAAGGGCGGTATTGGTTTAAATGGCTTTTTAGACAGTTTTGTGAGTCAGATGGGTTTGGAATCTTAAAAACAGTGTGTACGCGAAGGAGGAAAGTTGTTTTGCGTGCCAAAACCTGAAAAAAATAAGGAAAAGAAACAAAAGGGTGGTATTGGTTTAAATTGCCATTTAGACAGTTTTGTGAGTCAGATGGGATTGGAATCTTAAAAACAGTGTGTACGCGAAGGACGAAGCTTGTTATGAGTGCAGAAACGTGGAAAAAATGAATATATAAGGAAAAGAAACAAAAGGGCGGTATTGGTTTAAATGGCTTTTTAGACAGTTTTGTGAGTCAGATGGGTTTGGAATCTTAAAAACAGTGTGTACGCGAAGGAGGAAAGTTGTTTTAAGTGCAAAAACGTGGAAAAAATGAATTTATAAGGAAAAGAACAAAAGGGCGGTATTGGTTTAAATGACCTTTTAGACGGTTTTGTGAGTCAGGTGGGTTCGGAATTATAAGAAAAGTGTGTACAAGAAGGAGGAATGTTGTTTTGAGTGCAAAAACGTGGAAAAAAATGAATGTATAAGGAAAAGAAACAAAAGGGAGGTATTGGTTTAAATGGTCTTTTAGGCGATTTTGTGAGTCAGATGGGTTCGGAACCATAAAAACAGTGTGTACGCGAAGGAGGAAAGTTGTTTTGAGTGCAAAAACGTGGAAAAAATTAATGTATATCGAAAAAAAACATAAGGGCGGTATTTTTTTAAATGGCTTTTTAGACAGTTTTGTGATTCAGATGGGTTTGGAATCTTAAAAACAGTGTGTACGCGAAGGATTAAAGTTGTTTTGAGTGCCGAAACGTGGAAAAAATTAATGTATAACGAAAAAAAAAAAATCTGGAGTGACTCCACTCGACTTTCCGAACATTGAGTAACTAACAGTTTTGTAGATAAAATAAAGAAAGAGGAATTGCTAAACAAACAAAAGAGAGAAAACCATAATAGAGTGTTTTTTTCTCCATATATTACACGAGGTTTTATTTAACGCTACTGAACTTTGAGCCCTTAGATCATAATGATAAAGAATTTTTCGTTTTGTCCCTGTAAAAATCTATAGATGCTAGATTCACCAAAATGCTTATAGTTAGTGCAACAGTGATTTATAATATTCATACAAATTTTCAGCTCAATTGAATAAGGCGTTCAGATGCTATCGCACTTTTAAAAATTTGGTCTCATAGGCCATAATGATAAATAATTTTTCTTTGTGTCCCTGTAAAAAAACTGTAGTGCTAGATTCACCAAAATCTATATAGTTGGTGCAAATGCGACCTATAACATGTGTACAATTTTTTTGCTCAGATTAATAAGGCGTTTAGACGCTATCACACATTTAAAAATTTGGCCCCATTGGCCTTAATGATAAAGAAAGTTTCTTTGTGTCCCTGTAAAAAAACTATAAGTGCTAGATTCTCCAAAATCTATACAGATTGAGTATCTGTGACCTATAATATGGGTATAAAATTTTTGCTCAATTGAATAAGGCGTTTAGATGCTATCGCACTTTTAAGATTTTGGTCCCATAGGCCATAATGATAAAGAATTTTTCTTTGTGTCCCTGTAAAAAAACTATAAGTGCTAGATTCACCAAAATCTATAGGGTTCGTACTATGGTGACTTTCAATATACGTACCAACTTTCAGGTTAATCGAACAAAGCCTTTAGACGCTAGCGTGTTCACAAACATACACACATACATACATCATCGTAAAAATAGTGAAAACGGACTCAGGGGACCTCAAAACGTATAGAAACATCAAAATCTCGAATTTGGATTTTTGACATGATTACAATACTTTCCTCACTATAGTGTTCGGAAAGTAACAAAAGGGCGGTATTGGTTTAAATAGCTTTTTAGACAGTTTTGTGATTCAGATGGGTTTGGAATCTTAAAAACAGTGTGTACGCGAAGGAGGAAAGTTGTCTTGAGTGCAAAAACGTGGAAAAAATAAATTTATAAGGAAAAGAAACAAAAGGGCGGTATTGGTTTAAATGGCTTTTTAGACAGTTTTGTGAGTAAGATGGGTTCGGAATCATAAAAACAGTGTGTACGCGAAGGAGGAAAGTTTTTTTGAGTACAAAAATGTGGAAAAAATGAATGTATAAGGAAAAGAAACAAATGGGCGGTATTGGTTTAAATGGCTTTATAGACAGTTTTGTGAGTCAGATGGGTTGGGAATCTTAAAAACAGCACACTGTTTTTAGCGGAGGAGGAAAGTTGTTTTGAGTGCAAAAACGTGGAAAAAATGAATGTATAAGGAAAAGAAACAAAAGGGAGGTATTGGTTTAAATGGTCTTTTAGACGATTTTGTGAGACAGATGGGTTCGAAATCATAAAAAAAGTGTATACGCGAATGAGGAAAGTTGTTTTGTGTGCAAAAACGTGCAAAAAATAAATGTATAAAGAAAAGAAACAAAAGGGCGGTATTGGTTTAAATGGTCTTTTAGACGATATTGTGAGTCAGATGGGTTCGGAATCATAAAAACAGTGTGTACGCGAAGGAGGAAAGTTGTCTTGAGTGCAAAAACGTTGAAAAAATGAATGTATAAGGAAAAGAAACAAAAGGGAGGTATTGGTTTAAATGGTCTTTTAGACGATTTTGTGAGACAGATGGGTTCGGATTCATAAAAAAAGTGTGTACGAGAAGGAGGAAAGTTGGAAAAACGTGGAAAAAATGAATGTATAAGGAAAAGAAACAAAAGGGCGGTATTGGTTTAAATGGCTTTTTAGACAGTTTTGTGAGTCAGATGGGTTTGGAATCTTAAAAACAGTGTGTACGCGAAGGAGGAAAGTTATTTTGAGTACAAAAACGTGGAAAAAATGAATGTATAAGGAAAAGAAACAAAAGGGCGGTATTGGTTTAAATGGTTTTTTAGAGAGTTTTATGAGACAGATGGGTTCGGAATCATAAAAACAGTGTGTACGCGAATGTGGAAAGTTGTTTTGAGTGCCGAAACGTGGAAAAAATAAATGTATAATGAAAAGAAACAAAAGGGCGGTATTGGTTTAAATGGTCTTTTAGACGATTTTGTGAGTCAGATGGGTTCGGAATAATAAAAACAGTGTGTACGCGAAGGACGAAAGTTGTCTTGAGTGCAAAAACGTGGAAAAAATGAATGTATAAGGAAAAGAAACAAAAGGGTGGTATTGGCTTAAATGGCTTTTTGGACAGTTTTGTGAGTCAGTTGGGTTTGGAATCTTAAAAACAGTGTGTACGCGAAGGACGAAGGTTGTTATGATGCAAAAACGTGGAAAAAATGAATGTATAAGGAAAAGAAACAAAAGGGTGGTATTGGCTTAAATGGCTTTTTAGACAGTTTTGTGAGTCAGATGGGTTTGGAATCTTAAAAACAGTGTGCACGCGAAGGACGAAGCTTGTTATGAGTGCAAAAACGTGGAAAAAATGAATATATAAGGAAAAGAAACAAAAGGGCGGTATTGGTTTAAATGGCTTTTTAGACAGTTTTGTGAGTCAGATGGGTTTGGAATCTTAAAAACAGTGTGTACGCGAAGGAGGAAAGTTGTTTTGCGTGCCAAAACCTGAAAAAAATAAGGAAAAGAAACAAAAGGGTGGTATTAATTGGTTTAAATTGCCATTTAGACAGTTTTGTGAGTCAGATGGGATTGGAATCTTAAAAACAGTGTGTACGCGAAGGAGGAAAGTTGTTTTAAGTGCAAAAACGTGGAAAAAAGGAATGTATAAGGAAAAGAAACAAAAGGGAGGTATTGGTTTAAATGGTCTTTTAGACGATTTTGTGAGACAGATGGGTTCGGAACCATAAAAACAGTGTGTACGCGAATGTGGAAAGTTGTTTTCAGTGCCGAAACGTGGAAAAAATAAATGTATAATGAAAAGAAACAAAAGGGCAGTATTGGTTTAAATGGCTTTTTAGAAAGTTTTGTGATTCAGATGGGTTCGGAATCATAAAAACAGTGTGTACGCGAAGGAGGAAAGTTGTTCTGAGTGCAAAAACCTGGAAAAAATGAATGTATAAGGAAAAGAAACAAAAGGGAGGAATTGGTTTAAATGGTCTTTTAGACGATTTTGTGAGACAGATGTGTACGGAATCATAAAAACAGTGTGTACGCGAAGGAGGAAAGTTGTCTTGAGTGCAAAAACGTTGAAAACATGAATGTATAAGGAAAAGAAATAAAAGGGTGGTATGGGTTTAAATGGTCTTTTAGACGATTTTGTGAGTCAGATGGGTTCGGAATCATAAAAACAGTGTGTACGCGAAGGACGAAAGTTGTTTTGAGTGCAAAAACGTGGAAAAAATGAATGTATAAGGAAAAGAAACAAAAGGGCGGTATTGGTTTAAATGGCTTTTTAGACAGTTTTGTGAGTCAGATGGGTTTGGAATCTTAAAAACAGTGTGTACGCGAAGGATGAAAGTTGTCTTGAGTGCAAAAACGTAAGAAAAATGAATGTATAAGGAAAAGAAACAAATGGGCGGTAATGGTTTAAATGGCCTTTTAGACGGTTTTGTGAGTCAGATGGGGTCGGATTCATAAAAAAAGTGTGTACGAGAAGGAGGAAAGTTGGAAAAACGTGGAAAAAATGAATGTATAAGGAAAAGTAACAAAAGGGCGGTATTGGTTTAAATGGTCTTTTAGACGATTTTGTGAGACAGATGGGTACGGAATCATAAAAACAGTGTGTACGCGAAGGAGGAAAGTTGTCTTGAGTGCAAAAACGTTGAAAACATGAATGTATAAGGAAAAGAAACAAAAGGGCGGTATTGGTTTAAATGGCTTTTTAGACAGTTTTGTGAGTCAGATGGGTTTGGAATCTTAAAAACAGTGTGTACGCGAAGGAGGAAAGTTGTTTTGAGTACAAAAACGAGGAAAAAATGAATGTATAAGGAAAAGAAACAAAAGGGCGGTATTGGTTTAAATGGTTTTTTAGACAGTTTTATGAGACAGATGGGTTCGGAATCATAAAAACAGTGTGTACGCGAATGTGGAAAGTTGTTTTGAGTGCCGAAACGTGGAAAAAATAAATGTATAATGAAAAGAAACAAAAGGGCGGTATTGGTTTAAATGGTCTTTTAGACGATTTTGTGAGTCAGATGGGTTCGGAATAATAAAAACAGTGTGTACGCGAAGGACGAAAGTTGTCTTGAGTGCAAAAACGTGGAAAAAATGAATGTATAAGGAAAAGAAACAAAAGGGTGGTATTGGCTTAAATGGCTTTTTGGACAGTTTTGTGAGTCAGTTGGGTTTGGAATCTTAAAAACAGTGTGTACGCGAAGGACGAAGGTTGTTATGATGCAAAAACGTGGAAAAAATGAATGTATAAGGAAAAGAAACAAAAGGGTGGTATTGGCTTAAATGGCTTTTTAGACAGTTTTGTGAGTCAGATGGGTTTGGAATCTTAAAAACAGTGTGCACGCGAAGGACGAAGCTTGTTATGAGTGCAAAAACGTGGAAAAAATGAATATATAAGGAAAAGAAACAAAAGGGCGGTATTGGTTTAAATGGCTTTTTAGACAGTTTTGTGAGTCAGATGGGTTTGGAATCTTAAAAACAGTGTGTACGCGAAGGAGGAAAGTTGTTTTGCGTGCCAAAACCTGAAAAAAATAAGGAAAAGAAACAAAAGGGTGGTATTAATTGGTTTAAATTGCCATTTAGACAGTTTTGTGAGTCAGATGGGATTGGAATCTTAAAAACAGTGTGTACGCGAAGGAGGAAAGTTGTTTTAAGTGCAAAAACGTGGAAAAAAGGAATGTATAAGGAAAAGAAACAAAAGGGAGGTATTGGTTTAAATGGTCTTTTAGACGATTTTGTGAGACAGATGGGTTCGGAACCATAAAAACAGTGTGTACGCGAATGTGGAAAGTTGTTTTCAGTGCCGAAACGTGGAAAAAATAAATGTATAATGAAAAGAAACAAAAGGGCAGTATTGGTTTAAATGGCTTTTTAGAAAGTTTTGTGATTCAGATGGGTTCGGAATCATAAAAACAGTGTGTACGCGAAGGAGGAAAGTTGTTCTGAGTGCAAAAACCTGGAAAAAATGAATGTATAAGGAAAAGAAACAAAAGGGAGGAATTGGTTTAAATGGTCTTTTAGACGATTTTGTGAGACAGATGTGTACGGAATCATAAAAACAGTGTGTACGCGAAGGAGGAAAGTTGTCTTGAGTGCAAAAACGTTGAAAACATGAATGTATAAGGAAAAGAAATAAAAGGGTGGTATGGGTTTAAATGGTCTTTTAGACGATTTTGTGAGTCAGATGGGTTCGGAATCATAAAAACAGTGTGTACGCGAAGGACGAAAGTTGTTTTGAGTGCAAAAACGTGGAAAAAATGAATGTATAAGGAAAAGAAACAAAAGGGCGGTATTGGTTTAAATGGCTTTTTAGACAGTTTTGTGAGTCAGATGGGTTTGGAATCTTAAAAACAGTGTGTACGCGAAGGATGAAAGTTGTCTTGAGTGCAAAAACGTAAGAAAAATGAATGTATAAGGAAAAGAAACAAATGGGCGGTAATGGTTTAAATGGCCTTTTAGACGGTTTTGTGAGTCAGATGGGGTCGGATTCATAAAAAAAGTGTGTACGAGAAGGAGGAAAGTTGGAAAAACGTGGAAAAAATGAATGTATAAGGAAAAGTAACAAAAGGGCGGTATTGGTTTAAATGGTCTTTTAGACGATTTTGTGAGACAGATGGGTACGGAATCATAAAAACAGTGTGTACGCGAAGGAGGAAAGTTGTCTTGAGTGCAAAAACGTTGAAAACATGAATGTATAAGGAAAAGAAACAAAAGGGCGGTATTGGTTTAAATGGCTTTTTAGACAGTTTTGTGAGTCAGATGGGTTTGGAATCTTAAAAACAGTGTGTACGCGAAGGAGGAAAGTTGTTTTGAGTACAAAAACGAGGAAAAAATGAATGTATAAGGAAAAGAAACAAAAGGGCGGTATTGGTTTAAATGGTTTTTTAGACAGTTTTATGAGACAGATGGGTTCGGAATCATAAAAACAGTGTGTACGCGAATGTGGAAAGTTGTTTTGAGTGCCGAAACGTGGAAAAAATAAATGTATAATGAAAAGAAACAAAAGGGCGGTATTGGTTTAAATGGTCTTTTAGACGATTTTGTGAGTCAGATGGGTTCGGAATCATAAAAACAGTGTGTACGCGAAGGAGGAAAGTTGTCTTGAGTGCAAAAACGTGGAAAAAATGAATGTATAAGGAAAAGAAACAAAAGGGAGGTATTGGTTTAAATGGTCTTTTAGACGATTTTGTGAGACAGATGGGTTCGGAATCATAAAAACAGTGTGTACGCGAAGGAGGAAAGTTGTTTTGAGTGCAAAAACGTGGAAAAAATTAATGTATAACGAAAAAAACATAAGGGCGGTATTGGTTTAAATGGCTTTTTAGACAGTTTTGTGATTCAGATGGGTTTGGAATCTTAAAGACAGTGTGTACGCGAAGGAGGAAAGTTGTCTTGAGTGCAAAAACGTGGAAAAAATGAATTAAAGAAATGAAACAAAAGGGAGGTATTGGTTTAAATGGTCTTTTAGACGATTTTGTGAGACAGATGGGTTCGGAATCATAAAAACAGTGTGTACGCGAAGGAGGAAAGTTGTTTTGAGTGCTGAAACGTGGAAAAAATAAATGTATAAGGAAAAGAAACAAAAGGGCGGTATTGGTTTAAATGGCTTTTTAGACAGTTTTGTGAGTAAGATGGGTTCGGAATCATAAAAACAGTGTGTACGCGAAGGAGGAAAGTTGTTTTGAGTACAAAAATGTGGAAAAAATGAATGTATAAGGAAAAGAAACAAAAGGGTGGTATTGGTTTAAATGGCCTTTTAGACGGTTTTCTGAGTCAGGTAGGTTCGGAATCATCAGAAAAGTGTGTACAAGAAGGAGTAATGTTGTTTTGAGTGCAAAAACGTGGAAAAAAATGAATGTATAAGGAAAAGAAACAAAAGGGAGGTATTGGTTTAAATGGCTTTTTCTACAGTTTTGTGATTCAGATGGGTTTGGAATCTTAAAAACAGTGTGTACGCGAAGGAGGAAAGTTGTCTTGAGTGCAAAAACGTGGAAAAAGTAAATGTATAAGGAAAAGAATCAAAAGGGAGGTATTGGTTTAAATGGTCTTTTAGACGATTTTGTGAGTCAGATGGGTTCGGAATCATAAAAATAGTGTGTACGCGAAGGAGGAAAGTTGTCTTGAGTGCAAAAACGTGGAAAAAATGAATGTATAAAGAAAAGAAACAAAAGGGAGGCATTGGTTTAAATGGTCTTTTAGACGATTTTGTGAGACTGATGGGTTCGGAATTATAAAAACAGTGTGTACGCGAAGGAGGAAAGTTGTCTTGAGTGCAAAAACGTGGAAAAAGTAAATGTATAAGGAAAAGAATCAAAAGGGAGGTATTGATTTAAATGGTCTTTTAGACGATTTTGTGAGTCAGATGGGTTCGGAATCATAAAAATAGTGTGTACGCGAAGGAGGAAAGTTGTCTTGAGTGCAAAAACGTGGAAAAAATGAATGTATAAAGAAAAGAAACAAAAGGGAGGCATTGGTTTAAATGGTCTTTTAGACGATTTTGTGAGACTGATGGGTTCGGAATTATAAAAACAGTGTGTACGCGAAGGAGGAAAGTTGTTTTAAGTGCTGAAACGTGGAAAAAATAAATGTATAAGGAAAAGAAACAAAAGGGCGGTATTGGTTTAAATGGCTTTTTAGACAGTTTTGTGAGAAAGATGGGTTCGGAATCATAAAAACAGTGTGTACGCGAAGGAGGAAAGTTGTTTTGAGTACAAAAATGTGGAAAAAATGAATGTATAAGGAAAAGAAACAAAAGGGCGGTATTGGTTTAAATGGCCTTTTAGACGGTTTTGTGAGTCAGGTAGGTTCGGAATCATCAGAAAAGTGTGTACAAGGAGGAATGTTGTTTTGAGTGCAAAAACGTGGAAAAAACGAATGTATAAGGGAAAGAAACAAAAGGGACGTATTGGTTTAAATAGTCTTTTAGACGATTTTGTGATTCAGATGGGTTTGGAATCTTAAAAACAGTGTGTACGCGAAGCAGGAAAGTTGTCTTGAGTGCAAAAACGTGGAAAAAATGAATGTATAAGGAAAAGAAACATAAGGGAGGTATTGGTTTAAATGGTCTTTTAGACGATTTTGTGAGTCAGATGGGTTCCGAATCATAAAAACAGTGTGTACGCGAAGAAGGAAAGTTGTTTTGAGTGCAAAAACGTGTAAAAAATTAATGTATAACGAAAAAAAAACAAAAGGGCCGTATTGGTTTAAATGGCTTTTTAGACAGTTTTATGAGACAGATGGGTTCGGAATCATAAAAACAGTGTGTACGCGAATGTGGAAAGTTGTTTTGAGTGCCGAAACGTGGAAAAAATAAATGTATAATGAAAAGAAACAAAAGGGCGGTATTGGTTTAAATGGTCTTTTAGACGATTTTGTGAGTCAGATGGGTTCGGAATCATAAAAACAGTGTGTACGCGAAGGACGAAAGTTGTCTTGAGTGCAAAAACGTGGAAAAAATGAATGTATAAGGAAAAGAAACAAAAGGGAGGCATTGGTTTAAATGGTCTTTTAGACGATTTTGTGAGACTGATGGGTTCGGAATTATAAAAACAGTGTGTACGCGAAGGAGGAAAGTTGTTTTAAGTGCTGAAACGTGGAAAAAATAAATGTATAAGGAAAAGAAACAAAAGGGCGGTATTGGTTTAAATGGCTTTTTAGACAGTTTTGTGAGAAAGATGGGTTCGGAATCATAAAAACAGTGTGTACGCGAAGGAGGAAAGTTGTTTTGAGTACAAAAATGTGGAAAAAATGAATGTATAAGGAAAAGAAACAAAAGGGCGGTATTGGTTTAAATGGCCTTTTAGACGGTTTTGTGAGTCAGGTAGGTTCGGAATCATCAGAAAAGTGTGTACAAGGAGGAATGTTGTTTTGAGTGCAAAAACGTGGAAAAAACGAATGTATAAGGGAAAGAAACAAAAGGGACGTATTGGTTTAAATAGTCTTTTAGACGATTTTGTGATTCAGATGGGTTTGGAATCTTAAAAACAGTGTGTACGCGAAGCAGGAAAGTTGTCTTGAGTGCAAAAACGTGGAAAAAATGAATGTATAAGGAAAAGAAACATAAGGGAGGTATTGGTTTAAATGGTCTTTTAGACGATTTTGTGAGTCAGATGGGTTCCGAATCATAAAAACAGTGTGTACGCGAAGAAGGAAAGTTGTTTTGAGTGCAAAAACGTGTAAAAAATTAATGTATAACGAAAAAAAAACAAAAGGGCCGTATTGGTTTAAATGGCTTTTTAGACAGTTTTATGAAACAGATGGGTTCGGAATCATAAAAACAGTGTGTACGCGAATGTGGAAAGTTGTTTTGAGTGCCGAAACGTGGAAAAAATAAATGTATAATGAAAAGAAACAAAAGGGCGGTATTGGTTTAAATGGTCTTTTAGACGATTTTGTGAGTCAGATGGGTTCGGAATCATAAAAACAGTGTGTACGCGAAGGACGAAAGTTGTCTTGAGTGCAAAAACGTGGAAAAAATGAATGTATAAGGAAAAGAAACAAAAGGGTGGTATTGGCTTAAATGGCTTTTTGGACAGTTTTGTGAGTCAGTTGGGTTTGGAATCTTAAAAACAGTGTGTACGCGAAGGACGAAGGTTGTTATGCGTGCCAAAACTTGAAAAAAATAAGGAAAAGAAACAAAAGGGTGGTATTAATTGGTTTAAATTGCCATTTAGACAGTTTTGTGAGTCAGATGGGATTGGAATCTTAAAAACAGTGTGTACGCGAAGGAGGAAAGTTGTTTTGAGTGCAAAAACGTGAAAAAAAGGAATGTATAAGGAAAAGAAACAAAAGGGAGGTTTTGGTTTAAATGGTCTTTTAGACGGTTTTGTGAGTCAGGTAGGTTCGGAATCATCAGAAAAGTGTGTACAAGGAGGAATGTTGTTTTGAGTGCAAAAACGTGGAAAAAACGAATGTATAAGGAAAAGAAACAAAAGGGAGGTATTGGTTTAAATGGTCTTTTAGACGATTTTGTGAGTCAGATGGGTTCGGAATCATAAAAACAGTGTGTACGCGAAGGAGGAAAGTTGTCTTGAGTGCAAAAACGTGGAAAAAATGAATGTATAAGGAAAAGAAACATAAGGGAGGTATTGGTTTAAATGGTCTTTTAGACGATTTTGTGAGTCAGATGGGTTCGGAATCATAAAAACAGTGTGTACGCGAAGGAGGAAAGTTGTTTTGAGTGCAAAAACGTGTAAAAAATTAATGTATAACGAAAAAAAAACATAAGGGCGGTATTGGTTTAAATGGCTTTTTAGACAGTTTTGTGATTCAGATGGGTTGGGAATCTTAAAAACAGTGTGTAGGAGGAGGAGGAGGAGGAAAGTTGTTTTGAGTGCAAAAACGTGGAAAAAATGAATGTATAGGGAAAAAAAACAAAAGGGAGGTATTGGTTTAAATGGTCTTTTAGACGATTTTGTGAGACAGATGGGTTCGGAATCATAAAAAAAGTGTGTACGCGAAGGAGGAAAGTTGTTTTGTGTGCAAAAACGTGGAAAAAATGAATGTATAAGGAAAAGAAACAAATGGGAGGTATTGGTTTAAATGGTCTTTTAGACGATTTTTTGAGTCAGATGGGTTCGGAAACATAAAAACAGTGTGTACGCGAAGGAGGAAAGTTGTTTTGAGTGCAAAAACGTGGAAAAAATTAATGTATAACGAAAAGAAACAAAAGGGCGGTATGAGTGCAAAAACGTGGAAAAAATGAATGTATAGGGAAAAAAAAACAAAAGGGAGGTATTGGTTTAAATGGTCTTTTAGACGATTTTGTGAGACAGATGGGTTCGGAATCATAAAAAAAGTGTGTACGCGAAGGAGGAAAGTTGTTTTGAGTGCAAAAACGTGGAAAAAATGAATGTATAAGGAAAAGAAACAAATGGGAGGTATTGGTTTAAATGGTCTTTTAGACGATTTTGTGAGTCAGATGGGTCGGAATCATAAAAACAGTGTGTACGCGAAGGAGGAAAATTGTTTTGAGTGCCGAAACGTCGAAAAAATAAATGTATAAGGAAAAGAAACAAAAGGGCAGTATTGGTTTAAATGGCTTTTTAGACAGTTTTGTGAGTAAGATGGGTTCGGAATCATAAAAACGGTGTGTACGCGAAGGAGGAAAGTTGTTTTGAGTGCAAAAACGTGGGAAAAATGAATGTATAAGGAAAAGAAACAAATGGGCGTTATTGGTTTAAATGGCCTTTTAGACTGTTTTTGTGAGTCAGGTGGGTTCGGATTCACAAAAAAAGTGTGTACGAGAAGGAGGAAAGTTGGAAAAACGTGCAAAAAATGAATGTATAAGGAAAAGAAACAAAAAGGCGGTATTGGTTTAAATGGCCTTTTTAACGATTTTGTAAGTCAGATGGGTTCAGAATCATAAAAAAAGTGTGTACGCGAAGGAGGAAAATTGTTTTGAGTGCAAAAACGTGGAAAAAATGAATGTATAAGGAAAAGAAACAAAAGGGCGGTATTGGTTTAAACGGCTTTTTAGACAGCTTTGTGAGTCAGATGGGTTGGGAATCTTAAAAACAGTGTGTACTCGGAGGAGGAAAGTTGTTTTGAGTGCAAAAACGTGGAAAAAATGAATGTATAGGGAAAAAAACAAAAGGGAGGTATTGGTTTAAATGGTCTTTTAGACGATTTTGTGAGACAGATGGGTTCAGAATCATAAAAAAAGTGTGTACGCGAAGGAGGAAAGTTGTTTTGAGTGCAAAAACGTGGAAAAAATGAATGTATAAGGAAAAGAAACAAATGGGCGGTATTGGTTTAAATGGCCTTTTAGACGGTTTTTGTGAGTCAGGTGGGTTCGGATTCATAAAAAAAGTGTGTACGAGAAGGAGGAAAGTTGGAAAAACGTGGAAAAAATGAATGTATAAGGAAAAGAAACAAAAGGGCGGTATTGGTTTAAATGGCCTTTTAGACGGTTTTGTGAGTCAGGTGGGTTCGGAATTATCAGAAAAGTGTGTACAAGAAGGAGGAATGTTGTTTTGAGTGCAAAAACGTGGAAAAAATGAATGTATAAGGAAAAGAAACAAAAGGGAGGTATTGGTTTAAATGGTCTTTTAGGCGATTTTGTGAGTCAGATGGGTTCGAAATCATAAAAACAGTGTGTACGCGAAGGAGGAAAGTTGTTTTGAGTGCAAAAGCGTGGAAAAAATTAATGTATAACGAAAAAAAATATAAGGGCGGTATTGGTTTAAATGGTTTTTTAGACAGTTTTGTGATTCAGATGGGTTTGGAATCTTAAAAACAGTGTGTACGCGAAGGAGGAAAGTTGTCTTGAGTGCAAAAACGTGGAAAAAATGAATGTATAAGGAAAAGAAACAAAAGGGAGGTATTGGTTTAAATGGTCTTTTAGACGATTTTGTGAGACAGATGGGTTCGGAATCATAAAAACAGTGTGTACGCGAAGGAGGAAAGTTGTTTTGAGTGCAAAAACGTGGAAAAAATTAATGTATAACGAAAAAAACATAAGGGCGGTATTGGTTTAAATGGCTTTTTAGACAGTTTTGTGATTCAGATGGGTTTGGAATCTTAAAGACAGTGTGTACGCGAAGGAGGAAAGTTGTCTTGAGTGCAAAAACGTGGAAAAAATGAATGTATAAAGAAATGAAACAAAAGGGAGGTATTGGTTTAAATGGTCTTTTAGACGATTTTGTGAGACAGATGGGTTCGGAATCATAAAAACAGTGTGTACGCGAAGGAGGAAAGTTGTTTTGAGTGCTGAAACGTGGAAAAAATAAATGTATAAGGAAAAGAAACAAAAGGGCGGTATTGGTTTAAATGGCTTTTTAGACAGTTTTGTGAGTAAGATGGGTTCGGAATCATAAAAACAGTGTGTACGCGAAGGAGGAAAGTTGTTTTGAGTACAAAAATGTGGAAAAAATGAATGTATAAGGAAAAGAAACAAAAGGGTGGTATTGGTTTAAATGGCCTTTTAGACGGTTTTCTGAGTCAGGTAGGTTCGGAATCATCAGAAAAGTGTGTACAAGAAGGAGTAATGTTGTTTTGAGTGCAAAAACGTGGAAAAAAATGAATGTATAAGGAAAAGAAACAAAAGGGAGGTATTGGTTTAAATGGCTTTTTCTACAGTTTTGTGATTCAGATGGGTTTGGAATCTTAAAAACAGTGTGTACGCGAAGGAGGAAAGTTGTCTTGAGTGCAAAAACGTGGAAAAAATGAATGTATAAAGAAAAGAAACAAAAGGGAGGCATTGGTTTAAATGGTCTTTTAGACGATTTTGTGAGACTGATGGGTTCGGAATTATAAAAACAGTGTGTACGCGAAGGAGGAAAGTTGTTTTAAGTGCTGAAACGTGGAAAAAATAAATGTATAAGGAAAAGAAACAAAAGGGCAGTATTGGTTTAAATGGCTTTTTAGACAGTTTTGTGAGAAAGATGGGTTCGGAATCATAAAAACAGTGTGTACGCGAAGGAGGAAAGTTGTTTTGAGTACAAAAATGTGGAAAAAATGAATGTATAAGGAAAAGAAACAAAAGGGCGGTATTGGTTTAAATGGCCTTTTAGACGGTTTTGTGAGTCAGGTAGGTTCGGAATCATCAGAAAAGTGTGTACAAGGAGGAATGTTGTTTTGAGTGCAAAAACGTGGAAAAAACGAATGTATAAGGGAAAGAAACAAAAGGGACGTATTGGTTTAAATAGTCTTTTAGACGATTTTGTGATTCAGATGGGTTTGGAATCTTAAAAACAGTGTGTACGCGAAGGAGGAAAGTTGTTTTGAGTACAAAAATGTGGAAAAAATGAATGTATAAGGAAAAGAAACAAAAGGGCGGTATTGGTTTAAATGGCCTTTTAGACGGTTTTGTGAGTCAGGTAGGTTCGGAATCATCAGAAAAGTGTGTACAAGGAGGAATGTTGTTTTGAGTGCAAAAACGTGGAAAAAACGAATGTATAAGGGAAAGAAACAAAAGGGACGTATTGGTTTAAATAGTCTTTTAGACGATTTTGTGATTCAGATGGGTTTGGAATCTTAAAAACAGTGTGTACGCGAAGCAGGAAAGTTGTCTTGAGTGCAAAAACGTGGAAAAAATGAATGTATAAGGAAAAGAAACATAAGGGAGGTATTGGTTTAAATGGTCTTTTAGACGATTTTGTGAGTCAGATGGGTTCCGAATCATAAAAACAGTGTGTACGCGAAGAAGGAAAGTTGTTTTGAGTGCAAAAACGTGTAAAAAATTAATGTATAACGAAAAAAAAACAAAAGGGCCGTATTGGTTTAAATGGCTTTTTAGACAGTTTTATGAGACAGATGGGTTCGGAATCATAAAAACAGTGTGTACGCGAATGTGGAAAGTTGTTTTGAGTGCCGAAACGTGGAAAAAATAAATGTATAATGAAAAGAAACAAAAGGGCGGTATTGGTTTAAATGGTCTTTTAGACGATTTTGTGAGTCAGATGGGTTCGGAATCATAAAAACAGTGTGTACGCGAAGGACGAAAGTTGTCTTGAGTGCAAAAACGTGGAAAAAATGAATGTATAAGGAAAAGAAACAAAAGGGTGGTATTGGCTTAAATGGTCTTTTAGACGGTTTTGTGAGTCAGGTAGGTTCGGAATCATCAGAAAAGTGTGTACAAGGAGGAATGTTGTTTTGAGTGCAAAAACGTGGAAAAAACGAATGTATAAGGGAAAGAAACAAAAGGGACGTATTGGTTTAAATAGTCTTTTAGACGATTTTGTGAGTCAGATGGGATTGGAATCATAAAAACAGTGTGTACGCGAAGGAGGAAAGTTGTTTTGAGTGCAAAAACGTGAAAAAAAGGAATGTATAAGGAAAAGAAACAAAAGGGAGGTTTTGGTTTAAATGGTCTTTTAGACGATTTTGTGAGACAGATGGGTTCGGAACCATAAAAACAGTGTGTACGCGAATGTGGAAAGTTGTTTTCAGTGCCGAAACGTGGAAAAAATAAATGTATAATGAAAAGAAACAAAAGGGCGGTATTGGTTTAAATGGCTTTTTAGAAAGTTTTGTGATTCAGATGGGTTCGGAATCATAAAAACAGTGTGTACGCGAAGGAGGAAAGTTGTTCTGAGTGCAAAAACCTGGAAAAAATGAATGTATAAGGAAAAGAAACAAATGGGAGGTATTGGTTTAAATGGTCTTTTAGACGATTTTGTGAGTCAGATGGGTTCGGAATCATAAAAACAGTGTGTACGCGAAGGAGGAAAATTGTTTTGAGTGCCGAAACGTCGAAAAAATAAATGTATAAGGAAAAGAAACAAAAGGGCAGTATTGGTTTAAATGGCTTTTTAGACAGTTTTGTGAGTAAGATGGGTTCGGAATCATAAAAACGGTGTGTACGCGAAGGAGGAAAGTTGTTTTGAGTGCAAAAACGTGGGAAAAATGAATGTATAAGGAAAAGAAACAAATGGGCGTTATTGGTTTAAATGGTCTTTTAGACGATTTTGTGAGACAGATGGGTTCGGAATCATAAAAAAAGTGTGTACGCGAAGGAGGAAAGTTGTTTTGAGTGCAAAAACGTGGAAAAAATGAATGTATAAGGAAAAGAAACAAATGGGAGGTATTGGTTTAAATGGTCTTTTAGACGATTTTGTGAGTCAGATGGGTTCGGAATCATAAAAACAGTGTGTACGCGAAGGAGGAAAATTGTTTTGAGTGCCGAAACGTCGAAAAAATAAATGTATAAGGAAAAGAAACAAAAGGGCAGTATTGGTTTAAATGGCTTTTTAGACAGTTTTGTGAGTAAGATGGGTTCGGAATCATAAAAACGGTGTGTACGCGAAGGAGGAAAGTTGTTTTGAGTGCAAAAACGTGGGAAAAATGAATGTATAAGGAAAAGAAACAAATGGGCGTTATTGGTTTAAATGGCCTTTTAGACTGTTTTTGTGAGTCAGGTGGGTTCGGATTCACAAAAAAAGTGTGTACGAGAAGGAGGAAAGTTGGAAAAACGTGCAAAAAATGAATGTATAAGGAAAAGAAACAAAAAGGCGGTATTGGTTTAAATGGCCTTTTTAACGATTTTGTAAGTCAGATGGGTTCAGAATCATAAAAAAAGTGTGTACGCGAAGGAGGAAAATTGTTTTGAGTGCAAAAACGTGGAAAAAATGAATGTATAAGGAAAAGAAACAAAAGGGCGGTATTGGTTTAAACGGCTTTTTAGACAGCTTTGTGAGTCAGATGGGTTGGGAATCTTAAAAACAGTGTGTACTCGGAAGAGGAAAGTTGTTTTGAGTGCAAAAACGTGGAAAAAATGAATGTATAGGGAAAAAAACAAAAGGGAGGTATTGGTTTAAATGGTCTTTTAGACGATTTTGTGAGACAGATGGGTTCAGAATCATAAAAAAAGTGTGTACGCGAAGGAGGAAAGTTGTTTTGAGTGCAAAAACGTGGAAAAAATGAATGTATAAGGAAAAGAAACAAATGGGCGGTATTGGTTTAAATGGCCTTTTAGACGGTTTTTGTGAGTCAGGTGGGTTCGGATTCATAAAAAAAGTGTGTACGAGAAGGAGGAAAGTTGGAAAAACGTGGAAAAAATGAATGTATAAGGAAAAGAAACAAAAGGGCGGTATTGGTTTAAATGGCCTTTTAGACGGTTTTGTGAGTCAGGTGGGTTCGGAATTATCAGAAAAGTGTGTACAAGAAGGAGGAATGTTGTTTTGAGTGCAAAAACGTGGAAAAAATGAATGTATAAGGAAAAGAAACAAAAGGGAGGTATTGGTTTAAATGGTCTTTTAGGCGATTTTGTGAGTCAGATGGGTTCGAAATCATAAAAACAGTGTGTACGCGAAGGAGGAAAGTTGTTTTGAGTGCAAAAGCGTGGAAAAAATTAATGTATAACGAAAAAAAATATAAGGGCGGTATTGGTTTAAATGGTTTTTTAGACAGTTTTGTGATTCAGATGGGTTTGGAATCTTAAAAACAGTGTGTACGCGAAGGAGGAAAGTTGTCTTGAGTGCAAAAACGTGGAAAAAATGAATGTATAAGGAAAAGAAACAAAAGGGAGGTATTGGTTTAAATGGTCTTTTAGACGATTTTGTGAGACAGATGGGTTCGGAATCATAAAAACAGTGTGTACGCGAAGGAGGAAAGTTGTTTTGAGTGCAAAAACGTGGAAAAAATTAATGTATAACGAAAAAACATAAGGGCGGTATTGGTTTAAATGGCTTTTTAGACAGTTTTGTGATTCAGATGGGTTTGGAATCTTAAAGACAGTGTGTACGCGAAGGAGGAAAGTTGTCTTGAGTGCAAAAACGTGGAAAAAATGAATGTATAAAGAAATGAAACAAAAGGGAGGTATTGGTTTAAATGGTCTTTTAGACGATTTTGTGAGACAGATGGGTTCGGAATCATAAAAACAGTGTGTACGCGAAGGAGGAAAGTTGTTTTGAGTGCTGAAACGTGGAAAAAATAAATGTATAAGGAAAAGAAACAAAAGGGCGGTATTGGTTTAAATGGCTTTTTAGACAGTTTTGTGAGTAAGATGGGTTCGGAATCATAAAAACAGTGTGTACGCGAAGGAGGAAAGTTGTTTTGAGTACAAAAATGTGGAAAAAATGAATGTATAAGGAAAAGAAACAAAAGGGTGGTATTGGTTTAAATGGCCTTTTAGACGGTTTTCTGAGTCAGGTAGGTTCGGAATCATCAGAAAAGTGTGTACAAGAAGGAGTAATGTTGTTTTGAGTGCAAAAACGTGGAAAAAAATGAATGTATAAGGAAAAGAAACAAAAGGGAGGTATTGGTTTAAATGGCTTTTTCTACAGTTTTGTGATTCAGATGGGTTTGGAATCTTAAAAACAGTGTGTACGCGAAGGAGGAAAGTTGTCTTGAGTGCAAAAACGTGGAAAAAGTAAATGTATAAGGAAAAGAATCAAAAGGGAGGTATTGGTTTAAATGGTCTTTTAGACGATTTTGTGAGTCAGATGGGTTCGGAATCATAAAAATAGTGTGTACGCGAAGGAGGAAAGTTGTCTTGAGTGCAAAAACGTGGAAAAAATGAATGTATAAAGAAAAGAAACAAAAGGGAGGCATTGGTTTAAATGGTCTTTTAGACGATTTTGTGAGACTGATGGGTTCGGAATTATAAAAACAGTGTGTACGCGAAGGAGGAAAGTTGTCTTGAGTGCAAAAACGTGGAAAAAGTAAATGTATAAGGAAAAGAATCAAAAGGGAGGTATTGGTTTAAATGGTCTTTTAGACGATTTTGTGAGTCAGATGGGTTCGGAATCATAAAAATAGTGTGTACGCGAAGGAGGAAAGTTGTCTTGAGTGCAAAAACGTGGAAAAAATGAATGTATAAAGAAAAGAAACAAAAGGGAGGCATTGGTTTAAATGGTCTTTTAGACGATTTTGTGAGACTGATGGGTTCGGAATTATAAAAACAGTGTGTACGCGAAGGAGGAAAGTTGTTTTGAGTGCTGAAACGTGGAAAAAATAAATGTATAAGGAAAAGAAACAAAAGGGCGGTATTGGTTTAAATGGCTTTTTAGACAGTTTTGTGAGAAAGATGGGTTCGGAATCATAAAAACAGTGTGTACGCGAAGGAGGAAAGTTGTTTTGAGTACAAAAATGTGGAAAAAATGAATGTATAAGGAAAAGAAACAAAAGGGCGGTATTGGTTTAAATGGCCTTTTAGACGGTTTTGTGAGTCAGGTAGGTTCGGAATCATCAGAAGGAAGGAGGAATGTTGTTTTGAGTGCAAAAACGTGGAAAAAACGAATGTATAAGGGAAAGAAACAAAAGGGACGTATTGGTTTAAATAGTCTTTTAGACGATTTTGTGATTCAGATGGGTTTGGAATCTTAAAAACAGTGTGTACGCGAAGCAGGAAAGTTGTCTTGAGTGCAAAAACGTGGAAAAAATGAATGTATAAGGAAAAGAAACATAAGGGCCGTATTGGTTTAAATGGCTTTTTAGACAGTTTTATGAGACAGATGGGTTCGGAATCATAAAAACAGTGTGTACGCGAATGTGGAAAGTTGTTTTGAGTGCCGAAACGTGGAAAAAATAAATGTATAATGAAAAGAAACAAAAGGGCGGTATTGGTTTAAATGGTCTTTTAGACGATTTTGTGAGTCAGATGGGTTCGGAATCATAAAAACAGTGTGTACGCGAAGGACGAAAGTTGTCTTGAGTGCAAAAACGTGGAAAAAATGAATGTATAAGGAAAAGAAACAAAAGGGTGGTATTGGCTTAAATGGCTTTTTGGACAGTTTTGTGAGTCAGTTGGGTTTGGAATCTTAAAAACAGTGTGTACGCGAAGGACGAAGGTTGTTATGCGTGCCAAAACTTGAAAAAAATAAGGAAAAGAAACAAAAGGGTGGTATTAATTGGTTTAAATTGCCATTTAGACAGTTTTGTGAGTCAGATGGGATTGGAATCTTAAAAACAGTGTGTACGCGAAGGAGGAAAGTTGTTTTGAGTGCAAAAACGTGAAAAAAAGGAATGTATAAGGAAAAGAAACAAAAGGGAGGTTTTGGTTTAAATGGTCTTTTAGACGATTTTGTGAGACAGATGGGTTCGGAACCATAAAAACAGTGTGTACGCGAATGTGGAAAGTTGTTTTCAGTGCCGAAACGTGGAAAAAATAAATGTATAATGAAAAGAAACAAAAGGGCGGTATTGGTTTAAATGGCTTTTTAGAAAGTTTTGTGATTCAGATGGGTTCGGAATCATAAAAACAGTGTGTACGCGAAGGAGGAAAGTTGTTCTGAGTGCAAAAACCTGGAAAAAATGAATGTATAAGGAAAAGAAACAAATGGGAGGTATTGGTTTAAATGGTCTTTTAGACGATTTTGTGAGTCAGATGGGTTCGGAATCATAAAAACAGTGTGTACGCGAAGGAGGAAAATTGTTTTGAGTGCCGAAACGTCGAAAAAATAAATGTATAAGGAAAAGAAACAAAAGGGCAGTATTGGTTTAAATGGCTTTTTAGACAGTTTTGTGAGTAAGATGGGTTCGGAATCATAAAAACGGTGTGTACGCGAAGGAGGAAAGTTGTTTTGAGTGCAAAAACGTGGGAAAAATGAATGTATAAGGAAAAGAAACAAATGGGCGTTATTGGTTTAAATGGCCTTTTAGACGGTTTTTGTGAGTCAGGTGGGTTCGGATTCATAAAAAAAGTGTGTACGAGAAGGAGGAAAGTTGGAAAAACGTGGAAAAAATGAATGTATAAGGAAAAGAAACAAAAGGGCGGTATTGGTTTAAATGGCCTTTTAGACGGTTTTGTGAGTCAGGTGGGTTCGGAATTATCAGAAAAGTGTGTACAAGAAGGAGGAATGTTGTTTTGAGTGCAAAAACGTGGAAAAAATGAATGTATAAGGAAAAGAAACAAAAGGGAGGTATTGGTTTAAGTGGTCTTTTAGGCGATTTTGTGAGTCAGATGGGTTCGAAATCATAAAAACAGTGTGTACGCGAAGGAGGAAAGTTGTTTTGAGTGCAAAAGCGTGGAAAAAATTAATGTATAACGAAAAAAAATATAAGGGCGGTATTGGTTTAAATGGTTTTTTAGACAGTTTTGTGATTCAGATGGGTTTGGAATCTTAAAAACAGTGTGTACGCGAAGGAGGAAAGTTGTCTTGAGTGCAAAAACGTGGAAAAAATGAATGTATAAGGAAAAGAAACAAAAGGGATGTATTGGTTTAAATGGTCTTTTAGACGATTTTGTGAGACAGATGGGTTCGGAATCATAAAAACAGTGTGTACGCGAAGGAGGAAAGTTGTTTTGAGTGCAAAAACGTGGAAAAAATTAATGTATAACGAAAAAAACATAAGGGCGGTATTGGTTTAAATGGCTTTTTAGACAGTTTTGTGATTCAGATGGGTTTGGAATCTTAAAGACAGTGTGTACGCGAAGGAGGAAAGTTGTCTTGAGTGCAAAAACGTGGAAAAAATGAATGTATAAAGAAATGAAACAAAAGGGAGGTATTGGTTTAAATGGTCTTTTAGACGATTTTGTGAGACAGATGGGTTCGGAATCATAAAAACAGTGTGTACGCGAAGGAGGAAAGTTGTTTTGAGTGCTGAAACGTGGAAAAAATAAATGTATAAGGAAAAGAAACAAAAGGGCGGTATTGGTTTAAATGGCTTTTTAGACAGTTTTGTGAGTAAGATGGGTTCGGAATCATAAAAACAGTGTGTACGCGAAGGAGGAAAGTTGTTTTGAGTACAAAAATGTGGAAAAAATGAATGTATAAGGAAAAGAAACAAAAGGGTGGTATTGGTTTAAATGGCCTTTTAGACGGTTTTCTGAGTCAGGTAGGTTCGGAATCATCAGAAAAGTGTGTACAAGAAGGAGTAATGTTGTTTTGAGTGCAAAAACGTGGAAAAAAATGAATGTATAAGGAAAAGAAACAAAAGGGAGGTATTGGTTTAAATGGCTTTTTATACAGTTTTGTGATTCAGATGGGTTTGGAATCTTAAAAACAGTGTGTACGCGAAGGAGGAAAGTTGTCTTGAGTGCAAAAACGTGGAAAAAGTAAATGTATAAGGAAAAGAATCAAAAGGGAGGTATTGGTTTAAATGGTCTTTTAGACGATTTTGTGAGTCAGATGGGTTCGGAATCATAAAAATAGTGTGTACGCGAAGGAGGAAAGTTGTCTTGAGTGCAAAAACGTGGAAAAAATGAATGTATAAAGAAAAGAAACAAAAGGGAGGCATTGGTTTAAATGGTCTTTTAGACGATTTTGTGAGACTGATGGGTTCGGAATTATAAAAACAGTGTGTACGCGAAGGAGGAAAGTTGTCTTGAGTGCAAAAACGTGGAAAAAGTAAATGTATAAGAAAAAGAATCAAAAGGGAGGTATTGGTTTAAATGGTCTTTTAGACGATTTTGTGAGTCACATGGGTTCGGAATCATAAAAATAGTGTGTACGCGAAGGAGGAAAGTTGTCTTGAGTGCAAAAACGTGGAAAAAATGAATGTATAAAGAAAAGAAACAAAAGGGAGGCATTGGTTTAAATGGTCTTTTAGACGATTTTGTGAGACTGATGGGTTCGGAATTATAAAAACAGTGTGTACGCGAAGGAGGAAAGTTGTTTTGAGTGCTGAAACGTGGAAAAAATAAATGTATAAGGAAAAGAAACAAAAGGGCGGTATTGGTTTAAATGGCTTTTTAGACAGTTTTGTGAGTAAGATGGGTTCGGAATCATAAAAACAGTGTGTACGCGAAGGAGGAAAGTTGTTTTGAGTACAAAAATGTGGAAAAAATGAATGTATAAGGAAAAGAAACAAATGGGCGGTATTGGTTTAAATGGCCTTTTAGACGGTTTTTGTGAGTCAGGTGGGTTCGGATTCATAAAAAAAGTGTGTACGAGAAGGAGGAAAGTTGGAAAAACGTGGAAAAAGTGAATGTATAAGGAAAAGAAACAAAAGGGCGGTATTGGTTTAAATGGCCTTTTAGAGGGTTTTGTGAGTCAGGTAGGTTCGGAATCATCAGAAAAGTGTGTACAAGGAGGAATGTTGTTTTGAGTGCAAAAACGTGGAAAAAACGAATGTATAAGGAAAAGAAACAAAAGGGACGTATTGGTTTAAATAGTCTTTTAGACGATTTTGTGAGACAGATGGGTTCGGAATCATAAAAACAGTGTGTACGCGAAGGAGGAAAGTTGTTTTGAGTGCAAAAACGTGTAAAAAATTAATGTATAACGAAAAAAAACATAAGGGTGGTATTGGTTTAAATGGCTTTTTAGACAGTTTTGTGATTCAGATGGGTTTGGAATCTTAAAAACAGTGTGTACGCGAAGCAGGAAAGTTGTCTTGAGTGCAAAAACGTGGAAAAAATGAATGTATAAGTAAAAGAAACATAAGGGAGGTATTGGTTTAAATGGTCTTTTAGACGATTTTGTGAGTCAGATGGGTTCCGAATCATAAAAACAGTGTGTACGCGAAGAAGGAAAGTTGTTTTGAGTGCAAAAACGTGTAAAAAATTAATGTATAACGAAAAAAAAACAAAAGGGCCGTATTGGTTTAAATGGCTTTTTAGACAGTTTTATGAGACAGATGGGTTCGGAATCATAAAAACAGTGTGTACGCGAATGTGGAAAGTTGTTTTGAGTGCCGAAACGTGGAAAAAATAAATGTATAATGAAAAGAAACAAAAGGGCGGTATTGGTTTAAATGGTCTTTTAGACGATTTTGTGAGTCAGATGGGTTCGGAATCATAAAAACAGTGTGTACGCGAAGGAGGAAAGTTGTCTTGAGTGCAAAAACGTGGAAAAAATGAATGTATAAGGAAAAGAAACATAAGGGAGGTATTGGTTTAAATGGTCTTTTAGACGATTTTGTGAGTCAGATGGGTTCGGAATCATAAAAACAGTGTGTACGCGAAGGAGGAAAGTTGTTTTGAGTGCAAAAACGTGTAAAAAATTAATGTATAACGAAAAAAAAACATAAGGGCGGTATTGGTTTAAAAGGCTTTTTAGACAGTTTTGTGATTCAGATGGGTTTGGAATCTTAAAAACAGTGTGTACGCGAAGGAGGAAAGTTGTCTTGAGTGCAAAAACGTGGAAAAATGAATGTATAAGGAAAAGAAACAAAAGGGAGGTATTGCTTTTAGACGATTTTGTGAGACAGATGGGTTCGGAATCATAAAAACAGTGTGTACGCGAAGGAGGAAAGTTGTTTTGAGTGCCGAAACGTGGAAAAAATGAATGTATAAGGAAAAGAAACAAAAGGGCGGTATTGGTTTAAACGGCTTTTTAGACAGCTTTGTGAGTCAGATGGGTTGGGAATCTTAAAAACAGTGTGTACTCGGAGGAGGAAAGTTGTTTTGAGTGCAAAAACGTGGAAAAAATGAATGTATAGGGAAAAAAAACAAAAAGGAGGTATTGGTTTAAATGGTCTTTTAGACGATTTTGTGAGACAGATGGGTTCGGAATCATAAAAAAAGTGTGTACGCGAAGGAGGAAAGTTGTTTTGAGTGCAAAAACGTGGAAAAAATGAATGTATAAGGAAAAGAAACAAATGGGAGGTATTGGTTTAAATGGTCTTTTAGACGATTTTGTGAGTCAGATGGGTTCGGAATCATAAAAACAGTGTGTACGCGAAGGAGGAAAATTGTTTTGAGTGCCGAAACGTCGAAAAAATAAATGTATAAGGAAAAGAAACAAAAGGGCAGTATTGGTTTAAATGGCTTTTTAGACAGTTTTGTGAGTAAGATGGGTTCGGAATCATAAAAACGGTGTGTACGCGAAGGAGGAAAGTTGTTTTGAGTGCAAAAACGTGGGAAAAATGAATGTATAAGGAAAAGAAACAAATGGGCGTTATTGGTTTAAATGGCCTTTTAGACTGTTTTTGTGAGTCAGGTGGGTTCGGATTCACAAAAAAAGTGTGTACGAGAAGGAGGAAAGTTGGAAAAACGTGCAAAAAATGAATGTATAAGGAAAAGAAACAAAAAGGCGGTATTGGTTTAAATGGCCTTTTTAACGATTTTGTAAGTCAGATGGGTTCAGAATCATAAAAAAAGTGTGTACGCGAAGGAGGAAAATTGTTTTGAGTGCAAAAACGTGGTAAAAATGAATGTATAAGGAAAAGAAACAAAAGGGCGGTATTGGTTTAAACGGCTTTTTAGACAGCTTTGTGAGTCAGATGGGTTGGGAATCTTAAAAACAGTGTGTACTCGGAGGAGGAAAGTTGTTTTGAGTGCAAAAACGTGCAAAAAATGAATGTATAGGGAAAAAAAACAAAAGGGAGGTATTGGTTTAAATGGTCTTTTAGACGATTTTGTGAGACAGATGGGTTCAGAATCATAAAAAAAGTGTGTACGCGAAGGAGGAAAGTTGTTTTGAGTGCAAAAACGTGGAAAAAATGAATGTATAAGGAAAAGAAACAAATGGGCGGTATTGGTTTAAATGGCCTTTTAGACGGTTTTTGTGAGTCAGGTGGGTTCGGATTCATAAAAAAAGTGTGTACGAGAAGGAGGAAAGTTGGAAAAACGTGGAAAAAATGAATGTATAAGGAAAAGAAACAAAAGGGCGGTATTGGTTTAAATGGCCTTTTAGACGGTTTTGTGAGTCAGGTGGGTTCGGAATTATCAGAAAAGTGTGTACAAGAAGGAGGAATGTTGTTTTGAGTGCAAAAACGTGGAAAAAATGAATGTATAAGGAAAAGAAACAAAAGGGAGGTATTGGTTTAAATGGTCTTTTAGGCGATTTTGTGAGTCAGATGGGTTCGAAATCATAAAAACAGTGTGTACGCGAAGGAGGAAAGTTGTTTTGAGTGCAAAAGCGTGGAAAAAATTAATGTATAACGAAAAAAAATATAAGGGCGGTATTGGTTTAAATAGTTTTTTAGACAGTTTTGTGATTCAGATGGGTTTGGAATCTTAAAAACAGTGTGTACGCGAAGGAGGAAAGTTGTCTTGAGTGCAAAAACGTGGAAAAAATGAATGTATAAGGAAAAGAAACAAAAGGGAGGTATTGGTTTAAATGGTCTTTTAGACGATTTTGTGAGACAGATGGGTTCGGAATCATAAAAACAGTGTGTACGCGAAGGAGGAAAGTTGTTTTGAGTGCAAAAACGTGGAAAAAATTAATGTATAACGAAAAAAACATAAGGGCGGTATTGGTTTAAATGGCTTTTTAGACAGTTTTGTGATTCAGATGGGTTTGGAATCTTAAAGACAGTGTGTACGCGAAGGAGGAAAGTTGTCTTGAGTGCAAAAACGTGGAAAAAATGAATGTATAAAGAAATGAAACAAAAGGGAGGTATTGGTTTAAATGGTCTTTTAGACGATTTTGTGAGACAGATGGGTTCGGAATCATAAAAACAGTGTGTACGCGAAGGAGGAAAGTTGTTTTGAGTGCTGAAACGTGGAAAAAATAAATGTATAAGGAAAAGAAACAAAAGGGCGGTATTGGTTTAAATGGCTTTTTAGACAGTTTTGTGAGTAAGATGGGTTCGGGATCATAAAAACAGTGTGTACGCGAAGGAGGAAAGTTGTTTTGAGTACAAAAATGTGGAAAAAATGAATGTATAAGGAAAAGAAACAAAAGGGTGGTATTGGTTTAAATGGCCTTTTAGACGGTTTTCTGAGTCAGGTAGGTTTCGGAATCATCAGAAAAGTGTGTACAAGAAGGAGTAATGTTGTTTTGAGTGCAAAAACGTGGAAAAAAATGAATGTATAAGGAAAAGAAACAAAAGGGAGGTATTGGTTTAAATGGCTTTTTATACAGTTTTGTGATTCAGATGGGTTTGGAATCTTAAACACAGTGTGTACGCGAAGGAGGAAAGTTGTCTTGAGTGCAAAAACGTGGAAAAAGTAAATGTATAAGGAAAAGAATCAAAAGGGAGGTATTGGTTTAAATGGTCTTTTAGACGATTTTGTGAGTCAGATGGGTTCGGAATCATAAAAATAGTGTGTACGCGAAGGAGGAAAGTTGTCTTGAGTGCAAAAACGTGGAAAAAATGAATGTATAAAGAAAAGAAACAAAAGGGAGGCATTGGTTTAAATGGTCTTTTAGACGATTTTGTGAGACTGATGGGTTCGGAATTATAAAAACAGTGTGTACGCGAAGGAGGAAAGTTGTCTTGAGTGCAAAAACGTGGAAAAAGTAAATGTATAAGGAAAAGAATCAAAAGGGAGGTATTGGTTTAAATGGTCTTTTAGACGATTTTGTGAGTCAGATGGGTTCGGAATTATAAAAACAGTGTGTACGCGAAGGAGGAAAGTTGTCTTGAGTGCAAAAACGTGGAAAAAATGAATGTATAAAGAAAAGAAACAAAAGGGAGGCATTGGTTTAAATGGTCTTTTAGACGTTTTGTGAGACTGATGGGTTCGGAATTATAAAAACAGTGTGTACGCGAAGGAGGAAAGTTGTTTTGAGTGCTGAAACGTGGAAAAAATAAATGTATAAGGAAAAGAAACAAAAGGGCGGTATTGGTTTAAATGGCTTTTTAGACAGTTTTGTGAGTAAGATGGGTTCGGAATCATAAAAACAGTGTGTACGCGAAGGAGGAAAGTTGTTTTGAGTACAAAAATGTGGAAAAAATGAATGTATAAGGAAAAGAAACAAATGGGCGGTATTGGTTTAAATGGCCTTTTAGACGGTTTTTGTGAGTCAGGTGGGTTCGGATTCATAAAAAAGTGTGTACGAGAAGGAGGAAAGTTGGAAAAACGTGGAAAAAGTGAATGTATAAGGAAAAGAAACAAAAGGGCGGTATTGGTTTAAATGGCCTTTTAGACGGTTTTGTGAGTCAGGTAGGTTCGGAATCATCAGAAAAGTGTGTACAAGGAGTAATGTTGTTTTGAGTGCAAAAACGTGGAAAAAACGAATGTATAAGGAAAAGAAACAAAAGGGACGTATTGGTTTAAATAGTCTTTTAGACGATTTTGTGAGACAGATGGGTTCGGAATCATAAAAACAGTGTGTACGCGAAGGAGGAAAGTTGTTTTGAGTGCAAAAACGTGTAAAAAATTAATGTATAACGAAAAAAAACATAAGGGCGGTATTGGTTTAAATGGCTTTTTAGACAGTTTTGTGATTCAGATGGGTTTGGAATCTTAAAAACAGTGTGTACGCGAAGCAGGATAGTTGTCTTGAGTGCAAAAACGTGGAAAAAATGAATGTATAAGGAAAAGAAACATAAGGGAGGTATTGGTTTAAATGGTCTTTTAGACGATTTTGTGAGTCAGATGGGTTCCGAATCATAAAAACAGTGTGTACGCGAAGAAGGAAAGTTGTTTTGAGTGCAAAAACGTGTAAAAAATTAATGTATAACGAAAAAAAAACAAAAGGGCCGTATTGGTTTAAATGGCTTTTTAGACAGTTTTATGAGACAGATGGGTTCGGAATCATAAAAACAGTGTGTACGCGAATGTGGAAAGTTGTTTTGAGTGCCGAAACGTGGAAAAAATAAATGTATAATGAAAAGAAACAAAAGGGCGGTATTGGTTTAAATGGTCTTTTAGACGATTTTGTGAGTCAGATGGGTTCGGAATCATAAAAACAGTGTGTACGCGAAGGACGAAAGTTGTCTTGAGTGCAAAAACGTGGAAAAAATGAATGTATAAGGAAAAGAAACAAAAGGATGGTATTGGCTTAAATGGCTTTTTGGACAGTTTTGTGAGTCAGTTGGGTTTGGAATCTTAAAAACAGTGTGTACGCGAAGGACGAAGGTTGTTATGCGTGCCAAAACTTGAAAAAAATAAGGAAAAGAAACAAAAGGGTGGTATTAATTGGTTTAAATTGCCATTTAGACAGTTTTGTGAGTCAGATGGGATTGGAATCTTAAAAACAGTGTGTACGCGAAGGAGGAAAGTTGTTTTGAGTGCAAAAACGTGAAAAAAAGGAATGTATAAGGAAAAGAAACAAAAGGGAGGTTTTGGTTTAAATGGCTTTTTAGAAAGTTTTGTGATTCAGATGGGTTCGGAATCATAAAAACAGTGTGTACGCGAAGGAGGAAAGTTGTTCTGAGTGCAAAAACCTGGAAAAAATGAATGTATAAGGAAAAGAAACAAATGGGAGGTATTGGTTTAAATGGTCTTTTAGACGATTTTGTGAGTCAGATGGGTTCGGAATCATAAAAACAGTGTGTACGCGAAGGAGGAAAATTGTTTTGAGTGCCGAAACGTCGAAAAAATAAATGTATAAGGAAAAGAAACAAAAGGGCAGTATTGGTTTAAATGGCTTTTTAGACAGTTTTGTGAGTAAGATGGGTTCGGAATCATAAAAACGGTGTGTACGCGAAGGAGGAAAGTTGTTTTGAGTGCAAAAACGTGGGAAAAATGAATGTATAAGGAAAAGAAACAAATGGGCGTTATTGGTTTAAATGGCCTTTTAGACTGTTTTTGTGAGTCAGGTGGGTTCGGATTCACAAAAAAAGTGTGTACGAGAAGGAGGAAAGTTGGAAAAACGTGCAAAAAATGAATGTATAAGGAAAAGAAACAAAAAGGCGGTATTGGTTTAAATGGCCTTTTTAACGATTTTGTAAGTCAGATGGGTTCAGAATCATAAAAAAAGTGTGTACGCGAAGGAGGAAAATTGTTTTGAGTGCAAAAACGTGGAAAAAATGAATGTATAAGGAAAAGAAACAAAAGGGCGGTATTGGTTTAAACGGCTTTTTAGACAGCTTTGTGAGTCAGATGGGTTGGGAATCTTAAAAACAGTGTGTACTCGGAGGAGGAAAGTTGTTTTGAGTGCAAAAACGTGGAAAAAATGAATGTATAGGGAAAAAAAACAAAAGGGAGGTATTGGTTTAAATGGTCTTTTAGACGATTTTGTGAGACAGATGGGTTCAGAATCATAAAAAAAGTGTGTACGCGAAGGAGGAAAGTGTTTTTGAGTGCAAAAACGTGGAAAAAATGAACGTATAAGGAAAAGAAACAAATGGGCGGTATTGGTTTAAATGGCCTTTTAGACGGTTTTTGTGAGTCAGGTGGGTTCGGATTCATAAAAAAAGTGTGTACGAGAAGGAGGAAAGTTGGAAAAACGTGGAAAAAATGAATGTATAAGGAAAAGAAACAAAAGGGCGGTATTGGTTTAAATGGCCTTTTAGACGGTTTTGTGAGTCAGGTGGGTTCGGAATTATCAGAAAAGTGTGTACAAGAAGGAGGAATGTTGTTTTGAGTGCAAAAACGTGGAAAAAATGAATGTATAAGGAAAAGAAACAAAAGGGAGGTATTGGTTTAAATGGTCTTTTAGGCGATTTTGTGAGTCAGATGGGTTCGAAATCATAAAAACAGTGTGTACGCGAAGGAGGAAAGTTGTTTTGAGTGCAAAAGCGTGGAAAAAATTAATGTATAACGAAAAAAAATATAAGGGCGGTATTGGTTTAAATGGTTTTTTAGACAGTTTTGTGATTCAGATGGGTTTGGAATCTTAAAAACAGTGTGTACGCGAAGGAGGAAAGTTGTCTTGAGTGCAAAAACGTGGAAAAAATGAATGTATAAGGAAAAGAAACAAAAGGGAGGTATTGGTTTAAATGGTCTTTTAGACGATTTTGTGAGACAGATGGGTTCGGAATCATAAAAACAGTGTGTACGCGAAGGAGGAAAGTTGTTTTGAGTGCAAAAACGTGGAAAAAATTAATGTATAACGAAAAAAACATAAGGGCGGTATTGGTTTAAATGGCTTTTTAGACAGTTTTGTGATTCAGATGGGTTTGGAATCTTAAAGACAGTGTGTACGCGAAGGAGGAAAGTTGTCTTGAGTGCAAAAACGTGGAAAAAATGAATGTATAAAGAAATGAAACAAAAGGGAGGTATTGGTTTAAATGGTCTTTTAGACGATTTTGTGAGACAGATGGGTTCGGAATCATAAAAACAGTGTGTACGCGAAGGAGGAAAGTTGTTTTGAGTGCTGAAACGTGGAAAAAATAAATGTATAAGGAAAAGAAACAAAAGGGCGGTATTGGTTTAAATGGCTTTTTAGACAGTTTTGTGAGTAAGATGGGTTCGGAATCATAAAAACAGTGTGTACGCGAAGGAGGAAAGTTGTTTTGAGTACAAAAATGTGGAAAAAATGAATGTATAAGGAAAAGAAACAAAAGGGTGGTATTGGTTTAAATGGCCTTTTAGACGGTTTTCTGAGTCAGGTAGGTTCGAAATCATCAGAAAAGTGTGTACAAGAAGGAGTAATGTTGTTTTGAGTCCAAAAACGTGGAAAAAAATGAATGTATAAGGAAAAAAAACAAAAGGGAGGTATTGGTTTAAATGGCTTTTTAGACAGTTTTGTGATTCAGATGGGTTTGGAATCTTAAAGACAGTGTGTACGCGAAGGAGGAAAGTTGTTCTGAGTGCAAAAACCTGGAAAAAATGAATGTATAAGGAAAAGAAACAAATGGGAGGTATTGGTTTAAATGGTCTTTTAGACGATTTTGTGAGTCAGATGGGTTCGGAATCATAAAAACAGTGTGTACGCGAAGGAGGAAAATTGTTTTGAGTGCCGAAACGTCGAAAAAATAAATGTATAAGGAAAAGAAACAAAAGGGCAGTATTGGTTTAAATGGCTTTTTAGACAGTTTTGTGAGTAAGATGGGTTCGGAATCATAAAAACGGTGTGTACGCGAAGGAGGAAAGTTGTTTTGAGTGCAAAAACGTGGGAAAAATGAATGTATAAGGAAAAGAAACAAATGGGCGTTATTGGTTTAAATGGCCTTTTAGACTGTTTTTGTGAGTCAGGTGGGTTCGGATTCACAAAAAAAGTGTGTACGAGAAGGAGGAAAGTTGGAAAAACGTGCAAAAAATGAATGTATAAGGAAAAGAAACAAAAAGGCGGTATTGGTTTAAATGGCCTTTTTAACGATTTTGTAAGTCAGATGGGTTCAGAATCATAAAAAAAGTGTGTACGCGAAGGAGGAAAATTGTTTTGAGTGCAAAAACGTGGAAAAAAATGAATGTATAAGGAAAAGAAACAAATGGGAGGTATTGGTTTAAATGGTCTTTTAGACGATTTTGTGAGTCAGATGGGTTCGGAATCATAAAAACAGTGTGTACGCGAAGGAGGAAAATTGTTTTGAGTGCCGAAACGTCGAAAAAATAAATGTATAAGGAAAAGAAACAAAAGGGCAGTATTGGTTTAAATGGCTTTTTAGACAGTTTTGTGAGTAAGATGGGTTCGGAATCATAAAAACGGTGTGTACGCGAAGGAGGAAAGTTGATTTGAGTGCAAAAACGTGGGAAAAATGAATGTATAAGGAAAAGAAACAAATGGGCGTTATTGGTTTAAATGGCCTTTTAGACTGTTTTTGTGAGTCAGGTGGGTTCGGATTCACAAAAAAAGTGTGTACGAGAAGGAGGAAAGTTGGAAAAACGTGCAAAAAATGAATGTATAAGGAAAAGAAACAAAAAGGCGGTATTGGTTTAAATGGCCTTTTTAACGATTTTGTAAGTCAGATGGGTTCAGAATCATAAAAAAAGTGTGTACGCGAAGGAGGAAAATTGTTTTGAGTGCAAAAACGTGGAAAAAATGAATGTATAAGGAAAAGAAACAAAAGGGCGGTATTGGTTTAAACGGCTTTTTAGACAGCTTTGTGAGTCAGATGGGTTGGGAATCTTAAAAACAGTGTGTACTCGGAGGAGGAAAGTTGTTTTGAGTGCAAAAACGTGGAAAAAATGAATGTATAGGGAAAAAAAACAAAAGGGAGGTATTGGTTTAAATGGTCTTTTAGACGATTTTGTGAGACAGATGGGTTCAGAATCATAAAAAAAGTGTGTACGCGAAGGAGGAAAGTGTTTTTGAGTGCAAAAACGTGGAAAAAATGAATGTATAAGGAAAAGAAACAAATGGGCGGTATTGGTTTAAATGGCCTTTTAGACGGTTTTTGTGAGTCAGGTGGGTTCGGATTCATAAAAAAAGTGTGTACGAGAAGGAGGAAAGTTGGAAAAACGTGGAAAAAATGAATGTATAAGGAAAAGAAACAAAAGGGCGGTATTGGTTTAAATGGCCTTTTAGACGGTTTTGTGAGTCAGGTGGGTTCGGAATTATCAGAAAAGTGTGTACAAGAAGGAGGAATGTTGTTTTGAGTGCAAAAACGTGGAAAAAATGAATGTATAAGGAAAAGAAACAAAAGGGAGGTATTGGTTTAAATGGTCTTTTAGGCGATTTTGTGAGTCAGATGGGTTCGAAATCATAAAAACAGTGTGTACGCGAAGGAGGAAAGTTGTTTTGAGTGCAAAAGCGTGGAAAAAATTAATGTATAACGAAAAAAAATATAAGGGCGGTATTGGTTTAAATGGTTTTTTAGACAGTTTTGTGATTCAGATGGGTTTGGAATCTTAAAAACAGTGTGTACGCGAAGGAGGAAAGTTGTCTTGAGTGCAAAAACGTGGAAAAAATGAATGTATAAGGAAAAGAAACAAAAGGGAGGTATTGGTTTAAATGGTCTTTTAGACGATTTTGTGAGACAGATGGGTTCGGAATCATAAAAACAGTGTGTACGCGAAGGAGGAAAGTTGTTTTGAGTGCAAAAACGTGGAAAAAATTAATGTATAACGAAAAAAACATAAGGGCGGTATTGGTTTAAATGGCTTTTTAGACAGTTTTGTGATTCAGATGGGTTTGGAATCTTAAAGACAGTGTGTACGCGAAGGAGGAAAGTTGTCTTGAGTGCAAAAACGTGGAAAAAATGAATGTATAAAGAAATGAAACAAAAGGGAGGTATTGGTTTAAATGGTCTTTTAGACGATTTTGTGAGACAGATGGGTTCGGAATCATAAAAACAGTGTGTACGCGAAGGAGGAAAGTTGTTTTGAGTGCTGAAACGTGGAAAAAATAAATGTATAAGGAAAAGAAACAAAAGGGCGGTATTGGTTTAAATGGCCTTTTAGACAGTTTTGTGAGTAAGATGGGTTCGGAATCATAAAAACAGTGTGTACGCGAAGGAGGAAAGTTGTTTTGAGTACAAAAATGTGGAAAAAATGAATGTATAAGGAAAAGAAACAAAAGGGTGGTATTGGTTTAAATGGCCTTTTAGACGGTTTTCTGAGTCAGGTAGGTTCGAAATCATCAGAAAAGTGTGTACAAGAAGGAGTAATGTTGTTTTGAGTCCAAAAACGTGGAAAAAAATGAATGTATAAGGAAAAGAAACAAAAGGGAGGTATTGGTTTAAATGGCTTTTTATACAGTTTTGTGATTCAGATGGGTTTGGAATCTTAAAAACAGTGTGTACGCGAAGGAGGAAAGTTGTCTTGAGTGCAAAAACGTGGAAAAAGTAAATGTATAAGGAAAAAAAACATAAGGGCGGTATTGGTTTAAATGGCTTTTTAGACAGTTTTGTGATTCAGATGGGTTTGGAATCTTAAAAACAGTGTGTACGCGAAGGAGGAAAGTTGTTTTGAGTACAAAAATGTGGAAAAAATGAATGTATAAGGAAAAGAAACAAATGGGCGGTATTGGTTTAAATGGCCTTTTAGACGGTTTTTGTGAGTCAGGTGGGTTCGGATTCATAAAAAAAGTGTGTACGAGAAGGAGGAAAGTTGGAAAAACGTGGAAAAAGTGAATGTATAAGGAAAAGAAACAAAAGGGCGGTATTGGTTTAAATGGCCTTTTAGACGGTTTTGTGAGTCAGGTAGGTTCGGAATCATCAGAAAAGTGTGTACAAGGAGGAATGTTGTTTTGAGTGCAAAAACGTGGAAAAAACGAATGTATAAGGAAAAGAAACAAAAGTATTGGTTTAAATAGTCTTTTAGACGATTTTGTGAGACAGATGGGTTCGGAATCATAAAAACAGTGTGTACGCGAAGGAGGAAAGTTGTTTTGAGTGCAAAAACGTGTAAAAAATTAATGTATAACGAAAAAAAACATAAGGGCGGTATTGGTTTAAATGGCTTTTTAGACAGTTTTGTGATTCAGATGGGTTTGGAATCTTAAAAACAGTGTGTACGCGAAGCAGGAAAGTTGTCTTGAGTGCAAAAACGTGGAAAAAATGAATGTATAAGGAAAAGAAACATAAGGGAGGTATTGGTTTAAATGGTCTTTTAGACGATTTTGTGAGTCAGATGGGTTCCGAATCATAAAAACAGTGTGTACGCGAAGAAGGAAAGTTGTTTTGAGTGCAAAAACGTGTAAAAAATTAATGTATAACGAAAAAAAAACAAAAGGGCCGTATTGGTTTAAATGGCTTTTTAGACAGTTTTATGAGACAGATGGGTTCGGAATCATAAAAACAGTGTGTACGCGAATGTGGAAAGTTGTTTTGAGTGCCGAAACGTGGAAAAAATAAATGTATAATGAAAAGAAACAAAAGGGCGGTATTGGTTTAAATGGTCTTTTAGACGATTTTGTGAGTCAGATGGGTTCGGAATCATAAAAACAGTGTGTACGCGAAGGACGAAAGTTGTCTTGAGTGCAAAAACGTGGAAAAAATGAATGTATAAGGAAAAGAAACAAAAGGGTGGTATTGGCTTAAATGGCTTTTTGGACAGTTTTGTGAGTCAGTTGGGTTTGGAATCTTGAAAACAGTGTGTACGCGAAGGACGAAGGTTGTTATGCGTGCCAAAACTTGAAAAAAATAAGGAAAAGAAACAAAAGGGTGGTATTAATTGGTTTAAATTGCCATTTAGACAGTTTTGTGAGTCAGATGGGATTGGAATCTTAAAAACAGTGTGTACGCGAAGGAGGAAAGTTGTTTTGAGTGCAAAAACGTGAAAAAAAGGAATTTATAAGGAAAAGAAACAAAAGGGAGGTTTTGGTTTAAATGGTCTTTTAGACGATTTTGTGAGACAGATGGGTTCGGAACCATAAAAACAGTGTGTACGCGAATGTGGAAAGTTGTCTTGAGTGCAAAAACGTTGAAAACATGAATGTATAAGGAAAAGAAATAAAAGGGTGGTATTGGTTTAAATGGCTTTTTAGAAAGTTTTGTGATTCAGATGGGTTCGGAATCATAAAAACTGTGTACGCGAAGGAGGAAAGTTGTTCTGAGTGCAAAAACCTGGAAAAAATGAATGTATAAGGAAAAGAAACAAAAGGGAGGTATTGGTTTAAATGGTCTTTTAGACGATTTTGTGAGACAGATGGGTACGGAATCATAAAAACAGTGTGTACGCGAAGGAGGAAAGTTGTCTTGAGTGCAAAAACGTTGAAAACATGAATGTATAAGGAAAAGAAATAAAAGGGTGGTATGGGTTTAAATGGCTTTTTAGACAGTTTTGTGAGTCAGATGGGTTTGGAATAATAAAAACAGTGTGTACGCGAAGGAGGAAAGTTGTTTTGCGTGCCAAAACGTGGAAAAAATAAGGAAAAGAAACAAAAGGGCGGTATTGGTTTAAATTGCTTTTAGACGGTTTTGTGAGTCAGGTGGGTTCGGAATCATAAAAAAAGTGTGTACCAGAAGGACGAAAGTTGAAAAAACGTGGAAAAAATGAATGTATAAGGAAAAGAAACAAAAGGGAGGTATTGGTTTAAATAGTCTTTTAGACGATTTTGTGAGTCAGATGGGTTCAGAATCATAAAAAAAGTGTGTACGCGAAGGACGAAAGTTCTCTTGAGTGCAAAAACGTAAGAAAAATGAATGCATAAGGAAAAAAAAACAAAATGGCGGTATTGGTTTAAATGGCCTTTTAGACGGTTTTGTGAGTCAGGTGGGTTCGGATTCATAAAAAAAGTGTGTACGAGAAGGAGGAAAGTTGGAAAAACGTGGAAAAAATGAATGTATAAGGAAAAGAAACAAAAGGGCGGTATTGGTTTAAATGGCCTTTTTAACGATTTTGTGAGTCAGATGGGTTCGGAATCATAAAAAAAGTGTGTACGCGGAGGAAAGTTGTTTTGAGTGCAAAAACGGGGAAAAAATGAATGTATAAGGAAAAGAAACAAAAGGGTGGTATTGGCTTAAATGGCTTTTTGGACAGTTTTGTGAGTCAGATGGGTTTGGAATCTTAAAAACAGTGTGTACGCGTAGGACGAAGCTTGTTATGAGTGCAAAAACGTGGAAAGAAATAAAAGGGAGGTATTGGTTTAAATGGTCTTTTAGACGATTTTGTGAGTCAGATGGGTTCGGTTTCATAAAAAAAGTGTGTATGAGAAGGAGGAAAGTTGGAAAAACGTGGAAAAAATGAATGTATAAGGAAAAGAAACAAAAGGGCGGTATTGGTTTAAATGGCCTTTTTAACGATTTTGTAATTCAGATGGGTTCGGAATCATAAAAAAAGTGTGTACGCGAAGGAGGAAAGTTGTTTTGAGTGCAGAAACGTGGAAAAAATGAATGTATAAGGAAAAGAAACAAAAGGGTGGTATTGGCTTAAATGGCTTTTTGGACAGTTTTGTGAGTCAGATGGGTTTGGAATCTTAAAAACAGTGTGTACGCGAAGGACGAAGGTTGTTATGATGCAAAAACGTGGAAAAAATGAATGTATAAGGAAAAGAAACAAAAGGGTGGTATTGGCTTAAATGGCTTTTTAGACAGTTTTGTGAGTCAGATGGGTTTGGAATCTTAAAAACAGTGTGTACGCGAAGGACGAAGATTGTTATGAGTGCAAAAACGTGGAAAAAATGAATATATAAGGAAAAGAAACAAAAGGGTGGTATTGGTTTAAATGGCCTTTTAGACGGTTTTCTGAGTCAGGTAGGTTCGAAATCATCAGAAAAGTGTGTACAAGAAGGAGTAATGTTGTTTTGAGTCCAAAAACGTGGAAAAAAATGAATGTATAAGGAAAAGAAACAAAAGGGAGGTATTGGTTTAAATGGCTTTTTATACAGTTTTGTGATTCAGATGGGTTTGGAATCTTAAAAACAGTGTGTACGCGAAGGAGGAAAGTTGTCTTGAGTGCAAAAACGTGGAAAAAGTAAATGTATAAGGAAAAAAAACATAAGGGCGGTATTGGTTTAAATGGCTTTTTAGACAGTTTTGTGATTCAGATGGGTTTGGAATCTTAAAAACAGTGTGTACGCGAAGGAGGAAAGTTGTTTTGAGTACAAAAATGTGGAAAAAATGAATGTATAAGGAAAAGAAACAAATGGGCGGTATTGGTTTAAATGGCCTTTTAGACGGTTTTTGTGAGTCAGGTGGGTTCGGATTCATAAAAAAAGTGTGTACGAGAAGGAGGAAAGTTGGAAAAACGTGGAAAAAGTGAATGTATAAGGAAAAGAAACAAAAGGGCGGTATTGGTTTAAATGGCCTTTTAGACGGTTTTGTGAGTCAGGTAGGTTCGGAATCATCAGAAAAGTGTGTACAAGGAGGAATGTTGTTTTGAGTGCAAAAACGTGGAAAAAACGAATGTATAAGGAAAAGAAACAAAAGTATTGGTTTAAATAGTCTTTTAGACGATTTTGTGAGACAGATGGGTTCGGAATCATAAAAACAGTGTGTACGCGAAGGAGGAAAGTTGTTTTGAGTGCAAAAACGTGTAAAAAATTAATGTATAACGAAAAAAAACATAAGGGCGGTATTGGTTTAAATGGCTTTTTAGACAGTTTTGTGATTCAGATGGGTTTGGAATCTTAAAAACAGTGTGTACGCGAAGCAGGAAAGTTGTCTTGAGTGCAAAAACGTGGAAAAAATGAATGTATAAGGAAAAGAAACATAAGGGAGGTATTGGTTTAAATGGTCTTTTAGACGATTTTGTGAGTCAGATGGGTTCCGAATCATAAAAACAGTGTGTATGCGAAGAAGGAAAGTTGTTTTGAGTGCAAAAACGTGTAAAAAATTAATGTATAACGAAAAAAAAACAAAAGGGCCGTATTGGTTTAAATGGCTTTTTAGACAGTTTTATGAGACAGATGGGTTCGGAATCATAAAAACAGTGTGTACGCGAATGTGGAAAGTTGTTTTGAGTGCCGAAACGTGGAAAAAATAAATGTATAATGAAAAGAAACAAAAGGGCGGTATTGGTTTAAATGGTCTTTTAGACGATTTTGTGAGTCAGATGGGTTCGGAATCATAAAAACAGTGTGTACGCGAAGGACGAAAGTTGTCTTGAGTGCAAAAACGTGGAAAAAATGAATGTATAAGGAAAAGAAACAAAAGGGTGGTATTGGCTTAAATGGCTTTTTGGACAGTTTTGTGAGTCAGTTGGGTTTGGAATCTTGAAAACAGTGTGTACGCGAAGGACGAAGGTTGTTATGCGTGCCAAAACTTGAAAAAAATAAGGAAAAGAAACAAAAGGGTGGTATTAATTGGTTTAAATTGCCATTTAGACAGTTTTGTGAGTCAGATGGGATTGGAATCTTAAAAACAGTGTGTACGCGAAGGAGGAAAGTTGTTTTGAGTGCAAAAACGTGAAAAAAAGGAATTTATAAGGAAAAGAAACAAAAGGGAGGTTTTGGTTTAAATGGTCTTTTAGACGATTTTGTGAGACAGATGGGTTCGGAACCATAAAAACAGTGTGTACGCGAATGTGGAAAGTTGTCTTGAGTGCAAAAACGTTGAAAACATGAATGTATAAGGAAAAGAAATAAAAGGGTGGTATTGGTTTAAATGGCTTTTTAGAAAGTTTTGTGATTCAGATGGGTTCGGAATCATAAAAACTGTGTACGCGAAGGAGGAAAGTTGTTCTGAGTGCAAAAACCTGGAAAAAATGAATGTATAAGGAAAAGAAACAAAAGGGAGGTATTGGTTTAAATGGTCTTTTAGACGATTTTGTGAGACAGATGGGTACGGAATCATAAAAACAGTGTGTACGCGAAGGAGGAAAGTTGTCTTGAGTGCAAAAACGTTGAAAACATGAATGTATAAGGAAAAGAAATAAAAGGGTGGTATGGGTTTAAATGGCTTTTTAGACAGTTTTGTGAGTCAGATGGGTTTGGAATAATAAAAACAGTGTGTACGCGAAGGAGGAAAGTTGTTTTGCGTGCCAAAACGTGGAAAAAATAAGGAAAAGAAACAAAAGGGCGGTATTGGTTTAAATTGCTTTTAGACGGTTTTGTGAGTCAGGTGGGTTCGGAATCATAAAAAAAGTGTGTACCAGAAGGACGAAAGTTGAAAAAACGTGGAAAAAATGAATGTATAAGGAAAAGAAACAAAAGGGAGGTATTGGTTTAAATAGTCTTTTAGACGATTTTGTGAGTCAGATGGGTTCAGAATCATAAAAAAAGTGTGTACGCGAAGGACGAAAGTTCTCTTGAGTGCAAAAACGTAAGAAAAATGAATGCATAAGGAAAAAAAAACAAAATGGCGGTATTGGTTTAAATGGCCTTTTAGACGGTTTTGTGAGTCAGGTGGGTTCGGATTCATAAAAAAAGTGTGTACGAGAAGGAGGAAAGTTGGAAAAACGTGGAAAAAATGAATGTATAAGGAAAAGAAACAAAAGGGCGGTATTGGTTTAAATGGCCTTTTTAACGATTTTGTGAGTCAGATGGGTTCGGAATCATAAAAAAAGTGTGTACGCGGAGGAAAGTTGTTTTGAGTGCAAAAACGGGGAAAAAATGAATGTATAAGGAAAAGAAACAAAAGGGTGGTATTGGCTTAAATGGCTTTTTGGACAGTTTTGTGAGTCAGATGGGTTTGGAATCTTAAAAACAGTGTGTACGCGTAGGACGAAGCTTGTTATGAGTGCAAAAACGTGGAAAGAAATAAAAGGGAGGTATTGGTTTAAATGGTCTTTTAGACGATTTTGTGAGTCAGATGGGTTCGGTTTCATAAAAAAAGTGTGTATGAGAAGGAGGAAAGTTGGAAAAACGTGGAAAAAATGAATGTATAAGGAAAAGAAACAAAAGGGCGGTATTGGTTTAAATGGCCTTTTTAACGATTTTGTAATTCAGATGGGTTCGGAATCATAAAAAAAGTGTGTACGCGAAGGAGGAAAGTTGTTTTGAGTGCAGAAACGTGGAAAAAATGAATGTATAAGGAAAAGAAACAAAAGGGTGGTATTGGCTTAAATGGCTTTTTGGACAGTTTTGTGAGTCAGATGGGTTTGGAATCTTAAAAACAGTGTGTACGCGAAGGACGAAGGTTGTTATGATGCAAAAACGTGGAAAAAATGAATGTATAAGGAAAAGAAACAAAAGGGTGGTATTGGCTTAAATGGCTTTTTAGACAGTTTTGTGAGTCAGATGGGTTTGGAATCTTAAAAACAGTGTGTACGCGAAGGACGAAGATTGTTATGAGTGCAAAAACGTGGAAAAAATGAATATATAAGGAAAAGAAACAAAAGGGCGGTATTGGTTTAAATGGCTTTTTAGACAGTTTTGTGAGTCAGATGGGTTTGGAATCTTAAAAACAGTGTGTACGCGAAGGAGGAAAGTTGTTTTGCGTGCCAAAACCTGAAAAAAAAAAGGAAAAGAAACAAAAGGGTGGAATTGGTTTAAATTGCCATTTAGACAGTTTTGTGAGTCAGATGGGATAGGAATCTTAAAAACAGTGTGTACGCGAAGGACGAAGCTTGTTATGAGTGCAGAAACGTGGAAAAAATGAATATATAAGGAAAAGAAACAAAAGGGCGGTATTAGTTTAAATGGCTTTTTAGACAGTTTCGTGAGTCAGATGGGTTTGGAATCTTAAAAACAGTGTGTACGCGAAGGAGGAAAGTTGTTTTAAGTGCAAAAACGTGGAAAAAATGAATGTATAAGGAAAAGAAGCAAAAGGGAGGTATTGGTTTAAATGGTCTTTTAGACGATTTTGTGAGACAGATTGGTTCGGAATCATAAAAACAGTGTGTACGCGAAGGAGGAAAGTTGTTTTGAGTGCAAAAACGTGGAAAAAATGAATGTATAAGGAAAAGAAACAAAAGGGTGGTATTGGCTTAAATGGCTTTTTGGACAGTTTTGTGAGTCAGATGGGTTTGGAATCTTAAAAACAGTGTGTACGCGAAGGACGAAGGTTGTTATGATGCAAAAACGTGGAAAAAATGAATGTATAAGGAGAAGAAACAAAAGGGTGGTATTGGCTTAAATGGCTTTTTAGACAGTTTTGTGAGTCAGATAGGTTTGGAATCTTAAAAACAGTGTGTACGCGAAGGACGAAGCTTGTTATGAGTGCAAAAACGTGGAAAAAATGAATGTATAAGGAAAAGAAACAAAAGGGAGGTATTGGTTTAAATGGTCTTTTAGACGATTTTGTGAGTCAGGTGGGTTCGGAGTCATAAAAACAGTGTGTACGCGAAGGAGGAAAGTTGTTTTGCGTGCCAAAACGTGGAAAAAATAAGGAAAAGAAACAAAAGGGTGGAATTGGTTTAAATTGCCTTTTAGACAGTTTTGTGAGTCAGATGGGTTTGGAATCTTAAAAACAGTGTGTACGCGAAGGACGAAGGTTGTTATGATGCAAAAACGTGGAAAAAATGAATGTATAAGGAGAAGAAACAAAAGGGTGGTATTGGCTTAAATGGCTTTTTAGACAGTTTTGTGAGTCAGATAGGTTTGGAATCTTAAAAACAGTGTGTACGCGAAGGACGAAGCTTGTTATGAGTGCAAAAACGTGGAAAAAATGAATATATAAGGAAAAGAAACAAAAGGGCGGTATTGGTTTAAATGGCTTTTTAGACAGTTTTGTGAGTCAGATGGGTTTGGAATCTTAAAAACAGTGTGTACGCGAAGGACGAAGCTTGTTATGAGTGCAAAAACGTGGAAAAAATGAATGTATAAGGAAAAGAAACAAAAGGGAGGTATTGGTTTAAATGGTCTTTTAGACGATTTTGTGAGTCAGGTGGGTTCGGAGTCATAAAAACAGTGTGTACGCGAATGTGGAAAGTTGTTTTGAGTGCCGAAACGTGGAAAAAATAAATGTATAATGAAAACAAACAAAAGGGCGGTATTGGTTTAAATGGCTTTTTAGAAAGTTTTATGATTCAGATGGGTTCGGAATCATAAAAACAGTGTGTACGCGAAGAAGGAAAGTTGTTCTGAGTGCAAAAACGTGGAAAAAATGAATGTATAAGGAAAAGAAACAAAAGGGAGGTATTGGTTTAAATGGTCTTTTAGACGATTTTGTGAGTCAGGTGGGTTCGGAATCCTGGAATCTTAAAAACAGTGTGTACGCGAAGGAGGAAAGTTGTTTTGAGTGCAAAAACGTGGAAAAAATGAATGTATAAGGAAAAGAAACAAAAGGGAGGTATTCGTTTTAATGGTCTTTTAGACGATTTTGTGAGTCAGATGGGTTCGGAATCATAAAAAAAGTGTGTACGCGAAGGAGGAAAGTTGTTTTGAGTGCGAAAACGTGGAAAAAATGAATGTATAAGGAAAAGAAACAAAACGGCGGTATTGGTTTAAATGGCCTTTTTAACGATTTTGTGAGTCAGATGGGTTCGGAATCATAAAAAAAGTGTGAAGGCGAAGGCGGAAAGTAGTTTTGAGTGCAAAAACGTGGAAAAAATGAATGTATAAGGAAAAGAAACAAAAGGGAGGTATTGGTTTAAATGGTCTTTTAGACGATTTTGTGAGTCAGGTGGGTTCGGAATCCTGGAATCTTAAAAACAGTGTGTACGCGAAGGAGGAAAGTTGTTTTGAGTGCAAAAACGTGGAAAAAATGAATGTATAAGGAAAAGAAACAAAACGGCGGTATTGGTTTAAATGGCCTTTTTAACGATTTTGTGAGTCAGATGGGTTCGGAATCATAAAAAAAGTGTGAAGGCGAAAGCGGAAAGTAGTTTTGAGTGCAAAAACGTGGAAAAAATGAATGTATAAGGAAAAGAAACAAAAGGGAGGTATTGGTTTAAATGGTCTTTCAGACGGTTTTGTGTCAGGTGGGTACGGAATCATAAAAATAGTGTGTACGAGAAGGAGGAAAGTTGGAAAAACGTGGAAAAAATGAATGTATAAGGAAAAGAAACAAAAGGGCGGTATTGGGTTAAATGGCCTTTTAGACGGTTTTGTGAGTCAGGTGGGTTCGGAATTATCAGAAAAGTGTGTACAAGAAGGAGGAATATAGTTTTGAGTGCGAAAACGTGGAAAAAATGAATGTATAAGAAAAAGAAACAAAAGGGAGGCATTGGTTTAAGTGGTCTTTTAGGCGATTTTGTGAGTCAGATGGGTTCGGAATCATAAAAACAGTGTGTACGCGAAGGAGGAATGTTGTTTTGAGTGCAAAAACGTGGAAAAAATTAATGTATAACGAAAAAAAACATAAGGGCGGTATTGGTTTAAATGGCTTTTTAGACAGTTCTGTGATTCAGATGGGTTTGGAATCTTAAGAACAGTGTGTACGCGAAGGAGGAAAGTTGTTTTGAGTGCAAAAACGTGGAAAAAATGAATGTATAAGGAAAAGAAACAAAAGGGAGGTATTGGTTTAAATAGTCTTTTAGGCGATTTTGTGAGTCAGATGGGTTCGGAATCATAAAAACAGTGAATACGCGAAAAAGGAAAGTTGTTTTGAGTGCAAAAACGTGGAAAAAATGCATGTATAAGGAAAAGAAACAAAAGAGAGATATTGGTTTGAATGGTCTTTTAGAGATTTTGTGAGTCAGATGGGTTCGGAATCATAAAAACAGTGTGTACGCGAAGGAGGAAAGTTGTCTTGAGTGCAAAACGTTGAAAAAATGAATGAAGAAACAAAAGGGTGGTATGGGTTTAAATGGTCTTTTAGACAATTTTGTGAGTCAGATGGGTTCGGAATCATAAAAACAGTGTGTACGTGAAGGAGGAAAGTTGTTCTGAGTGCAAAAACGTGGAAAAAATGAATGTATAAGGAAAAGAAACAAAAGGGAGGTATTGGTTTAAATGGTCTTTTAGACGATTTTGTGAGTCAGGTGGGTTCGGAATCATAAAAACAGTGTGTACGCGAATGTGGAAAGTTGTTTTGAGTGCCGAAACGTGGAAAAAATAAATGTATAATGAAAAGAAACAAAAGGGCGGTATTGGTTTAAATGGCTTTTTAGAAAGTTTTATGATTCAGATGGGTTCGGAATCATAAAAACAGTGTGTACGCGAAGGAGGAAAGTTGTTCTGAGTGCAAAAACGTGGAAAAAATGAATGTATAAGGAAAAGAAACAAAAGGGAGGTATTGGTTTAAATGGTCTTTTAGACGATTTTGTGAGTCAGGTGGGTTCGGATTCATAAAAAAAGTGTGTACGAGAAGGAGGAAAGTTGGAAAAACGTGGAAAAAATGAATGTATAAGGAAAAAAAACAAAAGGGCGGTATTGGTTTAAATGGCTTTGTAGAAAGTTTTATGATTCAGATGGGTTTGGAATCTTAAAAACAGTGTGTACGCGAAGGAGGAAAATTGTTTTAAGTGCAAAAACGTGGAAAAAATGAATGTATAAGGAAAAGAACAAAAGGGCGGTATTGGTTTAAATGGCCTTTTAGACGGTTTGGTGAGTCAGGTGGGTTCGGAATTATCAGAAAAGTGTGTACGCGAAGGAGGAAACTTGTTTTGAGTGCAAAAAAGTGGGAAAAACGAGTATAAGGAAAAGAAACAAAAGGCAGGTATTGGTTTAAATGGTCTTTTAGAGGGTTGTGTTAGTCAGATGGGTTTGAAATCTTAAAAACAGTGTGTACGCGAAGGACGAAGCTTGTTATGAGTGCAAAAACGTGGAAAAAATGAATATATAAGGAAAAGAAACAAAAGGGCGGTATTGGTTTAAATGGCTTTTTAGACAGTTTTGTGAGTCAGATGGGTTTGGAATCTTAAAAACAGTGTGTACGCGAAGGAGGAAAGTTGTTTTGCGTGCCAAAACCTGAAAAAAATAAGGAAAAGAAACAAAAGGGTGGTATTGGTTTAAATTGCCATTTAGACAGTTTTGTGAGTCAGATGGGATTGGAATCTTAAAAACAGTGTGTACGCGAAGGACGAAGCTTGTTATGAGTGCAGAAACGTGGAAAAAATGAATATATAAGGAAAAGAAACAAAAGGGCGGTATTGGTTTAAATGGCTTTTTAGACAGTTTTGTGAGTCAGATGGGTTTGGAATCTTAAAAACAGTGTGTACGCGAAGGAGGAAAGTTGTTTTAAGTGCAAAAACGTGGAAAAAATGAATTTATAAGGAAAAGAACAAAAGGGCGGTATTGGTTTAAATGACCTTTTAGACGGTTTTGTGAGTCAGGTGGGTTCGGAATTATCAGAAAAGTGTGTACAAGAAGGAGGAATGTTGTTTTGAGTGCAAAAACGTGGAAAAAAATGAATGTATAAGGAAAAGAAACAAAAGGGAGGTATTGGTTTAAATGGTCTTTTAGGCGATTTTGTGAGTCAGATGGGTTCGGAACCATAAAAACAGTGTGTACGCGAAGGAGGAAAGTTGTTTTGAGTGCAAAAACGTGGAAAAAATTAATGTATATCGAAAAAAAACATAAGGGCGGTATTTTTTTAAATGGCTTTTTAGACAGTTTTGTGATTCAGATGGGTTTGGAATCTTAAAAACAGTGTGTACGCGAAGGATTAAAGTTGTTTTGAGTGCCGAAACGTGGAAAAAATTAATGTATAACGAAAAAAAAAAAATCTGGAGTGACTCCACTCGACTTTCCGAACATTGAGTAACTAACAGTTTTGTAGATAAAATAAAGAAAGAGGAATTGCTAAACAAACAAAAGAGAGAAAACCATAATAGAGTGTTTTTTTCTCCATATATTACACGAGGTTTTATTTAACGCTACTGAACTTTGAGCCCTTAGATCATAATGATAAAGAATTTTTCGTTTTGTCCCTGTAAAAATCTATAGATGCTAGATTCACCAAAATGCTTATAGTTAGTGCAACAGTGATTTATAATATTCATACAAATTTTCAGCTCAATTGAATAAGGCGTTCAGATGCTATCGCACTTTTAAAAATTTGGTCTCATAGGCCATAATGATAAATAATTTTTCTTTGTGTCCCTGTAAAAAAACTGTAGTGCTAGATTCACCAAAATCTATATAGTTGGTGCAAATGCGACCTATAACATGTGTACAATTTTTTTGCTCAGATTAATAAGGCGTTTAGACGCTATCACACATTTAAAAATTTGGCCCCATTGGCCTTAATGATAAAGAAAGTTTCTTTGTGTCCCTGTAAAAAAACTATAAGTGCTAGATTCTCCAAAATCTATACAGATTGAGTATCTGTGACCTATAATATGGGTATAAAATTTTTGCTCAATTGAATAAGGCGTTTAGATGCTATCGCACTTTTAAGATTTTGGTCCCATAGGCCATAATGATAAAGAATTTTTCTTTGTGTCCCTGTAAAAAAACTATAAGTGCTAGATTCACCAAAATCTATAGGGTTCGTACTATGGTGACTTTCAATATACGTACCAACTTTCAGGTTAATCGAACAAAGCCTTTAGACGCTAGCGTGTTCACAAACATACACACATACATACATCATCGTAAAAATAGTGAAAACGGACTCAGGGGACCTCAAAACGTATAGAAACATCAAAATCTCGAATTTGGATTTTTGACATGATTACAATACTTTCCTCACTATAGTGTTCGGAAAGTAACAAAAGGGCGGTATTGGTTTAAATAGCTTTTTAGACAGTTTTGTGATTCAGATGGGTTTGGAATCTTAAAAACAGTGTGTACGCGAAGGAGGAAAGTTGTCTTGAGTGCAAAAACGTGGAAAAAATAAATTTATAAGGAAAAGAAACAAAAGGGCGGTATTGGTTTAAATGGCTTTTTAGACAGTTTTGTGAGTAAGATGGGTTCGGAATCATAAAAACAGTGTGTACGCGAAGGAGGAAAGTTTTTTTGAGTACAAAAATGTGGAAAAAATGAATGTATAAGGAAAAGAAACAAATGGGCGGTATTGGTTTAAATGGCTTTATAGACAGTTTTGTGAGTCAGATGGGTTGGGAATCTTAAAAACAGCACACTGTTTTTAGCGGAGGAGGAAAGTTGTTTTGAGTGCAAAAACGTGGAAAAAATGAATGTATAAGGAAAAGAAACAAAAGGGAGGTATTGGTTTAAATGGTCTTTTAGACGATTTTGTGAGTCAGGTGGGTTCGGAATCCTGGAATCTTAAAAACAGTGTGTACGCGAAGGAGGAAAGTTGTTTTGAGTGCAAAAACGTGGAAAAAATGAATGTATAAGGAAAAGAAACAAAACGGCGGTATTGGTTTAAATGGCCTTTTTAACGATTTTGTGAGTCAGATGGGTTCGGAATCATAAAAAAAGTGTGAAGGCGAAAGCGGAAAGTAGTTTTGAGTGCAAAAACGTGGAAAAAATGAATGTATAAGGAAAAGAAACAAAAGGGAGGTATTGGTTTAAATGGTCTTTCAGACGGTTTTGTGTCAGGTGGGTACGGAATCATAAAAATAGTGTGTACGAGAAGGAGGAAAGTTGGAAAAACGTGGAAAAAATGAATGTATAAGGAAAAGAAACAAAAGGGCGGTATTGGGTTAAATGGCCTTTTAGACGGTTTTGTGAGTCAGGTGGGTTCGGAATTATCAGAAAAGTGTGTACAAGAAGGAGGAATATAGTTTTGAGTGCGAAAACGTGGAAAAAATGAATGTATAAGAAAAAGAAACAAAAGGGAGGCATTGGTTTAAGTGGTCTTTTAGGCGATTTTGTGAGTCAGATGGGTTCGGAATCATAAAAACAGTGTGTACGCGAAGGAGGAATGTTGTTTTGAGTGCAAAAACGTGGAAAAAATTAATGTATAACGAAAAAAAACATAAGGGCGGTATTGGTTTAAATGGCTTTTTAGACAGTTCTGTGATTCAGATGGGTTTGGAATCTTAAGAACAGTGTGTACGCGAAGGAGGAAAGTTGTTTTGAGTGCAAAAACGTGGAAAAAATGAATGTATAAGGAAAAGAAACAAAAGGGAGGTATTGGTTTAAATAGTCTTTTAGGCGATTTTGTGAGTCAGATGGGTTCGGAATCATAAAAACAGTGAATACGCGAAAAAGGAAAGTTGTTTTGAGTGCAAAAACGTGGAAAAAATGCATGTATAAGGAAAAGAAACAAAAGAGAGATATTGGTTTGAATGGTCTTTTAGAGATTTTGTGAGTCAGATGGGTTCGGAATCATAAAAACAGTGTGTACGCGAAGGAGGAAAGTTGTCTTGAGTGCAAAACGTTGAAAAAATGAATGAAGAAACAAAAGGGTGGTATGGGTTTAAATGGTCTTTTAGACAATTTTGTGAGTCAGATGGGTTCGGAATCATAAAAACAGTGTGTACGTGAAGGAGGAAAGTTGTTCTGAGTGCAAAAACGTGGAAAAAATGAATGTATAAGGAAAAGAAACAAAAGGGAGGTATTGGTTTAAATGGTCTTTTAGACGATTTTGTGAGTCAGGTGGGTTCGGAATCATAAAAACAGTGTGTACGCGAATGTGGAAAGTTGTTTTGAGTGCCGAAACGTGGAAAAAATAAATGTATAATGAAAAGAAACAAAAGGGCGGTATTGGTTTAAATGGCTTTTTAGAAAGTTTTATGATTCAGATGGGTTCGGAATCATAAAAACAGTGTGTACGCGAAGGAGGAAAGTTGTTCTGAGTGCAAAAACGTGGAAAAAATGAATGTATAAGGAAAAGAAACAAAAGGGAGGTATTGGTTTAAATGGTCTTTTAGACGATTTTGTGAGTCAGGTGGGTTCGGATTCATAAAAAAAGTGTGTACGAGAAGGAGGAAAGTTGGAAAAACGTGGAAAAAATGAATGTATAAGGAAAAAAAACAAAAGGGCGGTATTGGTTTAAATGGCTTTGTAGAAAGTTTTATGATTCAGATGGGTTTGGAATCTTAAAAACAGTGTGTACGCGAAGGAGGAAAATTGTTTTAAGTGCAAAAACGTGGAAAAAATGAATGTATAAGGAAAAGAACAAAAGGGCGGTATTGGTTTAAATGGCCTTTTAGACGGTTTGGTGAGTCAGGTGGGTTCGGAATTATCAGAAAAGTGTGTACGCGAAGGAGGAAACTTGTTTTGAGTGCAAAAAAGTGGGAAAAACGAGTATAAGGAAAAGAAACAAAAGGCAGGTATTGGTTTAAATGGTCTTTTAGAGGGTTGTGTTAGTCAGATGGGTTTGAAATCTTAAAAACAGTGTGTACGCGAAGGACGAAGCTTGTTATGAGTGCAAAAACGTGGAAAAAATGAATATATAAGGAAAAGAAACAAAAGGGCGGTATTGGTTTAAATGGCTTTTTAGACAGTTTTGTGAGTCAGATGGGTTTGGAATCTTAAAAACAGTGTGTACGCGAAGGAGGAAAGTTGTTTTGCGTGCCAAAACCTGAAAAAAATAAGGAAAAGAAACAAAAGGGTGGTATTGGTTTAAATTGCCATTTAGACAGTTTTGTGAGTCAGATGGGATTGGAATCTTAAAAACAGTGTGTACGCGAAGGACGAAGCTTGTTATGAGTGCAGAAACGTGGAAAAAATGAATATATAAGGAAAAGAAACAAAAGGGCGGTATTGGTTTAAATGGCTTTTTAGACAGTTTTGTGAGTCAGATGGGTTTGGAATCTTAAAAACAGTGTGTACGCGAAGGAGGAAAGTTGTTTTAAGTGCAAAAACGTGGAAAAAATGAATTTATAAGGAAAAGAACAAAAGGGCGGTATTGGTTTAAATGACCTTTTAGACGGTTTTGTGAGTCAGGTGGGTTCGGAATTATCAGAAAAGTGTGTACAAGAAGGAGGAATGTTGTTTTGAGTGCAAAAACGTGGAAAAAAATGAATGTATAAGGAAAAGAAACAAAAGGGAGGTATTGGTTTAAATGGTCTTTTAGGCGATTTTGTGAGTCAGATGGGTTCGGAACCATAAAAACAGTGTGTACGCGAAGGAGGAAAGTTGTTTTGAGTGCAAAAACGTGGAAAAAATTAATGTATATCGAAAAAAAACATAAGGGCGGTATTTTTTTAAATGGCTTTTTAGACAGTTTTGTGATTCAGATGGGTTTGGAATCTTAAAAACAGTGTGTACGCGAAGGATTAAAGTTGTTTTGAGTGCCGAAACGTGGAAAAAATTAATGTATAACGAAAAAAAAAAAATCTGGAGTGACTCCACTCGACTTTCCGAACATTGAGTAACTAACAGTTTTGTAGATAAAATAAAGAAAGAGGAATTGCTAAACAAACAAAAGAGAGAAAACCATAATAGAGTGTTTTTTTCTCCATATATTACACGAGGTTTTATTTAACGCTACTGAACTTTGAGCCCTTAGATCATAATGATAAAGAATTTTTCGTTTTGTCCCTGTAAAAATCTATAGATGCTAGATTCACCAAAATGCTTATAGTTAGTGCAACAGTGATTTATAATATTCATACAAATTTTCAGCTCAATTGAATAAGGCGTTCAGATGCTATCGCACTTTTAAAAATTTGGTCTCATAGGCCATAATGATAAATAATTTTTCTTTGTGTCCCTGTAAAAAAACTGTAGTGCTAGATTCACCAAAATCTATATAGTTGGTGCAAATGCGACCTATAACATGTGTACAATTTTTTTGCTCAGATTAATAAGGCGTTTAGACGCTATCACACATTTAAAAATTTGGCCCCATTGGCCTTAATGATAAAGAAAGTTTCTTTGTGTCCCTGTAAAAAAACTATAAGTGCTAGATTCTCCAAAATCTATACAGATTGAGTATCTGTGACCTATAATATGGGTATAAAATTTTTGCTCAATTGAATAAGGCGTTTAGATGCTATCGCACTTTTAAGATTTTGGTCCCATAGGCCATAATGATAAAGAATTTTTCTTTGTGTCCCTGTAAAAAAACTATAAGTGCTAGATTCACCAAAATCTATAGGGTTCGTACTATGGTGACTTTCAATATACGTACCAACTTTCAGGTTAATCGAACAAAGCCTTTAGACGCTAGCGTGTTCACAAACATACACACATACATACATCATCGTAAAAATAGTGAAAACGGACTCAGGGGACCTCAAAACGTATAGAAACATCAAAATCTCGAATTTGGATTTTTGACATGATTACAATACTTTCCTCACTATAGTGTTCGGAAAGTAACAAAAGGGCGGTATTGGTTTAAATAGCTTTTTAGACAGTTTTGTGATTCAGATGGGTTTGGAATCTTAAAAACAGTGTGTACGCGAAGGAGGAAAGTTGTCTTGAGTGCAAAAACGTGGAAAAAATAAATTTATAAGGAAAAGAAACAAAAGGGCGGTATTGGTTTAAATGGCTTTTTAGACAGTTTTGTGAGTAAGATGGGTTCGGAATCATAAAAACAGTGTGTACGCGAAGGAGGAAAGTTTTTTTGAGTACAAAAATGTGGAAAAAATGAATGTATAAGGAAAAGAAACAAATGGGCGGTATTGGTTTAAATGGCTTTATAGACAGTTTTGTGAGTCAGATGGGTTGGGAATCTTAAAAACAGCACACTGTTTTTAGCGGAGGAGGAAAGTTGTTTTGAGTGCAAAAACGTGGAAAAAATGAATGTATAAAGAAAAGAAACAAAAGGGAGGTATTGGTTTAAATGGTCTTTTAGACGATTTTGTGAGACAGATGGGTTCGAAATCATAAAAAAAGTGTATACGCGAATGAGGAAAGTTGTTTTGTGTGCAAAAACGTGCAAAAAATAAATGTATAAAGAAAAGAAACAAAAGGGCGGTATTGGTTTAAATGGTCTTTTAGACGATATTGTGAGTCAGATGGGTTCGGAATCATAAAAACAGTGTGTACGCGAAGGAGGAAAGTTGTCTTGAGTGCAAAAACGTTGAAAAAATGAATGTATAAGGAAAAGAAACAAAAGGGAGGTATTGGTTTAAATGGTCTTTTAGACGATTTTGTGAGACAGATGGGTTCGGATTCATAAAAAAAGTGTGTACGAGAAGGAGGAAAGTTGGAAAAACGTGGAAAAAATGAATGTATAAGGAAAAGAAACAAAAGGGCGGTATTGGTTTAAATGGCTTTTTAGACAGTTTTGTGAGTCAGATGGGTTTGGAATCTTAAAAACAGTGTGTACGCGAAGGAGGAAAGTTATTTTGAGTACAAAAACGTGGAAAAAATGAATGTATAAGGAAAAGAAACAAAAGGGCGGTATTGGTTTAAATGGTTTTTTAGAGAGTTTTATGAGACAGATGGGTTCGGAATCATAAAAACAGTGTGTACGCGAATGTGGAAAGTTGTTTTGAGTGCCGAAACGTGGAAAAAATAAATGTATAATGAAAAGAAACAAAAGGGCGGTATTGGTTTAAATGGTCTTTTAGACGATTTTGTGAGTCAGATGGGTTCGGAATAATAAAAACAGTGTGTACGCGAAGGACGAAAGTTGTCTTGAGTGCAAAAACGTGGAAAAAATGAATGTATAAGGAAAAGAAACAAAAGGGTGGTATTGGCTTAAATGGCTTTTTGGACAGTTTTGTGAGTCAGTTGGGTTTGGAATCTTAAAAACAGTGTGTACGCGAAGGACGAAGGTTGTTATGATGCAAAAACGTGGAAAAAATGAATGTATAAGGAAAAGAAACAAAAGGGTGGTATTGGCTTAAATGGCTTTTTAGACAGTTTTGTGAGTCAGATGGGTTTGGAATCTTAAAAACAGTGTGCACGCGAAGGACGAAGCTTGTTATGAGTGCAAAAACGTGGAAAAAATGAATATATAAGGAAAAGAAACAAAAGGGCGGTATTGGTTTAAATGGCTTTTTAGACAGTTTTGTGAGTCAGATGGGTTTGGAATCTTAAAAACAGTGTGTACGCGAAGGAGGAAAGTTGTTTTGCGTGCCAAAACCTGAAAAAAATAAGGAAAAGAAACAAAAGGGTGGTATTAATTGGTTTAAATTGCCATTTAGACAGTTTTGTGAGTCAGATGGGATTGGAATCTTAAAAACAGTGTGTACGCGAAGGAGGAAAGTTGTTTTAAGTGCAAAAACGTGGAAAAAAGGAATGTATAAGGAAAAGAAACAAAAGGGAGGTATTGGTTTAAATGGTCTTTTAGACGATTTTGTGAGACAGATGGGTTCGGAACCATAAAAACAGTGTGTACGCGAATGTGGAAAGTTGTTTTCAGTGCCGAAACGTGGAAAAAATAAATGTATAATGAAAAGAAACAAAAGGGCAGTATTGGTTTAAATGGCTTTTTAGAAAGTTTTGTGATTCAGATGGGTTCGGAATCATAAAAACAGTGTGTACGCGAAGGAGGAAAGTTGTTCTGAGTGCAAAAACCTGGAAAAAATGAATGTATAAGGAAAAGAAACAAAAGGGAGGAATTGGTTTAAATGGTCTTTTAGACGATTTTGTGAGACAGATGTGTACGGAATCATAAAAACAGTGTGTACGCGAAGGAGGAAAGTTGTCTTGAGTGCAAAAACGTTGAAAACATGAATGTATAAGGAAAAGAAATAAAAGGGTGGTATGGGTTTAAATGGTCTTTTAGACGATTTTGTGAGTCAGATGGGTTCGGAATCATAAAAACAGTGTGTACGCGAAGGACGAAAGTTGTTTTGAGTGCAAAAACGTGGAAAAAATGAATGTATAAGGAAAAGAAACAAAAGGGCGGTATTGGTTTAAATGGCTTTTTAGACAGTTTTGTGAGTCAGATGGGTTTGGAATCTTAAAAACAGTGTGTACGCGAAGGATGAAAGTTGTCTTGAGTGCAAAAACGTAAGAAAAATGAATGTATAAGGAAAAGAAACAAATGGGCGGTAATGGTTTAAATGGCCTTTTAGACGGTTTTGTGAGTCAGATGGGGTCGGATTCATAAAAAAAGTGTGTACGAGAAGGAGGAAAGTTGGAAAAACGTGGAAAAAATGAATGTATAAGGAAAAGTAACAAAAGGGCGGTATTGGTTTAAATGGTCTTTTAGACGATTTTGTGAGACAGATGGGTACGGAATCATAAAAACAGTGTGTACGCGAAGGAGGAAAGTTGTCTTGAGTGCAAAAACGTGGAAAAAATGAATGTATAAGGAAAAGAAACAAAAGGGTGGTATTGGCTTAAATGGCTTTTTAGACAGTTTTGTGAGTCAGATGGGTTTGGAATCTTAAAAACAGTGTGCACGCGAAGGACGAAGCTTGTTATGAGTGCAAAAACGTGGAAAAAATGAATATATAAGGAAAAGAAACAAAAGGGCGGTATTGGTTTAAATGGCTTTTTAGACAGTTTTGTGAGTCAGATGGGTTTGGAATCTTAAAAACAGTGTGTACGCGAAGGAGGAAAGTTGTTTTGCGTGCCAAAACCTGAAAAAAATAAGGAAAAGAAACAAAAGGGTGGTATTAATTGGTTTAAATTGCCATTTAGACAGTTTTGTGAGTCAGATGGGATTGGAATCTTAAAAACAGTGTGTACGCGAAGGAGGAAAGTTGTTTTAAGTGCAAAAACGTGGAAAAAAGGAATGTATAAGGAAAAGAAACAAAAGGGAGGTATTGGTTTAAATGGTCTTTTAGACGATTTTGTGAGACAGATGGGTTCGGAACCATAAAAACAGTGTGTACGCGAATGTGGAAAGTTGTTTTCAGTGCCGAAACGTGGAAAAAATAAATGTATAATGAAAAGAAACAAAAGGGCAGTATTGGTTTAAATGGCTTTTTAGAAAGTTTTGTGATTCAGATGGGTTCGGAATCATAAAAACAGTGTGTACGCGAAGGAGGAAAGTTGTTCTGAGTGCAAAAACCTGGAAAAAATGAATGTATAAGGAAAAGAAACAAAAGGGAGGAATTGGTTTAAATGGTCTTTTAGACGATTTTGTGAGACAGATGTGTACGGAATCATAAAAACAGTGTGTACGCGAAGGAGGAAAGTTGTCTTGAGTGCAAAAACGTTGAAAACATGAATGTATAAGGAAAAGAAATAAAAGGGTGGTATGGGTTTAAATGGTCTTTTAGACGATTTTGTGAGTCAGATGGGTTCGGAATCATAAAAACAGTGTGTACGCGAAGGACGAAAGTTGTTTTGAGTGCAAAAACGTGGAAAAAATGAATGTATAAGGAAAAGAAACAAAAGGGCGGTATTGGTTTAAATGGCTTTTTAGACAGTTTTGTGAGTCAGATGGGTTTGGAATCTTAAAAACAGTGTGTACGCGAAGGATGAAAGTTGTCTTGAGTGCAAAAACGTAAGAAAAATGAATGTATAAGGAAAAGAAACAAATGGGCGGTAATGGTTTAAATGGCCTTTTAGACGGTTTTGTGAGTCAGATGGGGTCGGATTCATAAAAAAAGTGTGTACGAGAAGGAGGAAAGTTGGAAAAACGTGGAAAAAATGAATGTATAAGGAAAAGTAACAAAAGGGCGGTATTGGTTTAAATGGTCTTTTAGACGATTTTGTGAGACAGATGGGTACGGAATCATAAAAACAGTGTGTACGCGAAGGAGGAAAGTTGTCTTGAGTGCAAAAACGTTGAAAACATGAATGTATAAGGAAAAGAAACAAAAGGGCGGTATTGGTTTAAATGGCTTTTTAGACAGTTTTGTGAGTCAGATGGGTTTGGAATCTTAAAAACAGTGTGTACGCGAAGGAGGAAAGTTGTTTTGAGTACAAAAACGAGGAAAAAATGAATGTATAAGGAAAAGAAACAAAAGGGCGGTATTGGTTTAAATGGTTTTTTAGACAGTTTTATGAGACAGATGGGTTCGGAATCATAAAAACAGTGTGTACGCGAATGTGGAAAGTTGTTTTGAGTGCCGAAACGTGGAAAAAATAAATGTATAATGAAAAGAAACAAAAGGGCGGTATTGGTTTAAATGGTCTTTTAGACGATTTTGTGAGTCAGATGGGTTCGGAATCATAAAAACAGTGTGTACGCGAAGGAGGAAAGTTGTCTTGAGTGCAAAAACATTGAAAAAATGAATGTATAAGGAAAAGAAACAAAAGGGTGGTATGGGTTTAAATGGTCTTTTAGACGATTTTGTGAGTCAGATGGGTTCGGAATCATAAAAACAGTGTGTACGCGAAGGACGAAAGTTGTCTTGAGCGCAAAAACGTAAGAAAAATGAATGCATAAGGAAAAGAAACAAAAGTGTGGTATGGGTTTAAATGGCCTTTTAGACGATTTTGTGAGTCAGGTGGGTTCGGATTCATAAAAAAAGTGTGTACGAGAAGGAGGAAAGTTGGAAAAACGTGGAAAAAATGAATGTATAATGAAAAGAAACAAAAGGGAGGTATTGGTTTAAATGGTCTTTTAGACGATTTTGTGAGTCAGATGGGTTCGGAATCATAAAAACAGTGTGTACGCGAAGGACGAAAGTTGTCTTGAGTGCAAAAGCGTAAGAAAAATGAATGTATAAGGAAAAGAAACAAATGGGCGGTATTGGTTTAAATGGCCTTTTAGACGGTTTTGTAAGTCATGTGGGTTCGGAATAATAAAAAAAGTGTGTACGCGAAGGAGGAAAGTTGTTTTGAGTGCCAAAACGTGGAAAAAATGAATGTATAAGGAAAAGAAACAAAAGGGCGGTATTGGTTTAAATGGCCTTTTTAACGATTTTGTGAGTCAGATGGGTTCGGAATCATAAAAAAAGTGTGTACGCGAAGGAGGAAAGTTGTTTTGAGTGCCAAAACGTGGAAAAAATGAATGTATAAGGAAAAGAAACAAAAGGGCGGTATTGGTTTAAATGGCCTTTTTAACGATTTTGTGAGTCAGATGGGTTCGGAATCATAAAAAAAGTGTGTACGCGAAGGACGAAGCTTGTTATGAGTGCAAAAACTTGGAAAAAATGAATGTATAATGAAAAGAAATAAAAGGGAGGTATTGGTTTAAATGGTCTTTTAGACGATTTTGTGAGTCAGATGGGTTCGGAATCATAAAAACAGAGTGTACGCGAAGGACGAAAGTTGTCTTGAGTGCAAAAGCGTAAGAAAAATGAATGTATAAGGAAAAGAAATAAAAGGGAGGTATTGGTTTAAATGGTCTTTTAGACGATCTTGTGAGACAGATGGGTACGGAATCATAAAAACAGTGTGTACGCGAAGGAGGAAAGTTGTTCTGAGTGCAAAAACCTGGAAAAAATGAATGTATAAGGAAAAGAAACAAAAGGGAGGTATTGGTTTAAATGGTCTTTTAGACGATCTTGTGAGACAGATGGGTACGGAATCATAAAAACAGTGTGTACGCGAAGGAGGAAAGTTGTCTTGAGTGCAAAAACGTTGAAAACATGAATGTATAAGGAAAAGAAATAAAAGGGTGGTATGGGTTTAAATGGTCTTTTAGACGATTTTGTGAGTCAGATGGGTTCGGAATCATAAAAACAGTGTGTACGCGAAGGACGAAATTTGTTTTGAGTGCAAAAACGTGGAAAAAACGAATGTATAAGGAAAAGAAACAAAAGGGACGTATTGGTTTAAATGGTCTTTTAGACGATTTTGTGAGACAGATGGGTTCGGAATCATAAAAACAGTGTGTACGCGAAGGATTAAAGTTGTTTTGAGTGCCGAAACGTGGAAAAAATTAATGTATAACGAAAAAAAAAAAAAGGGCGGTATTGGTTTAAATAGCTTTTTAGACAGTTTTGTGAGTCAGATGGGTTTGGAATGTTAAAAAAAACAGTGTGTACGCGGAGGAGGAAAGTTGTTTTGAGTGCAAAAACGTGGAAAAAAATGAATGTATAAGGAAAAGAAACAAAAGGGAGGTATTGGTTTAAATGGTCTTTTAGGCGATTTTGTGAGTCAGATGGGTTCGGAACCATAAAAACAGTGTGTACGCGAAGGAGGAAAGTTGTTTTGAGTGCAAAAACGTGGAAAAAATTAATGTATATCGAAAAAAAACATAAGGGCGGTATTGGTTTAAATGGCTTTTTAGACAGTTTTGTGATTCAGATGGGTTTGGAATCTTAAAAACAGTGTGTACGCGAAGGATTAAAGTTGTTTTGAGTGCCGAAACGTGGAAAAAATTAATGTATAACGAAAAAAAAAATCTGGAGTGACTCCACTCGACTTTCCGAACATTGAGTAACTAACAGTTTTGTAGATAAAATAAAGAAAGAGGAATTGCTAAACAAACAAAAGAGAGAAAACCATAATAGAGTGTTTTTTTCTCCATATATCACACGAGGTTTTATTTAACGCTACTGAACTTTGAGCCCTTAGATCATAATGATAAAGAATTTTTCGTTTTGTCCCTGTAAAAATCTATAGATGCTAGATTCACCAAAATGCTTATAGTTAGTGCAACAGTGATTTATAATATTCATACAAATTTTCAGCTCAATTGAATAAGGCGTTTAGATGCTATCGCACTTTTAAAAATTTGGTCTCATAGGCCATAATGGTAAATAATTTTTCTTTGTGTCCCTGTAAAAAAACTGTAGTGCTAGATTCACCAAAATCTATACAGTTGGTGCAAATGCCACCTATAACATGTGTACAATTTTTTTGCTCAGATTAATAAGGCGTTTAGACGCTATCACACTTTTAAAAATTTGGCCCCATTGGCCTTAATGATAAAGAATGTTTCTTTGTGTCCCTGTAAAAAAACTATAAGTGCTAGATTCTCCAAAATCTATACAGATTGAGTATCTGTGACCTATAATATGGGTATAAAATTTTTGCTCAATTGAATAAGGCGTTTAGATGCTATCGCACTTTTAAGATTTTGGTCCCATAGGCCATAATGATGAAGAATTTTTCTTTGTGTCCCTGTAAAAAAACTATAAGTGCTAGATTCACCAAAATCTATAGAGTTCGTACTATGGTGACTTACAATATACGTACCAACTTTCAGGTTAATCGAACAAAGCCTTTAGACGCTAGCGTGTTCACAAACATACACACATACATACATCATCGTAATAATATTATAGTTTTAAAAAATTAAAGAACACGCTTTAATTTACTTTCCTTATTTTAAATAAATGTAATTTTTATTGTTCACATTTTTTTTTTTTTTCTGTCCAAAAAATAATGATAATTTTTTTTGGCAACAATTAAATTAAGGATTAAAATTAAATGGCCAATTTATCAGTAATTAGAAGGTTTTTATTTTAACATTTTAATTAATTAAAAGAAAACTAAAACAAAATTCGAAAATCGGGCTTCGAGGTGCATCAGGGGAGGTCATTACGAACCACCATGCAAATTTTTGTAGCTCAGCCATCAGCCGTTTTCTTAAAAAGCTCTGGAAACCATACACAATGGTTTTTTGTTTGAGATATGAAGAATTTTGTGCAATCACGTTTTGCTCCCAGAGAAGTTACAAACATACATACATACAGGTGAAGCTAATATAAGCGTGTTAAAAATAGTGAAAACGGACTCAGGGGACCTCAAAACGTATAGAAACATCAAAATCTCGAATTCGGATTTTTGACATGATTACAATACTTTCCTCACTATAGTGTTCGGAAAGTAACAAAAGGGCGGTATTGGTTTAAATAGCTTTTTAGACAGTTTTGTGATTCAGATGGGTTTGGAATCTTAAAAACAGTGTGTACGCGAAGGAGGAAAGTTGTCTTGCGTGCAAAAACGTGGAAAAAGTGAATGTATAAGGAAAAGAAACAAAAGGGAGGTATTGGTTTAAATGGTCTTTTAGACGATTTTGTGAGTCAGATGGGTTCGGAATCATAAAAATAGTGTGTACGCGAAGGAGGAAAGTTGTCTTGAGTGCAAAAACGTGGAAAAAATAAATTTATAAGGAAAAGAAACAAAAGGGCGGTATCGGTTTAAATGGCTTTTTAGACAGTTTTGTGAGTAAGATGGGTTCGGAATCATAAAAACAGTGTGTACGCGAAGGAGGAAAGTTGTCTTGAGTGCAAAAACGTGGAAAAAGTGAATGTATAACGAAAAAAAACAAAAGGGCGGTATTGGTTTAAATAGCTTTTTAGACAGTTTTGTGAGTCAGATGGGTTTGGAATGTTGAAAACAGTGTGTACGCGGAGGAGGAAAGTTGTTTTGAGTGCAAAAACGTGGAAAAAAATGAATGTATAAGGAAAAGAAACAAATGGGCGGTATTGGTTTAAATGGCCTTTTAGACGGTTTTTGTGAGTCAGGTGGGTTCGGATTCATAAAAAAAGTGTGTACGCGAAGGAGGAAAGTTGTTCTGAGTGCAAAAACGTGGAAAAAATGAATGTATAAGGAAAAGAAACAAAATGGAGGTATTGGTTTAAATGGTCTTTTAGACGGTTTTGTGAGTCAGGTGGGTTCGGAATCATAAAAAAAGTGTGTACGAGAAGGAGGAAAGTTGGAAAAACGTGGAAAAAAATGAATGTATAAGGAAAAAAAACAAAAGGGCGGTATTGGTTTAAATGGCCTTTTAGACGTTTTTTGTGAGTCAGGTGGGTTCGGATTCATAAAAAAAGTGTGTACGCGAAGGTGAAAAGTTGTTTTGAGTGCAAAAACGTGGAAAAAATGAATGTATAAGGAAAAGAAAGAAAATGGAGGTATTGGTTTAAATGGTCTTTTAGACGGTTTTGTGAGTCAGGTGGGTTCGGAATCATAAAAAAAGTGTGTACGAGAAGGAGGAAAGTTGGAAAAACGTGGAAAAAAATGAATGTATAAGGAAAAGAAACAAAAGGGAGGTATTGGTTTAAATGGCTTTTTAGACAGTTTTGTAATTCAGATGGGTTTGGAATCTTAAAAACAGTGTGTACGCGAAGGAGGAAAGTTGTCTTGAGTGCAAAAACGTGGAAAAAGTGAATGTATAAGGAAAAGAAACAAAAGGGAGGTATTGGTTTAAATGGTCTTTTAAACGATTTTGTGAGACAGATGGGTACGGAATCATAAAAACAGTGTGTACGCGAAGGAGGAAAGTTGTTTTGAGTGCAAAAACGTGGAAAAAATGAATGTATAAGGAAAAGAAACAAAAGGGCGGTATTGGTTTAAATGGCTTTTTAGACGATTTTGTGAGTCAGATGGGTTCGGAATCATAAAAACAGTGTGTACGCGAAGGACGAAAGTTGTCTTGAGCGCAAAAACGTAAGAAAAATGAATGTATAAGGAAAAGAAACAAAAGTGTGGTATGGGTTTAAATGGCCTTTTAGACGATTTTGTGTGTCAGGTGGGTTCGGATTCATAAAAAAAGTGTGTACGAGAAGGAGGAAAGTTGGAAAAACGTGGAAAAAATGAATGTATAATGAAAAGAAACAAAAGGGAGGTATTGGTTTAAATGGTCTTTTAGACGATTTTGTGAGTCAGATGGGTTCGGAATCATAAAAACAGTGTGTACGCGAAGGACGAAAGTTGTCTTGAGTGCAAAAGCGTAAGAAAAATGAATGTATAAGGAAAAGAAACAAATGGGCGGTATTGGTTTAAATGGCCTTTTAGACGGTTTTGTGAGTCATGTGGGTTCGGAATAATAAAAAAAGTGTGTACGCGAAGGAGGAAAGTTGTTTTGAGTGCCAAAACGTGGAAAAAATGAATGTATAAGGAAAAGAAACAAAAGGGCGGTATTGGTTAAATGGCCTTTTTAACGATTTTGTGAGTCAGATGGGTTCGGAATCATAAAAAAAGTGTGTACGCGAAGGAGGAAAGTTGTTTTGAGTGCCAAAACGTGGAAAAAATGAATGTATAAGGAAAAGAAACAAAAGGGCGGTATTGGTTTAAATGGCCTTTTTAACGATTTTGTGAGTCAGATGGGTTCGGAATCATAAAAAAAGTGTGTACGCGAAGGACGAAGCTTGTTATGAGTGCAAAAACTTGGAAAAAATGAATGTATAATGAAAAGAAATAAAAGGGAGGTATTGGTTTAAATGGTCTTTTAGACGATTTTGTGAGTCAGATGGGTTCGGAATCATAAAAACAGAGTGTACGCGAAGGACGAAAGTTGTCTTGAGTGCAAAAGCGTAAGAAAAATGAATGTATAAGGAAAAGAAACAAAAGGGCGGTATTGGTTTAAATGGTTTTTTAGACAGTTTTATGAGACAGATGGGTTCGGAAATCATAAAAACAGTGTGTACGCGAATGTGGAAAGTTGTTTTGAGTGCCGAAACGTGGAAAAAAGAAATGTATAATAAAAAGAAACAAAAGGGCGGTATTGGTTTAAATGGCTTTTTAGAAAGTTTTGTGATTCAGATGGGTTCGGAATCATAAAAACAGTGTGTACGCGAAGGAGGAAAGTTGTTCTGAGTGCAAAAACCTGGAAAAAATGAATGTATAAGGAAAAGTAACAAAAGGGAGGTATTGGTTTAAATGGTCTTTTAGACGATCTTGTGAGACAGATGGGTACGGAATCATAAAACGTTGTGCAAAAACGAGTGCAAAAAAAGAGTGCAAAAACGTTGAAAACATGAATGTATAAGGAAAAGAAATAAAAGGGTGGTATGGGTTTAAATGGTCTTTTAGACGATTTTGTGAGTCAGATGGGTTCGGAATCATAAAAACAGTGTGTACGCGAAGGACGAAAGTTGTTTTAAGTGCAAAAACGTGGAAAAAAGGAATGTATAAGGAAAAGAAACAAAAGGGAGGTATTGGTTTAAATGGTCTTTTAGACGATTTTTTGAGACAGATGGGTTCGGAACCATAAAAACAGTGTGTACGCGAATGTGGAAAGTTGTTTTCAGTGCCGAAACGTGGAAAAAATATATGTATAATGAAAAGAAAATAAAGGGCGGTATTGGTTTAAATGGCTTTTTAGAAAGTTTTGTGATTCAGATGGGTTCGGAATCATAAAAACAGTGTGTACGCGAAGGAGGAAAGTTGTTCTGAGTGCAAAAACCTGGAAAAAATGAATGTATAAGGAAAAGAAACAAAAGGGAGCTATTGGTTTAAATCATCTTTTAGACGATTTTGTGAGACACATGGGTACGGAATCATAAAAACAGTGTGTACGCGAAGGAGGAAAGTTGTCTTGAGTGCAAAAACGTTGAAAACATGAATGTATAAGGAAAAGAAATAAAAGGGTGGTATGGGTTTAAATGGTCTTTTAGACGATTTTGTGAGTCAGATGGGTTCGGAATCATAAAAACAGTGTGTACGCGAAGGACGAAAGTTGTTTTGAGTGCAAAAACGTGGAAAAAATGAATGTATAAGGAAAAGAAACAAAAGGGCGGTATTGGTTTAAATGGCTTTTTAGACGATTTTGTGAGTCAGATGGGTTCGGAATCATAAAAACAGTGTGTACGCGAAGGACGAAAGTTGTCTTGAGCGCAAAAACGTAAGAAAAATGAATGTATAAGGAAAAGAAACAAAAGTGTGGTATGGGTTTAAATGGCCTTTTAGACGATTTTGTGAGTCAGGTGGGTCCGGATTCATAAAAAAAGTGTGTACGAGAAGGAGGAAAGTTGGAAAAACGTGGAAAAAATGAATGTATAATGAAAAGAAACAAAAGGGAGGTATTGGTTTAAATGGTCTTTTAGACGATTTTGTGAGTCAGATGGGTTCGGAATCATAAAAACAGTGTGTACGCGAAGGACGAAAGTTGTCTTGAGTGCAAAAGCGTAAGAAAAATGAATGTATAAGGAAAAGAAACAAATGGGCGGTATTGGTTTAAATGGCCTTTTAGACGGTTTTGTGAGTCATGTGGGTTCGGAATAATAAAAAAAGTGTGTACGCGAAGGAGGAAAGTTGTTTTGAGTGCCAAAACGTGGAAAAAATGAATGTATAAGGAAAAGAAACAAAAGGGCGGTATTGGTTTAAATGGCCTTTTTAACGATTTTGTGAGTCAGATGGGTTCGGAATCATAAAAAAAGTGTGTACGCGAAGGAGGAAAGTTGTTTTGAGTGCCAAAACGTGGAAAAAATGAATGTATAAGGAAAAGAAACAAAAGGGCGGTATTGGTTTAAATGGCCTTTTTAACGATTTTGTGAGTCAGATGGGTTCGGAATCATAAAAAAAGTGTGTACGCGAAGGACGAAGCTTGTTATGAGTGCAAAAACTTGGAAAAAATGAATGTATAATGAAAAGAAATAAAAGGGAGGTATTGGTTTAAATGGTCTTTTAGACGATTTTGTGAGTCAGATGGGTTCGGAATCATAAAAACAGAGTGTACGCGAAGGACGAAAGTTGTCTTGAGTGCAAAAGCGTAAGAAAAATGAATGTATAAGGAAAAGAAACAAAAGGGCGGTATTGGTTTAAATGGTTTTTTAGACAGTTTTATGAGACAGATGGGTTCGGAAATCATAAAAACAGTGTGTACGCGAATGTGGAAAGTTGTTTTGAGTGCCGAAACGTGGAAAAAAGAAATGTATAATAAAAAGAAACAAAAGGGCGGTATTGGTTTAAATGGCTTTTTAGAAAGTTTTGTGATTCAGATGGGTTCGGAATCATAAAAACAGTGTGTACGCGAAGGAGGAAAGTTGTTCTGAGTGCAAAAACCTGGAAAAAATGAATGTATAAGGAAAAGTAACAAAAGGGAGGTATTGGTTTAAATGGTCTTTTAGACGATCTTGTGAGACAGATGGGTACGGAATCATAAAACGTTGTGCAAAAACGAGTGCAAAAAAAGAGTGCAAAAACGTTGAAAACATGAATGTATAAGGAAAAGAAATAAAAGGGTGGTATGGGTTTAAATGGCCTTTTTAACGATTTTGTGAGTCAGATGGGTTCGGAATCATAAAAAAAGTGTGTACGCGAAGGACGAAGCTTGTTATGAGTGCAAAAACTTGGAAAAAATGAATGTATAATGAAAAGAAATAAAAGGGAGGTATTGGTTTAAATGGTCTTTTAGACGATTTTGTGAGTCAGATGGGTTCGGAATCATAAAATCAGAGTGTACGCGAAGGACGAAAGTTGTCTTGAGTGCAAAAGCGTAAGAAAAATGAATGTATAAGGAAAAGAAATAAAAGGGAGGTATTGGTTTAAATGGTCTTTTAGACGATCTTGTGAGACAGATGGGTACGGAATCATAAAAACAGTGTGTACGCGAAGGAGGAAAGTTGTCTTTAGTGCAAAAACGTTGAAAACATGAATGTATAAGGAAAAGAAATAAAAGGGTGGTATGGGTTTAAATGGTCTTTTAGACGATTTTGTGAGTCAGATGGGTTCGGAATGATAAAAACAGTGTGTACGCGAAGGACGAAATTTGTTTTGAGTGCAAAAACGTGGAAAAAACGAATGTATAAGGAAAAGAAACAATAGGGACGTATTGGTTTAAATGGTCTTTTAGACGATTTTGTGAGACAGATGGGTTCGGAATTATAAAAACAGTGTGTACGCGAAGGATTAAAGTTGTTTTGAGTGCCGAAACGTGGAAAAAATTAATGTATAACGAAAAAAAACAAAAGGGCGGTATTGGTTTAAATAGCTTTTTAGACAGTTTTGTGAGTCAGATGGGTTTGGAATGTTAAAAAAAACAGTGTGTACGCGGAGGAGGAAAGTTGTTTTGAGTGCAAAAACGTGGAAAAAATTAATGTATATCGAAAAAAAACATAAGGGCGGTATTGGTTTAAATGGCTTTTTAGACAGTTTTGTGATTCAGATGGGTTTGGAATCTTAAAAACAGTGTGTACGCGAAGGATTAAAGTTGTTTTGAGTGCCGAACGTGGAAAAAATTAATGTATAACGAAAAAAAAAAATCTGGAGTGACTCCACTCGACTTTCCGAACATTGAGTAACTAACAGTTTTGTAGATAAAATAAAGAAAGAGGAATTGCTAAACAAACAAAAGAGAGAAAACCATAATAGAGTGTTTTTTTCTCCATATATCACACGAGGTTTTATTTAACGCTACTGAACTTTGAGCCCTTAGATCATAATGATAAAGAATTTTTCGTTTTGTCCCTGTAAAAATCTATAGATGCTAGATTCACCAAAATGCTTATAGTTAGTGCAACAGTGATTTATAATATTCATACAAATTTTCAGCTCAATTGAATAAGGCGTTTAGATGCTATCGCACTTTTAAAAATTTGGTCTCATAGGCCATAATGATAAATAATTTTTCTTTGTGTCCCTGTAAAAAAACTGTAGTGCTAGATTCACCAAAATGTATACAGTTGGTGCAAATGCCACCTATAACATGTGTAAAATTTTTTTGCTCAGATTAATAAGGCGTTTAGACGCTATCACACTTTTAAAAATTTGGCCCCATTGGCCTTAATGATAAAGAATGTTTCTTTGTGTCCCTGTAAAAAAACTATAAGTGCTAGATTCTCCAAAATCTATACAGATTGAGTATCTGTGACCTATAATATGGGTATAAAATTTTTGCTCAATTGAATAAGGCGTTTAGATGCTATCGCACTTTTAAGATTTTGGTCCCATAGGCCATAATGATAAAGAATTTTTCTTTGTGTCCCTGTAAAAAAAACTATAAGTGCTAGATTCACCAAAATCTATTGGGTTCGTACTATGGTGACTTACAATATACGTACCAACTTTCAGGTTAATCGAACAAAGCCTTTAGACGCTAGCGTGTTCACAAACATACACACATACATACATCATCGTAATAATATTATAGTTTTAAAAAATTAAAGAACACGCTTTAATTTACTTTCCTTATTTTAAATAAATGTAATTTTTATTGTTCACGTTTTTTTTTTTTTTTTTTTTTTTTTCTGTCGAAAAAATAATGATAATTTTTTTGGCAACAATTAAATTAAGGAATAATATTAAATATTTTAAATAAATGTAATTTTTATTGTTCACATTTTTTTTTTTTTTTTCTGTCCAAAAAATAATGATAATTTTTTTTGGCAACAATTAAATTAAGGATTAAAATTAAATGGCCAATTTATCAGTAATTAGAAGGTTTTTATTTTAACATTTTAATTAATTAAAAGAAAACTAAAACAAAATTCGAAAATCGGGCTTCGAGGTGCATCAGGGGAGGTCATTACGAACCACCATGCAAATTTTTGTAGCTCAGCCATCAGCCGTTTTCTTAAAAAGCTCTGGAAACCATACACAATGGTTTTTTGTTTGAGATATGAAGGATTTTGTGCAATCACGTTTTGCTCCCAGAGAAGTTACAAACATACATACATACAGGTGAAGCTAATATAAGCGTGTTAAAAATAGTGAAAACGGACTCAGGGGACCTCAAAACGTATAGAAACATCAAAATCTCGAATTCGGATTTTTGACATGATTACAATACTTTCCTCACTATAGTGTTCGGAAAGTAACAAAAGGGCGGTATTGGTTTAAATAGCTTTTTAGACAGTTTTGTGATTCAGATGGGTTTGGAATCTTAAAAACAGTGTGTACGCGAAGGAGGAAAGTTGTCTTGAGTGCAAAAACGTGGAAAAAGTGAATGTATAAGGAAAAGAAACAAAAGGGAGGTATTGGTTTAAATGGTCTTTTAGACGATTTTGTGAGTCAGATGGGTTCGGAATCATAAAAATAGTGTGTACGCGAAGGAGGAAAGTTGTCTTGAGTGCAAAAACGTGGAAATAATAAATTTATAAGGAAAAGAAACAAAAGGGCGGTATTGGTTTAAATGGTCTTTTAGACGGTTTTGTGAGTCAGGTGGGTTCGGAATCATAAAAAAAGTGTGTACGAGAAGGAGGAAAGTTGGAAAAACGTGGAAAAAAATGAATGTATAAGGAAAAGAAACAAAAGGGCGGTATTGGTTTAAATGGCCTTTTAGACGGTTTTTGTGAGTCAGGTGGGTTCGGATTCATAAAAAAAGTGTGTACGCGAAGGTGGAAAGTTGTTTTGAGTGCAAAAACGTGACAAAAATGAATGTATAAGGAAAAGAAACAAAATGGAGGTATTGGTTTAAATGGTCTTTTAGACGGTTTTGTGAGTCAGGTGGGTTCGGAATCATAAAAAAAGTGTGTACGAGAAGGAGGAAAGTTGGAAAAACGTGGAAAAAAATGAATGTATAAGGAAAAGAAACAAAAGGGAGGTATTGGTTTAAATGGCTTTTTAGACAGTTTTGTAATTCAGATGGGTTTGGAATCTTAAAAACAGTGTGCACGCGAAGGAGGAAAGTTGTCTTGAGTGCAAAAACGTGGAAAAATTGAATGTATAAGGAAAAGAAACAAAAGGGAGGTATTGGTTTAAATGGTCTTTTAAACGATTTTGTGAGTCAGATGGGTTCGGAATCATAAAAATAGTGTGTACCCGAAGGAGGAAAGTTGTCTTGAGTGCAAAAACGTGGAAAAAATTAATGTATAACGAAAAAAAACATAAGGGCGGTATTGGTTTAAATGGCTTTTTAGACAGTTTTGTGATTCAGATGGGTTTGGAATCTTAAAAACAGTGTGTACGCGAAGGAGGAAAGTTGTCTTGAGTGCAAAAACGTGGAAAAAGTGAATGTATAAGGAAAAGAAACAAAAGGGAGGTATTGGTTTAAATGGTCTTTTAGACGATTTTGTGAGTCAGATGGGTTCCGAATCATAAAAATAGTGTGTACGCGAAGGAGGAAAGTTGTCTTGAGTGCAAAAACGTGGAAAAAATGAATGTATAAAGAAAAGAAACAAAAGGGAGGTATTGGTTTAAATGGTCTTTTAGACGATTTTGTGAGACTGATGGGTTCGGAATTATAAAAACAGTGTGTACGCGAAGGAGGAAAGTTGTTTTGAGTGCCGAAACGTGGAAAAAATAAATGTATAAGGAAAAGAAACAAAAGGGCGGTATTGGTTTAAATGGCTTTTTAGACAGTTTTGTGAGTAAGATGGGTTCGGAATCATAAAAACAGTGTGTACGCGAAGGAGGAAAGTTGTTTTGAGTACAAAAATGTGGAAAAAATGAATGTATAAGGAAAAGAAACAAATGGGCGGTATTGGTTTAAATGGCCTTTTAGACGGTTTTTGTGAGTTAGGTGGGTTCGGATTCATAAAAAAATTGTGTACGAGAAGGAGGAATGTTGGAAAAACGTGGAAAAAATGAATGTATAACGAAAAAAAACATAAGGGCGGTATTGGTTTAAATGGCTTTTTAGACAGTTTTGTGATTCAGATGGGTTTGGAATCTTAAAAACAGTGTGTACGCGAAGGATTAAAGTTGTTTTGAGTGCCGAAACGTGGAAAAAATTAATGGATAACGAAAAAAAACAAAAGGGCGGTATTGGTTTAAATAGCTTTTTAGACAGTTTTGTGAGTCAGATGGGTTTGGAATGTTAAAAAAAACAGTGTGTACGCGGAGGAGGAAAGTTGTTTTGAGTGCAAAAACGTGGAAAAAAATGAATGTATAAGGAAAAGAAACAAAAGGGAGGTATTGGTTTAAATGGTCTTTTAGGCGATTTTGTGAGTCAGATGGGTTCGGAACCATAAAAACAGTGTGTACGCGAAGGAGGAAAGTTGTTTTGAGTGCAAAAACGTGGAAAAAATTAATGTATATCGAAAAAAAACATAAGGGCGGTATTGGTTTAAATGGCTTTTTAGACAGTTTTGTGATTCAGATGGGTTTGGAATCTTAAAAACAGTGTGTACGCGAAGGATTAAAGTTGTTTTGAGTGCCGAAACGTGGAAAAAATTAATGTATAACGAAAAAAAAAAATCTGGAGTGACTCCACTCGACTTTCCGAACATTGAGTAACTAACAGTTTTGTAGATAAAATAAAGAAAGAGGAATTGCTAAACAAACAAAAGAGAGAAAACCATAATAGAGTGTTTTTTTCTCCATATATCACACGAGGTTTTATTTAACGCTACTGAACTTTGAGCCCTTAGATCATAATGATAAAGAATTTTTCGTTTTGTCCCTGTAAAAATCTATAGATGCTAGATTCACCAAAATGCTTATAGTTAGTGCAACAGTGATTATAATATTCATACAAATTTTCAGCTCAATTGAATAAGGCGTTTAGATGCTATCGCACTTTTAAAAATTTGGTCTCATAGGCCATAATGATAAATAATTTTTCTTTGTGTCCCTGTAAAAAAACTATAAGTGCTAGATTCTCCAAAATCTATACAGATTGAGTATCTGTGACCTATAATATGGGTATAAAATTTTTGCTCAATTGAATAAGGCGTTTAGATGCTATCGCACTTTTAAGATTTTGGTCCCATAGGCCATAATGATAAAGAATTTTTCTTTGTGTCCCTGTAAAAAAACTATAAGTGCTAGATTCACCAAAATCTATAGGGTTCGTACTATGGTGACTTACAATATACGTACCAACTTTCAGGTTAATCGAACAAAGCCTTTAGACGCTAGCGTGTTCACAAACATACACACATACATACATCATCGTAAAAATAGTGAAAACGGACTCAGGGGACCTCAAAACGTATAGAAACATCAAAATCTCGAATTCGGATTTTTGACATGATTACAATACTTTCCTCACTATAGTGTTCGGAAAGTAACAAAAGGGCGGTATTGGTTTAAATAGCTTTTTAGACAGTTTTGTGATTCAGATGGGTTTGGAATCTTAAAAACAGTGTGTACGCGAAGGAGGAAAGTTGTCTTGAGTGCAAAAACGTGGAAAAAGTGAATGTATAAGGAAAAGAAACAAAAGGGAGGTATTGGTTTAAATGGTCTTTTAGACGATTTTGTGAGTCAGATGGGTTCGGAATCTTAAAAACAGTGTGTACGCGAAGGAGGAAAGTTGTTTTGAGTACAAAAATGTGGAAAAAATGAATGTATAAGGAAAAGAAACAAATGGGCGGTATTGGTTTAAATGGCCTTTTTAACGATTTTGTGAGTCAGATGGGTTCGGAATCATAAAAAAAGTGTGTACGCAAAGGAGGAAAATTGATTTGATTGCAAAAACGTTGAAAAAATGAATGTATGAGGAAAAGAAACAAAAGGGCGGTATTGGTTTAAATGGCTTTTTAGACAGTTTTGTGAGTCAGATGGGTTGGGAATCTTAAAAACAGCACACTGTTTTTAGCGGAGGAGGAAAGTTGTTTTGAGTGCAAAAACGTGGAAAAAATGAATGTATAAGGAAAAGAAACAAAAGGGAGGTATTGGTTTAAATGGTCTTTTAGACGATTTTGTGAGACAGATGGGTTCGAAATCATAAAAAAAGTGTATACGCGAAGGACGAAAGTTGTTTTGAGTGCAAAAACGTGGAAAAAATGAATGTATAAGGAAAAGAAACAAAAGGGCGGTATTGGTTTAAATGGCTTTTTAAACGATTTTGTGAGACAGATGGGTTCGAAATCATAAAAGCAGTGTGTACGCGAATGTGGAAAGATGTTTTGAGTGCCGAAACGTGGAAAAAATAAATGTATAATGAAAAGAAACAAAAGGGCGGTATTGGTTTAAATGGCCTTTTTAACGATTTTGTGAGTCAGATGGGTTCGGAATCATAAAAAAAGTGTGTACGCGAAGGACGAAGCTTGTTATGAGTGCAAAAACTTGGAAAAAATGAATGTATAATGAAAAGAAATAAAAGGGAGGTATTGGTTTAAATGGTCTTTTAGACGATTTTGTGAGTCAGATGGGTTCGGAATCATAAAAAAAGTGTGTACGCAAAGGAGGAAAATTGATTTGATTGCAAAAACGTTGAAAAAATGAATGTATGAGGAAAAGAAACAAAAGGGCGGTATTGGTTTAAATGGCTTTTTAGACAGTTTTGTGAGTCAGATGGGTTGGGAATCTTAAAAACAGCACACTGTTTTTAGCGGAGGAGGAAAGTTGTTTTGAGTACAAAAATGTGGAAAAAATGAATGTATAAGGAAAAGAAACAAATGGGCGGTATTGGTTTAAATGGCCTTTTTAACGATTTTGTGAGTCAGATGGGTTCGGAATCATAAAAAAAGTGTGTACGCAAAGGAGGAAAATTGATTTGATTGCAAAAACGTTGAAAAAATGAATGTATGAGGAAAAGAAACAAAAGGGCGGTATTGGTTTAAATGGCTTTTTAGACAGTTTTGTGAGTCAGATGGGTTGGGAATCTTAAAAACAGCACACTGTTTTTAGCGGAGGAGGAAAGTTGTTTTGAGTGCAAAAACGTGGAAAAAATGAATGTATAAGGAAAAGAAACAAAAGGGAGGTATTGGTTTAAATGGTCTTTTAGACGATTTTGTGAGACAGATGGGTTCGAAATCATAAAAAAAGTGTATACGCGAAGGACGAAAGTTGTTTTGAGTGCAAAAACGTGGAAAAAATGAATGTATAAGGAAAAGAAACAAAAGGGCGGTATTGGTTTAAATGGCTTTTTAGACGATTTTGTGAGACAGATGGGTTCGAAATCATAAAAGCAGTGTGTACGCGAATGTGGAAAGATGTTTTGAGTGCCGAAACGTGGAAAAAATAAATGTATAATGAAAAGAAACAAAAGGGCGGTATTGGTTTAAATGGCCTTTTTAACGATTTTGTGAGTCAGATGGGTTCGGAATCATAAAAAAAGTGTGTACGCGAAGGACGAAGCTTGTTATGAGTGCAAAAACTTGGAAAAAATGAATGTATAATGAAAAGAAATAAAAGGGAGGTATTGGTTTAAATGGTCTTTTAGACGATTTTGTGAGTCAGATGGGTTCGGAATCATAAAATCAGAGTGTACGCGAAGGACGAAAGTTGTCTTGAGTGCAAAAGCGTAAGAAAAATGAATGTATAAGGAAAAGAAATAAAAGGGAGGTATTGGTTTAAATGGTCTTTTAGACGATCTTGTGAGACAGATGGGTACGGAATCATAAAAACAGTGTGTACGCGAAGGAGGAAAGTTGTCTTGAGTGCAAAAACGTTGAAAACATGAATGTATAAGGAAAAGAAATAAAAGGGTGGTATGGGTTTAAATGGTCTTTTAGACGATTTTGTGAGTCAGATGGGTTCGGAATGATAAAAACAGTGTGTACGCGAAGGACGAAATTTGTTTTGAGTGCAAAAACGTGGAAAAAACGAATGTATAAGGAAAAGAAACAAAAGGGACGTATTGGTTTAAATGGTCTTTTAGACGATTTTGTGAGACAGATGGGTTCGGAATCATAAAAACAGTGTGTACGCGAAGGATTAAAGTTGTTTTGAGTGCCGAAACGTGGAAAAAATTAATGTATAACGAAAAAAAACAAAAGGGCGGTATTGGTTTAAATAGCTTTTTAGGCAGTTTTGTGAGTCAGATGGGTTTGGAATGTTAAAAAAAACAGTGTGTACGCGGAGGAGGAAAGTTGTTTTGAGTGCAAAAACGTGGAAAAAAATGAATGTATAAGGAAAAGAAACAAAAGGGAGGTATTGGTTTAAATGGTCTTTTAGGCGATTTTGTGAGTCAGATGGGTTCGGAACCATAAAAACAGTGTGTACGCGAAGGAGGAAAGTTGTTTTGAGTGCAAAAACGTGGAAAAAATTAATGTATATCGAAAAAAAACATAAGGGCGGTATTGGTTTAAATGGCTTTTTAGACAGTTTTGTGATTCAGATGGGTTTGGAATCTTAAAAACAGTGTGTACGCAAAGGATTAAAGTTGTTTTGAGTGCCGAAACGTGGAAAAAATTAATGTATAACGAAAAAAAAAAATCTGGAGTGACTCCACTCGACTTTCCGAACATTGAGTAACTAACAGTTTTGTAGATAAAATAAAGAAAGAGGAATTGCTAAACAAACAAAAGAGAGAAAACCATAATAGAGTGTTTTTTTCTCCATATATCACACGAGGTTTTATTTAACGCTACTGAACTTTGAGCCCTTAGATCATAATGATAAAGAATTTTTCGTTTTGTCCCTGTAAAAATCTATAGATGCTAGATTCACCAAAATGCTTATAGTTAGTGCAACAGTGATTTATAATATTCATACAAATTTTCAGCTCAATTGAATAAGGCGTTTAGATGCTATCGCACTTTTAAAAATTTGGTCTCATAGGCCATAATGATAAATAATTTTTCTTTGTGTCCCTGTAAAAAAACTGTAGTGCTAGATTCACCAAAATCTATACAGTTGGTGCAAATGCCACCTATAACATGTGTAAAATTTTTTTGCTCAGATTAATAAGGCGTTTAGACGCTATCACACTTTTAAAAATTTGGCCCCATTGGCCTTAATGATAAAGAATGTTTCTTTGTGTCCCTGTAAAAAAACTATAAGTGCTAGATTCTCCAAAATCTATACAGATTGAGTATCTGTGACCTATAATATGGGTATAAAATTTTTGCTCAATTGAATAAGGCGTTTAGATGCTATCGCACTTTTAAGATTTTGGTCCCATAGGCCATAATGATAAAGAATTTTTCTTTGTGTCCCTGTAAAAAAAACTATAAGTGCTAGATTCACCAAAATCTATTGGGTTCGTACTATGGTGACTTACAATATACGTACCAACTTTCAGGTTAATCGAACAAAGCCTTTAGACGCTAGCGTGTTCACAAACATACACACATACATACATCATCGTAATAATATTATAGTTTTAAAAAATTAAAGAACACGCTTTAATTTACTTTCCTTATTTTAAATAAATGTAATTTTTATTGTTCACGTTTTTTTTTTTTTTTTTTTTTTTTTTTCTGTCGAAAAAATAATGATAATTTTTTTGGCAACAATTAAATTAAGGAATAATATTAAATATTTTAAATAAATGTAATTTTTATTGTTCACATTTTTTTTTTTTTTTCTGTCCAAAAAATAATGATAATTTTTTTTGGCAACAATTAAATTAAGGATTAAAATTAAATGGCCAATTTATCAGTAATTAGAAGGTTTTTATTTTAACATTTTAATTAATTAAAAGAAAACTAAAACAAAATTCGAAAATCGGGCTTCGAGGTGCATCAGGGGAGGTCATTACGAACCACCATGCAAATTTTTGTAGCTCAGCCATCAGCCGTTTTCTTAAAAAGCTCTGGAAACCATACACAATGGTTTTTTGTTTGAGATATGAAGGATTTTGTGCAATCACGTTTTGCTCCCAGAGAAGTTACAAACATACATACATACAGGTGAAGCTAATATAAGCGTGTTAAAAATAGTGAAAACGGACTCAGGGGACCTCAAAACGTATAGAAACATCAAAATCTCGAATTCGGATTTTTGACATGATTACAATACTTTCCTCACTATAGTGTTCGAAAAGTAACAAAAGGGCGGTATTGGTTTAAATAGCTTTTTAGACAGTTTTGTGATTCAGATGGGTTTGGAATCTTAAAAACAGTGTGTACGCGAAGGAGGAAAGTTGTCTTGAGTGCAAAAACGTGGAAAAAGTGAATGTATAAGGAAAAGAAACAAAAGGGAGGTATTGGTTTAAATGGTCTTTTAGACGATTTTGTGAGTCAGATGGGTTCGGAATCATAAAAATAGTGTGTACGCGAAGGAGGAAAGTTGTCTTGAGTGCAAAAACGTGGAAATAATAAATTTATAAGGAAAAGAAACAAAAGGGCGGTATTGGTTTAAATGGTCTTTTAGACGGTTTTGTGAGTCAGGTGGGTTCGGAATCATAAAAAAAGTGTGTACGAGAAGGAGGAAAGTTGGAAAAACGTGGAAAAAAATGAATGTATAAGGAAAAGAAACAAAAGGGCGGTATTGGTTTAAATGGCCTTTTAGACGGTTTTTGTGAGTCAGGTGGGTTCGGATTCATAAAAAAAGTGTGTACGCGAAGGTGGAAAGTTGTTTTGAGTGCAAAAACGTGGAAAAAATGAATGTATAAGGAAAAGAAACAAAATGGAGGTATTGGTTTAAATGGTCTTTTAGACGGTTTTGTGAGTCAGGTGGGTTCGGAATCATAAAAAAAGTGTGTACGAGAAGGAGGAAAGTTGGAAAAACGTGGAAAAAAATGAATGTATAAGGAAAAGAAACAAAAGGGAGGTATTGGTTTAAATGGCTTTTTAGACAGTTTTGTAATTCAGATGGGTTTGGAATCTTAAAAACAGTGTGTACGCGAAGGAGGAAAGTTGTCTTGAGTGCAAAAACGTGGAAAAATTGAATGTATAAGGAAAAGAAACAAAAGGGAGGTATTGGTTTAAATGGTCTTTTAAACGATTTTGTGAGTCAGATGGGTTCGGAATCATAAAAATAGTGTGTACGCGAAGGAGGAAAGTTGTCTTGAGTGCAAAAACGTGGAAAAAGTGAATGTATAAGGAAAAGAAACAAAAGGGAGGTATTGGTTTAAATGGTCTTTTAGACGATTTTGTGAGTCAGATGGGTTCCGAATCATAAAAATAGTGTGTACGCGAAGGAGGAAAGTTGTCTTGAGTGCAAAAACGTGGAAAAACTGAATGTATAAAGAAAAGAAACAAAAGGGAGGTATTGGTTTAAATGGTCTTTTAGACGATTTTGTGAGACTGATGGGTTCGGAATTATAAAAACAGTGTGTACGCGAAGGAGGAAAGTTGTTTTGAGTGCCGAAACGTGGAAAAAATAAATGTATAAGGAAAAGAAACAAAAGGGCGGTATTGGTTTAAATGGCTTTTTAGACAGTTTTGTGAGTAAGATGGGTTCGGAATCATAAAAACAGTGTGTACGCGAAGGAGGAAAGTTGTTTTGAGTACAAAAATGTGGAAAAAATGAATGTATAAGGAAAAGAAACAAATGGGCGGTATTGGTTTAAATGGCCTTTTAGACGGTTTTTGTGAGTTAGGTGGGTTCGGATTCATAAAAAAATTGTGTACGAGAAGGAGGAAAGTTGGAAAAACGTGGAAAAAATGAATGTATAACGAAAAAAAACATAAGGGCGGTATTGGTTTAAATGGCTTTTTAGACAGTTTTGTCATTCAGATGGGTTTGGAATCTTAAAAACAGTGTGTACGCGAAGGAGGAAAGTTGTCTTGAGTGCAAAAACGTGGAAAAATTGAATGTATAAGGAAAAGAAACAAAAGGGAGGTATTGGTTTAAATGGTCTTTTAAACGATTTTGTGAGTCAGATGGGTTCGGAATCATAAAAATAGTGTGTACGCGAAGGAGGAAAGTTGTCTTGAGTGCAAAAACGTGGAAAAAATTAATGTATAACGAAAAAAAACATAAGGGCGGTATTGGTTTAAATGGCTTTTTAGACAGTTTTGTGATTCAGATGGGTTTGGAATCTTAAAAACAGTGTGTACGCGAAGGAGGAAAGTTGTCTTGAGTGCAAAAACGTGGAAAAAGTGAATGTATAAGGAAAAGAAACAAAAGGGAGGTATTGGTTTAAATGGTCTTTTAGACGATTTTGTGAGTCAGATGGGTTCCGAATCATAAAAATAGTGTGTACGCGAAGGAGGAAAGTTGTCTTGAGTGCAAAAACGTGGAAAAAATGAATGTATAAAGAAAAGAAACAAAAGGGAGGTATTGGTTTAAATGGTCTTTTAGACGATTTTGTGAGACTGATGGGTTCGGAATTATAAAAACAGTGTGTACGCGAAGGAGGAAAGTTGTTTTGAGTGCCGAAACGTGGAAAAAATAAATGTATAAGGAAAAGAAACAAAAGAGCGGTATTGGTTTAAATGGCTTTTTAGACAGTTTTGTAATTCAGATGGGTTTGGAATCTTAAAAACAGTGTGTACGCGAAGGAGGAAAGTTGTCTTGAGTGCAAAAACGTGGAAAAATTGAATGTATAAGGAAAAGAAACAAAAGGGAGGTATTGGTTTAAATGGTCTTTTAAACGATTTTGTGAGTCAGATGGGTTCGGAATCATAAAAATAGTGTGTACGCGAAGGAGGAAAGTTGTCTTGAGTGCAAAAACGTGGAAAAAATTAATGTATAACGAAAAAAAACATAAGGGCGGTATTGGTTTAAATGGCTTTTTAGACAGTTTTGTGATTCAGATGGGTTTGGAATCTTAAAAACAGTGTGTACGCGAAGGAGGAAAGTTGTCTTGAGTGCAAAAACGTGGAAAAAGTGAATGTATAAGGAAAAGAAACAAAAGGGAGGTATTGGTTTAAATGGTCTTTTAGACGATTTTGTGAGTCAGATGGGTTCCGAATCATAAAAATAGTGTGTACGCGAAGGAGGAAAGTTGTCTTGAGTGCAAAAACGTGGAAAAACTGAATGTATAAAGAAAAGAAACAAAAGGGAGGTATTGGTTTAAATGGTCTTTTAGACGATTTTGTGAGACTGATGGGTTCGGAATTATAAAAACAGTGTGTACGCGAAGGAGGAAAGTTGTTTTGAGTGCCGAAACGTGGAAAAAATAAATGTATAAGGAAAAGAAACAAAAGGGCGGTATTGGTTTAAATGGCTTTTTAGACAGTTTTGTGAGTAAGATGGGTTCGGAATCATAAAAACAGTGTGTACGCGAAGGAGGAAAGTTGTTTTGAGTACAAAAATGTGGAAAAAATGAATGTATAAGGAAAAGAAACAAATGGGCGGTATTGGTTTAAATGGCCTTTTAGACGGTTTTTGTGAGTTAGGTGGGTTCGGATTCATAAAAAAATTGTGTACGAGAAGGAGGAAAGTTGGAAAAACGTGGAAAAAATGAATGTATAACGAAAAAAAACATAAGGGCGGTATTGGTTTAAATGGCTTTTTAGACAGTTTTGTCATTCAGATGGGTTTGGAATCTTAAAAACAGTGTGTACGCGAAGGAGGAAAGTTGTCTTGAGTGCAAAAACGTGGAAAAATTGAATGTATAAGGAAAAGAAACAAAAGGGAGGTATTGGTTTAAATGGTCTTTTAAACGATTTTGTGAGTCAGATGGGTTCGGAATCATAAAAATAGTGTGTACGCGAAGGAGGAAAGTTGTCTTGAGTGCAAAAACGTGGAAAAAATTAATGTATAACGAAAAAAAACATAAGGGCGGTATTGGTTTAAATGGCTTTTTAGACAGTTTTGTGATTCAGATGGGTTTGGAATCTTAAAAACAGTGTGTACGCGAAGGAGGAAAGTTGTCTTGAGTGCAAAAACGTGGAAAAAGTGAATGTATAAGGAAAAGAAACAAAAGGGAGGTATTGGTTTAAATGGTCTTTTAGACGATTTTGTGAGTCAGATGGGTTCCGAATCATAAAAATAGTGTGTACGCGAAGGAGGAAAGTTGTCTTGAGTGCAAAAACGTGGAAAAAATGAATGTATAAAGAAAAGAAACAAAAGGGAGGTATTGGTTTAAATGGTCTTTTAGACGATTTTGTGAGACTGATGGGTTCGGAATTATAAAAACAGTGTGTACGCGAAGGAGGAAAGTTGTTTTGAGTGCCGAAACGTGGAAAAAATAAATGTATAAGGAAAAGAAACAAAAGAGCGGTATTGGTTTAAATGGCTTTTTAGACAGTTTTGTGAGTAAGATGGGTTCGGAATCATAAAAACAGTGTGTACGCGAAGGAGGAAAGTTGTTTTGAGTACAAAAATGTGGAAAAAATGAATGTATAAGGAAAAGAAACAAATGGGCGGTATTGGTTTAAATGGCCTTTTAGACGGTTTTTGTGAGTCAGGTGGGTTCGGATTCATAAAAAAATTGTGTACGAGAAGGAGGAAAGTTGGAAAAACGTGGAAAAAATGAATGTATAAGGAAAAGAAACAAAAGGGCGGTATTGGTTTAAATGGCCTTTTAGACGGTTTTGTGAGTCAGGTAGGTTCGGAATCATCAGAAAAGTGTGTACAAGGAGGAATGTTGTTTTGAGTGCAAAAACGTGGAAAAAACGAATGTATAAGGAAAAGAAACAAAAGGGACGTATTGGTTTAAATGGTCTTTTAGACGATTTTGTGAGACAGATGGGTTCGGAATCATAAAAACAGTGTGTACGCGAAGGATTAAAGTTGTTTTGAGTGCCGAAACGTGGAAAAAATTAATGTATAACGAAAAAAAACAAAAGGGCGGTATTGGTTTAAATAGCTTTTTAGACAGTTTTGTGAGTCAGATGGGTTCGGAACCATAAAAACAGTGTGTACGCGAAGGAGGAAAGTTGTTTTGAGGGCAAAAACGTGGAAAAAATTAATGTATATCGAAAAAAAACATAAGGGCGGTATTGGTTTAAATGGCTTTTTAGACAGTTTTGTGATTCAGATGGGTTTGGAATCTTAAAAACAGTGTGTACGCGAAGGATTAAAGTTGTTTTGAGTGCCGAAACGTGGAAAAAATTAATGTATAACGAAAAAAAAAAATCTGGAGTGACTCCACTCGACTTTCCGAACATTGAGTAACTAACAGTTTTGTAGATAAAATAAAGAAAGAGGAATTGCTAAACAAACAAAAGAGAGAAAACCATAATAGAGTGTTTTTTTCTCCATATATCACACGAGGTTTTATTTAACGCTACTGAACTTTGAGCCCTTAGATCATAATGATAAAGAATTTTTCGTTTTGTCCCTGTAAAAATCTATAGATGCTAGATTCACCAAAATGCTTATAGTTAGTGCAACAGTGATTATAATATTCATACAAATTTTCAGCTCAATTGAATAAGGCGTTTAGATGCTATCGCACTTTTAAAAATTTGGTCTCATAGGCCATAATGATAAATAATTTTTCTTTGTGTCCCTGTAAAAAAACTGTAGCGCTAGATTCACCAAAATCTATACAGTTGGTGCAAATGCCACCTATAACATGTGTACAATTTTTTTGCTCAGATTAATAAGGCGTTTAGACGCTATCACACTTTTAAAAATTTGGCCCCATTGGCCTAAGAATAAAGAATGTTTCTTTGTGTCCCTGTAAAAAAACTATAAGTGCTAGATTCTCCAAAATCTATACAGATTGAGTATCTGTGACCTATAATATGGGTATAAAATTTTTGCTCAATTGAATAAGGCGTTTAGATGCTATCGCACTTTTAAGATTTTGGTCCCATAGGCCATAATGATAAAGAATTTTTCTTTGTGTCCCTGTAAAAAAACTATAAGTGCTAGATTCACCAAAATCTATAGGGTTCGTACTATGGTGACTTACAATATACGTACCAACTTTCAGGTTAATCGAACAAAGCCTTTAGACGCTAGCGTGTTCACAAACATACACACATACATACATCATCGTAAAAATAGTGAAAACGGACTCAGGGGACCTCAAAACGTATAGAAACATCAAAATCTCGAATTCGGATTTTTGACATGATTACAATACTTTCCTCACTATAGTGTTCGGAAAGTAACAAAAGGGCGGTATTGGTTTAAATAGCTTTTTAGACAGTTTTGTGATTCAGATGGGTTTGGAATCTTAAAAACAGTGTGTACGCGAAGGAGGAAAGTTGTCTTGAGTGCAAAAACGTGGAAAAAGTGAATGTATAAGGAAAAGAAACAAAAGGGAGGTATTGGTTTAAATGGTCTTTTAGACGATTTTGTGAGTCAGATGGGTTCGGAATCATAAAAATAGTGTGTACGCGAAGGAGGAAAGTTGTCTTGAGTGCAAAAACGTGGAAAAAATAAATTTATAAGGAAAAGAAACAAAAGGGCGGTATTGGTTTAAATGGCTTTTTAGACAGTTTTGTGAGTAAGATGGGTTCGGAATCATAAAAACAGTGTGTACGCGAAGGAGGAAAGTTGTTTTGAGTACAAAAATGTGGAAAAAATGAATGTATAAGGAAAAGAAACAAATGGGCGGTATTGGTTTAAATGGCCTTTTTAACGATTTTGTGAGTCAGATGGGTTCGGAATCATAAAAAAAGTGTGTACGCGAAGGAGGAAAGTTGTTTTGAGTGCAAAAACGTGGAAAAAATGAATGTATAAGGAAAAGAAACAAAAGGGCGGTATTGGTTTAAATGGCTTTTTAGACAGTTTTGTGAGTCAGATGGGTTGGGAATCTTAAAAACAGCACACTGTTTTTAGCGGAGGAGGAAAGTTGTTTTGAGTGCAAAAACGTGGAAAAAATGAATGTATAAGGAAAAGAAACAAAAGGGAGGTATTGGTTTAAATGGTCTTTTAGACGATTTTGTGAGACAGATGGGTTCGAAATCATAAAAAAAGTGTATACGCGAAGGAGGAAAGTTGTTTTGTGTGCAAAAACGTGGAAAAAATGAATGTATAAGTAAAAGAAACAAAAGGGAGGTATTGGTTTAAATGGTCTTTTAGACGGTTTTGTGAGTCAGGTGGGTTCGGATTCATAAAAAAAGTGTGTACGCGAATGTGGAAAGTTGTCTTGAGTGCCGAAACGTGGAAAAAATAAATGTATAAAGAAAAGAAACAAAAGGGCGGTATTGGTTTAAATGGTCTTTTAGACGATATTGTGAGTCAGATGGGTTCGGAATCATAAAAACAGTGTGTACGCGAAGGAGGAAAGTTGTCTTGAGTGCAAAAACGTTGAAAAAATGAATGTATAAGGAAAAGAAACAAAAGGGAGGTATTGGTTTAAATGGTCTTTTAGACGATTTTTTGAGACAGATGGGTTCGGAACCATAAAAACAGTGTGTACGCGAATGTGGAAAGTTGTTTTCAGTGCCGAAACGTGGAAAAAATATATGTATAATGAAAAGAAAATAAAGGGCGGTATTGGTTTAAATGGCTTTTTAGAAAGTTTTGTGATTCAGATGGGTTCGGAATCATAAAAACAGTGTGTACGCGAAGGAGGAAAGTTGTTCTGAGTGCAAAAACCTGGAAAAAATGAATGTATAAGGAAAAGAAACAAAAGGGAGCTATTGGTTTAAATCATCTTTTAGACGATTTTGTGAGACACATGGGTACGGAATCATAAAAACAGTGTGTACGCGAAGGAGGAAAGTTGTCTTGAGTGCAAAAACGTTGAAAACATGAATGTATAAGGAAAAGAAATAAAAGGGTGGTATGGGTTTAAATGGTCTTTTAGACGATTTTGTGAGTCAGATGGGTTCGGAATCATAAAAACAGTGTGTACGCGAAGGACGAAAGTTGTTTTGAGTGCAAAAACGTGGAAAAAATGAATGTATAAGGAAAAGAAACAAAAGGGCGGTATTGGTTTAAATGGCTTTTTAGACGATTTTGTGAGTCAGATGGGTTCGGAATCATAAAAACAGTGTGTACGCGAAGGACGAAAGTTGTCTTGAGCGCAAAAACGTAAGAAAAATGAATGTATAAGGAAAAGAAACAAAAGTGTGGTATGGGTTTAAATGGCCTTTTAGACGATTTTGTGAGTCAGGTGGGTTCGGATTCATAAAAAAAGTGTGTACGAGAAGGAGGAAAGTTGGAAAAACGTGGAAAAAATGAATGTATAATGAAAAGAAACAAAAGGGAGGTATTGGTTTAAATGGTCTTTTAGACGATTTTGTGACTCAGATGGGTTCGGAATCATAAAAACAGTGTGTACGCGAAGGACGAAAGTTGTCTTGAGTGCAAAAGCGTAAGAAAAATGAATGTATAAGGAAAAGAAACAAATGGGCGGTATTGGTTTAAATGGCCTTTTAGACGGTTTTGTGAGTCATGTGGGTTCGGAATAATAAAAAAAGTGTGTACGCGAAGGAGGAAAGTTGTTTTGAGTGCCAAAACGTGGAAAAAATGAATGTATAAGGAAAAGAAACAAAAGGGCGGTATTGGTTTAAATGGCCTTTTTAACGATTTTGTGAGTCAGATGGGTTCGGAATCATAAAAAAAGTGTGTACGCGAAGGAGGAAAGTTGTTTTGAGTGCCAAAACGTGGAAAAAATGAATGTATAAGGAAAAGAAACAAAAGGGCGGTATTGGTTTAAATGGTTTTTTAGACAGTTTTATGAGACAGATGGGTTCGGAATCATAAAAACAGTGTGTACGCGAATGTGGAAAGTTGTTTTGAGTGCCGAAACGTGGAAAAAATAAATGTATAATGAAAAGAAACAAAAGGGCGGTATTGGTTTAAATGGTCTTTTAGACGATTTTGTGAGTCAGATGGGTTCGGAATCATAAAAACAGTGTGTACGCGAAGGAGGAAAGTTGTCTTGAGTGCAAAAACATTGAAAAAATGAATGTATAAGGAAAAGAAACAAAAGGGTGGTATGGGTTTAAATGGTCTTTTAGACGATTTTGTGAGTCAGATGGGTTCGGAATCATAAAAACAGTGTGTACGCGAAGGAGGAAAGTTGTCTTGAGTGCAAAAACGTTGAAAACATGAATGTATAAGGAAAAGAAACAAAAGGGCGGTATTGGTTTAAAAGGCTTTTTAGACAGTTTTGTGAGTCAGATGGGTTTGGAATCTTAAAAAAAGTGTGTACGCGAAGGAGGAAAGTTGTTTTGAGTGCCAAAACGTGGAAAAAATGAATGTATAAGGAAAAGAAACAAAAGGGCGGTATTGGTTTAAATGGCCTTTTTAACGATTTTGTGAGTCAGATGGGTTCGGAATCATAAAAAAAGTGTGTACGCGAAGGACGAAGCTTGTTATGAGTGCAAAAACTTGGAAAAAATGAATGTATAATGAAAAGAAATAAAAGGGAGGTATTGGTTTAAATGGTCTTTTAGACGATTTTGTGAGTCAGATGGGTTCGGAATCATAAAATCAGAGTGTACGCGAAGGACGAAAGTTGTCTTGAGTGCAAAAGCGTAAGAAAAATGAATGTATAAGGAAAAGAAATAAAAGGGAGGTATTGGTTTAAATGGTCTTTTAGACGATCTTGTGAGACAGATGGGTACGGAATCATAAAAACAGTGTGTACGCGAAGGAGGAAAGTTGTCTTTAGTGCAAAAACGTTGAAAACATGAATGTATAAGGAAAAGAAATAAAAGGGTGGTATGGGTTTAAATGGTCTCTTAGACGATTTTGTGAGTCAGATGGGTTCGGAATGATAAAAACAGTGTGTACGCGAAGGACGAAATTTGTTTTGAGTGCAAAAACGTGGAAAAAACGAATGTATAAGGAAAAGAAACAAAAGGGACGTATTGGTTTAAATGGTCTTTTAGACGATTTTTGAGACAGATGGGTTCGGAATCATAAAAATAGTGTGTACGCGAAGGAGGAAAGTTGTCTTGAGTGCAAAAACGTGGAAATAATAAATTTATAAGGAAAAGAAACAAAAGGGCGGTATTGGTTTAAATGGTCTTTTAGACGGTTTTGTGAGTCAGGTGGGTTCGGAATCATAAAAAAAGTGTGTACGAGAAGGAGGAAAGTTGGAAAAACGTGGAAAAAAATGAATGTATAAGGAAAAGAAACAAAAGGGCGGTATTGGTTTAAATGGCCTTTTAGACGGTTTTTGTGAGTCAGGTGGGTTCGGATTCATAAAAAAAGTGTGTACGCGAAGGTGGAAAGTTGTTTTGAGTGCAAAAACGTGGAAAAAATGAATGTATAAGGAAAAGAAACAAAATGGAGGTATTGGTTTAAATGGTCTTTTAGACGGTTTTGTGAGTCAGGTGGGTTCGGAATCATAAAAAAAGTGTGTACGAGAAGGAGGAAAGTTGGAAAAACGTGGAAAAAAATGAATGTATAAGGAAAAGAAACAAAAGGGAGGTATTGGTTTAAATGGCTTTTTAGACAGTTTTGTAATTCAGATGGGTTTGGAATCTTAAAAACAGTGTGTACGCGAAGGAGGAAAGTTGTCTTGAGTGCAAAAACGTGGAAAAATTGAATGTATAAGGAAAAGAAACAAAAGGGAGGTATTGGTTTAAATGGTCTTTTAAACGATTTTGTGAGTCAGATGGGTTCGGAATCATAAAAATAGTGTGTACGCGAAGGAGGAAAGTTGTCTTGAGTGCAAAAACGTGGAAAAAGTGAATGTATAAGGAAAAGAAACAAAAGGGAGGTATTGGTTTAAATGGTCTTTTAGACGATTTTGTGAGTCAGATGGGTTCCGAATCATAAAAATAGTGTGTACGCGAAGGAGGAAAGTTGTCTTGAGTGCAAAAACGTGGAAAAACTGAATGTATAAAGAAAAGAAACAAAAGGGAGGTATTGGTTTAAATGGTCTTTTAGACGATTTTGTGAGACTGATGGGTTCGGAATTATAAAAACAGTGTGTACGCGAAGGAGGAAAGTTGTTTTGAGTGCCGAAACGTGGAAAAAATAAATGTATAAGGAAAAGAAACAAAAGGGCGGTATTGGTTTAAATGGCTTTTTAGACAGTTTTGTGAGTAAGATGGGTTCGGAATCATAAAAACAGTGTGTACGCGAAGGAGGAAAGTTGTTTTGAGTACAAAAATGTGGAAAAAATGAATGTATAAGGAAAAGAAACAAATGGGCGGTATTGGTTTAAATGGCCTTTTAGACGGTTTTTGTGAGTTAGGTGGGTTCGGATTCATAAAAAAATTGTGTACGAGAAGGAGGAAAGTTGGAAAAACGTGGAAAAAATGAATGTATAACGAAAAAAAACATAAGGGCGGTATTGGTTTAAATGGCTTTTTAGACAGTTTTGTCATTCAGATGGGTTTGGAATCTTAAAAACAGTGTGTACGCGAAGGAGGAAAGTTGTCTTGAGTGCAAAAACGTGGAAAAATTGAATGTATAAGGAAAAGAAACAAAAGGGAGGTATTGGTTTAAATGGTCTTTTAAACGATTTTGTGAGTCAGATGGGTTCGGAATCATAAAAATAGTGTGTACGCGAAGGAGGAAAGTTGTCTTGAGTGCAAAAACGTGGAAAAAATTAATGTATAACGAAAAAAAACATAAGGGCGGTATTGGTTTAAATGGCTTTTTAGACAGTTTTGTGATTCAGATGGGTTTGGAATCTTAAAAACAGTGTGTACGCGAAGGAGGAAAGTTGTCTTGAGTGCAAAAACGTGGAAAAAGTGAATGTATAAGGAAAAGAAACAAAAGGGAGGTATTGGTTTAAATGGTCTTTTAGACGATTTTGTGAGTCAGATGGGTTCCGAATCATAAAAATAGTGTGTACGCGAAGGAGGAAAGTTGTCTTGAGTGCAAAAACGTGGAAAAAATGAATGTATAAAGAAAAGAAACAAAAGGGAGGTATTGGTTTAAATGGTCTTTTAGACGATTTTGTGAGACTGATGGGTTCGGAATTATAAAAACAGTGTGTACGCGAAGGAGGAAAGTTGTTTTGAGTGCCGAAACGTGGAAAAAATAAATGTATAAGGAAAAGAAACAAAAGAGCGGTATTGGTTTAAATGGCTTTTTAGACAGTTTTGTAATTCAGATGGGTTTGGAATCTTAAAAACAGTGTGTACGCGAAGGAGGAAAGTTGTCTTGAGTGCAAAAACGTGGAAAAATTGAATGTATAAGGAAAAGAAACAAAAGGGAGGTATTGGTTTAAATGGTCTTTTAAACGATTTTGTGAGTCAGATGGGTTCGGAATCATAAAAATAGTGTGTACGCGAAGGAGGAAAGTTGTCTTGAGTGCAAAAACGTGGAAAAAATTAATGTATAACGAAAAAAAACATAAGGGCGGTATTGGTTTAAATGGCTTTTTAGACAGTTTTGTGATTCAGATGGGTTTGGAATCTTAAAAACAGTGTGTACGCGAAGGAGGAAAGTTGTCTTGAGTGCAAAAACGTGGAAAAAGTGAATGTATAAGGAAAAGAAACAAAAGGGAGGTATTGGTTTAAATGGTCTTTTAGACGATTTTGTGAGTCAGATGGGTTCCGAATCATAAAAATAGTGTGTACGCGAAGGAGGAAAGTTGTCTTGAGTGCAAAAACGTGGAAAAACTGAATGTATAAAGAAAAGAAACAAAAGGGAGGTATTGGTTTAAATGGTCTTTTAGACGATTTTGTGAGACTGATGGGTTCGGAATTATAAAAACAGTGTGTACGCGAAGGAGGAAAGTTGTTTTGAGTGCCGAAACGTGGAAAAAATAAATGTATAAGGAAAAGAAACAAAAGGGCGGTATTGGTTTAAATGGCTTTTTAGACAGTTTTGTGAGTAAGATGGGTTCGGAATCATAAAAACAGTGTGTACGCGAAGGAGGAAAGTTGTTTTGAGTACAAAAATGTGGAAAAAATGAATGTATAAGGAAAAGAAACAAATGGGCGGTATTGGTTTAAATGGCCTTTTAGACGGTTTTTGTGAGTTAGGTGGGTTCGGATTCATAAAAAAATTGTGTACGAGAAGGAGGAAAGTTGGAAAAACGTGGAAAAAATGAATGTATAACGAAAAAAAACATAAGGGCGGTATTGGTTTAAATGGCTTTTTAGACAGTTTTGTCATTCAGATGGGTTTGGAATCTTAAAAACAGTGTGTACGCGAAGGAGGAAAGTTGTCTTGAGTGCAAAAACGTGGAAAAATTGAATGTATAAGGAAAAGAAACAAAAGGGAGGTATTGGTTTAAATGGTCTTTTAAACGATTTTGTGAGTCAGATGGGTTCGGAATCATAAAAATAGTGTGTACGCGAAGGAGGAAAGTTGTCTTGAGTGCAAAAACGTGGAAAAAATTAATGTATAACGAAAAAAAACATAAGGGCGGTATTGGTTTAAATGGCTTTTTAGACAGTTTTGTGATTCAGATGGGTTTGGAATCTTAAAAACAGTGTGTACGCGAAGGAGGAAAGTTGTCTTGAGTGCAAAAACGTGGAAAAAGTGAATGTATAAGGAAAAGAAACAAAAGGGAGGTATTGGTTTAAATGGTCTTTTAGACGATTTTGTGAGTCAGATGGGTTCCGAATCATAAAAATAGTGTGTACGCGAAGGAGGAAAGTTGTCTTGAGTGCAAAAACGTGGAAAAAATGAATGTATAAAGAAAAGAAACAAAAGGGAGGTATTGGTTTAAATGGTCTTTTAGACGATTTTGTGAGACTGATGGGTTCGGAATTATAAAAACAGTGTGTACGCGAAGGAGGAAAGTTGTTTTGAGTGCCGAAACGTGGAAAAAATAAATGTATAAGGAAAAGAAACAAAAGAGCGGTATTGGTTTAAATGGCTTTTTAGACAGTTTTGTGAGTAAGATGGGTTCGGAATCATAAAAACAGTGTGTACGCGAAGGAGGAAAGTTGTTTTGAGTACAAAAATGTGGAAAAAATGAATGTATAAGGAAAAGAAACAAATGGGCGGTATTGGTTTAAATGGCCTTTTAGACGGTTTTTGTGAGTCAGGTGGGTTCGGATTCATAAAAAAATTGTGTACGAGAAGGAGGAAAGTTGGAAAAACGTGGAAAAAATGAATGTATAAGGAAAAGAAACAAAAGGGCGGTATTGGTTTAAATGGCCTTTTAGACGGTTTTGTGAGTCAGGTAGGTTCGGAATCATCAGAAAAGTGTGTACAAGGAGGAATGTTGTTTTGAGTGCAAAAACGTGGAAAAAACGAATGTATAAGGAAAAGAAACAAAAGGGACGTATTGGTTTAAATGGTCTTTTAGACGATTTTGTGAGACAGATGGGTTCGGAATCATAAAAACAGTGTGTACGCGAAGGATTAAAGTTGTTTTGAGTGCCGAAACGTGGAAAAAATTAATGTATAACGAAAAAAAACAAAAGGGCGGTATTGGTTTAAATAGCTTTTTAGACAGTTTTGTGAGTCAGATGGGTTCGGAACCATAAAAACAGTGTGTACGCGAAGGAGGAAAGTTGTTTTGAGGGCAAAAACGTGGAAAAAATTAATGTATATCGAAAAAAAACATAAGGGCGGTATTGGTTTAAATGGCTTTTTAGACAGTTTTGTGATTCAGATGGGTTTGGAATCTTAAAAACAGTGTGTACGCGAAGGATTAAAGTTGTTTTGAGTGCCGAAACGTGGAAAAAATTAATGTATAACGAAAAAAAAAAATCTGGAGTGACTCCACTCGACTTTCCGAACATTGAGTAACTAACAGTTTTGTAGATAAAATAAAGAAAGAGGAATTGCTAAACAAACAAAAGAGAGAAAACCATAATAGAGTGTTTTTTTCTCCATATATCACACGAGGTTTTATTTAACGCTACTGAACTTTGAGCCCTTAGATCATAATGATAAAGAATTTTTCGTTTTGTCCCTGTAAAAATCTATAGATGCTAGATTCACCAAAATGCTTATAGTTAGTGCAACAGTGATTATAATATTCATACAAATTTTCAGCTCAATTGAATAAGGCGTTTAGATGCTATCGCACTTTTAAAAATTTGGTCTCATAGGCCATAATGATAAATAATTTTTCTTTGTGTCCCTGTAAAAAAACTGTAGTGCTAGATTCACCAAAATCTATACAGTTGGTGCAAATGCCACCTATAACATGTGTACAATTTTTTTGCTCAGATTAATAAGGCGTTTAGACGCTATCACACTTTTAAAAATTTGGCCCCATTGGCCTAAGAATAAAGAATGTTTCTTTGTGTCCCTGTAAAAAAACTATAAGTGCTAGATTCTCCAAAATCTATACAGATTGAGTATCTGTGACCTATAATATGGGTATAAAATTTTTGCTCAATTGAATAAGGCGTTTAGATGCTATCGCACTTTTAAGATTTTGGTCCCATAGGCCATAATGATAAAGAATTTTTCTTTGTGTCCCTGTAAAAAAACTATAAGTGCTAGATTCACCAAAATCTATAGGGTTCGTACTATGGTGACTTACAATATACGTACCAACTTTCAGGTTAATCGAACAAAGCCTTTAGACGCTAGCGTGTTCACAAACATACACACATACATACATCATCGTAAAAATAGTGAAAACGGACTCAGGGGACCTCAAAACGTATAGAAACATCAAAATCTCGAATTCGGATTTTTGACATGATTACAATACTTTCCTCACTATAGTGTTCGGAAAGTAACAAAAGGGCGGTATTGGTTTAAATAGCTTTTTAGACAGTTTTGTGATTCAGATGGGTTTGGAATCTTAAAAACAGTGTGTACGCGAAGGAGGAAAGTTGTCTTGAGTGCAAAAACGTGGAAAAAGTGAATGTATAAGGAAAAGAAACAAAAGGGAGGTATTGGTTTAAATGGTCTTTTAGACGATTTTGTGAGTCAGATGGGTTCGGAATCATAAAAATAGTGTGTACGCGAAGGAGGAAAGTTGTCTTGAGTGCAAAAACGTGGAAAAAATAAATTTATAAGGAAAAGAAACAAAAGGGCGGTATTGGTTTAAATGGCTTTTTAGACAGTTTTGTGAGTAAGATGGGTTCGGAATCATAAAAACAGTGTGTACGCGAAGGAGGAAAGTTGTTTTGAGTACAAAAATGTGGAAAAAATGAATGTATAAGGAAAAGAAACAAATGGGCGGTATTGGTTTAAATGGCCTTTTTAACGATTTTGTGAGTCAGATGGGTTCGGAATCATAAAAAAAGTGTGTACGCGAAGGAGGAAAGTTGTTTTGAGTGCAAAAACGTGGAAAAAATGAATGTATAAGGAAAAGAAACAAAAGGGCGGTATTGGTTTAAATGGCTTTTTAGACAGTTTTGTGAGTCAGATGGGTTGGGAATCTTAAAAACAGCACACTGTTTTTAGCGGAGGAGGAAAGTTGTTTTGAGTGCAAAAACGTGGAAAAAATGAATGTATAAGGAAAAGAAACAAAAGGGAGGTATTGGTTTAAATGGTCTTTTAGACGATTTTGTGAGACAGATGGGTTCGAAATCATAAAAAAAGTGTATACGCGAAGGAGGAAAGTTGTTTTGTGTGCAAAAACGTGGAAAAAATGAATGTATAAGTAAAAGAAACAAAAGGGAGGTATTGGTTTAAATGGTCTTTTAGACGGTTTTGTGAGTCAGGTGGGTTCGGATTCATAAAAAAAGTGTGTACGCGAATGTGGAAAGTTGTCTTGAGTGCCGAAACGTGGAAAAAATAAATGTATAAAGAAAAGAAACAAAAGGGCGGTATTGGTTTAAATGGTCTTTTAGACGATATTGTGAGTCAGATGGGTTCGGAATCATAAAAACAGTGTGTACGCGAAGGAGGAAAGTTGTCTTGAGTGCAAAAACGTTGAAAAAATGAATGTATAAGGAAAAGAAACAAAAGGGAGGTATTGGTTTAAATGGTCTTTTAGACGATTTTTTGAGACAGATGGGTTCGGAACCATAAAAACAGTGTGTACGCGAATGTGGAAAGTTGTTTTCAGTGCCGAAACGTGGAAAAAATATATGTATAATGAAAAGAAAATAAAGGGCGGTATTGGTTTAAATGGCTTTTTAGAAAGTTTTGTGATTCAGATGGGTTCGGAATCATAAAAACAGTGTGTACGCGAAGGAGGAAAGTTGTTCTGAGTGCAAAAACCTGGAAAAAATGAATGTATAAGGAAAAGAAACAAAAGGGAGCTATTGGTTTAAATCATCTTTTAGACGATTTTGTGAGACACATGGGTACGGAATCATAAAAACAGTGTGTACGCGAAGGAGGAAAGTTGTCTTGAGTGCAAAAACGTTGAAAACATGAATGTATAAGGAAAAGAAATAAAAGGGTGGTATGGGTTTAAATGGTCTTTTAGACGATTTTGTGAGTCAGATGGGTTCGGAATCATAAAAACAGTGTGTACGCGAAGGACGAAAGTTGTTTTGAGTGCAAAAACGTGGAAAAAATGAATGTATAAGGAAAAGAAACAAAAGGGCGGTATTGGTTTAAATGGCTTTTTAGACGATTTTGTGAGTCAGATGGGTTCGGAATCATAAAAACAGTGTGTACGCGAAGGACGAAAGTTGTCTTGAGCGCAAAAACGTAAGAAAAATGAATGTATAAGGAAAAGAAACAAAAGTGTGGTATGGGTTTAAATGGCCTTTTAGACGATTTTGTGAGTCAGGTGGGTTCGGATTCATAAAAAAAGTGTGTACGAGAAGGAGGAAAGTTGGAAAAACGTGGAAAAAATGAATGTATAATGAAAAGAAACAAAAGGGAGGTATTGGTTTAAATGGTCTTTTAGACGATTTTGTGAGTCAGATGGGTTCGGAATCATAAAAACAGTGTGTACGCGAAGGACGAAAGTTGTCTTGAGTGCAAAAGCGTAAGAAAAATGAATGTATAAGGAAAAGAAACAAATGGGCGGTATTGGTTTAAATGGCCTTTTAGACGGTTTTGTGAGTCATGTGGGTTCGGAATAATAAAAAAAGTGTGTACGCGAAGGAGGAAAGTTGTTTTGAGTGCCAAAACGTGGAAAAAATGAATGTATAAGGAAAAGAAACAAAAGGGCGGTATTGGTTTAAATGGCCTTTTTAACGATTTTGTGAGTCAGATGGGTTCGGAATCATAAAAAAAGTGTGTACGCGAAGGAGGAAAGTTGTTTTGAGTGCCAAAACGTGGAAAAAATGAATGTATAAGGAAAAGAAACAAAAGGGCGGTATTGGTTTAAATGGTTTTTTAGACAGTTTTATGAGACAGATGGGTTCGGAATCATAAAAACAGTGTGTACGCGAATGTGGAAAGTTGTTTTGAGTGCCGAAACGTGGAAAAAATAAATGTATAATGAAAAGAAACAAAAGGGCGGTATTGGTTTAAATGGTCTTTTAGACGATTTTGTGAGTCAGATGGGTTCGGAATCATAAAAACAGTGTGTACGCGAAGGAGGAAAGTTGTCTTGAGTGCAAAAACATTGAAAAAATGAATGTATAAGGAAAAGAAACAAAAGGGTGGTATGGGTTTAAATGGTCTTTTAGACGATTTTGTGAGTCAGATGGGTTCGGAATCATAAAAACAGTGTGTACGCGAAGGAGGAAAGTTGTCTTGAGTGCAAAAACGTTGAAAACATGAATGTATAAGGAAAAGAAACAAAAGGGCGGTATTGGTTTAAAAGGCTTTTTAGACAGTTTTGTGAGTCAGATGGGTTTGGAATCTTAAAAAAAGTGTGTACGCGAAGGAGGAAAGTTGTTTTGAGTGCCAAAACGTGGAAAAAATGAATGTATAAGGAAAAGAAACAAAAGGGCGGTATTGGTTTAAATGGCCTTTTTAACGATTTTGTGAGTCAGATGGGTTCGGAATCATAAAAAAAGTGTGTACGCGAAGGACGAAGCTTGTTATGAGTGCAAAAACTTGGAAAAAATGAATGTATAATGAAAAGAAATAAAAGGGAGGTATTGGTTTAAATGGTCTTTTAGACGATTTTGTGAGTCAGATGGGTTCGGAATCATAAAATCAGAGTGTACGCGAAGGACGAAAGTTGTCTTGAGTGCAAAAGCGTAAGAAAAATGAATGTATAAGGAAAAGAAATAAAAGGGAGGTATTGGTTTAAATGGTCTTTTAGACGATCTTGTGAGACAGATGGGTACGGAATCATAAAAACAGTGTGTACGCGAAGGAGGAAAGTTGTCTTTAGTGCAAAAACGTTGAAAACATGAATGTATAAGGAAAAGAAATAAAAGGGTGGTATGGGTTTAAATGGTCTTTTAGACGATTTTGTGAGTCAGATGGGTTCGGAATGATAAAAACAGTGTGTACGCGAAGGACGAAATTTGTTTTGAGTGCAAAAACGTGGAAAAAACGAATGTATAAGGAAAAGAAACAAAAGGGACGTATTGGTTTAAATGGTCTTTTAGACGATTTTTGAGACAGATGGGTTCGGAATCATAAAAACAGTGTGTACGCGAAGGATTAAAGTTGTTTTGAGTGCCGAAACGTGGAAAAAATTAATGTATAACGAAAAAAAACAAAAGGGCGGTATTGGTTTAAATAGCTTTTTAGACAGTTTTGTGAGTCAGATGGGTTTGGAATGTTAAAAAAAACAGTGTGTACGCGGAGGAGGAAAGTTGTTTTGAGTGCAAAAACGTGGAAAAAAATGAATGTATAAGGAAAAGAAACAAAAGGGAGGTATTGGTTTAAATGGTCTTTTAGGCGATTTTGTGAGTCAGATGGGTTCGGAACCATAAAAACAGTGTGTACGCGAAGGAGGAAAGTTGTTTTGAGTGCAAAAACGTGGAAAAAATTAATGTATATCGAAAAAAAACATAAGGGCGGTATTGGTTTAAATGGCTTTTTAGACAGTTTTGTGATTCAGATGGGTTTGGAATCTTAAAAACAGTGTGTACGCGAAGGATTAAAGTTGTTTTGAGTGCCGAAACGTGGAAAAAATTAATGTATAACGAAAAAAAAAAATCTGGAGTGACTCCACTCGACTTTCCGAACATTGAGTAACTAACAGTTTTGTAGATAAAATAAAGAAAAAGGAATTGCTAAACAAACAAAAGAGAGAAAACCATAATAGAGTGTTTTTTTCTCCATATATCACACGAGGTTTTATTTAACGCTACTGAACTTTGAGCCCTTAGATCATAATGATAAAGAATTTTTCGTTTTGTCCCTGTAAAAATCTATAGATGCTAGATTCACCAAAATGCTTATAGTTAGTGCAACAGTGATTTATAATATTCATACAAATTTTCAGCTCAATTGAATAAGGTGTTTAGATGCTATCGCACTTTTAAAAATTTGGTCTCATAGGCCATAATGATAAATAATTTTTCTTTGTGTCCCTGTAAAAAAACTGTAGTGCTAGATTCACCAAAATCTATACAGTTGGTGCAAATGCCACCTATAACATGTGTAAAATTTTTTTGCTCAGGCGTTTAGACGCTATCACACTTTTAAAAATTTGGCCCCATTGGCCTTAATGATAAAGAATGTTTCTTTGTGTCCCTGTAAAAAAACTATAAGTGCTAGATTCTCCAAAATCTATACAGATTGAGTATCTGTGACCTATAATATGGGTATAAAATTTTTGCTCAATTGAATAAGGCGTTTAGATGCTATCGCACTTTTAAGATTTTGGTCCCATAGGCCATAATGATAAAGAATTTTTCTTTGTGTCCCTGTAAAAAAAACTATAAGTGCTAGATTCACCAAAATCTATTGGGTTCGTACTATGGTGACTTACAATATACGTACCAACTTTCAGGTTAATCGAACAAAGCCTTTAGACGCTAGCGTGTTCACAAACATACACACATACATACATCATCGTAATAATATTATAGTTTTAAAAAATTAAAGAACACGCTTTAATTTACTTTCCTTATTTTAAATAAATGTAATTTTTATTGTTCACGTTTTTTTTTTTTTTTTTTTTTTTTTTCTGTCGAAAAAATAATGATAATTTTTTTGGCAACAATTAAATTAAGGAATAATATTAAATATTTTAAATAAATGTAATTTTTATTGTTCACATTTTTTTTTTTTTTCTGTCCAAAAAATAATGATAATTTTTTTTGGCAACAATTAAATTAAGGATTAAAATTAAATGGCCAATTTATCAGTAATTAGAAGGTTTTTATTTTAACATTTTAATTAATTAAAAGAAAACTAAAACAAAATTCGAAAATCGGGCTTCGAGGTGCATCAGGGGAGGTCATTACGAACCACCATGCAAATTTTTGTAGCTCAGCCATCAGCCGTTTTCTTAAAAAGCTCTGGAAACCATACACAATGGTTTTTTGTTTGAGATATGAAGGATTTTGTGCAATCACGTTTTGCTCCCAGAGAAGTTACAAACATACATACATACAGGTGAAGCTAATATAAGCGTGTTAAAAATAGTGAAAACGGACTCAGGGGACCTCAAAACGTATAGAAACATCAAAATCTCGAATTCGGATTTTTGACATGATTACAATACTTTCCTCACTATAGTGTTCGGAAAGTAACAAAAGGGCGGTATTGGTTTAAATAGCTTTTTAGACAGTTTTGTGATTCAGATGGGTTTGGAATCTTAAAAACAGTGTGTACGCGAAGGAGGAAAGTTGTCTTGAGTGCAAAAACGTGGAAAAAGTGAATGTATAAGGAAAAGAAACAAAAGGGAGGTATTGGTTTAAATGGTCTTTTAGACGATTTTGTGAGTCAGATGGGTTCGGAATCATAAAAATAGTGTGTACGCGAAGGAGGAAAGTTGTCTTGAGTGCAAAAACGTGGAAATAATAAATTTATAAGGAAAAGAAACAAAAGGGCGGTATTGGTTTAAATGGTCTTTTAGACGGTTTTGTGAGTCAGGTGGGTTCGGAATCATAAAAAAAGTGTGTACGAGAAGGAGGAAAGTTGGAAAAACGTGGAAAAAAATGAATGTATAAGGAAAAGAAACAAAAGGGCGGTATTGGTTTAAATGGCCTTTTAGACGGTTTTTGTGAGTCAGGTGGGTTCGGATTCATAAAAAAAGTGTGTACGCGAAGGTGGAAAGTTGTTTTGAGTGCAAAAACGTGGAAAAAATGAATGTATAAGGAAAAGAAACAAAATGGAGGTATTGGTTTAAATGGTCTTTTAGACGGTTTTGTGAGTCAGGTGGGTTCGGAATCATAAAAAAAGTGTGTACGAGAAGGAGGAAAGTTGGAAAAACGTGAAAAAAAATGAATGTATAAGGAAAAGAAACAAAAGGGCGGTATTGGTTTAAATGGCCTTTTAGACGGTTTTTGTGAGTCAGGTGGGTTCGGAATCATAAAAACAGTGTGTACGCGAAGGACGAAAGTTGTCTTGAGTGCAAAAGCGTAAGAAAAATGAATGTATAAGGAAAAGAAACAAATGGGCGGTATTGGTTTAAATGGCCTTTTAGACGGTTTTGTGAGTCATGTGGGTTCGGAATAATAAAAAAAGTGTGTACGCGAAGGAGGAAAGTTGTTTTGAGTGCCAAAACGTGGAAAAAATGAATGTATAAGGAAAAGAAACAAAAGGGCGGTATTGGTTTAAATGGCCTTTTTAACGATTTTGTGAGTCAGATGGGTTCGGAATCATAAAAAAAGTGTGTACGCGAAGGAGGAAAGTTGTTTTGAGTGCCAAAACGTGGAAAAAATGAATGTATAAGGAAAAGAAACAAAAGGGCGGTATTGGTTTAAATGGTTTTTTAGACAGTTTTATGAGACAGATGGGTTCGGAATCATAAAAACAGTGTGTACGCGAATGTGGAAAGTTGTTTTGAGTGCCGAAACGTGGAAAAAATAAATGTATAATGAAAAGAAACAAAAGGGCGGTATTGGTTTAAATGGTCTTTTAGACGATTTTGTGAGTCAGATGGGTTCGGAATCATAAAAACAGTGTGTACGCGAAGGAGGAAAGTTGTCTTGAGTGCAAAAACATTGAAAAAATGAATGTATAAGGAAAAGAAACAAAAGGGTGGTATGGGTTTAAATGGTCTTTTAGACGATTTTGTGAGTCAGATGGGTTCGGAATCATAAAAACAGTGTGTACGCGAAGGAGGAAAGTTGTCTTGAGTGCAAAAACGTTGAAAACATGAATGTATAAGGAAAAGAAACAAAAGGGCGGTATTGGTTTAAATGGCTTTTTAGACAGTTTTGTGAGTCAGATGGGTTTGGAATCTTAAAAAAAGTGTGTACGCGAAGGAGGAAAGTTGTTTTGAGTGCCAAAACGTGGAAAAAATGAATGTATAAGGAAAAGAAACAAAAGGGCGGTATTGGTTTAAATGGCCTTTTTAACGATTTTGTGAGTCAGATGGGTTCGGAATCATAAAAAAAGTGTGTACGCGAAGGACGAAGCTTGTTATGAGTGCAAAAACTTGGAAAAAATGAATGTATAATGAAAAGAAATAAAAGGGAGGTATTGGTTTAAATGGTCTTTTAGACGATTTTGTGAGTCAGATGGGTTCGGAATCATAAAATCAGAGTGTACGCGAAGGACGAAAGTTGTCTTGAGTGCAAAAGCGTAAGAAAAATGAATGTATAAGGAAAAGAAATAAAAGGGAGGTATTGGTTTAAATGGTCTTTTAGACGATCTTGTGAGACAGATGGGTACGGAATCATAAAAACAGTGTGTACGCGAAGGAGGAAAGTTGTCTTTAGTGCAAAAACGTTGAAAACATGAATGTATAAGGAAAAGAAATAAAAGGGTGGTATGGGTTTAAATGGTCTTTTAGACGATTTTGTGAGTCAGATGGGTTCGGAATGATAAAAACAGTGTGTACGCGAAGGACGAAATTTGTTTTGAGTGCAAAAACGTGGAAAAAACGAATGTATAAGGAAAAGAAACAAAAGGGACGTATTGGTTTAAATGGTCTTTTAGACGATTTTTGAGACAGATGGGTTCGGAATCATAAAAACAGTGTGTACGCGAAGGATTAAAGTTGTTTTGAGTGCCGAAACGTGGAAAAAATTAATGTATAACGAAAAAAAACAAAAGGGCGGTATTGGTTTAAATAGCTTTTTAGACAGTTTTGTGAGTCAGATGGGTTTGGAATGTTAAAAAAAACAGTGTGTACGCGGAGGAGGAAAGTTGTTTTGAGTGCAAAAACGTGGAAAAAAATGAATGTATAAGGAAAAGAAACAAAAGGGAGGTATTGGTTTAAATGGTCTTTTAGGCGATTTTGTGAGTCAGATGGGTTCGGAACCATAAAAACAGTGTGTACGCGAAGGAGGAAAGTTGTTTTGAGTGCAAAAACGTGGAAAAAATTAATGTATATCGAAAAAAAACATAAGGGCGGTATTGGTTTAAATGGCTTTTTAGACAGTTTTGTGATTCAGATGGGTTTGGAATCTTAAAAACAGTGTGTACGCGAAGGATTAAAGTTGTTTTGAGTGCCGAAACGTGGAAAAAATTAATGTATAACGAAAAAAAAAAATCTGGAGTGACTCCACTCGACTTTCCGAACATTGAGTAACTAACAGTTTTGTAGATAAAATAAAGAAAGAGGAATTGCTAAACAAACAAAAGAGAGAAAACCATAATAGAGTGTTTTTTTCTCCATATATCACACGAGGTTTTATTTAACGCTACTGAACTTTGAGCCCTTAGATCATAATGATAAAGAATTTTTCGTTTTGTCCCTGTAAAAATCTATAGATGCTAGATTCACCAAAATGCTTATAGTTAGTGCAACAGTGATTTATAATATTCATACAAATTTTCAGCTCAATTGAATAAGGTGTTTAGATGCTATCGCACTTTTAAAAATTTGGTCTCATAGGCCATAATGATAAATAATTTTTCTTTGTGTCCCTGTAAAAAAACTGTAGTGCTAGATTCACCAAAATCTATACAGTTGGTGCAAATGCCACCTATAACATGTGTAAAATTTTTTTGCTCAGATTAATAAGGCGTTTAGACGCTATCACACTTTTAAAAATTTGGCCCCATTGGCCTTAATGATAAAGAATGTTTCTTTGTGTCCCTGTAAAAAAACTATAAGTGCTAGATTCTCCAAAATCTATACAGATTGAGTATCTGTGACCTATAATATGGGTATAAAATTTTTGCTCAATTGAATAAGGCGTTTAGATGCTATCGCACTTTTAAGATTTTGGTCCCATAGGCCATAATGATAAAGAATTTTTCTTTGTGTCCCTGTAAAAAAAACTATAAGTGCTAGATTCACCAAAATCTATTGGGTTCGTACTATGGTGACTTACAATATACGTACCAACTTTCAGGTTAATCGAACAAAGCCTTTAGACGCTAGCGTGTTCACAAACATACACACATACATACATCATCGTAATAATATTATAGTTTTAAAAAATTAAAGAACACGCTTTAATTTACTTTCCTTATTTTAAATAAATGTAATTTTTATTGTTCACGTTTTTTTTTTTTTTTTTTTTTTTTTCTGTCGAAAAAATAATGATAATTTTTTTGGCAACAATTAAATTAAGGAATAATATTAAATATTTTAAATAAATGTAATTTTTATTGTTCACATTTTTTTTTTTTTTTCTGTCCAAAAAATAATGATAATTTTTTTTGGCAACAATTAAATTAAGGATTAAAATTAAATGGCCAATTTATCAGTAATTAGAAGGTTTTTATTTTAACATTTTAATTAATTAAAAGAAAACTAAAACAAAATTCGAAAATCGGGCTTCGAGGTGCATCAGGGGAGGTCATTACGAACCACCATGCAAATTTTTGTAGCTCAGCCATCAGCCGTTTTCTTAAAAAGCTCTGGAAACCATACACAATGGTTTTTTGTTTGAGATATGAAGGATTTTGTGCAATCACGTTTTGCTCCCAGAGAAGTTACAAACATACATACATACAGGTGAAGCTAATATAAGCGTGTTAAAAATAGTGAAAACGGACTCAGGGGACCTCAAAACGTATAGAAACATCAAAATCTCGAATTCGGATTTTTGACATGATTACAATACTTTCCTCACTATAGTGTTCGGAAAGTAACAAAAGGGCGGTATTGGTTTAAATAGCTTTTTAGACAGTTTTGTGAATCAGATGGGTTTGGAATCTTAAAAACAGTGTGTACGCGAAGGAGGAAAGTTGTCTTGAGTGCAAAAACGTGGAAAAAGTGAATGTATAAGGAAAAGAAACAAAAGGGAGGTATTGGTTTAAATGGTCTTTTAGACGATTTTGTGAGTCAGATGGGTTCGGAATCATAAAAATACTGTGTACGCGAAGGAGGAAAGTTGTCTTGAGTGCAAAAACGTGGAAATAATAAATTTATAAGGAAAAGAAACAAAAGGGCGGTATTGGTTTAAATGGTCTTTTAGACGGTTTTGTGAGTCAGGTGGGTTCGGAATCATAAAAAAAGTGTGTACGAGAAGGAGGAAAGTTGGAAAAACGTGGAAAAAAATGAATGTATAAGGAAAAGAAACAAAAGGGCGGTATTGGTTTAAATGGCCTTTTAGACGGTTTTTGTGAGTCAGGTGGGTTCGGATTCATAAAAAAAGTGTGTACGCGAAGGTGGAAAGTTGTTTTGAGTGCAAAAACGTGGAAAAAATGAATGTATAAGGAAAAGAAACAAAATGGAGGTATTGGTTTAAATGGTCTTTTAGACGGTTTTGTGAGTCAGGTGGGTTCGGAATCATAAAAAAAGTGTGTACGATAAGGAGGAAAGTTGGAAAAACGTGGAAAAAAATGAATGTATAAGGAAAAGAAACAAAAGGGAGGTATTGGTTTAAATGGCTTTTTAGACAGTTTTGTAATTCAGATGGGTTTGGAATCTTAAAAACAGTGTGTACGCGAAGGAGGAAAGTTGTCTTGAGTGCAAAAACGTGGAAAAATTGAATGTATAAGGAAAAGAAACAAAAGGGAGGTATTGGTTTAAATGGTCTTTTAAACGATTTTGTGAGTCAGATGGGTTCGGAATCATAAAAATAGTGTGTACGCGAAGGAGGAAAGTTGTCTTGAGTGCAAAAACGTGGAAAAAATTAATGTATAACGAAAAAAAACATAAGGGCGGTATTGGTTTAAATGGCTTTTTAGACAGTTTTGTGATTCAGATGGGTTTGGAATCTTAAAAACAGTGTGTACGCGAAGGAGGAAAGTTGTCTTGAGTGCAAAAACGTGGAAAAAGTGAATGTATAAGGAAAAGAAACAAAAGGGAGGTATTGGTTTAAATGGTCTTTTAGACGATTTTGTGAGTCAGATGGGTTCCGAATCATAAAAATAGTGTGTACGCGAAGGAGGAAAGTTGTCTTGAGTGCAAAAACGTGGAAAAAATGAATGTATAAAGAAAAGAAACAAAAGGGAGGTATTGGTTTAAATGGTCTTTTAGACGATTTTGTGAGACTGATGGGTTCGGAATTATAAAAACAGTGTGTACGCGAAGGAGGAAAGTTGTTTTGAGTGCCAAAACGTGGAAAAAATAAATGTATAAGGAAAAGAAACAAAAGGGCGGTATTGGTTTAAATGGCTTTTTAGACAGTTTTGTGAGTAAGATGGGTTCGGAATCATAAAAACAGTGTGTACGCGAAGGAGGAAAGTTGTTTTGAGTACAAAAATGTGGAAAAAATGAATGTATAAGGAAAAGAAACAAATGGGCGGTATTGGTTTAAATGGCCTTTTAGACGGTTTTTGTGAGTTAGGTGGGTTCGGATTCATAAAAAAATTGTGTACGAGAAGGAGGAAAGTTGGAAAAACGTGGAAAAAATGAATGTATAACGAAAAAAAACATAAGGGCGGTATTGGTTTAAATGGCTTTTTAGACAGTTTTGTGATTCAGATGGGTTTGGAATCTTAAAAACAGTGTGTACGCGAAGGATTAAAGTTGTTTTGAGTGCCGAAACGTGGAAAAAATTAATGGATAACGAAAAAAAACAAAAGGGCGGTATTGGTTTAAATAGCTTTTTAGACAGTTTTGTGAGTCAGATGGGTTTGGAATGTTAAAAAAAACAGTGTGTACGCGGAGGAGGAAAGTTGTTTTGAGTGCAAAAACGTGGAAAAAAATGAATGTATAAGGAAAAGAAACAAAAGGGAGGTATTGGTTTAAATGGTCTTTTAGGCGATTTTGTGAGTCAGATGGGTTCGGAACCATAAAAACAGTGTGTACGCGAAGGAGGAAAGTTGTTTTGAGTGCAAAAACGTGGAAAAAATTAATGTATATCGAAAAAAAACATAAGGGCGGTATTGGTTTAAATGGCTTTTTAGACAGTTTTGTGATTCAGATGGGTTTGGAATCTTAAAAACAGTGTGTACGCGAAGGATTAAAGTTGTTTTGAGTGCCGAAACGTGGAAAAAATTAATGTATAACGAAAAAAAAAAATCTGGAGTGACTCCACTCGACTTTCCGAACATTGAGTAACTAACAGTTTTGTAGATAAAATAAAGAAAGAGGAATTGCTAAACAAACAAAAGAGAGAAAACCATAATAGAGTGTTTTTTTCTCCATATATCACACGAGGTTTTATTTAACGCTACTGAACTTTGAGCCCTTAGATCATAATGATAAAGAATTTTTCGTTTTGTCCCTGTAAAAATCTATAGATGCTAGATTCACCAAAATGCTTATAGTTAGTGCAACAGTGATCATGAAAAACGACAGTTTTTCGAGTGACGCAAGCGGAAGCCCAAAGTGAACGCTGCGAACTCATATATACGTCTAGTTTGACATCAAAGTGATCTGTAAAAGCCGACACTTAATATCTCAGCAAATATGCCGTATTTTGTTCTGATCTTTTCAAAATAGTCTTTTATCTTCGGTCTTAATCTATCCTGAAATTTTTACATTTCTACATGCAATATGTTTTGAGATCTGAATCTCAATTTAAAGCCAAAATGGGAAAACGATTGGAGTAATGGACTGAAATTCTGAAAAATATCTCTAAAACGGCTCGAAGGATTTTCATATAATTAATATATGTTGTTAATAAAATCTTTCTGAATCTAGTAACGTTTCCGTTTTTTCCAGGAAAACTCTTGTTTTTTATATAAATCGCTTTAAATATGGAACTATATTACTACGCCAATTACATGTGTTTCTTCGGCTAAAAAGGCCGTGATGCGGTTATTACTTCTTGCTTGCAAGGCTTGCAAGGCTTCAGTTGCTCACGTTGGTTGGTTGACCAACGTGAATGCAGTCAATAAATTTTTGCTATGAAGAAAATATTTTTAATTTTAAAATTTCCCGTTTCATCAAAAAAGTATTTAGATAATATTTAAAATAAAAGAAATATTTTTTAGTTATAGATATTCTATTTCATCGTTATTCATACTAAATAAAAAAGAAATTTTAAAGTGAAATAATTCAAAGTACTCATGAACACGAATTTATACCATGGTCCATGGTCTTTGGAGCGCATGCGTACTACATCCGGATGCGTAGATCATTCGCGCTCGCTGTAGACACTACGCTAATGTTGCTATATGTTTACAACTGTATCCATCCGCGGCGTGTGTTTATGTTGTTGAAGTTATATTTCAGGAATATTTTTTTTTTAAAAAAAGGTCATAAATTTGCCCTAAAATCTAGACAATTAAACGTGGGAGAACAGTTTGTCGACGAGGTAAAGAACTTTCAAAGCTAAAATTATGATTTTATGAATATACTTTTTATATTTTATATTACAATTTTTCTGTGTGACTTTGATCTTACGTTTTTAAAGACGTTTTATTACAAATATTTTGAAACGAATATGAATGCAAATTAGTTTCAAGAATTTTTTAAAACGTTTCAAATGCAACAACAGCAGTTTTTTGATAAAATTCTTTCTAAACAAATTCCAAGTCATAGTGAACAAAACCAAAGTACTGGATTGTAATCTGTAAATCCCGTTTTACTTCAACCTTTTGAAAATTTCCATCTGAAGATGGAATTGTTCAACTATTATCGCCAACGCTTTGAAAATTTTCTTGAAATAAAAAATGCGCTTTCAAATAAAGAAATTTGTTCTCAGGTGTTACTAAACTCAATGGGTGCTACTTATTACAATATGTTAGCTTCTTTAGTATCTCCAAAAAAAAAAAAAAAAAAAAACTCCAACAGAATTGAAATATGATAAACTTATACAAATCTTAGAAGTGCATCTCTGCTCTAAAAAGAATATTGTTGCTCAACACCAGTTTTTATCAACATGAAAATTAAACAATTCCTGCATATATCGCCACTCTTCGGCATTGTACTTGACTGTGAATTCGTATCCCCATGCGACTGTAAAGTATCTCTTGCTGATATATTTTTACGCTCGCAGTTTGTATATGGCATTAAAGATAATTCAATTTGAGAGCGCATTTTGCAATCAGATATAACTGAATTTGATGACATTGCAAAGAAAGCTATAGCTTTAGAAGCATCAAAAGTTGATAATAAAAAATTCTCAAAACTAATTGGTACCAATTGTAGTGCAAGTGAAATAAATAGAATTTCAAGATTGAAATCTGAAACATGATTCAAATAATACAAGAAATTCCCCGCGTTCAACTTCTCGATTTAGAACTGAAACAAACAAAAATTCACACTCTCGTATCGATTATGAAAAACTTGGTAACAAAATCTTTGCTTCCGATGTGGTCTAAATAATTGCGGTGGTATCCCTTACCTAGAAAACAAAACTTTTCTTCATTTCACAAACTCTATGATTCAGCAGAACATTCTACTGCCTCGAACTCCCTGGCACTGCTAACTGTGTATTCACGGCAACCGACGCGGTTGCAGAACTGAAGTGAACTGACAAACTTGTTTTTACCTAGATATTCATCCTCGATCTTGCTCACCGAGCATGCTGTTTGTTTTCTTCTCCCGACTTTACGCGGGATGTAACTAATATTTTTACTTTATTTTTATCTTGTTTAAATTAAAGGTTTTCGTTAGGAGATTGCCTTAGTTTACTTAACTCATGGTTGCACATGCATTCAGCAAAATATTTTAAGCAGGTAGCTTGGGTAGTATACAGGTTACCTGTAGTGGTGACCCTAAGTTTGGAATCGCAGCCAGGCAATCCTTTTCAATCTCTTTCCATCGGCAAAAATATTCAGTGATTCAGCATGAATTTAATCGACAATGATGTTTAAAAGCTCTTTCGTGCACTATTTCGTCATTTTTCAAGTGCTACGTTTTTATACACGTGTGTTTTCCCATGTGTAACGGATTATGTGCTTTGTGCTAAGTGGATTTACACCATCGGCATTCTCCGGAGGCAAGCATCAACGACGATTCCAGTTCATCTAAATAACAAGGTAGGACCTCATATTTTTGTTCAGTGTTAGTTATTTGAGCTTTAATAATCATGCCAGACGGTCAGGCCGAAGTTAACAAAATTGGGATAAAATTACCGCCATTTTGGGATAAACATCCCGTACTTTGGTTTGCAAGTATTGAAGCACAATTTGTTGTTTCGGGAATAACTCAAGACATTACTAAATACTATTGTGTAGTTTCCGCTCTAACTTCCGATATCTTGAGTTACGCCAGCGATATCGTATTAACACCGCCCCAAACTGACAAATATGAAACTCTAAAGTCGCGTTTAATAGCAGAATTTTCCGATTCCGATCAGAGGAGATTAAAAGCCGTTCTCTCTGAATTAACTTTAGGAGATGACAAACCTTCACATTTATTAAGGAAAATGAGAGAATTAGCAGGCAAAACAGTTGGGGAGGATTTTCTTAAGACACTCTGGCTACAGCGCCTACCTAATCAGGCTCAAGTTATCCTTTCAGTTTCCGAGGACAATTTGGACAAATTATCATTAATGGCCGATAAAATTCATGAAACGGCAAGCTCTAGCATCGATGAAGTACGATGTAAAAATAAAAATGATGCATTTTCCGAGGTAAGCGAATTGCGCATGCAAATTGCTGAGCTTACTAAACAGGTCGAACGCCTTTCACGAGGTCGTGAACGTCAAAAGCGCGATTTTACCCCGCACAGGCCTCGTTCAAAAACGCCAAAGAAACATGATCTATGTTGGTATCACTTCAAATTTGGGGAACAAGCAAAACGATGTAAATCTCCGTGTCGTTTTAAAAAACCGGAAAACTAATTGGGAAATCGCATACCCTGGCGCAATGTGATTTCAAGCCTAATAACAAAAGCCGCCTTTTTATATCCGACCCTGTTTCAAAATTAACTTACTTAGTGGATAGCGGTAGTGATGTCTGTGTTTTACCTCATCGAGGAAAAAGTTTTAAACAAAACAATAACATTAATTTGTATTCCGCATCCGGTTCAGCCATCAATACCTATGGTGTTAAGGTGATTACTTTAAGTTTAAACTTAAGACGCAAATTTCAGTGGCCATTTGTTCTCGCTGACGTCAGTAAACCTATCATCGGTGCAGATTTTTTGCGACATTTTGGACTACTTATAGATCTTAAAAATGGACGTCTTAAAGATCCACTTACTAAACTGGCCAGCAATGGAAAAAAATCGATCGATAATACACCACAGATATCGTTAATCGCAAACAATTCGGTTTACCGGGATCTTTTAAATAAATACAGTGATGTAGTGCGTCCTTATCCCAAAGTAAAAGAGATAAAGCATAATACTGTACATCGAATTTTAACTCGCGGACAACCTGTTTTTGCTCGACCACGTAGGTTACACCCAGCAAAATTAGTGGCAGCTAAGCGTGAATTCGAGTACATGGTAGAACATGGTATTTGTAGGCCAAGCACTTCAAACTGGTCTAGTCCATTACATCTGGTACCTAAAGATTCCGCAACGGGAAAAGATTTTCGACCTACGGGCGATTATAGAGCCCTTAATCGTATAACAATACCAGATAGATACCCTTTGCCTCATTTACAAGACTTTTCAAATCAACTACATGGAAAAGTCATTTTTTCTAAAATAGATCTTGTGAGGGCTTATCACCAAATCCCAGTTCACCCGGAAGACATACCAAAAACTGCCATCACAACTCCATTTGGCTTATTCGAATTTGTATTCATGCCATTTGGATTATCCAATGCGGCCCAAACGTTCCAAAGATTCATTAACGAAGTTTTACAAGGTTTTGATTTTGTTTTTGTTTATCTAGACGATATCCTAATTGCGAGCAGCTCAGAGGAAGAGCATCGGAAACACATCGAATGTGTCTTGAAACGACTCTCAGACTATGGCATACGTATTAATTTAAAAAAATGCGTCTTAGGGGTTCCAGAACTATCGTTTTTAGGTTATTTGGTAAATAAACACGGGATTAGACCGCAACCAGAACGCGTCGAACCAATATTGAAATATGAGTTACCAAAAACTGTAAAAGAACTCCAACGTTTTCTTGGGTTATTAAACTACTATCGTAGAAATGTCAAAAACGCCGCTCATATCCAGGCTCCTCTTAATGATATGCTAAAAGGCCAGAAAAATAAAAAGAATCAATTAATCGAATGGTCTGAAGTGCAAAAGTCTGCATTTGAATCTTGCAAAAAACAGCTAGTTGAGGCTACTATATTGGCACATCCTGACCCTGAAGCCCATTTAACGCTTTTCACAGACGCGAGTGACACAGCGGTGGGCGCCTCACTCAATCAGTTTAAAAAACTTAACAGTGATCATAATGTTGAACCCTTAGCGTTTTTCTCTTCAAAACTATCCCCGACCCAACAAAAATGGTCTACTTTCGACCGTGAACTTTATGCGATTTATGCTGCCATTCGACATTTCAAACATATGCTTGAAGGTCGGCAATTCACAATATTTACGGACCATCGTCCACTAACATATGCCTTTTTACAGAAATCGGATAAATGTTCACCCAGACAGCTACGCCACCTAGATTATATTGGCCAATTTAGTACAGACATTCAGTTTATTAAAGGTTCGAATAATATCCCGGCTGACACGTTATCGCGAATCGAGGCTTTAGAGGTTCCGAGCGCATTAGATTATTCAGCCGTGGCACATGCTCAAAGCACAGATGGCGAGTTACATGATCTTATGAACTCCGACACTGCTTTAAAATTTAAACCTATGGTAGTAGACGGAACTGAAGCTCCACTTTTTTGCGACATTTCAACGAGAAATATGCGGCCATACCTTCCATTAGAATTTCGGAAAGCTGCTTTCAATACTCTCCACAATCTCGCTCATCCAGGTATAAGAGCTACGGTGAAACTCCTAACATCCCGTTTTGTTTGGCCTTCAATTAGAAAAGACGTCACAACTTGGACACGGGCATGTATACCATGTCAGAGGTCAAAAATTTATCGCCATACTAACAGTCCGGTGCAAAATATTCACGTTCCAGACAAAAGGTTTGAGCACATCAACATTGATCTCGTAGGTCCTCTACCCCCTTCTCGCGGTTACACATATTGTCTAACAATGATCGATCGTTTCACGCGTTGGGTTGAAGCCTGTCCAATCTCTGATATTACAGCGGATACTGTGGCTAGAGTGTTTTATGAAAATTGGATTGCCCGTTTCGGCATTCCCAGAACCGTCACAACCGATCAGGGAAGACAATTCGAATCTCATTTATTTACTTCGTTACTGAAATTGTTAGGAATTAAGCACATTCACACAACTGCATACCACCCAATTTCTAACGGTTTAATTGAAAACTGGCATCGTACTATGAAAGCATCCTTAAAGGCTCACTTAACTGATCACTGGACTGAAGTCCTACCCACAGTATTGCTGGGAATGCGGTCTGCATTCCGTGAGACCATACAAGCCACTACAGCCGAGTTGGTCTATGGTACAGCCCTCAAACTACCAGGAGAATTTTTCACACCTTCGCCGAAGGACTTCAACGCAGCTGAATTTGTCCAATCTCTCAAAGAGACTATGCACAGATTATCTCCAGCTCCAACTAGCAACCACGACACCAAAAGTCGTACCTTTGTTTCTATGGATCTTAAACGGTGCAAACAAGTTTTCGTGCGCCACGATGCAGTTCAACCTCCGTTGAAACCTCCATACGATGGCCCCTTCACAATCCTCGAACGGACTGACAAAGTCTACAAGCTGCAGATTGGAGACAAACCAAAATTCGTTTCCATCGACCGCCTTAAACCAGCATTCATCATGCCCGAATCCCACTCAGATGATGCAACTGACAGCTGCACAAAAAGTTCCGACAGCAGCAAGCCTACAACTGAAACTACTATCGAACATTCGGAGGATGACGTGAAACATACTCGTTGTGGACGCAAAGTTCGTTTTCCTGCACGATTTAGATGACCAGGTAACGTTCCACTAGGAGGGGGGTACTGCGGTGGTATCCCTTACCTAGAAAACAAAACTTTTCTTCATTTCACAAACTCTATGATTCAGCAGAACATTCTACTGCCTCGAACTCCCTGGCACTGCTAACTGTGTATTCACGGCAACCGACGCGGTTGCAGAACTGAAGTGAACTGACAAACTTGTTTTTACCTAGATATTCATCCTCGATCTTGCTCACCGAGCATGCTGTTTGTTTTCTTCTCCCGACTTTACGCGGGATGTAACTAATATTTTTACTTTATTTTTATCTTGTTTAAATTAAAGGTTTTCGTTAGGAGATTGCCTTAGTTTACTTAACTCATGGTTGCACATGCATTCAGCAAAATATTTTAAGCAGGTAGCTTGGGTAGTATACAGGTTACCTGTATAATCATACTGCAAAAAATATCCATTCAGACCCCGATTCTCTCAAATGTAATGCATGTAAGAAAATGGGGGCACGTAAAGAAGGTATGTATCCGAACTCTACTGGAAGAAAAGAAAAAAAAAAATAATTCAGAAGTCGAATCTACAAATTATGTTTCAGTTGATGAATCATTCAGCCCAGTGGCAGAAACATGGCGACATAGTCGTGGACACAGAAAAATGGCTTGCGGACAGTTTTTGTCTGCACTTATAAAAAAAATTGTCTGCAACTTTCGAATAACAATTCGCTTATAAAATTTTCTGTATCAAAACTAAAACTTTTATTATTTATAATTATTTGTATTGTGTTGTGTCAAACATTGCTATAAAATATTTAATTGAATGAGATGAATTGAATGAATACACACACAATTGTTTATACTATATTGTTCTATAGTAAAATTGTATTTGTGTATTGTTGCACGAAATCACCGCTGATGTCAAGCCCCCCCCCCCTTCCTTCTCCCCCCATCAGCTTTCAGGCTTTTTGAGTGTAAGCCATTTTCTCCCCTGATTAACATGCAAATTTTGCAGACAGAAAATGAAATTTTAAAAGTCTGTCACAGACAGCTACAAAACTTTCTGCCACTGGGTCATTCAGCCACTATGGTGTTTTTCAAACTGTAAGTATTTATCAACAGAAGGAACACCATTCTAAAGATAATGAAAAATATGTTGTTTTGGTGTCTATTGAAGGTCATAAACAGAAGTTTGAAGTAGATTCGAGTGCAGTGTTCACTTTTATTCCACAAGACAAATTTAAAAAACTTAATATTAAAGCTGAATTTCAAGATTATGTAAAACGACAGTTTTTTGAGTGACGCAAGCAGGAGGACAAACGGAACTCTGCAAACTCATATATACAGCTAGTTTGACATCAAAGAGATTTGTAAAAGCCGACACTTAATATGTCAGCAAATATGCGATATTTTGCTCTCATCTTTTCAAAATAGTCTTTTTACTTCCCTGAAAATTTTATATTTCTACATGCAATATATTTTGAGATCTGAATCTCAATTTAAAGCCAAAAAGGGAATATGTGTGGTGTAAGGATGTAATGGACTAAATTCATGAAAAAATATCTCTAAAACGGCATGAACGATTTTCTTGTAATTAATATATGTTGTTAATGGGATCTTTCTGAATCCAGTAACGTTTTCTTTTTTTTTTTTTTTTTTTTTCAGGAAAACTTGTTTTTTATATAATTTATTTAATAATAGTATTATTATTAATAAAGGTAAGTGTTTTATAGTTTTATTTCTTAAAAAATAAGTTATTCATGATTTAATATTTCGTTTTAAATATTAAAATTTATTAACAACATTCGATTTCCTTACCGTATCGTTAAGTTCCTTCCGAACAAAAAATTGTCAATAATAAAAAATATTTACTACTATTCTGAATGAAATATATATTAAACTTGTTCTCGGCTATTTTGAGTAAGTCTGTGTTCTCTCTCTATATATGTATGTTCAGGAAAACTTCTCCCAATAGTATAAAAAGTGTTTGAATTGGCAACTACTTCAGGTTTTATCTTTTTAAGTTGTTATTAATTTATGCTGAAGACTATTTTATGAAACGGTGCTTTGAGAACTTAAAAGAATAAAACTAAATGGAAAATTCACCTAACATTTGCGTAAATTTTGCTGCAAAGATTATAGACTAAGTTTCATATATTGCTCACTGGTAAGAAAAAAAAATCTGACTGATAAAAATTTCTAAAATTTCCTTAACCCTGTGTTGTATTTGTATAACCCCACAGATTTTTTTTGCAGGAAGTGTTTGGTCAAATACTTAGTGTGCAGAGAGTTTTCAATTTTTTCTGGCTATATGAACAAAGAAATGGTTTCATAATGAGCTGCAAAATTAGTGCGTGTAATTTGGTAAATAGCCTTTAAAGAAAGCCAGAAAATTGAATTATTTTGTTTTGCGAAGAAATAATTGTGTATTATGGGAAATATTTTTTAAATATTTATAATTAGCAGTGAAATAATTTCATATTTCAATATTAGGCCGTAAAATGACATATTTCAATGTAAATAATCTTGAAAAAAATGGTTGAGTTTCAGCGATTTGCAGCAAAATAAGCCTATTTCCAAAATTTTGCTTCATTAAAGATATATTTGGATTGTTAGCAACAAAATGCTTGTACATTTCAGTAACAGGTTACAAAATTATTGCATATTTTGGTAAACCTCTTTGAAAAAAATCAAATTTTTTTGATTGGCAAAGAAATAATCATGAATTTTTGCAATTATTTGTGTTATTAAACGTAAAATTTGTGAGTTTGGGGCGAATGATTCTGCAAAAAATAAATAAATATTGTCGATTAGAGTGATAAAATAAACTCTTATTTATGTAATTAATTGTCATGAAGCATAGTTTCTCAATAAATGGCAATTTGATGCCATATTTTAATATGCCACAAAATTATCGCTCATTTCAAAAAATAATTTTGAAAAAAGGGCAAATTTTATAGATTAGTAAACAAGATAATTGTGTATGTTGACGATCAGAAGCAAAAAATTAAATTTCAGGAATAGCTTTACAAAAATATATATATATATATATACAAATTTTATTAATTAGCTGCAAAATAATAGCATATTGAGCAATTAATTTTGATTGAACTATTAAATTGGTAACTTTACTGCTTCATAATAAGTTTTCCTCAAAATTTAAAGCAACTATTTCTGCTACCGGTCTAACAGTTAAATTTTATTGTATTATAGAGTGATTTGAAATTCTTTATATTTACCCAACCGACATTTTTAGTTATGTTATTTTACAATTGTTCTGTTCTTAACTTTAAAATGCATTTCAAAATTGCTTTGTACATTTTAATTAATTATTCAGAAAGAATTTTTAATTTTCAAAAATTTACAATTTTTGCACAAATTGTTTGTAATATTTACAAATAGAGTGCCATTTTGAAAAACCTAGATTCACTTCTAGTTAAAATAGAAAGAAATTTAATTTTAAGTTGCATATCCTGTATATTTTATTTTTTAAATTTTAATGCTTGTTAAATTATTTTTAAGTTACACTTCTATTCTGAAATTCTATTTATTTAGTTGGAATTCTTCTATTATTCGAACAAATTTGTTGAGTAAAAGTTTCGATTTTGGAAATGGAGGTTATGAAAATACATTTCTGTTTATATATAGGTATATTGCTTTCTCTCAACCATTTTTAGTTCCCAGAAAGGGGATCGAGTTGGCAAATTTCAATATTTATAATGAAGTTTAATTTTATAAACTTTATTTAAATACGAATAGCTAATTAAAAAAAAAAAAAAAAAAAAAAAACTAAAACATTTACTCAAAACCAATTGCTGTAGAGTTGTGCAGGTTTCACATTAGAGAGCGGTATTTCGAGACTAACATGATTTAGAAAAATCCCGTTCAAAAATATATTATAAGGGGGATTTCCCCCAATTTTCTTTACATTGCTCATTGAGTATTTCATCAATTTTTTAGTTTAGTTTATTAATAGCTTTGAAGCCTGTAGTGATCTTTTTTTTTTTTTTAACTTCTTTTGAATTTCTTGATAAAAGTAAAAAAAGAGGAAATATTATGTAATTATTTCAAAATACTTCTGAATTGTAAATGTTTGTTAAGAGGATTTATGAATTGTTTATTTTATCAAGAAACAAGTGAAGGCTAAAAATTGCAATAATTATATATTAAAATTAGTTTATTCCAGTTACTGCACTCCTGTCAAGCACTCTTGAGTACTCAAAATCAAATTGAAAATAAATTTTGAAGCAGATTAAGCAATTCTTAATAATAAATACTTGAGCAATTCTTTCTGCATTTTTTGATGAAAATTTAGATTACGAATATTGAAGAAGTATCTGCCCTTAGCCACAAAAATGAAAAGAAAATAAATAAATAAATTTACAATTTTAACATTTACTTTTTTTTTTTGTTGTTTAATTTGCATTTGTAATTCTCTAAAAAGAAATTTGCAAAATGTAAATTACATAATTCTCACTTAAATTTGAAATATCTGCTTATTTTTTATTTTTTTTAATTAGAGTTTGAGAATCCCACTCAATATTTTTTTCCTATTGTTTTGTGAATCCTGTTGTGGGCTTTTTAAGGCCATGAGAAATTTTATTAATGATTCAGGTGTTTACAGTTTTACTCATCAGAATAATTTTAATTCTGCAAACTTTTTATCCATTGTAAAAGAAGATATTTATTGATTTAAAAAAAAAAAAAGTATTCAGAGCTTTGAGTTGAAGAAAGAGTATGAACTTTTTCAGACACAAACAATAAAATACACTAAATTTAACCTAAAATACAAAGCGTGGCTAAATTTTAAAGTATTTTTATATTTTAATGCATAAAATATTCCTGTAGTTCTCTGCTGTTATGCATACATATAATAGTTGAGTAAACAATATAAATAAAGTGTTTGTGTGCATTCTATAGCTCTCTGAGACTCTCCACATAGCATTAACAGCAGGTGAATTCCCTTTAATTTTATTGGGAAAATTGTTATGAGAATGACTCAATCAATTTTTTTTCTATTTACATAATTAAAAAATCCAGAGGGTTTTATGTTGTACTAGTGCTATGCTATTAGCAATTGGCGACAGTCTAGAACTCGCCTCTTAGGGTGATCCGAAGACTTGCCACCACAATTTCGATCCTTCAATAAAACGAAGGATCTCCCTTTTTGAGCTAAACGATGCAGAATAATTAAATTTGTTTTTGTTTTTCTCAAAATTTCTTTAATTTTTAATACTTCATAAATCTATAAAAAGCAGGGGGAAAAATGAACTAAGTGCTTTTTTGCACTTCATAAATACAACATGAAACATTAAAAATTAAATCCAACTGATTTTGAAAAACAAGAACAAATTCGAAGTTTGTGAATTGTCTGAATGTAAGTACAGAATTGGGAAAAAAAAGAAAGAAAAATCATTAGATAATGAACAATTCTCATAACAAATTTCTCCAATAACATAGGATTTGTCTGCCGTTGGCAGAGAAAACGGGCATCTTTATGTATGTTGCTTTTTAAAAATATTTTATTTTGCTGGTCACTATTTTCAAATGTATCACTATAATTAATGAATTCTCAAAATTGCATTAATTTTTATCACGTGATAAAAAAAGAGAAAAAAAATTCTGGTTGGGAAAAATGTCGCACCGGGTCCCCACTGCCTTCGGCAGCGTAGACCCGTGCGCAATGCGCGCGAACAAATGCATATATATGAGCGCTGCACACGTGTATTCTTTCACCACCCTTATGATTGCTGAAAATTGTTATTACTCATAAAATTTTATTCTTAAGGAAAGGAATAATAATAATAAAAAAATCATTTCTGATTGGGTAAAAACTCGCACCGGGTCCCCTCTGCCTTCGCTTGCTAGCGGGTCAGTATTTTTAAATGAATCACTATAATGAATGTATTCTCAAAATTGCATATTATCACTCATTAACATTACTCTTAAGAAAAGAAATTAAAAAAAAAATTATTTGTGATCAGGTAAAAACTTACACCCGGTCCCCACTGCCTTTGGCAGCGTAGACCCGTGCGCTGCACGTGCATATTCTTTCACCATCCTTATGATTTCTCAAAATTCCATGTTATTACTCATAAACTTTCATTCTTAAGAAGAGGAATTAATAAAACGATCAATGTGATAAACGATGGATGCAGGAATGATAGATCTAGGTTTCACTGTATTTATATAATATATATATATATGTATATATATATATATCGTAAAAGAGCCTTTACTCTATTTAATTGCTAACCCCCCTTTCTGCTTTTCACATTAATTTTGTTTGTTCTTAAAATACCAAATAAACACCCTTTATGCTCAGCAGTAGGTTGTATCCGAATAAGTGATAGTTTTTTTACATCAATGTTTATATAAACAAAGATGAATAAATATATATAATTGGACACTGGTTATATGAAAATGGAAACCGTAAGCTTCCTAAAATAGCATGAAATCACAATCAGGCATCATTTTTTACGCTTAACTTTTGACTAGATTTTAAAAAATCTATTTTGTCATAATAAACATTTTCTTTATGATTTTCAAAATGCTAGTTTTTTATCATCTTAAAAAATTTCTTACATTGTCAGTTACATGGTATTTGACTTATTTCAAAAATCAGTTTGCCAGCAGATAATTAAGAACTTTCTTCTACTGTTTGTTCTGTTTTAAGTAAGTTTTTATTTTTTGATTAATTTATTATTATTATTAAGTATGAATACATTCATAAGCTCAGAAAAAAAAAAAAAAAAAAACAGCAGGTATAAAAATACATTTTTCAAAGGTTTAAGTTTTTTATGTACATGAAAGTTAAAAAATGAATATGCTTATACTTAAAAAATAAATTAATATGAAAAATTTAAAACTTAAAGCAGAACAAATGATAGAAGAAAATTTTTAATTATCTGCTAGTCAAATTGATTTTTAAAATAAGTCAAATAAATACCATGTGTGAGATGCTAGGTGAAGATTTTTATATTACTCATTGAGTATTCCATCAAATTTTTAGCTAGTATTGTATTAAATGCTTTGATGCCTTTAACTACGAAGTGCAAAGGCTAAAAATTGAGGTAATGTTATTACAGGGTTGGTTTTTGACGTCAAAAACTGGTTTAAACCATCAAAAACCATACGTGAGAAATGGAAACTATAATGTTAAATGATTTTATGGATATTTTTAAGTTGCAGTGTACTATATGAACTAACTTTCATTATCTATATATATATATATATTTTTTTTTTTTTTTTTTCCTCAGAAAAAAGTTTTTATGTTAGGAAACATATCAATGTATCATCTTATAGTGAGAGTGAACATTATAAATCTTCTTTTTTGTAAATTGTCTTAGAGCTATAAAATTGTATATATAGGTGGTAAATTATAGTAATACAATTAAATATATTAAAAATTCTTTAAAACTAACTAAATAATAATTAAAAAAAAAACTTTTTTTTTTTTTTTTTTTTTAAAATTTTTAAATTTTTCCTGCTAATTTTTTTCTCTTCACTTTAGCATTATTATGGTTAATATATTAAATGTATTAGGTTATTACTTTGTGAATTAAATGATAGGTTAATTTTTAAAATTATGTTAAATGCTGAAATTTCAATGAAAATTTTTAGCAATCAAATGTATCTAAAAAAAAAAAAAAAAAAAAAACTGGAGTGACTCCACTTGAAATTTTAATGTAATATTAAATTTCAATGCATATAAATGCAAATTTTCACACCTTTATGGCAGTAATTTACAAAAGAGTTATATACTGTCTATCATCACCTTAATTAAAAATAGAAATGCATTATGTAATTCATATTAAAATTTAGTTCAACTAGTCATGCAATACCTCTAATTTTTAATCATACAACATTAAAGCATGCTATTGAATATAACCTAAAATGAAAGAACATAATGCATTATTTAATAGCACAGTAATTTCATTCATTGAGGTAAAATACTTACGGTATCTTTTAATTATCAACTTAAAATGCAATAAGTGGTTCACCTTAGAATATACAAATTCCTATATTTGAATTTTTGTTTTTTGTAAAGATAATAAATATCTATTTTTTATACTTAAATAGAAATCATTAGCACTCATAAGAAACAGATAATACGCTTCTAAGAATTATTTTTAACAATGGGAGACATATAAACTAAGGACTTTTTTTTTATTACTCTAGATATGACTACTTCATTGTTAAAATATACCAAGAAATGTAAAATTTAAGGTTTTTGACATGGCAGTTTAAACTGTGGTTTAAACCATCAAAAACCTGCCAACCCTGATATTTATTAAATTTAGTTTATTCCAGTTACTGCACTTCTGTCAAGCACTCTTTCAGTACTCAAAATCAAATTGAAAATAAATTTTGAAACAGATTATCATTAGTTATTGTTATCAAACTCATTTTTTAAAAACCATTTTCATATTCAGAAAATTCAAAATAGTTAAATTAGTACTCATTTTCCAAAAATTGATTTTTTTTAATTTTTTCTAATTTTTTTTTTTTTTTAATAATTTCATTTTGCGGTTAAAAAAACCAATTTGTGTGAAAATTCGCATTTTTGAACTCAACCTCTAAAAAGTAATGATATCAGTACAAAAACCCTTAACGGGTTAAAAGTTTGTGACGCAGCTACTTCATAAGAATTTGAAATATGGGTCTTAAAAATAATGATATCAAATTTTAAGTGACGCTTTTCTGTTAGTTAAAATATACATAGATTTTCTTATTTGATCATTTGCTTTTTTCTTTTATTTATATTTACAATGCAAACATAATATTTTTAACTTCAAGATAAGACAAATATATAAAATATACTCACTAAAGCTTTTTCATTTTCATTTCAATTTCAAAATAATAGTTTTAAAAGGAATGATATAAAAATTTCAGTGACGCCTCGGTGTTATTTTAAAAGATTTGTTTTTAGATTCCATTAAAATTACTTTTGTTTTCTCTAATAAAGTACATTTACACATTGAAACAGTGTTTTTAAATTTCAAATAAACTGTCAAATAATCACACTTTCACTGAGTTTGCATTATAAATTGAAATTATTTATTTCAATAAATTGATTCGTCTTTTGCGTCACGCTATCCAAAACTGCGAGTAAAATTTATGTAAATGTTACTTTGTATCATAGTATCCAACTAAGGGAGAATCTGTGCAAAGAGATAGTGTGATGCAAAGAAAACATTTGCACAAATTTTACTCGCAGTTTTGGATAGCGTGACGCAAAAGACGAATCAATTTATTGAAATAAATAATTTCAATTTATAATGCAAACTCAGTGAAAGTGTGATTATTTGACAGTTTATTTGAAATTTAAAAACACTGTTTCAATGTGTAAATGTACTTTATTAGAGAAAACAAAAGTAATTTTAATGGAATCTAAAAACAAATCTTTTAAAATAACACCGAGGCGTCACTGAAATTTTTATATCATTCCTTTTAAAACTATTATTTTGAAATTGAAATGAAAATGAAAAAGCTTTAGTGAGTATATCTATATATATAAAAGAACACTTCCTGAGTGAGTGAGGGGGTGATCTATCAACGCCCAGACCAAACCCCTGGACCTAGAAGCATGAAATTTCGTGACAATGTTCTTTCTATGACGTAGGCATCCGCTAAGAAGCGATTTTACAAAATTCGCCCCCCAAGGGGGGGAGGGGGGCAAAATTTGATTTCACGAAATCCTTCATATCTCAAACAAAAAAACAGATATCCGTAAAATTTTTGCTTTAAAATATAGCTAATACAAATGTCTAAAAACCAATTTCTGGAATTTTCAAAATTCGGTCCCCAGGGGGGGCGGGGGGGGGCAAAACGTGATTTCACATGCGTAAAACGTGATTTCGCATAATCCTATATATCTCAAACAAAAAAATAGATATGCGTGAAATTTTTGCTCTAAAATATAGCTAATGCAAATATCTAAAAACAAATTTCTGGAATTTTAGAAATTCAGCCCCCAGGTGGGGCAGCAGGGGGGGAGAGGGGCTAAGGGGCAAAAACAAATAGAAATACAGTTAGGGCGTTCAAAATTGATACAGATACGTTTTAGAGGCCTGAAAGTCGAATGAGGATATTTTCGATTGTGTAGAGTTACTAGGAGGGGCAGGAAGGGGGGGAGGGGAGAGGGGGGGCAAAAAATAAAAATAGAGTTAGATCGTTCAAAATTGGTATATAGAGGTTTTCGATACCTACAAATCGATTTCGGATATTTTCGAATTTGTAAAATTATTAGGAGGGGCGGTAAGGGGGTGGGGCGGTAAGGGGGGGGGCTATGGGGCAAAAACAAATAGAAATACAGTTAGGGCGTTCAAAATTGGTACAGATAGGTTTTAGAGGCCTGCAAGTCGAATGGGGAAATTTTCGAAAGTGTAAAGTTATTAGGAGCGCTGGGAAGGAGGGGGGCAGAGGGGCAAAAAAGAAATAGAGTTAGATCATTCAAAATTGGTATATAAAGATTTCTAATACCTACAAATCGATTGCGGATATTTTCGAATTTTTAAAATTATTGGGAGGGGCGGGAAGGGGGGAGAGCAGAGGGGCAAAAAAAATAAAAATAGAGATAGACCGTTCAAAACTGGTGCATAGAGGTTTTTGATACTTAAAATCGATATTTTCAAATTTGTAAAATTATTAGGATAGACAGGAGGGGGGGGGGAGGCGAAGGGAGAAAATAATAGAAATAAGAGTTAGAGCATTTTGGGAATTTTTTCCGAAGGCAGTGAGAACCCTGTGCGAAATTTTTCCTAACAGATTTTATTTCTCTTTTTTTTTTTTTTTTCATGTGATAAAAATTAATGCAATTTTGAGAATTCAGTAATTATAGTGATTCTTTTAAAAATAGGGACCGGCGAAGCGGGCGTTGCCTGCTAGTTTTATATATTTGTCTTATCTTGAAGTTAAAAATATTATGTTTGCATTGTAAATATAAATAAAAGAAAAAAGCAAATGATCAAATAAGAAAATCTATGTATATTTTAACTAACAGAAAAGCGTCACTTAAAATTTGATATCATTATTTTTAAGACCCATATTTCAAATTCTTATGAAGTAGCTGCGTCACAAACTTTTAACCCGTTAAGGGTTTTTGTACTGATTATAATATTCATACAAATTTTCAGCTCAATTGAATAAGGCGTTTAGATGCTATCGCACTTTTAAAAATTTGGTCTCATAGGCCAAAATGATAAATAATTTTTCTTTGTGTCCCTGTAAAAAAACTGTAGTGCTAGATTCACCAAAATCTATACAGTTGGTGCAAATGCCACCTATAACATGTGTACAATTTTTTTGCTCAGATTAATAAGGCGTTTAGACGCTATCACACTTTTAAAAATTTGGCCCCATTGGCCTTAATGATAAAGAATGTTTCTTTGTGTCCCTGTAAAAAAACTATAAGTGCTAGATTCTCCAAAATCTATACAGATTGAGTATCTGTGACCTATAATATGGGTATAAAATTTTTGCTCAATTGAATAAGGCGTTTAGATGCTATCGCACTTTTAAGATTTTGGTCCCATAGGCCATAATGATAAAGAATTTTTCTTTGTGTCCCTGTAAAAAAACTATAAGTGCTAGATTCACCAAAATCTATAGGGTTCGTACTATGGTGACTTACAATATACGTACCAACTTCCAGGTTAATCGAACAAAGCCTTTAGACGCTAGCGTGTTCACAAACATACACACATACATACATCATCGTAAAAATAGTGAAAACGGACTCAGGGGACCTCAAAACGTATAGAAACATCAAAATCTCGAATTCGGATTTTTGACATGATTACAATACTTTCCTCACTATAGTGTTCGGAAAGTAACAAAAGGGCGGTATTGGTTTAAATAGCTTTTTAGACAGTTTTGTGATTCAGATGGGTTTGGAATCTTAAAAACAGTGTGTACGCGAAGGAGGAAAGTTGTCTTGAGTGCAAAAACGTGGAAAAAGTGAATGTATAAGGAAAAGAAACAAAAGGGAGGTATTGGTTTAAATGGTCTTTTAGACGATTTTGTGAGTCAGATGGGTTCGGAATCATAAAAATAGTGTGTACGCGAAGAAGGAAAGTTGTCTTGAGTGCAAAAACGTGGAAAAAATAAATTTATAAGGAAAAGAAACAAAAGGGCGGTATTGGTTTAAATGGCTTTTTAGACAGTTTTGTGAGTAAGATGGGTTCGGAATCATAAAAACAGTGTGTACGCGAAGGAGGAAAGTTGTTTTGAGTACAAAAATGTGGAAAAAATGAATGTATAAGGAAAAGAAACAAATGGGCGGTATTGGTTTAAATGGCCTTTTTAACGATTTTGTGAGTCAGATGGGTTCGGAATCATAAAAAAAGTGTGTACGCAAAGGAGGAAAATTGATTTGATTGCAAAAACGTTGAAAAAATGAATGTATGAGGAAAAGAAACAAAAGGGCGGTATTGGTTTAAATGGCTTTTTAGACAGTTTTGTGAGTCAGATGGGTTGGGAATCTTAAAAACAGCACACTGTTTTTAGCGGAGGAGGAAAGTTGTTTTGAGTGCAAAAACGTGGAAAAACTGAATGTATAAAGAAAAGAAACAAAAGGGCGGTATTGGTTTAAATGGCTTTTTAGACAGTTTTGTGAGTAAGATGGGTTCGGAATCATAAAAACAGTGTGTACGCGAAGGAGGAAAGTTGTTTTGAGTACAAAAATGTGGAAAAAATGAATGTATAAGGAAAAGAAACAAATGGGCGGTATTGGTTTAAATGGCCTTTTAGACGGTTTTTGTGAGACTGATGGGTTCGGAATTATAAAAACAGTGTGTACGCGAAGGAGGAAAGTTGTTTTGAGTGCCGAAACGTGGAAAAAATAAATGTATAAGGAAAAGAAACAAAAGGGCGGTATTGGTTTAAATGGTCTTTTAGACGATTTTGTGAGACTGATGGGTTCGGAATTATAAAAACAGTGTGTACGCGAAGGAGGAAAGTTGTTTTGAGTGCAAAAACGTGGAAAAACTGAATGTATAAAGAAAAGAAACAAAAGGGCGGTATTGGTTTAAATGGCTTTTTAGACAGTTTTGTGAGTCAGATGGGTTGGGAATCTTAAAAACAGCACACTGTTTTTAGCGGAGGAGGAAAGTTGTTTTGAGTGCAAAAACGTGGAAAAACTGAATGTATAAAGAAAAGAAACAAAAGGGCGGTATTGGTTTAAATGGCTTTTTAGACAGTTTTGTGAGTAAGATGGGTTCGGAATCATAAAAACAGTGTGTACGCGAAGGAGGAAAGTTGTTTTGAGTGCAAAAACGTGGAAAAACTGAATGTATAAAGAAAAGAAACAAAAGGGAGGTATTGGTTTAAATGGTCTTTTAGACGATTTTGTGAGACTGATGGGTTCGGAATTATAAAAACAGTGTGTACGCGAAGGAGGAAAGTTGTTTTGAGTGCCGAAACGTGGAAAAAATAAATGTATAAGGAAAAGAAACAAAAGGGCGGTATTGGTTTAAATGGCTTTTTAGACAGTTTTGTGAGTAAGATGGGTTCGGAATCATAAAAACAGTGTGTACGCGAAGGAGGAAAGTTGTTTTGAGTACAAAAATGTGGAAAAAATGAATGTATAAGGAAAATAAACAAATGGGCGGTATTGGTTTAAATGGCCTTTTAGACGGTTTTTGTGAGTTAGGTGGGTTCGGATTCATAAAAAAATTGTGTACGAGAAGGAGGAAAGTTGGAAAAACGTGGAAAAAATGAATGTATAACGAAAAAAAACATAAGGGCGGTATTGGTTTAAATGGCTTTTTAGACAGTTTTGTCATTCAGATGGGTTTGGAATCTTAAAAACAGTGTGTACGCGAAGGAGGAAAGTTGTCTTGAGTGCAAAAACGTGGAAAAATTGAATGTATAAGGAAAAGAAACAAAAGGGAGGTATTGGTTTAAATGGTCTTTTAAACGATTTTGTGAGTCAGATGGGTTCGGAATCATAAAAATAGTGTGTACGCGAAGGAGGAAAGTTGTCTTGAGTGCAAAAACGTGGAAAAAATTAATGTATAACGAAAAAAAACATAAGGGCGGTATTGGTTTAAATGGCTTTTTAGACAGTTTTGTGATTCAGATGGGTTCGGAATCATAAAAACAGTGTGTACGCGAAGGAGGAAAGTTGTTCTGAGTGCAAAAACCTGGAAAAAATGAATGTATAAGGAAAAGAAACAAAAGGGAGCTATTGGTTTAAATCATCTTTTAGACGATTTTGTGAGACACATGGGTACGGAATCATAAAAACAGTGTGTACGCGAAGGAGGAAAGTTGTCTTGAGTGCAAAAACGTTGAAAACATGAATGTATAAGGAAAAGAAATAAAAGGGTGGTATGGGTTTAAATGGTCTTTTAGACGATTTTGTGAGTCAGATGGGTTCGGAATCATAAAAACAGTGTGTACGCGAAGGACGAAAGTTGTTTTGAGTGCAAAAACGTGGAAAAAATGAATGTATAAGGAAAAGAAACAAAAGGGCGGTATTGGTTTAAATGGCTTTTTAGACGATTTTGTGAGTCAGATGGGTTCGGAATCATAAAAACAGTGTGTACGCGAAGGACGAAAGTTGTCTTGAGCGCAAAAACGTAAGAAAAATGAATGTATAAGGAAAAGAAACAAAAGTGTGGTATGGGTTTAAATGGCCTTTTAGACGATTTTGTGAGTCAGGTGGGTTCGGATTCATAAAAAAAGTGTGTACGAGAAGGAGGAAAGTTGGAAAAACGTGGAAAAAATGAATGTATAATGAAAAGAAACAAAAGGGAGGTATTGGTTTAAATGGTCTTTTAGACGATTTTGTGAGTCAGATGGGTTCGGAATCATAAAAACAGTGTGTACGCGAAGGACGAAAGTTGTCTTGAGTGCAAAAGCGTAAGAAAAATGAATGTATAAGGAAAAGAAACAAATGGGCGGTATTGGTTTAAATGGCCTTTTAGACGGTTTTGTGAGTCATGTGGGTTCGGAATAATAAAAAGAGTGTGTACGCGAAGGAGGAAAGTTGTTTTGAGTGCCAAAACGTGGAAAAAATGAATGTATAAGGAAAAGAAACAAAAGGGCGGTATTGGTTTAAATGGCCTTTTTAACGATTTTGTGAGTCAGATGGGTTCGGAATCATAAAAAAAGTGTGTACGCGAAGGAGGAAAGTTGTTTTGAGTGCCAAAACGTGGAAAAAATGAATGTATAAGAAAAAGAAACAAAAGGGCGGTATTGGTTTAAATGGTTTTTTAGACAGTTTTATGAGACAGATGGGTTCGGAATCATAAAAACAGTGTGTACGCGAATGTGGAAAGTTGTTTTGAGTGCCGAAACGTGGAAAAAATAAATGTATAATGAAAAGAAACAAAAGGGCGGTATTGGTTTAAATGGTCTTTTAGACGATTTTGTGAGTCAGATGGGTTCGGAATCATAAAAACAGTGTGTACGCGAAGGAGGAAAGTTGTCTTGAGTGCAAAAACATTGAAAAAATGAATGTATAAGGAAAAGAAACAAAAGGGTGGTATGGGTTTAAATGGTCTTTTAGACGATTTTGTGAGTCAGATGGGTTCGGAATCATAAAAACAGTGTGTACGCGAAGGAGGAAAGTTGTCTTGAGTGCAAAAACGTTGAAAACATGAATGTATAAGGAAAAGAAACAAAAGGGCGGTATTGGTTTAAAAGGCTTTTTAGACAGTTTTGTGAGTCAGATGGGTTTGGAATCTTAAAAAAAGTGTGTACGCGAATGTGGAAAGTTGTTTTGAGTGCCGAAACGTGGAAAAAATAAATGTATAATGAAAAGAAACAAAAGGGCGGTATTGGTTTAAATGGTCTTTTAGACGATTTTGTGAGTCAGATGGGTTCGGAATCATAAAAACAGTGTGTACGCGAAGGAGGAAAGTTGTCTTGAGTGCAAAAACGTGGAAAAAGTGAATGTATAAGGAAAAGAAACAAAAGGGAGGTATTGGTTTAAATGGTCTTTTAGACGATTTTGTGAGTCAGATGGGTTCCGAATCATAAAAATAGTGTGTACGCGAAGGAGGAAAGTTGTCTTGAGTGCAAAAACGTGGAAAAAATGAATGTATAAAGAAAAGAAACAAAAGGGAGGTATTGGTTTAAATGGTCTTTTAGACGATTTTGTGAGACTGATGGGTTCGGAATTATAAAAACAGTGTGTACGCGAAGGAGGAAAGTTGTTTTGAGTGCCGAAACGTGGAAAAAATAAATGTATAAGGAAAAGAAACAAAAGAGCGGTATTGGTTTAAATGGCTTTTTAGACAGTTTTGTGAGTAAGATGGGTTCGGAATCATAAAAACAGTGTGTACGCGAAGGAGGAAAGTTGTTTTGAGTACAAAAATGTGGAAAAAATGAATGTATAAGGAAAAGAAACAAATGGGCGGTATTGGTTTAAATGGCCTTTTAGACGGTTTTTGTGAGTCAGGTGGGTTCGGATTCATAAAAAAATTGTGTACGAGAAGGAGGAAAGTTGGAAAAACGTGGAAAAAATGAATGTATAAGGAAAAGAAACAAAAGGGCGGTATTGGTTTAAATGGCCTTTTAGACGGTTTTGTGAGTCAGGTAGGTTCGGAATCATCAGAAAAGTGTGTACAAGGAGGAATGTTGTTTTGAGTGCAAAAACGTGGAAAAAACGAATGTATAAGGAAAAGAAACAAAAGGGACGTATTGGTTTAAATGGTCTTTTAGACGATTTTGTGAGACAGATGGGTTCGGAATCATAAAAACAGTGTGTACGCGAAGGATTAAAGTTGTTTTGAGTGCCGAAACGTGGAAAAAATTAATGTATAACGAAAAAAAACAAAAGGGCGGTATTGGTTTAAATAGCTTTTTAGACAGTTTTGTGAGTCAGATGGGTTCGGAACCATAAAAACAGTGTGTACGCGAAGGAGGAAAGTTGTTTTGAGGGCAAAAACGTGGAAAAAATTAATGTATATCGAAAAAAAACATAAGGGCGGTATTGGTTTAAATGGCTTTTTAGACAGTTTTGTGATTCAGATGGGTTTGGAATCTTAAAAACAGTGTGTACGCGAAGGATTAAAGTTGTTTTGAGTGCCGAAACGTGGAAAAAATTAATGTATAACGAAAAAAAAAAATCTGGAGTGACTCCACTCGACTTTCCGAACATTGAGTAACTAACAGTTTTGTAGATAAAATAAAGAAAGAGGAATTGCTAAACAAACAAAAGAGAGAAAACCATAATAGAGTGTTTTTTTCTCCATATATCACACGAGGTTTTATTTAACGCTACTGAACTTTGAGCCCTTAGATCATAATGATAAAGAATTTTTCGTTTTGTCCCTGTAAAAATCTATAGATGCTAGATTCACCAAAATGCTTATAGTTAGTGCAACAGTGATTATAATATTCATACAAATTTTCAGCTCAATTGAATAAGGCGTTTAGATGCTATCGCACTTTTAAAAATTTGGTCTCATAGGCCATAATGATAAATAATTTTTCTTTGTGTCCCTGTAAAAAAACTGTAGTGCTAGATTCACCAAAATCTATACAGTTGGTGCAAATGCCACCTATAACATGTGTACAATTTTTTTGCTCAGATTAATAAGGCGTTTAGACGCTATCACACTTTTAAAAATTTGGCCCCATTGGCCTAAGAATAAAGAATGTTTCTTTGTGTCCCTGTAAAAAAACTATAAGTGCTAGATTCTCCAAAATCTATACAGATTGAGTATCTGTGACCTATAATATGGGTATAAAATTTTTGCTCAATTGAATAAGGCGTTTAGATGCTATCGCACTTTTAAGATTTTGGTCCCATAGGCCATAATGATAAAGAATTTTTCTTTGTGTCCCTGTAAAAAAACTATAAGTGCTAGATTCACCAAAATCTATAGGGTTCGTACTATGGTGACTTACAATATACGTACCAACTTTCAGGTTAATCGAACAAAGCCTTTAGACGCTAGCGTGTTCACAAACATACACACATACATACATCATCGTAAAAATAGTGAAAACGGACTCAGGGGACCTCAAAACGTATAGAAACATCAAAATCTCGAATTCGGATTTTTGACATGATTACAATACTTTCCTCACTATAGTGTTCGGAAAGTAACAAAAGGGCGGTATTGGTTTAAATAGCTTTTTAGACAGTTTTGTGATTCAGATGGGTTTGGAATCTTAAAAACAGTGTGTACGCGAAGGAGGAAAGTTGTCTTGAGTGCAAAAACGTGGAAAAAGTGAATGTATAAGGAAAAGAAACAAAAGGGAGGTATTGGTTTAAATGGTCTTTTAGACGATTTTGTGAGTCAGATGGGTTCGGAATCATAAAAATAGTGTGTACGCGAAGGAGGAAAGTTGTCTTGAGTGCAAAAACGTGGAAAAAATAAATTTATAAGGAAAAGAAACAAAAGGGCGGTATTGGTTTAAATGGCTTTTTAGACAGTTTTGTGAGTAAGATGGGTTCGGAATCATAAAAACAGTGTGTACGCGAAGGAGGAAAGTTGTTTTGAGTACAAAAATGTGGAAAAAATGAATGTATAAGGAAAAGAAACAAATGGGCGGTATTGGTTTAAATGGCCTTTTTAACGATTTTGTGAGTCAGATGGGTTCGGAATCATAAAAAAAGTGTGTACGCGAAGGAGGAAAGTTGTTTTGAGTGCAAAAACGTGGAAAAAATGAATGTATAAGGAAAAGAAACAAAAGGGCGGTATTGGTTTAAATGGCTTTTTAGACAGTTTTGTGAGTCAGATGGGTTGGGAATCTTAAAAACAGCACACTGTTTTTAGCGGAGGAGGAAAGTTGTTTTGAGTGCAAAAACGTGGAAAAAATGAATGTATAAGGAAAAGAAACAAAAGGGAGGTATTGGTTTAAATGGTCTTTTAGACGATTTTGTGAGACAGATGGGTTCGAAATCATAAAAAAAGTGTATACGCGAAGGAGGAAAGTTGTTTTGTGTGCAAAAACGTGGAAAAAATGAATGTATAAGTAAAAGAAACAAAAGGGAGGTATTGGTTTAAATGGTCTTTTAGACGGTTTTGTGAGTCAGGTGGGTTCGGATTCATAAAAAAAGTGTGTACGCGAATGTGGAAAGTTGTCTTGAGTGCCGAAACGTGGAAAAAATAAATGTATAAAGAAAAGAAACAAAAGGGCGGTATTGGTTTAAATGGTCTTTTAGACGATATTGTGAGTCAGATGGGTTCGGAATCATAAAAACAGTGTGTACGCGAAGGAGGAAAGTTGTCTTGAGTGCAAAAACGTTGAAAAAATGAATGTATAAGGAAAAGAAACAAAAGGGAGATATTGGTTTAAATGGTCTTTTAGACGATTTTGTGAGACAGATGGGTTCGAAATCATAAAAGCAGTGTGTACGCGAATGTGGAAAGATGTTTTGAGTGCCGAAACGTGGAAAAAATAAATGTATAATGAAAAGAAACAAAAGGGCGGTATTGGTTTAAATGGCCTTTTTAACGATTTTGTGAGTCAGATGGGTTCGGAATCATAATAAAAGTGTGTACGCGAAGGACGAAAGTTGTTTTGAGTGCAAAAATGTGGAAAAAATGAATGTATAAGGAAAAGAAACAAAAGGGCGGTATTGGTTTAAATGGCTTTTTAGACAGTTTTGTGAGTCAGATGGGTTTGGAATCTTAAAAACAGTGTGTACGCGAAGGAGGAAAGTTGTTTTGAGTACAAAAACGTGGAAAAAAATGAATGTATAAGGAAAAGAAACAAAAGGGCGGTATTGGTTTAAATGGTTTTTTAGACAGTTTTATGAGACAGATGGGTTCGGAATCATAAAAACAGTGTGTACGCGAATGTGGAAAGTTGTTTTGAGTGCCGAAACGTGGAAAAAATAAATGTATAATGAAAAGAAACAAAAGGGCGGTATTGGTTTAAATGGTTTTTTAGACGATTTTGTGAGTCAGATGGGTTCGGAATCATAAAAACAGTGTGTACGCGAAGGACGAAAGTTGTCTTGAGTGCAAAAACGTGGAAAAAATGAATGTATAAGGAAAAGAAACAAAAGGGTGGTATTGGCTTAAATGGTTTTTTGGACAGTTTTGTGAGTCAGTTGGGTTTGGAATCTTAAAAACAGTGTGTACGCGAAGGACGAAGGTTGTTATGATGCAAAAACGTGGAAAAAATGAATGTATAAGGAAAAGAAACAAAAGGGTGGTATTGGCTTAAATGGCTTTTTAGACAGTTTTGTGAGTCAGATGGGTTTGGAATCTTAAAAACAGTGTGCACGCGAAGGACGAAGCTTGTTATGAGTGCAAAAACGTGGAAAAAATGAATATATAAGGAAAAGAAACAAAAGGGCGGTATTGGTTTAAATGGCTTTTTAGACAGTTTTGTGAGTCAGGTTTGGAATCTTAAAAACAGTGTGTACGCGAAGGAGGAAAGTTGTTTTGCGTGCCAAAACCTGAAAAAAATAAGAAAAAGAAACAAAAGGGTGGTATTAATTGGTTTAAATTGCCATTTAGACAGTTTTGTGAGTCAGATGGGATTGGAATCTTAAAAACAGTGTGTACGCGAAGGACGAAGGTTGTTATGATGCAAAAACGTGGAAAAAATGAATGTATAAGGAAAAGAAACAAAAGGGTGGTATTGGTTTAAATGGTCTTTTAGACGGTTTTGTGAGACAGATGGGTACGGAATCATAAAAACAGTGTGTACGCGAAGGAGGAAAGTTGTTTTGAGTGCAAAAACGTGGAAAAAATGAATGTATAAGGAAAAGAAACAAAAGGGCGGTATTGGTTTAAATGGCTTTTTAGACAGTTTTGTGAGTCAGATGGGTTCGGAACCATAAAAACAGTGTGTACGCGAAGGAGGAAAGTTGTTTTGAGTACAAAAACGTGGAAAAAATGAATGTATAAGGAAAAGAAACAAAAGGGCGGTATTGGTTTAAATGGTTTTTTAGACAGTTTTGTGATTCAGATGGGTTCGGAATCATAAAAACAGTGTGTACGCGAAGGAGGAAAGTTGTTTTAAGTGCAAAAACGTGGAAAAAAGGAATGTATAAGGAAAAGAAACAAAAGGGAGGTATTGGTTTAAATGGTCTTTTAGACGATTTTTTGAGACAGATGGGTTCGGAACCATAAAAACAGTGTGTACGCGAATGTGGAAAGTTGTTTTCAGTGCCGAAACGTGGAAAAAATATATGTATAATGAAAAGAAAATAAAGGGCGGTATTGGTTTAAATGGCTTTTTAGAAAGTTTTGTGATTCAGATGGGTTCGGAATCATAAAAACAGTGTGTACGCGAAGGAGGAAAGTTGTTCTGAGTGCAAAAACCTGGAAAAAATGAATGTATAAGGAAAAGAAACAAAAGGGAGCTATTGGTTTAAATCATCTTTTAGACGATTTTGTGAGACACATGGGTACGGAATCATAAAAACAGTGTGTACGCGAAGGAGGAAAGTTGTCTTGAGTGCAAAAACGTTGAAAACATGAATGTATAAGGAAAAGAAATAAAAGGGTGGTATGGGTTTAAATGGTCTTTTAGACGATTTTGTGAGTCAGATGGGTTCGGAATCATAAAAACAGTGTGTACGCGAAGGACGAAAGTTGTTTTGAGTGCAAAAACGTGGAAAAAATGAATGTATAAGGAAAAGAAACAAAAGGGCGGTATTGGTTTAAATGGCTTTTTAGACGATTTTGTGAGTCAGATGGGTTCGGAATCATAAAAACAGTGTGTACGCGAAGGACGAAAGTTGTCTTGAGCGCAAAAACGTAAGAAAAATGAATGTATAAGGAAAAGAAACAAAAGTGTGGTATGGGTTTAAATGGCCTTTTAGACGATTTTGTGAGTCAGGTGGGTTCGGATTCATAAAAAAAGTGTGTACGAGAAGGAGGAAAGTTGGAAAAACGTGGAAAAAATGAATGTATAATGAAAAGAAACAAAAGGGAGGTATTGGTTTAAATGGTCTTTTAGACGATTTTGTGAGTCAGATGGGTTCGGAATCATAAAAAAAGTGTGTACGCGAAGGACGAAAGTTGTCTTGAGTGCAAAAGCGTAAGAAAAATGAATGTATAAGGAAAAGAAACAAATGGGCGGTATTGGTTTAAATGGCCTTTTAGACGGTTTTGTGAGTCATGTGGGTTCGGAATAATAAAAAAAGTGTGTACGCGAAGGAGGAAAGTTGTTTTGAGTGCCAAAACGTGGAAAAAATGAATGTATAAGGAAAAGAAACAAAAGGGCGGTATTGGTTTAAATGGCCTTTTTAACGATTTTGTGAGTCAGATGGGTTCGGAATCATAAAAAAAGTGTGTACGCGAAGGAGGAAAGTTGTTTTGAGTGCCAAAACGTGGAAAAAATGAATGTATAAGGAAAAGAAACAAAAGGGCGGTATTGGTTTAAATGGTTTTTTAGACAGTTTTATGAGACAGATGGGTTCGGAATCATAAAAACAGTGTGTACGCGAATGTGGAAAGTTGTTTTGAGTGCCGAAACGTGGAAAAAATAAATGTATAATGAAAAGAAACAAAAGGGCGGTATTGGTTTAAATGGTCTTTTAGACGATTTTGTGAGTCAGATGGGTTCGGAATCATAAAAACAGTGTGTACGCGAAGGAGGAAAGTTGTCTTGAGTGCAAAAACATTGAAAAAATGAATGTATAAGGAAAAGAAACAAAAGGGTGGTATGGGTTTAAATGGTCTTTTAGACGATTTTGTGAGTCAGATGGGTTCGGAATCATAAAAACAGTGTGTACGCGAAGGAGGAAAGTTGTCTTGAGTGCAAAAACGTTGAAAACATGAATGTATAAGGAAAAGAAACAAAAGGGCGGTATTGGTTTAAATGGCTTTTTAGACAGTTTTGTGAGTCAGATGGGTTTGGAATCTTAAAAAAAGTGTGTACGCGAAGGAGGAAAGTTGTTTTGAGTGCCAAAACGTGGAAAAAATGAATGTATAAGGAAAAGAAACAAAAGGGCGGTATTGGTTTAAATGGCCTTTTTAACGATTTTGTGAGTCAGATGGGTTCGGAATCATAAAAAAAGTGTGTACGCGAAGGACGAAGCTTGTTATGAGTGCAAAAACTTGGAAAAAATGAATGTATAATGAAAAGAAATAAAAGGGAGGTATTGGTTTAAATGGTCTTTTAGACGATTTTGTGAGTCAGATGGGTTCGGAATCATAAAATCAGAGTGTACGCGAAGGACGAAAGTTGTCTTGAGTGCAAAAGCGTAAGAAAAATGAATGTATAAGGAAAAGAAATAAAAGGGAGGTATTGGTTTAAATGGTCTTTTAGACGATCTTGTGAGACAGATGGGTACGGAATCATAAAAACAGTGTGTACGCGAAGGAGGAAAGTTGTCTTTAGTGCAAAAACGTTGAAAACATGAATGTATAAGGAAAAGAAATAAAAGGGTGGTATGGGTTTAAATGGTCTTTTAGACGATTTTGTGAGTCAGATGGGTTCGGAATGATAAAAACAGTGTGTACGCGAAGGACGAAATTTGTTTTGAGTGCAAAAACGTGGAAAAAACGAATGTATAAGGAAAAGAAACAAAAGGGACGTATTGGTTTAAATGGTCTTTTAGACGATTTTTGAGACAGATGGGTTCGGAATCATAAAAACAGTGTGTACGCGAAGGATTAAAGTTGTTTTGAGTGCCGAAACGTGGAAAAAATTAATGTATAACGAAAAAAAACAAAAGGGCGGTATTGGTTTAAATAGCTTTTTAGACAGTTTTGTGAGTCAGATGGGTTTGGAATGTTAAAAAAAACAGTGTGTACGCGGAGGAGGAAAGTTGTTTTGAGTGCAAAAACGTGGAAAAAAATGAATGTATAAGGAAAAGAAACAAAAGGGAGGTATTGGTTTAAATGGTCTTTTAGGCGATTTTGTGAGTCAGATGGGTTCGGAACCATAAAAACAGTGTGTACGCGAAGGAGGAAAGTTGTTTTGAGTGCAAAAACGTGGAAAAAATTAATGTATATCGAAAAAAAACATAAGGGCGGTATTGGTTTAAATGGCTTTTTAGACAGTTTTGTGATTCAGATGGGTTTGGAATCTTAAAAACAGTGTGTACGCGAAGGATTAAAGTTGTTTTGAGTGCCGAAACGTGGAAAAAATTAATGTATAACGAAAAAAAAAAATCTGGAGTGACTCCACTCGACTTTCCGAACATTGAGTAACTAACAGTTTTGTAGATAAAATAAAGAAAGAGGAATTGCTAAACAAACAAAAGAGAGAAAACCATAATAGAGTGTTTTTTTCTCCATATATCACACGAGGTTTTATTTAACGCTACTGAACTTTGAGCCCTTAGATCATAATGATAAAGAATTTTTCGTTTTGTCCCTGTAAAAATCTATAGATGCTAGATTCACCAAAATGCTTATAGTTAGTGCAACAGTGATTTATAATATTCATACAAATTTTCAGCTCAATTGAATAAGGTGTTTAGATGCTATCGCACTTTTAAAAATTTGGTCTCATAGGCCATAATGATAAATAATTTTTCTTTGTGTCCCTGTAAAAAAACTGTAGTGCTAGATTCACCAAAATCTATACAGTTGGTGCAAATGCCACCTATAACATGTGTAAAATTTTTTTGCTCAGATTAATAAGGCGTTTAGACGCTATCACACTTTTAAAAATTTGGCCCCATTGGCCTTAATGATAAAGAATGTTTCTTTGTGTCCCTGTAAAAAAACTATAAGTGCTAGATTCTCCAAAATCTATACAGATTGAGTATCTGTGACCTATAATATGGGTATAAAATTTTTGCTCAATTGAATAAGGCGTTTAGATGCTATCGCACTTTTAAGATTTTGGTCCCATAGGCCATAATGATAAAGAATTTTTCTTTGTGTCCCTGTAAAAAAAACTATAAGTGCTAGATTCACCAAAATCTATTGGGTTCGTACTATGGTGACTTACAATATACGTACCAACTTTCAGGTTAATCGAACAAAGCCTTTAGACGCTAGCGTGTTCACAAACATACACACATACATACATCATCGTAATAATATTATAGTTTTAAAAAATTAAAGAACACGCTTTAATTTACTTTCCTTATTTTAAATAAATGTAATTTTTATTGTTCACGTTTTTTTTTTTTTTTTTTTTTTTTCTGTCGAAAAAATAATGATAATTTTTTTGGCAACAATTAAATTAAGGAATAATATTAAATATTTTAAATAAATGTAATTTTTATTGTTCACATTTTTTTTTTTTTTTTCTGTCCAAAAAATAATGATAATTTTTTTTGGCAACAATTAAATTAAGGATTAAAATTAAATGGCCAATTTATCAGTAATTAGAAGGTTTTTATTTTAACATTTTAATTAATTAAAAGAAAACTAAAACAAAATTCGAAAATCGGGCTTCGAGGTGCATCAGGGGAGGTCATTACGAACCACCATGCAAATTTTTGTAGCTCAGCCATCAGCCGTTTTCTTAAAAAGCTCTGGAAACCATACACAATGGTTTTTTGTTTGAGATATGAAGGATTTTGTGCAATCACGTTTTGCTCCCAGAGAAGTTACAAACATACATACATACAGGTGAAGCTAATATAAGCGTGTTAAAAATAGTGAAAACGGACTCAGGGGACCTCAAAACGTATAGAAACATCAAAATCTCGAATTCGGATTTTTGACATGATTACAATACTTTCCTCACTATAGTGTTCGGAAAGTAACAAAAGGGCGGTATTGGTTTAAATAGCTTTTTAGACAGTTTTGTGAGTCAGATGGGTTTGGAATGTTAAAAAAAACAGTGTGTACGCGGAGGAGGAAAGTTGTTTTGAGTGCAAAAACGTGGAAAAAAATGAATGTATAAGGAAAAGAAACAAAAGGGAGGTATTGGTTTAAATGGTCTTTTAGGCGATTTTGTGAGTCAGATGGGTTCGGAACCATAAAAACAGTGTGTACGCGAAGGAGGAAAGTTGTTTTGAGTGCAAAAACGTGGAAAAAATTAATGTATATCGAAAAAAAACATAAGGGCGGTATTGGTTTAAATGGCTTTTTAGACAGTTTTGTGATTCAGATGGGTTTGGAATCTTAAAAACAGTGTGTACGCGAAGGATTAAAGTTGTTTTGAGTGCCGAAACGTGGAAAAAATTAATGTATAACGAAAAAAAAAAATCTGGAGTGACTCCACTCGACTTTCCGAACATTGAGTAACTAACAGTTTTGTAGATAAAATAAAGAAAGAGGAATTGCTAAACAAACAAAAGAGAGAAAACCATAATAGAGTGTTTTTTTCTCCATATATCACACGAGGTTTTATTTAACGCTACTGAACTTTGAGCCCTTAGATCATAATGATAAAGAATTTTTCGTTTTGTCCCTGTAAAAATCTATAGATGCTAGATTCACCAAAATGCTTATAGTTAGTGCAACAGTGATTATAATATTCATACAAATTTTCAGCTCAATTGAATAAGGCGTTTAGATGCTATCGCACTTTTAAAAATTTGGTCTCATAGGCCATAATGATAAATAATTTTTCTTTGTGTCCCTGTAAAAAAACTGTAGCGCTAGATTCACCAAAATCTATACAGTTGGTGCAAATGCCACCTATAACATGTGTAAAATTTTTTTGCTCAGATTAATAAGGCGTTTAGACGCTATCACACTTTTAAAAATTTGGCCCCATTGGCCTTAATGATAAAGAATGTTTCTTTGTGTCCCTGTAAAAAAACTATAAGTGCTAGATTCTCCAAAATCTATACAGATTGAGTATCTGTGACCTATAATATGGGTATAAAATTTTTGCTCAATTGAATAAGGCGTTTAGATGCTATCGCACTTTTAAGATTTTGGTCCCATAGGCCATAATGATAAAGAATTTTTCTTTGTGTCCCTGTAAAAAAAACTATAAGTGCTAGATTCACCAAAATCTATTGGGTTCGTACTATGGTGACTTACAATATACGTACCAACTTTCAGGTTAATCGAACAAAGCCTTTAGACGCTAGCGTGTTCACAAACATACACACATACATACATCATCGTAATAATATTATAGTTTTAAAAAATTAAAGAACACGCTTTAATTTACTTTCCTTATTTTAAATAAATGTAATTTTTATTGTTCACGTTTTTTTTTTTTTTTTTTTTTTTTTCTGTCGAAAAAATAATGATAATTTTTTTGGCAACAATTAAATTAAGGAATAATATTAAATATTTTAAATAAATGTAATTTTTATTGTTCACATTTTTTTTTTTTTTTTCTGTCCAAAAAATAATGATAATTTTTTTTGGCAACAATTAAATTAAGGATTAAAATTAAATGGCCAATTTATCAGTAATTAGAAGGTTTTTATTTTAACATTTTAATTAATTAAAAGAAAACTAAAACAAAATTCGAAAATCGGGCTTCGAGGTGCATCAGGGGAGGTCATTACGAACCACCATGCAAATTTTTGTAGCTCAGCCATCAGCCGTTTTCTTAAAAAGCTCTGGAAACCATACACAATGGTTTTTTGTTTGAGATATGAAGGATTTTGTGCAATCACGTTTTGCTCCCAGAGAAGTTACAAACATACATACATACAGGTGAAGCTAATATAAGCGTGTTAAAAATAGTGAAAACGGACTCAGGGGACCTCAAAACGTATAGAAACATCAAAATCTCGAATTCGGATTTTTGACATGATTACAATACTTTCCTCACTATAGTGTTCGGAAAGTAACAAAAGGGCGGTATTGGTTTAAATAGCTTTTTAGACAGTTTTGTGATTCAGATGGGTTTGGAATCTTAAAAACAGTGTGTACGCGAAGGAGGAAAGTTGTCTTGAGTGCAAAAACGTGGAAAAAGTGAATGTATAAGGAAAAGAAACAAAAGGGAGGTATTGGTTTAAATGGTCTTTTAGACGATTTTGTGAGTCAGATGGGTTCGGAATCATAAAAATAGTGTGTACGCGAAGGAGGAAAGTTGTCTTGAGTGCAAAAACGTGGAAATAATAAATTTATAAGGAAAAGAAACAAAAGGGCGGTATTGGTTTAAATGGTCTTTTAGACGGTTTTGTGAGTCAGGTGGGTTCGGAATCATAAAAAAATCTGATGTGGGCACCACATGACTTCCTTATACACTTTTAGAAATATACATAACGTTAAAAAACATTGTCACTGGACCCGAAACAGTTGGCTAAAAATATTTTTAAAAAATGCATGCATACGTAAAAAAAATAAATAAATAAATAAATAAATAAATAAAATAAAATTGTGCCTTGAGGGGACTCATGTCAAAGTTGTGCCTTGGGGGGGGGACTCGTGTCAAAGTTGTGCCTTGGGGGGACTCATGTCAAAGTTGTACCTTGGGGGGACTAATGCCAAAGTTGTACCTTGGGGGGGACTCATGTCAAAGTTGTGCCTTGGGGGACTCATGTCAAAGTTGTACCTTGGAGGGACTCATGTCAAAGTTGTGCCTTGGGGGGACTCATGTCAAAGTTGTGCCTGGGGGGGACTCATGTCAAAGTTGTGCCTTGGGGGGGACTCATGTCAAAGTTGTGCCTTTTGGGGACTCATGTCAAAGTTGTACCTTGGGGGGGACTCTTGTCAAAGCTGTGCCTTGGGGGACTAATGTCAAAGTTATGCCTGGGGGGGACTCATGTCAAAGTTGTGCCTTGGGGGGGGGACTCATGTCATAGTTGTGCCTTGGGGAAGTTTTAAATGTCTAGCTGGTCGGGAAGTTAGTTAAAAATCGATTGCAAGATTTGTACTGGTAACGCTGCCGAAGGCAGCAGGAACCCTACACAGTTGGCTAAAAGTATTAAAAAATGCATTTTCACCGTGTTCTGATCTAGTCTGAAAGTTTCAAATGTCTAGCTAGTCGGGAAGTTAGTTAAATAATTTTTCTGTTGAATCGCATAAACGCTGCTGAAGGCAACAGGTATCGGAAACAGTTGGCTAAAAATATTTGAAAAATGCATTGTCAACGTGTTCTGAGCCTTTCTGAAAGTTTCAAATGTCTAGCTTGTCGGGAAGTCAGTTAAATTGCAAGATTTGTCTAAACCGTTTCTGAGTTATTACCGTTTTTTGATACATTATGGCCAAAACCTATGTATTTTTGTCATTATGAACCTAATTTTCCTAAATATCTCCAAAACCGAAAATCATAGAAAGTCCAAAAAGGGAGGTGCACAACTAGATGTTATAACAAACCTATGTACCAATTCGCAACTTTCTACGTCCAACCGTTTTTGAGTTATGCGACATACCCACACACACACAGACACACACACATACAGACGTCACGAAAAATCGTGTAAAAACCCTTATATCTCTAAAACGAGAGCACGTGTTAAGACGACACTTGCAGGTGTGCAACTAGACATCATGACAGTCACACATATAAATTGGCAACATCCAGCGATCATTCGTTTTCGAGCAATGTGAAATACAAAATCCATTTCGCAAATCGGGATTACTATACTTCCTTATACTTTGTATAAGGAAGTAAAAAGTGTGTACGAGAAGGAGGAAAGTTGGAAAAACGTGGAAAAAAATGAATGTATAAGGAAAAGAAACAAAAGGGCGGTATTGGTTTAAATGGCCTTTTAGACGGTTTTTGTGAGTCAGGTGGGTTCGGATTCATAAAAAAAGTGTGTACGCGAAGGTGGAAAGTTGTTTTGAGTGCAAAAACGTGGAAAAAATGAATGTATAAGGAAAAGAAACAAAATGGAGGTATTGGTTTAAATGGTCTTTTAGACGGTTTTGTGAGTCAGGTGGGTTCGGAATCATAAAAAAAGTGTGTACGATAAGGAGGAAAGTTGGAAAAACGTGGAAAAAAATGAATGTATAAGGAAAAGAAACAAAAGGGAGGTATTGGTTTAAATGGCTTTTTAGACAGTTTTGTAATTCAGATGGGTTTGGAATCTTAAAAACAGTGTGTACGCGAAGGAGGAAAGTTGTCTTGAGTGCAAAAACGTGGAAATAATAAATTTATAAGGAAAAGAAACAAAAGGGCGGTATTGGTTTAAATGGTCTTTTAGACGGTTTTGTGAGTCAGGTGGGTTCGGAATCATAAAAAAAGTGTGTACGAGAAGGAGGAAAGTTGGAAAAACGTGGAAAAAAATGAATGTATAAGGAAAAGAAACAAAAGGGCGGTATTGGTTTAAATGGCCTTTTAGACGGTTTTTGTGAGTCAGGTGGGTTCGGATTCATAAAAAAAGTGTGTACGCGAAGGTGGAAAGTTGTTTTGAGTGCAAAAACGTGGAAAAAATGAATGTATAAGGAAAAGAAACAAAATGGAGGTATTGGTTTAAATGGTCTTTTAAACGATTTTGTGAGTCAGATGGGTTCGGAATCATAAAAATAGTGTGTACGCGAAGGAGGAAAGTTGTCTTGAGTGCAAAAACGTGGAAAAAATTAATGTATAACGAAAAAAAACATAAGGGCGGTATTGGTTTAAATGGCTTTTTAGACAGTTTTGTGATTCAGATGGGTTTGGAATCTTAAAAACAGTGTGTACGCGAAGGAGGAAAGTTGTCTTGAGTGCAAAAACGTGGAAAAAGTGAATGTATAAGGAAAAGAAACAAAAGGGAGGTATTGGTTTAAATGGTCTTTTAGACGATTTTGTGAGTCAGATGGGTTCCGAATCATAAAAATAGTGTGTACGCGAAGGAGGAAAGTTGTCTTGAGTGCAAAAACGTGGAAAAAATGAATGTATAAAGAAAAGAAACAAAAGGGAGGTATTGGTTTAAATGGTCTTTTAGACGATTTTGTGAGACTGATGGGTTCGGAATTATAAAAACAGTGTGTACGCGAAGGAGGAAAGTTGTTTTGAGTGCCAAAACGTGGAAAAAATAAATGTATAAGGAAAAGAAACAAAAGGGCGGTATTGGTTTAAATGGCTTTTTAGACAGTTTTGTGAGTAAGATGGGTTCGGAATCATAAAAACAGTGTGTACGCGAAGGAGGAAAGTTGTTTTGAGTACAAAAATGTGGAAAAAATGAATGTATAAGGAAAAGAAACAAATGGGCGGTATTGGTTTAAATGGCCTTTTAGACGGTTTTTGTGAGTTAGGTGGGTTCGGATTCATAAAAAAATTGTGTACGAGAAGGAGGAAAGTTGGAAAAACGTGGAAAAAATGAATGTATAACGAAAAAAAACATAAGGGCGGTATTGGTTTAAATGGCTTTTTAGACAGTTTTGTGATTCAGATGGGTTTGGAATCTTAAAAACAGTGTGTACGCGAAGGATTAAAGTTGTTTTGAGTGCCGAAACGTGGAAAAAATTAATGGATAACGAAAAAAAACAAAAGGGCGGTATTGGTTTAAATAGCTTTTTAGACAGTTTTGTGAGTCAGATGGGTTTGGAATGTTAAAAAAAACAGTGTGTACGCGGAGGAGGAAAGTTGTTTTGAGTGCAAAAACGTGGAAAAAAATGAATGTATAAGGAAAAGAAACAAAAGGGAGGTATTGGTTTAAATGGTCTTTTAGGCGATTTTGTGAGTCAGATGGGTTCGGAACCATAAAAACAGTGTGTACGCGAAGGAGGAAAGTTGTTTTGAGTGCAAAAACGTGGAAAAAATTAATGTATATCGAAAAAAAACATAAGGGCGGTATTGGTTTAAATGGCTTTTTAGACAGTTTTGTGATTCAGATGGGTTTGGAATCTTAAAAACAGTGTGTACGCGAAGGATTAAAGTTGTTTTGAGTGCCGAAACGTGGAAAAAATTAATGTATAACGAAAAAAAAAAATCTGGAGTGACTCCACTCGACTTTCCGAACATTGAGTAACTAACAGTTTTGTAGATAAAATAAAGAAAGAGGAATTGCTAAACAAACAAAAGAGAGAAAACCATAATAGAGTGTTTTTTTCTCCATATATCACACGAGGTTTTATTTAACGCTACTGAACTTTGAGCCCTTAGATCATAATGATAAAGAATTTTTCGTTTTGTCCCTGTAAAAATCTATAGATGCTAGATTCACCAAAATGCTTATAGTTAGTGCAACAGTGATCATGAAAAACGACAGTTTTTCGAGTGACGCAAGCGGAAGCCCAAAGTGAACGCTGCGAACTCATATATACGTCTAGTTTGACATCAAAGTGATCTGTAAAAGCCGACACTTAATATCTCAGCAAATATGCCGTATTTTGTTCTGATCTTTTCAAAATAGTCTTTTATCTTCGGTCTTAATCTATCCTGAAATTTTTACATTTCTACATGCAATATGTTTTGAGATCTGAATCTCAATTTAAAGCCAAAATGGGAAAACGATTGGAGTAATGGACTGAAATTCTGAAAAATATCTCTAAAACGGCTCGAAGGATTTTCATATAATTAATATATGTTGTTAATAAAATCTTTCTGAATCTAGTAACGTTTCCGTTTTTTCCAGGAAAACTCTTGTTTTTTATATAAATCGCTTTAAATATGGAACTATATTACTACGCCAATTACATGTGTTTCTTCGGCTAAAAAGGCCGTGATGCGGTTATTACTTCTTGCTTGCAAGGCTTGCAAGGCTTCAGTTGCTCACGTTGGTTGGTTGACCAACGTGAATGCAGTCAATAAATTTTTGCTATGAAGAAAATATTTTTAATTTTAAAATTTCCCGTTTCATCAAAAAAGTATTTAGATAATATTTAAAATAAAAGAAATATTTTTTAGTTATAGATATTCTATTTCATCGTTATTCATACTAAATAAAAAAGAAATTTTAAAGTGAAATAATTCAAAGTACTCATGAACACGAATTTATACCATGGTCCATGGTCTTTGGAGCGCATGCGTACTACATCCGGATGCGTAGATCATTCGCGCTCGCTGTAGACACTACGCTAATGTTGCTATATGTTTACAACTGTATCCATCCGCGGCGTGTGTTTATGTTGTTGAAGTTATATTTCAGGAATATTTTTTTTTTAAAAAAAGGTCATAAATTTGCCCTAAAATCTAGACAATTAAACGTGGGAGAACAGTTTGTCGACGAGGTAAAGAACTTTCAAAGCTAAAATTATGATTTTATGAATATACTTTTTATATTTTATATTACAATTTTTCTGTGTGACTTTGATCTTACGTTTTTAAAGACGTTTTATTACAAATATTTTGAAACGAATATGAATGCAAATCAGTTTCAAGAATTTTTTAAAACGTTTCAAATGCAACAACAGCAGTTTTTTGATAAAATTCTTTCTAAACAAATTCCAAGTCATAGTGAACAAAACCAAAGTACTGGATTGTAATCTGTAAATCCCGTTTTACTTCAACCTTTTGAAAATTTCCATCTGAAGATGGAATTGTTCAACTATTATCGCCAACGCTTTGAAAATTTTCTTGAAATAAAAAATGCGCTTTCAAATAAAGAAATTTGTTCTCAGGTGTTACTAAACTCAATGGGTGCTACTTATTACAATATGTTAGCTTCTTTAGTATCTCCAAAAAAAAAAAAAAAAAAAAAACTCCAACAGAATTGAAATATGATAAACTTATACAAATCTTAGAAGTGCATCTCTGCTCTAAAAAGAATATTGTTGCTCAACACCAGTTTTTATCAACATGAAAATTAAACAATTCCTGCATATATCGCCACTCTTCGGCATTGTACTTGACTGTGAATTCGTATCCCCATGCGACTGTAAAGTATCTCTTGCTGATATATTTTTACGCTCGCAGTTTGTATATGGCATTAAAGATAATTCAATTTGAGAGCGCATTTTGCAATCAGATATAACTGAATTTGATGACATTGCAAAGAAAGCTATAGCTTTAGAAGCATCAAAAGTTGATAATAAAAAATTCTCAAAACTAATTGGTACCAATTGTAGTGCAAGTGAAATAAATAGAATTTCAAGATTGAAATCTGAAACATGATTCAAATAATACAAGAAATTCCCCGCGTTCAACTTCTCGATTTAGAACTGAAACAAACAAAAATTCACACTCTCGTATCGATTATGAAAAACTTGGTAACAAAATCTTTGCTTCCGATGTGGTCTAAATAATCATACTGCAAAAAATATCCATTCAGACCCCGATTCTCTCAAATGTAATGCATGTAAGAAAATGGGGGCACGTAAAGAAGGTATGTATCCGAACTCTACTGGAAGAAAAGAAAAAAAAAAATAATTCAGAAGTCGAATCTACAAATTATGTTTCAGTTGATGAATCATTCAGCCCAGTGGCAGAAACATGGCGACATAGTCGTGGACACAGAAAAATGGCTTGCGGACAGTTTTTGTCTGCACTTATAAAAAAAATTGTCTGCAACTTTCGAATAACAATTCGCTTATAAAATTTTCTGTATCAAAACTAAAACTTTTATCTCCTATATTATTAAAATCTGTACGCGTGTGTCTGTGTGTGTGTCTGTGTGTCTGTCTGTGAGAAACGGCTTGAAACGGATAAGGCTCCGCCGCTAATGGTCGCACGGACTTCGAACAGGTACCGTCGGACAGAGAATTTATCGCAGATCTGGGTTATCTAATTTGCTAAACGATGCGACCCTAATTAGCGGAGATATTAATTAAAACGTCGACCATTGTCTATCGAAAAATGACCCAGAATTCATGATTAAATGCTTAAAAAGCGACATTTTTACGGAAAAAGTGGAAAATAAATTAGAAATATCAGTCGTATCGTTACAAACAAGATACCATTGGAAAGGGCTTTTTTTTCTCAATCCGATGGTTTAAACGGCTTATCGATCGGACAATTAGATATTTTAAAATTAACTAAACTATAAAAAAATGTTGGCAACGAATCACAAAAATGTTATCTTTGCAGACGTTAAGTCTCCAGCTGTCTTCAACGGAAACACAGCTGGTATTCATTAAGGTCACCTGATTCGTAGTTGGATTAAAAATTACAATTTTCTATTTTCTTCAATTTTTAAAATTTTACACATTTTATTTAGTATATAATATTTACACCACAAAACAAACTTGCATTTCAAATTTCATCCATTTCCGTCAATAAACAAAAGATTTACATTTTAATTGCAAATTAAATTTTATCTTCACACGCCGGACATTTTTGCAATATTTTAATACGCGTATTTCAATTTCTAATTACGATTGATTTATTTTTTATACATCATACGAAAGATATTTTAAAGTTCTTTTACATAATTCAAAGTTTTCAACAGATTTACGCGTTTTGAGGTCTCCTGAATCAGTGTTCTTTCATGGCGCTGTAATATTTTCAAATTTCAATATTTCAATTTCTAATTATGATTCAATTATTTTTAATACATCATTCGAAAGATATTTTAAAGTTCTTTTAAATTATCGAAAGTTTTCACCAGAATTACACGTTTTGAGGTGTTCTGAATCAGTTTTCTTTTATGGCGTTGTAATATTTTCAAATTTCAATATTACAATTTCTAATTATGATTAAATTATTTTTAATACTTAATTCGAAAGAAATTTTAAAGTTCTTTTATATTATCGAAAGTTTTCACCAGATTTACACGTTTTGAGGTGTCCCGAATGAGTTTTCTGTTGTATCTCAGATACTAATTATAATAATTTCATAAGTAATACATCATTAGAAAGCTTTTTTGATTTGGAATCGAACAGCGGAATACAGAAATTTCTACCGCCAGATGGCGCTGTAATTTTTTCAAATTTCAATATTTCAATTTCTAATTCTAATTAAGTTATTTTTAATGCATCACTCGAAAGATATTTTAAAGTTCTTTTAAATTATCGAAAGTTTTCACGAGATTTACACGTTTTGAGGTGTCCTGAATCAGTTTTCTCTTACGGTGCTGTATTATTTTCAAATTTCAATATTTCAATTTCTAATTCTAATTAAATTCTTTTTAATACATCATTCGAAAGATATTTTAAAGTTCTTTTATATTATCGAAAGTTTTCACCAGATTTACACGTTTTGAGGTGTCCTGAATTAGATTTCTTTGTATCTCAGCTACTAATTAAAATAATTTCATAAGTAATACATCATTAGAAAGCGTTTTTGAATTGGAATGGAACAGTGGAATACAGAAATTTCTACCGACAGATGGCGCTGTAATATTTTCAAATTTCAATATTTCAATTTCTAATTATGATTAAATTATTTTGAATACATCATTCGAAAGATATTTTAAAGTTCATTTAAATTATCGAAAGTTTTCACCAGATTTACACGTTTTAAGGTGTCTTGATTAAATTTTCTTTTGCATCTCAGCCAAATGAGTTAGATCGTTCAAAATTGGTATACGCAGGTTAATTAAGAGGGCCTGAAAGGGTGGAGAAGAAATAGACGTGCACCGCGCGCGTATCCCTTAACTTGTGCGCGCGCAGCGCGCACGCGACTGCGCTGCCGAAGGCAGTGGGGACCCGGTGCGAGTTTTTACACGATCAGAAATGATTTTTTTTTAGGGGGCACAAAAGGTCAGGGAAGGAATACGCGCGCGCAGCGCGTGTATCCCTTCAGTCGTGCGCGCAGCGCGCACGGTACTGCGCTGCCGAAGGCAGTGGGGACCCGGTGCGAGTTTTTGCACGATCAGAAATGATTTTTTTTTAGGGGGCACGAAGGGTCAGGGAAGGAATACGCGAGCGCAGCGCGTGTATCCGTGAACTTGTGCGTGCGCAGCGCGCACGTGACTGCGCTGCCGAAGGCAGTGGGGACCCGGTCCGACTTTGTACCCGATGAGAAATGATTTTTTAAATTTTCTTTTCTTAAGAATAAAAATATGACTTCAGGAGGAATATGTGAGCGCAGCGCACGTATAACTTCACACGTGCGCGCGCATGGGTCTGCGCTGCCGAAGGCAGTGGGGACCCGGTGCGAGTTTTTACCCGATCAGAAATGATTTTTTTAGGGGGCACGAAAGGTCAGGGAAGGTATACGCGCGCGCAGCGCGTATATCCCTTAAGTTGTGCGCGCGCAGCGCGCACGGGACTGCGCTGCCGAAGGCAGTGGAGACCCGGGCCGACTTTTTACCCAATCAGAAATGATTTTTTTTAATTTCTTTTCTTAACACTAAAAGTTACTTTTTGTTTCTGTTACTGTTAGTTTTCTTTTCTTAAGAATAAAAATATGACTTCAGAAGGAATATGTGCGCGCAGCGCACGTATACCTTCACACGTGCGCGCGCATGGGTCTGCGCTGCCGAAGGCCCGGTGCGAGTTTTTACCCGATCAGAAATGATTTTTTTAGGGGGCACGAAAGGACAGGGAAGGTATACGCGCGCGGAGCGCGAGTATCCCTTAAGCTGTGCGCGCGCAGCGCGCACGGGACTGCGCTGCCGAAGGCAGTGGGGACCCGGGCCGACTTTTTACCCAATCAGAAATGATTTTTTTTTTTAATTTCTTTTCTTAACACTAAAAATTACTGTTAGTTATTCATTAATTTTAGTGATTCCTTTGAAAATACTGACCCGCTAGCGGGCGAAGCCAGCTAGTTATTTATAATTATTTGTATTGTGTTGTGTCAAACATTGCTATAAAATATTTAATTGAATGAGATGAATGAATACACACACAATTGTTTATACTATATTGTTCTATAGTAAAATTGTATTTGTGTATTGTTGCACGAAATCACCGCTGATGTCAAGCCCCCCCCCCTTCCTTCTCCCCCCATCAGCTTTCAGGCTTTTTGAGTGTAAGCCATTTTCTCCCCTGATTAACATGCAAATTTTGCAGACAGAAAATGAAATTTTAAAAGTCTGTCACAGACAGCTACAAAACTTTCTGCCACTGGGTCATTCAGCCACTATGGTGTTTTTCAAACTGTAAGTATTTATCAACAGAAGGAACACCATTCTAAAGATAATGAAAAATATGTTGTTTTGGTGTCTATTGAAGGTCATAAACAGAAGTTTGAAGTAGATTCGAGTGCAGTGTTCACTTTTATTCCACAAGACAAATTTAAAAAACTTAATATTAAAGCTGAATTTCAAGATTATGTAAAACGACAGTTTTTTGAGTGACGCAAGCAGGAGGACAAACGGAACTCTGCAAACTCATATATACAGCTAGTTTGACATCAAAGAGATTTGTAAAAGCCGACACTTAATATGTCAGCAAATATGCGATATTTTGCTCTCATCTTTTCAAAATAGTCTTTTTACTTCCCTGAAAATTTTATATTTCTACATGCAATATATTTTGAGATCTGAATCTCAATTTAAAGCCAAAAAGGGAATATGTGTGGTGTAAGGATGTAATGGACTAAATTCATGAAAAAATATCTCTAAAACGGCATGAACGATTTTCTTGTAATTAATATATGTTGTTAATGGGATCTTTCTGAATCCAGTAACGTTTTCTTTTTTTTTTTTTTTTTTTTCAGGAAAACTTGTTTTTTATATAATTTATTTAATAATAGTATTATTATTAATAAAGGTAAGTGTTTTATAGTTTTATTTCTTAAAAAATAAGTTATTCATGATTTAATATTTCGTTTTAAATATTAAAATTTATTAACAACATTCGATTTCCTTACCGTATCGTTAAGTTCCTTCCGAACAAAAAATTGTCAATAATAAAAAATATTTACTACTATTCTGAATGAAATATATATTAAACTTGTTCTCGGCTATTTTGAGTAAGTCTGTGTTCTCTCTCTATATATGTATGTTCAGGAAAACTTCTCCCAATAGTATAAAAAGTGTTTGAATTGGCAACTACTTCAGGTTTTATCTTTTTAAGTTGTTATTAATTTATGCTGAAGACTATTTTATGAAACGGTGCTTTGAGAACTTAAAAGAATAAAACTAAATGGAAAATTCACCTAACATTTGCGTAAATTTTGCTGCAAAGATTATAGACTAAGTTTCATATATTGCTCACTGGTAAGAAAAAAAAATCTGACTGATAAAAATTTCTAAAATTTCCTTAACCCTGTGTTGTATTTGTATAACCCCACAGATTTTTTTTGCAGGAAGTGTTTGGTCAAATACTTAGTGTGCAGAGAGTTTTCAATTTTTTCTGGCTATATGAACAAAGAAATGGTTTCATAATGAGCTGCAAAATTAGTGCGTGTAATTTGGTAAATAGCCTTTAAAGAAAGCCAGAAAATTGAATTATTTTGTTTTGCGAAGAAATAATTGTGTATTATGGGAAATATTTTTTAAATATTTATAATTAGCAGTGAAATAATTTCATATTTCAATATTAGGCCGTAAAATGACATATTTCAATGTAAATAATCTTGAAAAAAATGGTTGAGTTTCAGCGATTTGCAGCAAAATAAGCCTATTTCCAAAATTTTGCTTCATTAAAGATATATTTGGATTGTTAGCAACAAAATGCTTGTACATTTCAGTAACAGGTTACAAAATTATTGCATATTTTGGTAAACCTCTTTGAAAAAAATCAAATTTTTTTGATTGGCAAAGAAATAATCATGAATTTTTGCAATTATTTGTGTTATTAAACGTAAAATTTGTGAGTTTGGGGCGAATGATTCTGCAAAAAATAAATAAATATTGTCGATTAGAGTGATAAAATAAACTCTTATTTATGTAATTAATTGTCATGAAGCATAGTTTCTCAATAAATGGCAATTTGATGCCATATTTTAATATGCCACAAAATTATCGCTCATTTCAAAAAATAATTTTGAAAAAAGGGCAAATTTTATAGATTAGTAAACAAGATAATTGTGTATGTTGACGATCAGAAGCAAAAAATTAAATTTCAGGAATAGCTTTACAAAAATATATATATATATATATACAAATTTTATTAATTAGCTGCAAAATAATAGCATATTGAGCAATTAATTTTGATTGAACTATTAAATTGGTAACTTTACTGCTTCATAATAAGTTTTCCTCAAAATTTAAAGCAACTATTTCTGCTACCGGTCTAACAGTTAAATTTTATTGTATTATAGAGTGATTATTATAGAGTGATTTGAAATTCTTTATATTTACCCAACCGACATTTTTAGTTATGTTATTTTACAATTGTTCTGTTCTTAACTTTAAAATGCATTTCAAAATTGCTTTGTACATTTTAATTAATTATTCAGAAAGAATTTTTAATTTTCAAAAATTTACAATTTTTGCACAAATTGTTTGTAATATTTACAAATAGAGTGCCATTTTGAAAAACCTAGATTCACTTCTAGTTAAAATAGAAAGAAATTTAATTTTAAGTTGCATATCCTGTATATTTTATTTTTTAAATTTTAATGCTTGTTAAATTATTTTTAAGTTACACTTCTATTCTGAAATTCTATTTATTTAGTTGGAATTCTTCTATTATTCGAACAAATTTGTTGAGTAAAAGTTTCGATTTTGGAAATGGAGGTTATGAAAATACATTTCTGTTTATATATAGGTATATTGCTTTCTCTCAACCATTTTTAGTTCCCAGAAAGGGGATCGAGTTGGCAAATTTCAATATTTATAATGAAGTTTAATTTTATAAACTTTATTTAAATACGAATAGCTAATTAAAAAAAAAAAAAAAAAAAAAAAACTAAAACATTTACTCAAAACCAATTGCTGTAGAGTTGTGCAGGTTTCACATTAGAGAGCGGTATTTCGAGACTAACATGATTTAGAAAAATCCCGTTCAAAAATATATTATAAGGGGGATTTCCCCCAATTTTCTTTACATTGCTCATTGAGTATTTCATCAATTTTTTAGTTTAGTTTATTAATAGCTTTGAAGCCTGTAGTGATCTTTTTTTTTTTTTTTTTTTTTTTTTAACTTCTTTTGAATTTCTTGATAAAAGTAAAAAAAGAGGAAATATTATGTAATTATTTCAAAATACTTCTGAATTGTAAATGTTTGTTAAGAGGATTTATGAATTGTTTATTTTATCAAGAAACAAGTGAAGGCTAAAAATTGCAATAATTATATATTAAAATTAGTTTATTCCAGTTACTGCACTCCTGTCAAGCACTCTTGAGTACTCAAAATCAAATTGAAAATAAATTTTGAAGCAGATTAAGCAATTCTTAATAATAAATACTTGAGCAATTCTTTCTGCATTTTTTGATGAAAATTTAGATTACGAATATTGAAGAAGTATCTGCCCTTAGCCACAAAAATGAAAAGAAAATAAATAAATAAATTTACAATTTTAACATTTACTTTTTTTTTGTTGTTGTTTAATTTGCATTTGTAATTCTCTAAAAAGAAATTTGCAAAATGTAAATTACATAATTCTCACTTAAATTTGAAATATCTGCTTATTTTTTATTTTTTTTAATTAGAGTTTGAGAATCCCACTCAATATTTTTTTCCTATTGTTTTGTGAATCCTGTTGTGGGCTTTTTAAGGCCATGAGAAATTTTATTAATGATTCAGGTGTTTACAGTTTTACTCATCAGAATAATTTTAATTCTGCAAACTTTTTATCCATTGTAAAAGAAGATATTTATTGATTTAAAAAAAAAAAAAGTATTCAGAGCTTTGAGTTGAAGAAAGAGTATGAACTTTTTCAGACACAAACAATAAAATACTCTAAATTTAACCTAAAATACAAAGCGTGGCTAAATTTTAAAGTATTTTTATATTTTAATGCATAAAATATTCCTGTAGTTCTCTGCTGTTATGCATACATATAATAGTTGAGTAAACAATATAAATAAAGTGTTTGTGTGCATTCTATAGCTCTCTGAGACTCTCCACATAGCATTAACAGCAGGTGAATTCCCTTTAATTTTATTGGGAAAATTGTTATGAGAATGACTCAATCAATTTTTTTTCTATTTACATAATTAAAAAATCCAGAGGGTTTTATGTTGTACTAGTGCTATGCTATTAGCAATTGGCGACAGTCTAGAACTCGCCTCTTAGGGTGATCCGAAGACTTGCCACCACAATTTCGATCCTTCAATAAAACGAAGGATCTCCCTTTTTGAGCTAAACGATGCAGAATAATTAAATTTGTTTTTGTTTTTCTCAAAATTTCTTTAATTTTTAATACTTCATAAATCTATAAAAAGCAGGGGGAAATATGAACTAAGTGCTTTTTACTTCCTTATACAAAGTATAAGGAAGTATAGTAATCCCGATTTGCGAAATGGATTTTGTATTTCACATTGCTCGAAAACGAATGATCGCTGGATGTTGCCAATTTATACGTGTGACTGTCATGATGTCTAGTTGCACACCTGCAAGTGTCGTCTTAACACGAGCTCTCGTTTTAGAGATATAAGGGTTTTTACACGATTTTTCGTGACGTCTGTATGTGTGTGTGTCTGTGTGTGTGTGGGTATGTCGCATAACTCAAAAACGGTTGGACGTAGAAAGTTGCGAATTGGTACATAGGTTTGTTATAACATCTAGTTGTGCACCTCCCTTTTTGGACTTTCTATGATTTTCGGTTTTGGAGATATTTAGGAAAATTAGGTTCATAATGACAAAAATACATAGGTTTTGGCCATAATGTATCAAAAAACGGTAATAACTCAGAAACGGTTTAGACAAATCTTGCAATTTAACTGACTTCCCGACAAGCTAGACATTTGAAACTTTCAGAAAGGCTCAGAACACGTTGACAATGCATTTTTCAAATATTTTTAGCCAACTGTTTCCGATACCTGTTGCCTGCAGCAGCGTTTATGCGATTCAACAGAAAAATTATTTAACTAACTTCCCGACTAGCTAGACATTTGAAACTTTCAGACTAGATCAGAACACGGTGAAAATGCATTTTTTAATACTTTTAGCCAACTGTGTAGGGTTCCTGCTGCCTTCGGCAGCGTTACCAGTACAAATCTTGCAATCGATTTTTAACTAACTTCCCGACCAGCTAGACATTTAAAACTTCCCCAAGGCACAACTATGACATGAGTCCCCCCCCAAGGCACAACTTTGACATGAGTCCCTCCAAGGTACAACTTTGACATGAGTCCCCCAAGGCACAACTTTGACATGAGTCCCACCCAAGGTATACAACTTTGGCATTAGTTCCCCCAAGGTACAACTTTGACATGAGTCCCCCCAAGGCACAACTTTGACATGAGTCCCCCCCCCCCCCCAAGGCACAACTTTGACATGAGTCCCCTCAAGGCACAATTTTATTTTTTTTATTTATTTATTTTTTTTTTTTTACGTATGCATGCATTTTTTAAAAATATTTTTAGCCAACTGTTTCGGGTCCAGTGACAATGTTTTTTAACATTATGTATATTTCTAAAAGTGTATAAGGAAGTCATGTGGTGCCCACATCAGATTTTTTGCACTTCATAAATACAACATGAAACATTAAAAATTAAATCCAACTGATTTTGAAAAACAAGAACAAATTCGAAGTTTGTGAATTGTCTGAATGTAAGTACAGAATTGGGAAAAAAAAGAAAGAAAAATCATTAGATAATGAACAATTCTCATAACAAATTTCTCCAATAACATAGGATTTGTCTGCCGTTGGCAGAGAAAACGGGCATCTTTATGTATGTTGCTTTTTAAAAATATTTTATTTTGCTGGTCACTATTTTCAAATGTATCACTATAATTAATGAATTCTCAAAATTGCATTAATTTTTATCACGTGATAAAAAAAGAGAAAAAAAATTCTGGTTGGGAAAAATGTCGCACCGGGTCCCCACTGCCTTCGGCAGCGTAGACCCGTGCGCAATGCGCGCGAACAAATGCATATATATGAGCGCTGCACACGTGTATTCTTTCACCACCCTTATGATTGCTGAAAATTGTTATTACTCATAAAATTTTATTCTTAAGGAAAGGAATAATAATAATAAAAAAATCATTTCTGATTGGGTAAAAACTCGCACCGGGTCCCCTCTGCCTTCGCTTGCTAGCGGGTCAGTATTTTTAAATGAATCACTATAATGAATGTATTCTCAAAATTGCATATTATCACTCATTAACATTACTCTTAAGAAAAGAAATTAAAAAAAAAATTATTTGTGATCAGGTAAAAACTTACACCCGGTCCCCACTGCCTTTGGCAGCGTAGACCCGTGCGCTGCACGTGCATATTCTTTCACCATCCTTATGATTTCTCAAAATTCCATGTTATTACTCATAAACTTTCATTCTTAAGAAGAGGAATTAATAAAACGATCAATGTGATAAACGATGGATGCAGGAATGATAGATCTAGGTTTCACTGTATTTATATAATATATATATATATGTATATATATATATATCGTAAAAGAGCCTTTACTCTATTTAATTGCTAACCCCCCTTTCTGCTTTTCACATTAATTTTGTTTGTTCTTAAAATACCAAATAAACACCCTTTATGCTCAGCAGTAGGTTGTATCCGAATAAGTGATAGTTTTTTTACATCAATGTTTATATAAACAAAGATGAATAAATATATATAATTGGACACTGGTTATATGAAAATGGAAACCGTAAGCTTCCTAAAATAGCATGAAATCACAATCAGGCATCATTTTTTACGCTTAACTTTTGACTAGATTTTAAAAAATCTATTTTGTCATAATAAACATTTTCTTTATGATTTTCAAAATGCTAGTTTTTTATCATCTTAAAAAATTTCTTACATTGTCAGTTACATGGTATTTGACTTATTTCAAAAATCAGTTTGCCAGCAGATAATTAAGAACTTTCTTCTACTGTTTGTTCTGTTTTAAGTAAGTTTTTATTTTTTGATTAATTTATTATTATTATTAAGTATGAATACATTCATAAGCTCAGAAAAAAAAAAAAAAAAAAACAGCAGGTATAAAAATACATTTTTCAAAGGTTTAAGTTTTTTATGTACATGAAAGTTAAAAAATGAATATGCTTATACTTAAAAAATAAATTAATATGAAAAATTTAAAACTTAAAGCAGAACAAATGATAGAAGAAAATTTTTAATTATCTGCTAGTCAAATTGATTTTTAAAATAAGTCAAATAAATACCATGTGTGAGATGCTAGGTGAAGATTTTTATATTACTCATTGAGTATTCCATCAAATTTTTAGCTAGTATTGTATTAAATGCTTTGATGCCTTTAACTACGAAGTGCAAAGGCTAAAAATTGAGGTAATGTTATTACAGGGTTGGTTTTTGACGTCAAAAACTGGTTTAAACCATCAAAAACCATACGTGAGAAATGGAAACTATAATGTTAAATGATTTTATGGATATTTTTAAGTTGCAGTGTACTATATGAACTAACTTTCATTATCTATATATATATATATATATTTTTTTTTTTTTTTCCTCAGAAAAAAGTTTTTATGTTAGGAAACATATCAATGTATCATCTTATAGTGAGAGTGAACATTATAAATCTTCTTTTTTGTAAATTGTCTTAGAGCTATAAAATTGTATATATAGGTGGTAAATTATAGTAATACAATTAAATATATTAAAAATTCTTTAAAACTAAATAATAATTAAAAAAAAAACTTTTTTTTTTTTTTTTTTTTTGAAAATTTTTAAATTTTTCCTGCTAATTTTTTTCTCTTCACTTTAGCATTATTATGGTTAATATATTAAATGTATTAGGTTATTACTTTGTGAATTAAATGATAGGTTAATTTTTAAAATTATGTTAAATGCTGAAATTTCAATGAAAATTTTTAGCAATCAAATGTATCTAAAAAAAAAAAAAAAAAAAAACTGGAGTGACTCCACTTGAAATTTTAATGTAATATTAAATTTCAATGCATATAAATGCAAATTTTCACACCTTTATGGCAGTAATTTACAAAAGAGTTATATACTGTCTATCATCACCTTAATTAAAAATAGAAATGCATTATGTAATTCATATTAAAATTTAGTTCAACTAGTCATGCAATACCTCTAATTTTTAATCATACAACATTAAAGCATGCTATTGAATATAACCTAAAATGAAAGAACATAATGCATTATTTAATAGCACAGTAATTTCATTCATTGAGGTAAAATACTTACGGTATCTTTTAATTATCAACTTAAAATGCAATAAGTGGTTCACCTTAGAATATACAAATTCCTATATTTGAATTTTTGTTTTTTGTAAAGATAATAAATATCTATTTTTTATACTTAAATAGAAATCATTAGCACTCATAAGAAACAGATAATACGCTTCTAAGAATTATTTTTAACAATGGGAGACATATAAACTAAGGACTTTTTTTTTATTACTCTAGATATGACTACTTCATTGTTAAAATATACCAAGAAATGTAAAATTTAAGGTTTTTGACATGGCAGTTTAAACTGTGGTTTAAACCATCAAAAACCTGCCAACCCTGATATTTATTAAATTTAGTTTATTCCAGTTACTGCACTTCTGTCAAGCACTCTTTCAGTACTCAAAATCAAATTGAAAATAAATTTTGAAACAGATTATCATTAGTTATTGTTATCAAACTCATTTTTTAAAAACCATTTTCATATTCAGAAAATTCAAAATAGTTAAATTAGTACTCATTTTCCAAAAATTGATTTTTTTTAATTTTTTCTAATTTTTTTTTTTTTTTAATAATTTCATTTTGCGGTTAAAAAAACCAATTTGTGTGAAAATTCGCATTTTTGAACTCAACCTCTAAAAAGTAATGATATCAGTACAAAAACCCTTAACGGGTTAAAAGTTTGTGACGCAGCTACTTCATAAGAATTTGAAATATGGGTCTTAAAAATAATGATATCAAATTTTAAGTGACGCTTTTCTGTTAGTTAAAATATACATAGATTTTCTTATTTGATCATTTGCTTTTTTCTTTTATTTATATTTACAATGCAAACATAATATTTTTAACTTCAAGATAAGACAAATATATAAAATATACTCACTAAAGCTTTTTCATTTTCATTTCAATTTCAAAATAATAGTTTTAAAAGGAATGATATAAAAATTTCAGTGACGCCTCGGTGTTATTTTAAAAGATTTGTTTTTAGATTCCATTAAAATTACTTTTGTTTTCTCTAATAAAGTACATTTACACATTGAAACAGTGTTTTTAAATTTCAAATAAACTGTCAAATAATCACACTTTCACTGAGTTTGCATTATAAATTGAAATTATTTATTTCAATAAATTGATTCGTCTTTTGCGTCACGCTATCCAAAACTGCGAGTAAAATTTATGTAAATGTTACTTTGTATCATAGTATCCAACTAAGGGAGAATCTGTGCAAAGAGATAGTGTGATGCAAAGAAAACATTTGCACAAATTTTACTCGCAGTTTTGGATAGCGTGACGCAAAAGACGAATCAATTTATTGAAATAAATAATTTCAATTTATAATGCAAACTCAGTGAAAGTGTGATTATTTGACAGTTTATTTGAAATTTAAAAACACTGTTTCAATGTGTAAATGTACTTTATTAGAGAAAACAAAAGTAATTTTAATGGAATCTAAAAACAAATCTTTTAAAATAACACCGAGGCGTCACTGAAATTTTTATATCATTCCTTTTAAAACTATTATTTTGAAATTGAAATGAAAATGAAAAAGCTTTAGTGAGTATATTTTATATATTTGTCTTATCTTGAAGTTAAAAATATTATGTTTGCATTGTAAATATAAATAAAAGAAAAAAGCAAATGATCAAATAAGAAAAATCTATGTATATTTTAACTAACAGAAAAGCGTCACTTAAAATTTGATATCATTATTTTTAAGACCCATATTTCAAATTCTTATGAAGTAGCTGCGTCACAAACTTTTAACCCGTTAAGGGTTTTTGTACTGATTATAATATTCATACAAATTTTCAGCTAAATTGAATAAGGCGTTTAGATGCTATCGCACTTTTAAAAATTTGGTCTCATAGGCCAAAATGATAAATAATTTTTCTTTGTGTCCCTGTAAAAAAACTGTAGTGCTAGATTCACCAAAATCTATACAGTTGGTGCAAATGCCACCTATAACATGTGTACAATTTTTTTGCTCAGATTAATAAGGCGTTTAGACGCTATCACACTTTTAAAAATTTGGCCCCATTGGCCTTAATGATAAAGAATGTTTCTTTGTGTCCCTGTAAAAAAACTATAAGTGCTAGATTCTCCAAAATCTATACAGATTGAGTATCTGTGACCTATAATATGGGTATAAAATTTTTGCTCAATTGAATAAGGCGTTTAGATGCTATCGCACTTTTAAGATTTTGGTCCCATAGGCCATAATGATAAAGAATTTTTCTTTGTGTCCCTGTAAAAAAACTATAAGTGCTAGATTCACCAAAATCTATAGGGTTCGTACTATGGTGACTTACAATATACGTACCAACTTCCAGGTTAATCGAACAAAGCCTTTAGACGCTAGCGTGTTCACAAACATACACACATACATACATCATCGTAAAAATAGTGAAAACGGACTCAGGGGACCTCAAAACGTATAGAAACATCAAAATCTCGAATTCGGATTTTTGACATGATTACAATACTTTCCTCACTATAGTGTTCGGAAAGTAACAAAAGGGCGGTATTGGTTTAAATAGCTTTTTAGACAGTTTTGTGATTCAGATGGGTTTGGAATCTTAAAAACAGTGTGTACGCGAAGGAGGAAAGTTGTCTTGAGTGCAAAAACGTGGAAAAAGTGAATGTATAAGGAAAAGAAACAAAAGGGAGGTATTGGTTTAAATGGTCTTTTAGACGATTTTGTGAGTCAGATGGGTTCGGAATCATAAAAATAGTGTGTACGCGAAGAAGGAAAGTTGTCTTGAGTGCAAAAACGTGGAAAAAATAAATTTATAAGGAAAAGAAACAAAAGGGCGGTATTGGTTTAAATGGCTTTTTAGACAGTTTTGTGAGTAAGATGGGTTCGGAATCATAAAAACAGTGTGTACGCGAAGGAGGAAAGTTGTTTTGAGTACAAAAATGTGGAAAAAATGAATGTATAAGGAAAAGAAACAAATGGGCGGTATTGGTTTAAATGGCCTTTTAAACGATTTTGTGAGTCAGATGGGTTCGGAATCATAAAAAAAGTGTGTACGCAAAGGAGGAAAATTGATTTGATTGCAAAAACGTTGAAAAAATGAATGTATGAGGAAAAGAAACAAAAGGGCGGTATTGGTTTAAATGGCTTTTTAGACAGTTTTGTGAGTCAGATGGGTTGGGAATCTTAAAAACAGCACACTGTTTTTAGCGGAGGAGGAAAGTTGTTTTGAGTGCAAAAACGTGGAAAAAATGAATGTATAAGGAAAAGAAACAAAAGGGAGGTATTGGTTTAAATGGTCTTTTAGACGATTTTGTGAGACAGATGGGTTCGAAATCATAAAAAAAGTGTATACGCGAAGGACGAAAGTTGTTTTGAGTGCAAAAACGTGGAAAAAATGAATGTATAAGGAAAAGAAACAAAAGGGCGGTATTGGTTTAAATGGCTTTTTAGACGATTTTGTGAGACAGATGGGTTCGAAATCATAAAAGCAGTGTGTACGCGAATGTGGAAAGATGTTTTGAGTGCCGAAACGTGGAAAAAATAAATGTATAATGAAAAGAAACAAAAGGGCGGTATTGGTTTAAATGGCCTTTTTAACGATTTTGTGAGTCAGATGGGTTCGGAATCATAAAAAAAGTGTGTACGCGAAGGACGAAGCTTGTTATGAGTGCAAAAACTTGGAAAAAATGAATGTATAATGAAAAGAAATAAAAGGGAGGTATTGGTTTAAATGGTCTTTTAGACGATTTTGTGAGTCAGATGGGTTCGGAATCATAAAATCAGAGTGTACGCGAAGGACGAAAGTTGTCTTGAGTGCAAAAGCGTAAGAAAAATGAATGTATAAGGAAAAGAAATAAAAGGGAGGTATTGGTTTAAATGGTCTTTTAGACGATCTTGTGAGACAGATGGGTACGGAATCATAAAAAAAGTGTGTACGCGAAGGAGGAAAGTTGTTTTGAGTACAAAAATGTGGAAAAAATGAATGTATAAGGAAAAGAAACAAATGGGCGGTATTGGTTTAAATGGCTTTTTAACGATTTTGTGAGTCAGATGGGTTCGGAATCATAAAAAAAGTGTGTACGCAAAGGAGGAAAATTGATTTGATTGCAAAAACGTTGAAAAAATGAATGTATGAGGAAAAGAAACAAAAGGGCGGTATTGGTTTAAATGGCTTTTTAGACAGTTTTGTGAGTCAGATGGGTTGGGAATCTTAAAAACAGCACACTGTTTTTAGCGGAGGAGGAAAGTTGTTTTGAGTGCAAAAACGTGGAAAAAATGAATGTATAAGGAAAAGAAACAAAAGGGAGGTATTGGTTTAAATGGTCTTTTAGACGATTTTGTGAGACAGATGGGTTCGAAATCATAAAAAAAGTGTATACGCGAAGGACGAAAGTTGTTTTGAGTGCAAAAACGTGGAAAAAATGAATGTATAAGGAAAAGAAACAAAAGGGCGGTATTGGTTTAAATGGCTTTTTAGACGATTTTGTGAGACAGATGGGTTCGAAATCATAAAAGCAGTGTGTACGCGAATGTGGAAAGATGTTTTGAGTGCCGAAACGTGGAAAAAATAAATGTATAATGAAAAGAAACAAAAGGGCGGTATTGGTTTAAATGGCCTTTTTAACGATTTTGTGAGTCAGATGGGTTCGGAATCATAAAAAAAGTGTGTACGCGAAGGACGAAGCTTGTTATGAGTGCAAAAACTTGGAAAAAATGAATGTATAATGAAAAGAAATAAAAGGGAGGTATTGGTTTAAATGGTCTTTTAGACGATTTTGTGAGTCAGATGGGTTCGGAATCATAAAATCAGAGTGTACGCGAAGGACGAAAGTTGTCTTGAGTGCAAAAGCGTAAGAAAAATGAATGTATAAGGAAAAGAAATAAAAGGGAGGTATTGGTTTAAATGGTCTTTTAGACGATCTTGTGAGACAGATGGGTACGGAATCATAAAAACAGTGTGTACGCGAAGGAGGAAAGTTGTCTTGAGTGCAAAAACGTTGAAAACATGAATGTATAAGGAAAAGAAATAAAAGGGTGGTATGGGTTTAAATGGTCTTTTAGACGATTTTGTGAGTCAGATGGGTTCGGAATGATAAAAACAGTGTGTACGCGAAGGACGAAATTTGTTTTGAGTGCAAAAACGTGGAAAAAACGAATGTATAAGGAAAAGAAACAAAAGGGACGTATTGGTTTAAATGGTCTTTTAGACGATTTTGTGAGACAGATGGGTTCGGAATCATAAAAACAGTGTGTACGCGAAGGATTAAAGTTGTTTTGAGTGCCGAAACGTGGAAAAAATTAATGTATAACGAAAAAAAACAAAAGGGCGGTATTGGTTTAAATAGCTTTTTAGACAGTTTTGTGAGTCAGATGGGTTTGGAATGTTAAAAAAAACAGTGTGTACGCGGAGGAGGAAAGTTGTTTTGAGTGCAAAAACGTGGAAAAAAATGAATGTATAAGGAAAAGAAACAAAAGGGAGGTATTGGTTTAAATGGTCTTTTAGGCGATTTTGTGAGTCAGATGGGTTCGGAACCATAAAAACAGTGTGTACGCGAAGGAGGAAAGTTGTTTTGAGTGCAAAAACGTGGAAAAAATTAATGTATATCGAAAAAAAACATAAGGGCGGTATTGGTTTAAATGGCTTTTTAGACAGTTTTGTGATTCAGATGGGTTTGGAATCTTAAAAACAGTGTGTACGCGAAGGATTAAAGTTGTTTTGAGTGCCGAAACGTGGAAAAAATTAATGTATAACGAAAAAAAAAAATCTGGAGTGACTCCACTCGACTTTCCGAACATTGAGTAACTAACAGTTTTGTAGATAAAATAAAGAAAGAGGAATTGCTAAACAAACAAAAGAGAGAAAACCATAATAGAGTGTTTTTTTCTCCATATATCACACGAGGTTTTATTTAACGCTACTGAACTTTGAGCCCTTAGATCATAATGATAAAGAATTTTTCGTTTTGTCCCTGTAAAAATCTATAGATGCTAGATTCACCAAAATGCTTATAGCTAGTGCAACAGTGATTTATAATATTCATACAAATTTTCAGCTCAATTGAATAAGGCGTTTAGATGCTATCGCACTTTTAAAAATTTAGTCTCATAGGCCATAATGATAAATAATTTTTCTTTGTGTCCCTGTAAAAAAACTGTAGTGCTAGATTCACCAAAATCTATACAGTTGGTGCAAATGCCACCTATAACATGTGTAAAATTTTTTTGCTCAGATTAATAAGGCGTTTAGACGCTATCACACTTTTAAAAATTTGGCCCCATTGGCCTTAATGATAAAGAATGTTTCTTTGTGTCCCTGTAAAAAAACTATAAGTGCTAGATTCTCCAAAATCTATACAGATTGAGTATCTGTGACCTATAATATGGGTATAAAATTTTTGCTCAATTGAATAAGGCGTTTAGATGCTATCGCACTTTTAAGATTTTGGTCCCATAGGCCATAATGATAAAGAATTTTTCTTTGTGTCCCTGTAAAAAAAACTATAAGTGCTAGATTCACCAAAATCTATTGGGTTCGTACTATGGTGACTTACAATATACGTACCAACTTTCAGGTTAATCGAACAAAGCCTTTAGACGCTAGCGTGTTCACAAACATACACACATACATACATCATCGTAATAATATTATAGTTTTAAAAAATCTGGAGTGACTCCACTCGACTTTCCGAACATTGAGTAATTAACAGTTTTGTAGATAAAGTAAAGAAAGAGTAGTTGTTAAACAAACAAAAGAGAGAAAACCATAATAGAGTGTTTGAGTATTTTTCTCCATCTATTACACGTTGTTTTATTTAACGCTACTGAACTTTGAGCCCATAGATCATAATGACAAAGAAATTTTCATTGTGTCCCTGTAAAAACCTACAAATGTTAGATTCACCAAAATGCTTATAGTTAGTGCAACAGTGATTTATAATACTCATATAAATTTTCAGCTGAATTCAATAAGGCGTTTAGATGCTATCGTACTTTTAAAAATTTAGTCCCATAGGCCATAATGATAAAGAATTTTTCTTTGTGTCCCTGTAAAAAAACTGTAAGTGCTAGATTCACCAAAATCTATGTAGTTAGTTCAACTGTGATCTATAACATGTGTACAATTTTTTTGCTCGGATTAATAAGGCGTTTAGACACTATCACATTTTTAAAAATTTGGCCCCATAGGCATAATGATAAAGAATTTTTCTTTGTGTCCCTGTAAAAAAACTATAAGTGCTAGATTCTCCAAAATCTATACAGATTGAGTATTTGTGATCTATAATATGTGTATAAAATTTTTGCTCAATTGAATAAGGCGTTTAGATGCTATCGCACTTTTAAGATTTTGCTCCCATAGGCCATAATGATAAAGAATTTTTCTTTGTGTCCCTGTAAAAAAACTATAAGTGCTAGATTCACCAAAATCTATAGGGTTCGTACTATGGTGACTTACAATATGCGTACCAACTTTCAGGTTAATCGAACGAAGCGTTTAGACGCTAGCGTGTTCACCCACAGACATACACACATACACACATACACACATACACACATACACACACACATACATACATCATCGTAAAAATAGTGAAAACGGACTCAGGGGACCTCAAAACGTATAGAAACATCAAAATCTCGAATTCGGATTTTTGACATGATTACAATACTTTCCTCAGTATAGTGTTCGGAAAGTAAAAATTAAAGAACACGCTTTAATTTACTTTCCTTATTTTAAATAAATGTAATTTTTATTGTTCACGTTTTTTTTTTTTTTTTTTTTTTTTTTCTGTCGAAAAAATAATGATAATTTTTTTGGCAACAATTAAATTAAGGAATAATATTAAATATTTTAAATAAATGTAATTTTTATTGTTCACATTTTTTTTTTTTTTTTTCTGTCCAAAAAATAATGATAATTTTTTTTCGCAACAATTAAATTAAGGATTAAAATTAAATGGCCAATTTATTAGTAATTAGAAGGTTTTTATTTTAACATTTTAATTAATTAAAAGAAAACTAAAACAAAATTCGAAAATCGGGCTTCGAGGTGCATCAGGGGAGGTCATTACGAACCACCATGCAAATTTTTGTAGCTCAGCCATCAGCCGTTTTCTTAAAAAGCTCTGGAAACCATACACAATGGTTTTTTGTTTGAGATATGAAGGATTTTGTGCAATCACGTTTTGCTCCCAGAGAAGTTACAAACATACATACATACAGGTGAAGCTAATATAAGCGTGTTAAAAATAGTGAAAACGGACTCAGGGGACCTCAAAACGTATAGAAACATCAAAATCTCGAATTCGGATTTTTGACATGATTACAATACTTTCCTCACTATAGTGTTCGGAAAGTAACAAAAGGGCGGTATTGGTTTAAATAGCTTTTTAGACAGTTTTGTGATTCAGATGGGTTTGGAATCTTAAAAACAGTGTGTACGCGAAGGAGGAAAGTTGTCTTGAGTGCAAAAACGTGGAAAAAGTGAATGTATAAGGAAAAGAAACAAAAGGGAGGTATTGGTTTAAATGGTCTTTTAGACGATTTTGTGAGTCAGATGGGTTCGGAATCATAAAAATAGTGTGTACGCGAAGGAGGAAAGTTGTCTTGAGTGCAAAAACGTGGAAATAATAAATTTATAAGGAAAAGAAACAAAAGGGCGGTATTGGTTTAAATGGTCTTTTAGACGGTTTTGTGAGTCAGGTGGGTTCGGAATCATAAAAAAAGTGTGTACGAGAAGGAGGAAAGTTGGAAAAACGTGGAAAAAAATGAATGTATAAGGAAAAGAAACAAAAGGGCGGTATTGGTTTAAATGGCCTTTTAGACGGTTTTTGTGAGTCAGGTGGGTTCGGATTCATAAAAAAAGTGTGTACGCGAAGGTGGAAAGTTGTTTTGAGTGCAAAAACGTGGAAAAAATGAATGTATAAGGAAAAGAAACAAAATGGAGGTATTGGTTTAAATGGTCTTTTAGACGGTTTTGTGAGTCAGGTGGGTTCGGAATCATAAAAAAAGTGTGTACGAGAAGGAGGAAAGTTGGAAAAACGTGGAAAAAAATGAATGTATAAGGAAAAGAAACAAAAGGGAGGTATTGGTTTAAATGGTCTTTTAAACGATTTTGTGAGTCAGATGGGTTCGGAATCATAAAAATAGTGTGTACGCGAAGGAGGAAAGTTGTCTTGAGTGCAAAAACGTGGAAAAAATTAATGTATAACGAAAAAAAACATAAGGGCGGTATTGGTTTAAATGGCTTTTTAGACAGTTTTGTGATTCAGATGGGTTTGGAATCTTAAAAACAGTGTGTACGCGAAGGAGGAAAGTTGTCTTGAGTGCAAAAACGTGGAAAAAGTGAATGTATAAGGAAAAGAAACAAAAGGGAGGTATTGGTTTAAATGGTCTTTTAGACGATTTTGTGAGTCAGATGGGTTCCGAATCATAAAAATAGTGTGTACGCGAAGGAGGAAAGTTGTTTTGAGTGCCGAAACGTGGAAAAAATAAATGTATAAGGAAAAGAAACAAAAGGGCGGTATTGGTTTAAATGGCTTTTTAGACAGTTTTGTGAGTAAGATGGGTTCGGAATCATAAAAACAGTGTGTACGCGAAGGAGGAAAGTTGTTTTGAGTACAAAAATGTGGAAAAAATGAATGTATAAGGAAAAGAAACAAATGGGCGGTATTGGTTTAAATGGCCTTTTAGACGGTTTTTGTGAGTTAGGTGGGTTCGGATTCATAAAAAAATTGTGTACGAGAAGGAGGAAAGTTGGAAAAACGTGGAAAAAATGAATGTATAACGAAAAAAAACATAAGGGCGGTATTGGTTTAAATGGCTTTTTAGACAGTTTTGTGATTCAGATGGGTTTGGAATCTTAAAAACAGTGTGTACGCGAAGGATTAAAGTTGTTTTGAGTGCCGAAACGTGGAAAAAATTAATGGATAACGAAAAAAAACAAAAGGGCGGTATTGGTTTAAATAGCTTTTTAGACAGTTTTGTGAGTCAGATGGGTTTGGAATGTTAAAAAAAACAGTGTGTACGCGGAGGAGGAAAGTTGTTTTGAGTGCAAAAACGTGGAAAAAAATGAATGTATAAGGAAAAGAAACAAAAGGGAGGTATTGGTTTAAATGGTCTTTTAGGCGATTTTGTGAGTCAGATGGGTTCGGAACCATAAAAACAGTGTGTACGCGAAGGAGGAAAGTTGTTTTGAGTGCAAAAACGTGGAAAAAATTAATGTATATCGAAAAAAAACATAAGGGCGGTATTGGTTTAAATGGCTTTTTAGACAGTTTTGTGATTCAGATGGGTTTGGAATCTTAAAAACAGTGTGTACGCGGAGGATTAAAGTTGTTTTGAGTGCCGAAACGTGGAAAAAATTAATGTATAACGAAAAAAAAAAATCTGGAGTGACTCCACTCGACTTTCCGAACATTGAGTAACTAACAGTTTTGTAGATAAAATAAAGAAAGAGGAATTGCTAAACAAACAAAAGAGAAAAAACCATAATAGAGTGTTTTTTTCTCCATATATCACACGAGGTTTTATTTAACGCTACTGAACTTTGAGCCCTTAGATCATAATGATAAAGAATTTTTCGTTTTGTCCCTGTAAAAATCTATAGATGCTAGATTCACCAAAATGCTTATAGTTAGTGCAACAGTGATTATAATATTCATACAAATTTTCAGCTCAATTGAATAAGGCGTTTAGATGCTATCGCACTTTTAAAAATTTGGTCTCATAGGCCATAATGATAAATAATTTTTCTTTGTGTCCCTGTAAAAAAACTGTAGTGCTAGATTCACCAAAATCTATACAGTTGGTGCAAATGCCACCTATAACATGTGTACAATTTTTTTGCTCAGATTAATAAGGCGTTTAGACGCTATCACACTTTTAAAAATTTGGCCCCATTGGCCTTAATGATAAAGAATGTTTCTTTGTGTCCCTGTAAAAAAACTATAAGTGCTAGATTCTCCAAAATCTATACAGATTGAGTATCTGTGACCTATAATATGGGTATAAAATTTTTGCTCAATTGAATAAGGCGTTTAGATGCTATCGCACTTTTAAGATTTTGGTCCCATAGGCCATAATGATAAAGAATTTTTCTTTGTGTCCCTGTAAAAAAACTATAAGTGCTAGATTCACCAAAATCTATAGGGTTCGTACTATGGTGACTTACAATATACGTACCAACTTTCAGGTTAATCGAACAAAGCCTTTAGACGCTAGCGTGTTCACAAACATACACACATACATACATCATCGTAAAAATAGTGAAAACGGACTCAGGGGACCTCAAAACGTATAGAAACATCAAAATCTCGAATTCGGATTTTTGACATGATTACAATACTTTCCTCACTATAGTGTTCGGAAAGTAACAAAAGGGCGGTATTGGTTTAAATAGCTTTTTAGACAGTTTTGTGATTCAGATGGGTTTGGAATCTTAAAAACAGTGTGTACGCGAAGGAGGAAAGTTGTCTTGAGTGCAAAAACGTGGAAAAAGTGAATGTATAAGGAAAAGAAACAAAAGGGAGGTATTGGTTTAAATGGTCTTTTAGACGATTTTGTGAGTCAGATGGGTTCGGAATCATAAAAATAGTGTGTACGCGAAGAAGGAAAGTTGTCTTGAGTGCAAAAACGTGGAAAAAATAAATTTATAAGGAAAAGAAACAAAAGGGCGGTATTGGTTTAAATGGCTTTTTAGACAGTTTTGTGAGTAAGATGGGTTCGGAATCATAAAAACAGTGTGTACGCGAAGGAGGAAAGTTGTTTTGAGTACAAAAATGTGGAAAAAATGAATGTATAAGGAAAAAAAACAAATGGGCGGTATTGGTTTAAATGGCCTTTTTAACGATTTTGTGAGTCAGATGGGTTCGGAATCATAAAAAAAGTGTGTACGCAAAGGAGGAAAATTGATTTGATTGCAAAAACGTTGAAAAAATGAATGTATGAGGAAAAGAAACAAAAGGGCGGTATTGGTTTAAATGGCTTTTTAGACAGTTTTGTGAGTCAGATGGGTTGGGAATCTTAAAAACAGCACACTGTTTTTAGCGGAGGAGGAAAGTTGTTTTGAGTGCAAAAACGTGGAAAAAATGAATGTATAAGGAAAAGAAACAAAAGGGAGGTATTGGTTTAAATGGTCTTTTAGACGATTTTGTGAGACAGATGGGTTCGAAATCATAAAAAAAGTGTATACGCGAAGGACGAAAGTTGTTTTGAGTGCAAAAACGTGGAAAAAATGAATGTATAAGGAAAAGAAACAAAAGGGCGGTATTGGTTTAAATGGCTTTTTAGACGATTTTGTGAGACAGATGGGTTCGAAATCATAAAAGCAGTGTGTACGCGAATGTGGAAAGATGTTTTGAGTGCCGAAACGTGGAAAAAATAAATGTATAATGAAAAGAAACAAAAGGGCGGTATTGGTTTAAATGGCCTTTTTAACGATTTTGTGAGTCAGATGGGTTCGGAATCATAAAAAAAGTGTGTACGCGAAGGACGAAAGTTGTTTTGAGTGCAAAAACGTGGAAAAAATGAATGTATAAGGAAAAGAAACAAAAGGGCGGTATTGGTTTAAATGGCTTTTTAGACAGTTTTGTGAGTCAGATGGGTTTGGAATCTTAAAAACAGTGTGTACGCGAAGGAGGAAAGTTGTTTTGAGTACAAAAACGTGGAAAAAATGAATGTATAAGGAAAAGAAACAAAAGGGCGGTATTGGTTTAAATGGTTTTTTAGACAGTTTTATGAGACAGATGGGTTCGGAATCATAAAAACAGTGTGTACGCGAATGTGGAAAGTTGTTTTGAGTGCCGAAACGTGGAAAAAATAAATGTATAATGAAAAGAAACAAAAGGGCGGTATTGGTTTAAATGGTTTTTTAGACGATTTTGTGAGTCAGATGGGTTCGGAATCATAAAAACAGTGTGTACGCGAAGGACGAAAGTTGTCTTGAGTGCAAAAACGTGGAAAAAATGAATGTATAAGGAAAACAAACAAAAGGGTGGTATTGGCTTAAATGGCTTTTTGGACAGTTTTGTGAGTCAGTTGGGTTTGGAATCTTAAAAACAGTGTGTACGCGAAGGACGAAGGTTGTTATGATGCAAAAACGTGGAAAAAATGAATGTATAAGGAAAAGAAACAAAAGGGTGGTATTGGCTGAAATGGCTTTTTAGACAGTTTTGTGAGTCAGATGGGTTTGGAATCTTAAAAACAGTGTGCACGCGAAGGACGAAGCTTGTTATGAGTGCAAAAACGTGGAAAAAATGAATATATAAGGAAAAGAAACAAAAGGGCGGTATTGGTTTAAATGGCTTTTTAGACAGTTTTGTGAGTCAGATGGGTTTGGAATCTTAAAAACAGTGTGTACGCGAAGGAGGAAAGTTGTTTTGCGTGCCAAAACCTGAAAAAAATAAGGAAAAGAAACAAAAGGGTGGTATTAATTGGTTTAAATTGCCATTTAGACAGTTTTGTGAGTCAGATGGGATTGGAATCTTAAAAACAGTGTGTACGCGAAGGAGGAAAGTTGTTTTGAGTGCAAAAACGTGGAAAAAAGGAATGTATAAGGAAAAGAAACAAAAGGGAGGTATTGGTTTAAATGGTCTTTTAGACGATTTTGTGAGACAGATGGGTTCGGAACCATAAAAACAGTGTGTACGCGAATGTGGAAAGTTGTTTTCAGTGCCGAAACGTGGAAAAAATAAATGTATAATGAAAAGAAACAAAAGGGCGGTATTGGTTTAAATGGCTTTTTAGAAAGTTTTGTGATTCAGATGGGTTCGGAATCATAAAAACAGTGTGAACGCGAAGGAGGAAAGTTGTTCTGAGTGCAAAAACCTGGAAAAAATGAATGTATAAGGAAAAAAAACAAAAGGGAGGTATTGGTTTAAATGGTCTTTTAGACGATTTTGTGAGACAGATGGGTACGGAATCATAAAAACAGTGTGTACGCGAAGGAGGAAAGTTGTCTTGAGTGCAAAAACGTTGAAAACATGAATGTATAAGGAAAAGAAATAAAAGGGTGGTATGGGTTTAAATGGTCTTTTAGACGATTTTGTGAGTCAGATGGGTTCGGAATCATAAAAACAGTGTGTACGCGAAGGAGGAAAGTTGTTTTGTGTGCAAAAACGTGGAAAAAATGAATGTATAAGTAAAAGAAACAAAAGGGAGGTATTGGTTTAAATGGTCTTTTAGACGGTTTTGTGAGTCAGGTGGGTTCGGATTCATAAAAAAAGTGTGTACGCGAATGTGGAAAGTTGTCTTGAGTGCCGAAACGTGGAAAAAATAAATGTATAAAGAAAAGAAACAAAAGGGCGGTATTGGTTTAAATGGTCTTTTAGACGATATTGTGAGTCAGATGGGTTCGGAATCATAAAAACAGTGTGTACGCGAAGGAGGAAAGTTGTCTTGAGTGCAAAAACGTTGAAAAAATGAATGTATAAGGAAAACAAACAAAAGGGCGGTATTGGTTTAAATGGCTTTTTAGACAGTTTTGTGAGTCAGATGGGTTTGGAATCTTAAAAACAGTGTGTACGCGAAGGAGGAAAGTTGTTTTGAGTACAAAAACGTGGAAAAAATGAATGTATAAGGAAAAGAAACAAAAGGGCGGTATTGGTTTAAATGGTTTTTTAGACAGTTTTATGAGACAGATGGGTTCGGAATCATAAAAACAGTGTGTACGCGAATGTGGAAAGTTGTTTTGAGTGCCGAAACGTGGAAAAAATAAATGTATAATGAAAAGAAACAAAAGGGCGGTATTGGTTTAAATGGTTTTTTAGACGCTTTTGTGAGTCAGATGGGTTCGGAATCATAAAAACAGTGTGTACGCGAAGGACGAAAGTTGTCTTGAGTGCAAAAACGTGGAAAAAATGAATGTATAAGGAAAACAAACAAAAGGGTGGTATTGGCTTAAATGGCTTTTTGGACAGTTTTGTGAGTCAGTTGGGTTTGGAATCTTAAAAACAGTGTGTACGCGAAGGACGAAGGTTGTTATGATGCAAAAACGTGGAAAAAATGAATGTATAAGGAAAAGAAACAAAAGGGTGGTATTGGCTTAAATGGCTTTTTAGACAGTTTTGTGAGTCAGATGGGTTTGGAATCTTAAAAACAGTGTGCACGCGAAGGACGAAGCTTGTTATGAGTGCAAAAACGTGGAAAAAATGAATATATAAGGAAAAGAAACAAAAGGGCGGTATTGGTTTAAATGCCTTTTTAGACAGTTTTGTGAGTCAGATGGGTTTGGAATCTTAAAAACAGTGTGTACGCGAAGGAGGAAAGTTGTTTTGCGTGCCAAAACCTGAAAAAAATAAGGAAAAGAAACAAAAGGGTGGTATTAATTGGTTTAAATTGCCATTTAGACAGTTTTGTGAGTCAGATGGGATTGGAATCTTAAAAACAGTGTGTACGCGAAGGAGGAAAGTTGTTTTGAGTGCAAAAACGTGGAAAAAAGGAATGTATAAGGAAAAGAAACAAAAGGGAGGTATTGGTTTAAATGGTCTTTTAGACGATTTTGTGAGACAGATGGGTTCGGAACCATAAAAACAGTGTGTACGCGAATGTGGAAAGTTGTTTTCAGTGCCGAAACGTGGAAAAAATAAATGTATAATGAAAAGAAACAAAAGGGCGGTATTGGTTTAAATGGCTTTTTAGAAAGTTTTGTGATTCAGATGGGTTCGGAATCATAAAAACAGTGTGAACGCGAAGGAGGACAGTTGTTCTGAGTGCAAAAACCTGGAAAAAATGAATGTATAAGGAAAAGAAACAAAAGGGAGGTATTGGTTTAAATGGTCTTTTAGACGATTTTGTGAGACAGATGGGTACGGAATCATAAAAACAGTGTGTACGCGAAGGAGGAAAGTTGTCTTGAGTGCAAAAACGTTGAAAACATGAATGTATAAGGAAAAGAAATAAAAGGGTGGTATGGGTTTAAATGGTCTTTTAGACGATTTTGTGAGTCAGATGGGTTCGGAATCATAAAAACAGTGTGTACGCGAAGGAGGAAAGTTGTCTTGAGTGCAAAAACGTTGAAAAAATGAATGTATAAGGAAAAGAAACAAAAGGGAGGTATTGGTTTAAATGGTCTTTTAGACGATTTTGTGAGACAGATGGGTTCGAAATCATAAAAGCAGTGTGTACGCGAATGTGGAAAGATGTTTTGAGTGCCGAAACGTGGAAAAAATAAATGTATAATGAAAAGAAACAAAAGGGCGGTATTGGTTTAAATGGCCTTTTTAACGATTTTGTGAGTCAGATGGGTTCGGAATCATAAAAAAAGTGTGTACGCGAAGGACGAAAGTTGTTTTGAGTGCAAAAACGTGGAAAAAATGAATGTATAAGGAAAAGAAACAAAAGGGCGGTATTGGTTTAAATGGCTTTTTAGACAGTTTTGTGAGTCAGATGGGTTTGGAATCTTAAAAACAGTGTGTACGCGAAGGAGGAAAGTTGTTTTGAGTACAAAAACGTGGAAAAAATGAATGTATAAGGAAAAGAAACAAAAGGGCGGTATTGGTTTAAATGGTTTTTTAGACAGTTTTATGAGACAGGTGGGTTCGGAATCATAAAAACAGTGTGTACGCGAATGTGGAAAGTTGTTTTGAGTGCCGAAACGTGGAAAAAATAAATGTATAATGAAAAGAAACAAAAGGGCGGTATTGGTTTAAATGGTTTTTTAGACGATTTTGTGAGTCAGATGGGTTCGGAATCATAAAAACAGTGTGTACGCGAAGGACGAAAGTTGTCTTGAGTGCAAAAACGTGGAAAAAATGAATGTATAAGGAAAACAAACAAAAGGGTGGTATTGGCTTAAATGGCTTTTTGGACAGTTTTGTGAGTCAGTTGGGTTTGGAATCTTAAAAACAGTGTGTACGCGAAGGACGAAGGTTGTTATGATGCAAAAACGTGGAAAAAATGAATGTATAAGGAAAAGAAACAAAAGGGTGGTATTGGCTTAAATGGCTTTTTAGACAGTTTTGTGAGTCAGATGGGTTTGGAATCTTAAAAACAGTGTGCACGCGAAGGACGAAGCTTGTTATGAGTGCAAAAACGTGGAAAAAATGAATATATAAGGAAAAGAAACAAAAGGGCGGTATTGGTTTAAATGGCTTTTTAGAAAGTTTTGTGATTCAGATGGGTTCGGAATCATAAAAACAGTGTGAACGCGAAGGAGGAAAGTTGTTCTGAGTGCAAAAACCTGGAAAAAATGAATGTATAAGGAAAAGAAACAAAAGGGAGGTATTGGTTTAAATGGTCTTTTAGACGATTTTGTGAGACAGATGGGTACGGAATCATAAAAACAGTGTGTACGCGAAGGAGGAAAGTTGTCTTGAGTGCAAAAACGTTGAAAACATGAATGTATAAGGAAAAGAAATAAAAGGGTGGTATGGGTTTAAATGGTCTTTTAGACGATTTTGTGAGTCAGATGGGTTCGGAATCATAAAAACAGTGTGTACGCGAAGGACGAAAGTTGTTTTGAGTGCCGAAACGTGGAAAAAATAAATGTATAAGGAAAAGAAACAAAAGGGCGGTATTGGTTTAAATGGCCTTTTTAACGATTTTGTGAGTCAGATGGGTTCGGAATCATAAAAAAAGTGTGTACGCGAAGGACGAAAGTTGTTTTGAGTGCAAAAACGTGGAAAAAATGAATGTATAAGGAAAAGAAACAAAAGGGCGGTATTGGTTTAAATGGCTTTTTAGACAGTTTTGTGAGTCAGATGGGTTTGGAATCTTAAAAACAGTGTGTACGCGAAGGAGGAAAGTTGTTTTGAGTACAAAAACGTGGAAAAAATGAATGTATAAGGAAAAGAAACAAAAGGGCGGTATTGGTTTAAATGGTTTTTTAGACAGTTTTATGAGACAGATGGGTTCGGAATCATAAAAACAGTGTGTACGCGAATGTGGAAAGTTGTTTTGAGTGCCGAAACGTGGAAAAAATAAATGTATAATGAAAAGAAACAAAAGGGCGGTATTGGTTTAAATGGTTTTTTAGACGATTTTGTGAGTCAGATGGGTTCGGAATCATAAAAACAGTGTGTACGCGAAGGACGAAAGTTGTCTTGAGTGCAAAAACTTGGAAAAAATGAATGTATAAGGAAAACAAACAAAAGGGTGGTATTGGCTTAAATGGCTTTTTGGACAGTTTTGTGAGTCAGTTGGGTTTGGAATCTTAAAAACAGTGTGTACGCGAAGGACGAAGGTTGTTATGATGCAAAAACGTGGAAAAAATGAATGTATAAGGAAAAGAAACAAAAGGGTGGTATTGGCTTAAATGGCTTTTTAGACAGTTTTGTGAGTCAGATGGGTTTGGAATCTTAAAAACAGTGTGCACGCGAAGGACGAAGCTTGTTATGAGTGCAAAAACGTGGAAAAAATGAATATATAAGGAAAAGAAACAAAAGGGCGGTATTGGTTTAAATGGCTTTTTAGACAGTTTTGTGAGTCAGATGGGTTTGGAATCTTAAAAACAGTGTGTACGCGAAGGAGGAAAGTTGTTTTGAGTACAAAAACGTGGAAAAAATGAATGTATAAGGAAAAGAAACAAAAGGGCGGTATTGGTTTAAATGGTTTTTTAGACAGTTTTATGAGACAGATGGGTTCGGAATCATAAAAACAGTGTGTACGCGAATGTGGAAAGTTGTTTTGAGTGCCGAAACGTGGAAAAAATAAATGTATAATGAAAAGAAACAAAAGGGCGGTATTGGTTTAAATGGTTTTTTAGACGCTTTTGTGAGTCAGATGGGTTCGGAATCATAAAAACAGTGTGTACGCGAAGGACGAAAGTTGTCTTGAGTGCAAAAACGTGGAAAAAATGAATGTATAAGGAAAACAAACAAAAGGGTGGTATTGGCTTAAATGGCTTTTTGGACAGTTTTGTGAGTCAGTTGGGTTTGGAATCTTAAAAACAGTGTGTACGCGAAAGACGAAGGTTGTTATGATGCAAAAACGTGGAAAAAATGAATGTATAAGGAAAAGAAACAAAAGGGTGGTATTGGCTTAAATGGCTTTTTAGACAGTTTTGTGAGTCAGATGGGTTTGGAATCTTAAAAACAGTGTGCACGCGAAGGACGAAGCTTGTTATGAGTGCAAAAACGTGGAAAAAATGAATATATAAGGAAAAGAAACAAAAGGGCGGTATTGGTTTAAATGGCTTTTTAGACAGTTTTGTGAGTCAGATGGGTTTGGAATCTTAAAAACAGTGTGTACGCGAAGGAGGAAAGTTGTTTTGCGTGCCAAAACCTGAAAAAAATAAGGAAAAGAAACAAAAGGGTGGTATTAATTGGTTTAAATTGCCATTTAGACAGTTTTGTGAGTCAGATGGGATTGGAATCTTAAAAACAGTGTGTACGCGAAGGAGGAAAGTTGTTTTGAGTGCAAAAACGTGGAAAAAAGGAATGTATAAGGAAAAGAAACAAAAGGGAGGTATTGGTTTAAATGGTCTTTTAGACGATTTTGTGAGACAGATGGGTTCGGAACCATAAAAACAGTGTGTACGCGAATGTGGAAAGTTGTTTTCAGTGCCGAAACGTGGAAAAAATAAATGTATAATGAAAAGAAACAAAAGGGCGGTATTGGTTTAAATGGCTTTTTAGAAAGTTTTGTGATTCAGATGGGTTCGGAATCATAAAAACAGTGTGAACGCGAAGGAGGACAGTTGTTCTGAGTGCAAAAACCTGGAAAAAATGAATGTATAAGGAAAAGAAACAAAAGGGCGGTATTGGTTTAAATGGTTTTTTAGACAGTTTTATGAGACAGATGGGTTCGGAATCATAAAAACAGTGTGTACGCGAATGTGGAAAGTTGTTTTGAGTGCCGAAACGTGGAAAAAATAAATGTATAATGAAAAGAAACAAAAGGGCGGTATTGGTTTAAATGGTTTTTTAGACGCTTTTGTGAGTCAGATGGGTTCGGAATCATAAAAACAGTGTGTACGCGAAGGACGAAAGTTGTCTTGAGTGCAAAAACGTGGAAAAAATGAATGTATAAGGAAAACAAACAAAAGGGTGGTATTGGCTTAAATGGCTTTTTGGACAGTTTTGTGAGTCAGTTGGGTTTGGAATCTTAAAAACAGTGTGTACGCGAAGGACGAAGGTTGTTATGATGCAAAAACGTGGAAAAAATGAATGTATAAGGAAAAGAAACAAAAGGGTGGTATTGGCTTAAATGGCTTTTTAGACAGTTTTGTGAGTCAGATGGGTTTGGAATCTTAAAAACAGTGTGCACGCGAAGGACGAAGCTTGTTATGAGTGCAAAAACGTGGAAAAAATGAATATATAAGGAAAAGAAACAAAAGGGCGGTATTGGTTTAAATGGCTTTTTAGACAGTTTTGTGAGTCAGATGGGTTTGGAATCTTAAAAACAGTGTGTACGCGAAGGAGGAAAGTTGTTTTGCGTGCCAAAACCTGAAAAAAATAAGGAAAAGAAACAAAAGGGTGGTATTAATTGGTTTAAATTGCCATTTAGACAGTTTTGTGAGTCAGATGGGATTGGAATCTTAAAAACAGTGTGTACGCGAAGGAGGAAAGTTGTTTTGAGTGCAAAAACGTGGAAAAAAGGAATGTATAAGGAAAAGAAACAAAAGGGAGGTATTGGTTTAAATGGTCTTTTAGACGATTTTGTGAGACAGATGGGTTCGGAACCATAAAAACAGTGTGTACGCGAATGTGGAAAGTTGTTTTCAGTGCCGAAACGTGGAAAAAATAAATGTATAATGAAAAGAAACAAAAGGGCGGTATTGGTTTAAATGGCTTTTTAGAAAGTTTTGTGATTCAGATGGGTTCGGAATCATAAAAACAGTGTGAACGCGAAGGAGGACAGTTGTTCTGAGTGCAAAAACCTGGAAAAAATGAATGTATAAGGAAAAGAAACAAAAGGGAGGTATTGGTTTAAATGGTCTTTTAGACGATTTTGTGAGACAGATGGGTACGGAATCATAAAAACAGTGTGTACGCGAAGGAGGAAAGTTGTCTTGAGTGCAAAAACGTTGAAAACATGAATGTATAAGGAAAAGAAATAAAAGGGTGGTATGGGTTTAAATGGTCTTTTAGACGATTTTGTGAGTCAGATGGGTTCGGAATCATAAAAACAGTGTGTACGCGAAGGAGGAAAGTTGTCTTGAGTGCAAAAACGTTGAAAAAATGAATGTATAAGGAAAAGAAACAAAAGGGAGGTATTGGTTTAAATGGTCTTTTAGACGATTTTGTGAGACAGATGGGTTCGAAATCATAAAAGCAGTGTGTACGCGAATGTGGAAAGATGTTTTGAGTGCCGAAACGTGGAAAAAATAAATGTATAATGAAAAGAAACAAAAGGGCGGTATTGGTTTAAATGGCCTTTTTAACGATTTTGTGAGTCAGATGGGTTCGGAATCATAAAAAAAGTGTGTACGCGAAGGACGAAAGTTGTTTTGAGTGCAAAAACGTGGAAAAAATGAATGTATAAGGAAAAGAAACAAAAGGGCGGTATTGGTTTAAATGGCTTTTTAGACAGTTTTGTGAGTCAGATGGGTTTGGAATCTTAAAAACAGTGTGTACGCGAAGGAGGAAAGTTGTTTTGAGTACAAAAACGTGGAAAAAATGAATGTATAAGGAAAAGAAACAAAAGGGCGGTATTGGTTTAAATGGTTTTTTAGACAGTTTTATGAGACAGATGGGTTCGGAATCATAAAAACAGTGTGTACGCGAATGTGGAAAGTTGTTTTGAGTGCCGAAACGTGGAAAAAATAAATGTATAATGAAAAGAAACAAAAGGGCGGTATTGGTTTAAATGGTTTTTTAGACGATTTTGTGAGTCAGATGGGTTCGGAATCATAAAAACAGTGTGTACGCGAAGGACGAAAGTTGTCTTGAGTGCAAAAACGTGGAAAAAATGAATGTATAAGGAAAACAAACAAAAGGGTGGTATTGGCTTAAATGGCTTTTTGGACAGTTTTGTGAGTCAGTTGGGTTTGGAATCTTAAAAACAGTGTGTACGCGAAGGACGAAGGTTGTTATGATGCAAAAACGTGGAAAAAATGAATGTATAAGGAAAAGAAACAAAAGGGTGGTATTGGCTTAAATGGCTTTTTAGACAGTTTTGTGAGTCAGATGGGTTTGGAATCTTAAAAACAGTGTGCACGCGAAGGACGAAGCTTGTTATGAGTGCAAAAACGTGGAAAAAATGAATATATAAGGAAAAGAAACAAAAGGGCGGTATTGGTTTAAATGGCTTTTTAGAAAGTTTTGTGATTCAGATGGGTTCGGAATCATAAAAACAGTGTGAACGCGAAGGAGGAAAGTTGTTCTGAGTGCAAAAACCTGGAAAAAATGAATGTATAAGGAAAAGAAACAAAAGGGAGGTATTGGTTTAAATGGTCTTTTAGACGATTTTGTGAGACAGATGGGTACGGAATCATAAAAACAGTGTGTACGCGAAGGAGGAAAGTTGTTTTGAGTGCAAAAACGTGGAAAAAATGAATGTATAAGGAAAAGAAACAAAAGGGCGGTATTGGTTTAAATGGCTTTTTAGACAGTTTTGTGAGTCAGATGGGTTTGGAATCTTAAAAACAGTGTGTACGCGAAGGAGGAAAGTTGTTTTGAGTACAAAAACGTGGAAAAAATGAATGTATAAGGAAAAGAAACAAAAGGGCGGTATTGGTTTAAATGGTTTTTTAGACAGTTTTATGAGACAGATGGGTTCGGAATCATAAAAACAGTGTGTACGCGAATGTGGAAAGTTGTTTTGAGTGCCGAAACGTGGAAAAAATAAATGTATAATGAAAAGAAACAAAAGGGCGGTATTGGTTTAAATGGTTTTTTAGACGATTTTGTGAGTCAGATGGGTTCGGAATCATAAAAACAGTGTGTACGCGAATGTGGAAAGTTGTTTTGAGTGCAAAAACGTGGAAAAAATGAATGTATAAGGAAAACAAACAAAAGGGTGGTATTGGCTTAAATGGCTTTTTGGACAGTTTTGTGAGTCAGTTGGGTTTGGAATCTTAAAAACAGTGTGTACGCGAAGGACGAAGGTTGTTATGATGCAAAAACGTGGAAAAAATGAATGTATAAGGAAAAGAAACAAAAGGGTGGTATTGGCTTAAATGGCTTTTTAGACAGTTTTGTGAGTCAGATGGGTTTGGAATCTTAAAAACAGTGTGCACGCGAAGGACGAAGCTTGTTATGAGTGCAAAAACGTGGAAAAAATGAATATATAAGGAAAAGAAACAAAAGGGCGGTATTGGTTTAAATGGCTTTTTAGACAGTTTTGTGAGTCAGATGGTTTTGGAATCTTAAAAACAGTGTGTACGCGAAGGAGGAAAGTTGTTTTGCGTGCCAAAACCTGAAAAAAATAAGGAAAAGAAACAAAAGGGTGGTATTAATTGGTTTAAATTGCCATTTAGACAGTTTTGTGAGTCAGATGGGATTGGAATCTTAAAAACAGTGTGTACGCGAAGGAGGAAAGTTGTTTTGAGTGCAAAAACGTGGAAAAAAGGAATGTATAAGGAAAAGAAACAAAAGGGAGGTATTGGTTTAAATGGTCTTTTAGACGATTTTGTGAGACAGATGGGTTCGGAACCATAAAAACAGTGTGTACGCGAATGTGGAAAGTTGTTTTCAGTGCCGAAACGTGGAAAAAATAAATGTATAATGAAAAGAAACAAAAGGGCGGTATTGGTTTAAATGGCTTTTTAGAAAGTTTTGTGATTCAGATGGGTTCGGAATCATAAAAACAGTGTGAACGCGAAGGAGGAAAGTTGTTCTGAGTGCAAAAACCTGGAAAAAATGAATGTATAAGGAAAAGAAACAAAAGGGAGGTATTGGTTTAAATGGTCTTTTAGACGATTTTGTGAGACAGATGGGTACGGAATCATAAAAACAGTGTGTACGCGAAGGAGGAAAGTTGTCTTGAGTGCAAACACGTTGAAAACATGAATGTATAAGGAAAAGAAATAAAAGGGTGGTATGGGTTTAAATGGTCTTTTAGACGATTTTGTGAGTCAGATGGGTTCGGAATCATAAAAACAGTGTGTACGCGAAGGAGGAAAGATGTCTTGAGTGCAAAAACGTTGAAAAAATGAATGTATAAGGAAAAGAAACAAAAGGGAGGTATTGGTTTAAATGGTCTTTTAGACGATTTTGTGAGACAGATGGGTTCGAAATCATAAAAGCAGTGTGTACGCGAATGTGGAAAGATGTTTTGAGTGCCGAAACGTGGAAAAAATAAATGTATAATGAAAAGAAACAAAAGGGCGGTATTGGTTTAAATGGCCTTTTTAACGATTTTGTGAGTCAGATGGGTTCGGAATCATAAAAAAAGTGTGTACGCGAAGGACGAAAGTTGTTTTGAGTGCAAAAACGTGGAAAAAATGAATGTATAAGGAAAAGAAACAAAAGGGCGGTATTGGTTTAAATGGCTTTTTAGACAGTTTTGTGAGTCAGATGGGTTTGGAATCTTAAAAACAGTGTGTACGCGAAGGAGGAAAGTTGTTTTGAGTACAAAAACGTGGAAAAAATGAATGTATAAGGAAAAGAAACAAAAGGGCGGTATTGGTTTAAATGGTTTTTTAGACAGTTTTATGAGACAGATGGGTTCGGAATCATAAAAACAGTGTGTACGCGAATGTGGAAAGTTGTTTTGAGTGCCGAAACGTGGAAAAAATAAATGTATAATGAAAAGAAACAAAAGGGCGGTATTGGTTTAAATGGTTTTTTAGACGATTTTGTGAGTCAGATGGGTTCGGAATCATAAAAACAGTGTGTACGCGAAGGACGAAAGTTGTCTTGAGTGCAAAAACGTGGAAAAAATGAATGTATAAGGAAAACAAACAAAAGGGTGGTATTGGCTTAAATGGCTTTTTGGACAGTTTTGTGAGTCAGTTGGGTTTGGAATCTTAAAAACAGTGTGTACGCGAAGGACGAAGGTTGTTATGATGCAAAAACGTGGAAAAAATGAATGTATAAGGAAAAGAAACAAAAGGGTGGTATTGGCTTAAATGGCTTTTTAGACAGTTTTGTGAGTCAGATGGGTTTGGAATCTTAAAAACAGTGTGCACGCGAAGGACGAAGCTTGTTATGAGTGCAAAAACGTGGAAAAAATGAATATATAAGGAAAAGAAACAAAAGGGCGGTATTGGTTTAAATGGCTTTTTAGAAAGTTTTGTGATTCAGATGGGTTCGGAATCATAAAAACAGTGTGAACGCGAAGGAGGAAAGTTGTTCTGAGTGCAAAAACCTGGAAAAAATGAATGTATAAGGAAAAGAAACAAAAGGGAGGTATTGGTTTAAATGGTCTTTTAGACGATTTTGTGAGACAGATGGGTACGGAATCATAAAAACAGTGTGTACGCGAAGGAGGAAAGTTGTCTTGAGTGCAAAAACGTGGAAAAAATGAATGTATAAGGAAAAGAAACAAAAGGGCGGTATTGGTTTAAATGGCTTTTTAGACAGTTTTGTGAGTCAGATGGGTTTGGAATCTTAAAATCAGTGTGTACGCGAAGGATGAAAGTTGTCTTGAGTGCAAAAACGTAAGAAAAATGAATGTATAAGGAAAAGAAACAAATGGGCGGTAATGGTTTAAATGGCCTTTTAGACGGATTTGTGAGTCAGATGGGGTCGGATTCATAAAAAAAGTGTGTACGAGAAGGAGGAAAGTTGGAAAAACGTGGAAAAAATGAATGTATAAGGAAAAGAAACAAAATAGGCGGTATTGGTTTAAATGGCCTTTTTAACGATTTTGTGAGTAAGATGGGTTCGGAATCATAAAAAAAGTGTGTACGCGAAGGAGGAAAGTTGTTTTGAGTGCAAAAACGTGGAAAAAATGAATGTATAAGGAAAAGAAACAAAAGGGCGGTATTGGTTTAAATGGCTTTTTAGACAGTTTTGTGAGTCAGATGGGTTCGGAACCATAAAAACAGTGTGTACGCGAAGGAGGAAAGTTGTTTTGAGTACAAAAACGTGGAAAAAATGAATGTATAAGGAAAAGAAACAAAAGGGCGGTATTGGTTTAAATGGTTTTTTAGACAGTTTTGTGATTCAGATGGGTTCGGAATCATAAAAACAGTGTGTACGCGAAGGAGGAAAGTTGTTTTAAGTGCAAAAACGTGGAAAAAAGGAATGTATAAGGAAAAGAAACAAAAGGGAGGTATTGGTTTAAATGGTCTTTTAGACGATTTTTTGAGACAGATGGGTTCGGAACCATAAAAACAGTGTGTACGCGAATGTGGAAAGTTGTTTTCAGTGCCGAAACGTGGAAAAAATAAATGTATAATGAAAAGAAAATATAGGCCGGTATGGGTTTAAATGGTCTTTTAGACGATTTTGTGAGTCAGATGGGTTCGGAATCATAAAAACAGTGTGTACGCGAAGGACGAAAGTTGTTTTGAGTGCAAAAACGTGGAAAAAATGAATGTATAAGGAAAAGAAACAAAAGGGCGGTATTGGTTTAAATTGCTTTTTAGACGATTTTGTGAGTCAGATGGGTTCGGAATCATAAAAACAGTGTGTACGCGAAGGACGAAAGTTGTCTTGAGCGCAAAAACGTAAGAAAAATGAATGTATAAGGAAAAGAAACAAAAGTGTGGTATGGGTTTAAATGGCCTTTTAGACGATTTTATGAGTCAGGTGGGTTCGGATTCATAAAAAAAGTGTGTACGAGAAGGAGGAAAGTTGGAAAAACGTGGAAAAAATGAATGTATAATGAAAAGAAACAAAAGGGAGGTATTGGTTTAAATGGTTTTTTAGACAGTTTTATGAGACAGATGGGTTCGGAATCATAAAAACAGTGTGTACGCGAAGGAGGAAAGTTGTTTTGCGTGCCAAAACCTGAAAAAAATAAGGAAAAGAAACAAAAGGGTGGTATTGGTTTAAATTGCCATTTAGACAGTTTTGTGAGTCAGATGGGATTGGAATCTTAAAAACAGTGTGTACGCGAAGGACGAAGCTTGTTATGAGTGCAAAAACGTGGAAAAAATGAATGTATAAGGAAAAGAAACAAAAGGGCGGTATTGGTTTAAATGGCCTTTTAGACGGTTTTGTGAGTCAGGTGGGTTCGGAATTATCAGAAAAGTGTGTACAAGAAGGAGGAATGTTGTTTTGAGTGCAAAAACGTGAAGAAAATGAATGTATAAGGAAAAGAAACAAAAGGGAGGTATTGGTTTAAATGGTCTTTTAGACGGTTTTGTGAGTCAGGTGGGTTCGGAATCATAAAAAAAGTGTGTACGCGAAGGAGAAAAGTTGTCTTGAGTGCAAAAACGTGGAAAAAATGAATGTATAAGGAAAAGAAACAAATGGGCGGTATTGGTTTAAATGGCCTTTTAGACGGTTTTGTGAGTCATGTGGGTTCGGAATAATAAAAAAAGTGTGTACGCGAAGGAGGAAAGTTGTTTTGAGTGCCAAAACGTGGAAAAAATGAATGTATAAGGAAAAGAAACAAAAGGGCGGTATTGGTTTAAATGGCCTTTTTAACGATTTTGTGAGTCAGATGGGTTCGGAATCATAAAAAAAGTGTGTACGCGAAGGACGAAGCTTGTTATGAGTGCAAAAACTTGGAAAAAATGAATGTATAATGAAAAGAAATAAAAGGGAGGTATTGGTTTAAATGGTCTTTTAGACGATTTTGTGAGTCAGATGGGTTCGGAATCATAAAAACAGAGTGTACGCGAAGGACGAAAGTTGTCTTGAGTGCAAAAGCGTAAGAAAAATGAATGTATAAGGAAAAGAAACAAATGGGCGGTAATGGTTTAAATGGTTTTTTAGACAGTTTTATGAGACAGATGGGTTCGGAATCATAAAAACAGTGTGTACGCGAATGTGGAAAGTTGTTTTGAGTGCAAAAACGTGGAAAAAATGAATGTATAAGGAAAACAAACAAAAGGGTGGTATTGGCTTAAATGGCTTTTTGGACAGTTTTGTGAGTCAGTTGGGTTTGGAATCTTAAAATCAGTGTGTACGCGAAGGATGAAAGTTGTCTTGAGTGCAAAAACGTAAGAAAAATGAATGTATAAGGAAAAGAAACAAATGGGCGGTAATGGTTTAAATGGCCTTTTAGACGGATTTGTGAGTCAGATGGGGTCGGATTCATAAAAAAAGTGTGTACGAGAAGGAGGAAAGTTGGAAAAACGTGGAAAAAATGAATGTATAAGGAAAAGAAACAAAATAGGCGGTATTGGTTTAAATGGCCTTTTTAACGATTTTGTGAGTAAGATGGGTTCGGAATCATAAAAAAAGTGTGTACGCGAAGGAGGAAAGTTGTTTTGAGTGCAAAAACGTGGAAAAAATGAATGTATAAGGAAAAGAAACAAAAGGGCGGTATTGGTTTAAATGGCTTTTTAGACAGTTTTGTGAGTCAGATGGGTTCGGAACCATAAAAACAGTGTGTACGCGAAGGAGGAAAGTTGTTTTGAGTACAAAAACGTGGAAAAAATGAATGTATAAGGAAAAGAAACAAAAGGGCGGTATTGGTTTAAATGGTTTTTTAGACAGTTTTGTGATTCAGATGGGTTCGGAATCATAAAAACAGTGTGTACGCGAAGGAGGAAAGTTGTTTTAAGTGCAAAAACGTGGAAAAAAGGAATGTATAAGGAAAAGAAACAAAAGGGAGGTATTGGTTTAAATGGTCTTTTAGACGATTTTTTGAGACAGATGGGTTCGGAACCATAAAAACAGTGTGTACGCGAATGTGGAAAGTTGTTTTCAGTGCCGAAACGTGGAAAAAATAAATGTATAATGAAAAGAAAATATAGGCCGGTATGGGTTTAAATGGTCTTTTAGACGATTTTGTGAGTCAGATGGGTTCGGAATCATAAAAACAGTGTGTACGCGAAGGACGAAAGTTGTTTTGAGTGCAAAAACGTGGAAAAAATGAATGTATAAGGAAAAGAAACAAAAGGGCGGTATTGGTTTAAATTGCTTTTTAGACGATTTTGTGAGTCAGATGGGTTCGGAATCATAAAAACAGTGTGTACGCGAAGGACGAAAGTTGTCTTGAGCGCAAAAACGTAAGAAAAATGAATGTATAAGGAAAAGAAACAAAAGTGTGGTATGGGTTTAAATGGCCTTTTAGACGATTTTATGAGTCAGGTGGGTTCGGATTCATAAAAAAAGTGTGTACGAGAAGGAGGAAAGTTGGAAAAACGTGGAAAAAATGAATGTATAATGAAAAGAAACAAAAGGGAGGTATTGGTTTAAATGGTTTTTTAGACAGTTTTATGAGACAGATGGGTTCGGAATCATAAAAACAGTGTGTACGCGAAGGAGGAAAGTTGTTTTGCGTGCCAAAACCTGAAAAAAATAAGGAAAAGAAACAAAAGGGTGGTATTGGTTTAAATTGCCATTTAGACAGTTTTGTGAGTCAGATGGGATTGGAATCTTAAAAACAGTGTGTACGCGAAGGACGAAGCTTGTTATGAGTGCAAAAACGTGGAAAAAATGAATGTATAAGGAAAAGAAACAAAAGGGCGGTATTGGTTTAAATGGCCTTTTAGACGGTTTTGTGAGTCAGGTGGGTTCGGAATTATCAGAAAAGTGTGTACAAGAAGGAGGAATGTTGTTTTGAGTGCAAAAACGTGAAGAAAATGAATGTATAAGGAAAAGAAACAAAAGGGAGGTATTGGTTTAAATGGTCTTTTAGACGGTTTTGTGAGTCAGGTGGGTTCGGAATCATAAAAAAAGTGTGTACGCGAAGGAGAAAAGTTGTCTTGAGTGCAAAAACGTGGAAAAAATGAATGTATAAGGAAAAGAAACAAATGGGCGGTATTGGTTTAAATGGCCTTTTAGACGGTTTTGTGAGTCATGTGGGTTCGGAATAATAAAAAAAGTGTGTACGCGAAGGAGGAAAGTTGTTTTGAGTGCCAAAACGTGGAAAAAATGAATGTATAAGGAAAAGAAACAAAAGGGCGGTATTGGTTTAAATGGCCTTTTTAACGATTTTGTGAGTCAGATGGGTTCGGAATCATAAAAAAAGTGTGTACGCGAAGGACGAAGCTTGTTATGAGTGCAAAAACTTGGAAAAAATGAATGTATAATGAAAAGAAATAAAAGGGAGGTATTGGTTTAAATGGTCTTTTAGACGATTTTGTGAGTCAGATGGGTTCGGAATCATAAAAACAGAGTGTACGCGAAGGACGAAAGTTGTCTTGAGTGCAAAAGCGTAAGAAAAATGAATGTATAAGGAAAAGAAACAAATGGGCGGTAATGGTTTAAATGGTTTTTTAGACAGTTTTATGAGACAGATGGGTTCGGAATCATAAAAACAGTGTGTACGCGAATGTGGAAAGTTGTTTTGAGTGCAAAAACGTGGAAAAAATGAATGTATAAGGAAAACAAACAAAAGGGTGGTATTGGCTTAAATGGCTTTTTGGACAGTTTTGTGAGTCAGTTGGGTTTGGAATCTTAAAAACAGTGTGTACGCGAAGGACGAAGGTTGTTATGATGCAAAAACGTGGAAAAAATGAATGTATAAGGAAAAGAAACAAAAGGGTGGTATTGGCTTAAATGGCTTTTTAGACAGTTTTGTGAGTCAGATGGGTTTGGAATCTTAAAAACAGTGTGCACGCGAAGGACGAAGCTTGTTATGAGTGCAAAAACGTGGAAAAAATGAATATATAAGGAAAAGAAACAAAAGGGCGGTATTGGTTTAAATGGCTTTTTAGACAGTTTTGTGAGTCAGATGGGTTTGGAATCTTAAAAACAGTGTGTACGCGAAGGAGGAAAGTTGTTTTGCGTGCCAAAACCTGAAAAAAATAAGGAAAAGAAACAAAAGGGTGGTATTAATTGGTTTAAATTGCCATTTAGACAGTTTTGTGAGTCAGATGGGATTGGAATCTTAAAAACAGTGTGTACGCGAAGGAGGAAAGTTGTTTTGAGTGCAAAAACGTGGAAAAAAGGAATGTATAAGGAAAAGAAACAAAAGGGAGGTATTGGTTTAAATGGTCTTTTAGACGATTTTGTGAGACAGATGGGTTCGGAACCATAAAAACAGTGTGTACGCGAATGTGGAAAGTTGTTTTCAGTGCCGAAACGTGGAAAAAATAAATGTATAATGAAAAGAAACAAAAGGGCGGTATTGGTTTAAATGGCTTTTTAGAAAGTTTTGTGATTCAGATGGGTTCGGAATCATAAAAACAGTGTGAACGCGAAGGAGGAAAGTTGTTCTGAGTGCAAAAACCTGGAAAAAATGAATGTATAAGGAAAAGAAACAAAAGGGAGGTATTGGTTTAAATGGTCTTTTAGACGATTTTGTGAGACAGATGGGTACGGAATCATAAAAACAGTGTGTACGCGAAGGAGGAAAGTTGTCTTGAGTGCAAACACGTTGAAAACATGAATGTATAAGGAAAAGAAATAAAAGGGTGGTATGGGTTTAAATGGTCTTTTAGACGATTTTGTGAGTCAGATGGGTTCGGAATCATAAAAACAGTGTGTACGCGAAGGAGGAAAGATGTCTTGAGTGCAAAAACGTTGAAAAAATGAATGTATAAGGAAAAGAAACAAAAGGGAGGTATTGGTTTAAATGGTCTTTTAGACGATTTTGTGAGACAGATGGGTTCGAAATCATAAAAGCAGTGTGTACGCGAATGTGGAAAGATGTTTTGAGTGCCGAAACGTGGAAAAAATAAATGTATAATGAAAAGAAACAAAAGGGCGGTATTGGTTTAAATGGCCTTTTTAACGATTTTGTGAGTCAGATGGGTTCGGAATCATAAAAAAAGTGTGTACGCGAAGGACGAAAGTTGTTTTGAGTGCAAAAACGTGGAAAAAATGAATGTATAAGGAAAAGAAACAAAAGGGCGGTATTGGTTTAAATGGCTTTTTAGACAGTTTTGTGAGTCAGATGGGTTTGGAATCTTAAAAACAGTGTGTACGCGAAGGAGGAAAGTTGTTTTGAGTACAAAAACGTGGAAAAAATGAATGTATAAGGAAAAGAAACAAAAGGGCGGTATTGGTTTAAATGGTTTTTTAGACAGTTTTATGAGACAGATGGGTTCGGAATCATAAAAACAGTGTGTACGCGAATGTGGAAAGTTGTTTTGAGTGCCGAAACGTGGAAAAAATAAATGTATAATGAAAAGAAACAAAAGGGCGGTATTGGTTTAAATGGTTTTTTAGACGATTTTGTGAGTCAGATGGGTTCGGAATCATAAAAACAGTGTGTACGCGAAGGACGAAAGTTGTCTTGAGTGCAAAAACGTGGAAAAAATGAATGTATAAGGAAAACAAACAAAAGGGTGGTATTGGCTTAAATGGCTTTTTGGACAGTTTTGTGAGTCAGTTGGGTTTGGAATCTTAAAAACAGTGTGTACGCGAAGGACGAAGGTTGTTATGATGCAAAAACGTGGAAAAAATGAATGTATAAGGAAAAGAAACAAAAGGGTGGTATTGGCTTAAATGGCTTTTTAGACAGTTTTGTGAGTCAGATGGGTTTGGAATCTTAAAAACAGTGTGCACGCGAAGGACGAAGCTTGTTATGAGTGCAAAAACGTGGAAAAAATGAATATATAAGGAAAAGAAACAAAAGGGCGGTATTGGTTTAAATGGCTTTTTAGAAAGTTTTGTGATTCAGATGGGTTCGGAATCATAAAAACAGTGTGAACGCGAAGGAGGAAAGTTGTTCTGAGTGCAAAAACCTGGAAAAAATGAATGTATAAGGAAAAGAAACAAAAGGGAGGTATTGGTTTAAATGGTCTTTTAGACGATTTTGTGAGACAGATGGGTACGGAATCATAAAAACAGTGTGTACGCGAAGGAGGAAAGTTGTCTTGAGTGCAAAAACGTGGAAAAAATGAATGTATAAGGAAAAGAAACAAAAGGGCGGTATTGGTTTAAATGGCTTTTTAGACAGTTTTGTGAGTCAGATGGGTTTGGAATCTTAAAATCAGTGTGTACGCGAAGGATGAAAGTTGTCTTGAGTGCAAAAACGTAAGAAAAATGAATGTATAAGGAAAAGAAACAAATGGGCGGTAATGGTTTAAATGGCCTTTTAGACGGATTTGTGAGTCAGATGGGGTCGGATTCATAAAAAAAGTGTGTACGAGAAGGAGGAAAGTTGGAAAAACGTGGAAAAAATGAATGTATAAGGAAAAGAAACAAAATAGGCGGTATTGGTTTAAATGGCCTTTTTAACGATTTTGTGAGTAAGATGGGTTCGGAATCATAAAAAAAGTGTGTACGCGAAGGAGGAAAGTTGTTTTGAGTGCAAAAACGTGGAAAAAATGAATGTATAAGGAAAAGAAACAAAAGGGCGGTATTGGTTTAAATGGCTTTTTAGACAGTTTTGTGAGTCAGATGGGTTCGGAACCATAAAAACAGTGTGTACGCGAAGGAGGAAAGTTGTTTTGAGTACAAAAACGTGGAAAAAATGAATGTATAAGGAAAAGAAACAAAAGGGCGGTATTGGTTTAAATGGTTTTTTAGACAGTTTTGTGATTCAGATGGGTTCGGAATCATAAAAACAGTGTGTACGCGAAGGAGGAAAGTTGTTTTAAGTGCAAAAACGTGGAAAAAAGGAATGTATAAGGAAAAGAAACAAAAGGGAGGTATTGGTTTAAATGGTCTTTTAGACGATTTTTTGAGACAGATGGGTTCGGAACCATAAAAACAGTGTGTACGCGAATGTGGAAAGTTGTTTTCAGTGCCGAAACGTGGAAAAAATAAATGTATAATGAAAAGAAAATATGGTCTTTAAATTTAAATGGTCTTTTAGACGATTTTGTGAGTCAGATGGGTTCGGAATCATAAAAACAGTGTGTACGCGAAGGACGAAAGTTGTTTTGAGTGCAAAAACGTGGAAAAAATGAATGTATAAGGAAAAGAAACAAAAGGGCGGTATTGGTTTAAATTGCTTTTTAGACGATTTTGTGAGTCAGATGGGTTCGGAATCATAAAAACAGTGTGTACGCGAAGGACGAAAGTTGTCTTGAGCGCAAAAACGTAAGAAAAATGAATGTATAAGGAAAAGAAACAAAAGTGTGGTATGGGTTTAAATGGCCTTTTAGACGATTTTATGAGTCAGGTGGGTTCGGATTCATAAAAAAAGTGTGTACGAGAAGGAGGAAAGTTGGAAAAACGTGGAAAAAATGAATGTATAATGAAAAGAAACAAAAGGGAGGTATTGGTTTAAATGGTTTTTTAGACAGTTTTATGAGACAGATGGGTTCGGAATCATAAAAACAGTGTGTACGCGAATGTGGAAAGTTGTTTTGAGTGCCGAAACGTGGAAAAAATAAATGTATAATGAAAAGAAACAAAAGGGCGGTATTGGTTTAAATGGTTTTTTAGACGATTTTGTGAGTCAGATGGGTTCGGAATCATAAAAACAGTGTGCACGCGAAGGACGAAGCTTGTTATGAGTGCAAAAACGTGGAAAAAATGAATATATAAGGAAAAGAAACAAAAGGGCGGTATTGGTTTAAATGGCTTTTTAGACAGTTTTGTAAGTCAGATGGGTTTGGAATCTTAAAAACAGTGTGTACGCGAAGGAGGAAAGTTGTTTTGCGTGCCAAAACCTGAAAAAAATAAGGAAAAGAAACAAAAGGGTGGTATTAATTGGTTTAAATTGCCATTTAGATAGGTTTGTGAGTCAGATGGGATTGGAATCTTAAAAACAGTGTGTACGCGAAGGAGGAAAGTTGTTTTGAGTGCAAAAACGTGGAAAAAAGGAATGTATAAGGAAAAGAAACAAAAGGGAGGTATTGGTTTAAATGGTCTTTTAGACGATTTTGTGAGACAGATGGGTTCGGAACCATAAAAACAGTGTGTACGCGAATGTGGAAAGTTGTTTTCAGTGCCGAAACGTGGAAAAAATAAATGTATAATGAAAAGAAACAAAAGGGCGGTATTGGTTTAAATGGCTTTTTAGAAAGTTTTGTGATTCAGATGGGTTCGGAATCATAAAAACAGTGTGTACGCGAAGGAGGAAAGTTGTTCTGAGTGCAAAAACCTGGAAAAAATGAATGTATAAGGAAAAGAAACAAAAGGGTGGTATGGGTTTAAATGGTCTTTTAGACGATTTTGTGAGTCAGATGGGTTCGGAATCATAAAAACAGTGTGTACGCGAAGGACGAAAGTTGTTTTGAGTGCAAAAACGTGGAAAAAATGAATGTATAAGGAAAAGAAACAAAAGGGCGGTATTGGTTTAAATGGCTTTTTAGACAGTTTTGTGAGTCAGATGGGTTTGGAATCTTAAAAACAGTGTGTACGCGAAGGATGAAAGTTGTCTTGAGTGCAAAAACGTAAGAAAAATGAATGTATAAGGAAAAGAAACAAATGGGCGGTAATGGTTTAAATGGCCTTTTAGACGGTTTTGTGAGTCAGATGGGGTCGGATTCATAAAAAAAGTGTGTACGAGAAGGAGGAAAGTTGGAAAAACGTGGAAAAAATGAATGTATAAGGAAAAGAAACAAAATAGGCGGTATTGGTTTAAATGGCCTTTTTAACGATTTTGTGAGTCAGATGGGTTCGGAATCATAAAAAAAGTATGTACGCGAAGGAGGAAAGTTGTTTTGAGTGCAAAAACGTGCAAAAATGAATGTATAAGGAAAAGAAACAAAAGGGCGGTATTGGTTTAAATGGCTTTTTAGACAGTTTTGTGAGTCAGATGGGTTCGGAACCATAAAAACAGTGTTTACGCGAAGGAGGAAAGTTGTTTTGAGTACAAAAACGTGGAAAAAATGAATGTATAAGGAAAAGAAACAAAAGGGCGGTATTGGTTTAAATGGTTTTTTAGACAGTTTTGTGATTCAGATGGGTTCGAAATCATAAAAACAGTGTGTACGCGAAGGAGGAAAGTTGTTTTAGGTGCAAAAACGTGGAAAAAAGGAATGTATAAGGAAAAGAAATAAAAGGGAGGTATTGGTTTAAATGGTCTTTTAGACGATTTTTTGAGACAGATGGGTTCGGAACCATAAAAACAGTGTGTACGCGAATGTGGAAAGTTGTTTTCAGTGCTGAAACGTGGAAAAAATAAATGTATAATGAAAAGAAAATAAAGGGCGGTATTGGTTTAAATGGCTTTTTAGAAAGTTTTGTGATTCAGATGGGTTCGGAATCATAAAAACAGTGTGTACGCGAAGGAGGAAAGTTGTTCTGAGTGCAAAAACCTGGAAAAAATGAATGTATAAGGAAAAGAAACAAAAGGGAGCTATTGGTTTAAATCATCTTTTAGACGATTTTGTGAGACACATGGGTACGGAATCATAAAAACAGTGTGTACGCGAAGGAGGAAAGTTGTCTTGAGTGCAAAAACGTTGAAAACATGAATGTATAAGGAAAAGAAATAAAAGGGTGGTATGGGTTTAAATGGTCTTTTAGACGATTTTGTGAGTCAGATGGGTTCGGAATCATAAAAACAGTGTGTACGCGAAGGACGAAAGTTGTTTTGAGTGCAAAAACGTGGAAAAAATGAATGTATAAGGAAAAGAAACAAAAGGGCGGTATTGGTTTAAATGGCTTTTTAGACGATTTTGTGAGTCAGATGGGTTCGGAATCATAAAAACAGTGTGTACGCGAAGGACGAAAGTTGTCTTGAGCGCAAAAACGTAAGAAAAATGAATGTATAAGGAAAAGAAACAAAAGTGTGGTATGGGTTTAAATGGCCTTTTAGACGATTTTGTGAGTCAGGTGGGTTCGGATTCATAAAAAAAGTGTGTACGAGAAGGAGGAAAGTTGGAAAAACGTGGAAAAAATGAATGTATAATGAAAAGAAACAAAAGGGAGGTATTGGTTTAAATGGTCTTTTAGACGATTTTGTGAGTCAGATGGGTTCGGAATCATAAAAACAGTGTGTACGCGAAGGACGAAAGTTGTCTTGAGTGCAAAAGCGTAAGAAAAATGAATGTATAAGGAAAAGAAACAAATGGGCGGTATTGGTTTAAATGGCCTTTTAGACGGTTTTGTGAGTCATGTGGGTTCGGAATAATAAAAAAAGTGTGTACGCGAAGGTGGAAAGTTGTTTTGAGTGCCAAAACGTGGAAAAAATGAATGTATAAGGAAAAGAAACAAAAGGGCGGTATTGGTTTAAATGGCCTTTTTAACGATTTTGTGAGTCAGATGGGTTCGGAATCATAAAAAAAGTGTGTACGCGAAGGAGGAAAGTTGTTTTGAGTGCCAAAACGTGGAAAAAATGAATGTATAAGGAAAAGAAACAAAAGGGCGGTATTGGTTTAAATGGCCTTTTTAACGATTTTGTGAGTCAGATGGGTTCGGAATCATAAAAAAAGTGTGTACGCGAAGGACGAAGCTTGTTATGAGTGCAAAAACTTGGAAAAAATGAATGTATAATGAAAAGAAATAAAAGGGAGGTATTGGTTTAAATGGTCTTTTAGACGATTTTGTGAGTCAGATGGGTTCGGAATCATAAAAACAGAGTGTACGCGAAGGACGAAAGTTGTCTTGAGTGCAAAAGCGTAAGAAAAATGAATGTATAAGGAAAAGAAACAAAAGGGCGGTATTGGTTTAAATGGTTTTTTAGACAGTTTTATGAGACAGATGGGTTCGGAAATCATAAAAACAGTGTGTACGCGAATGTGGAAAGTTGTTTTGAGTGCCGAAACGTGGAAAAAATAAATGTATAATAAAAAGAAACAAAAGGGCGGTATTGGTTTAAATGGCTTTTTAGAAAGTTTTGTGATTCAGATGGGTTCGGAATCATAAAAACAGTGTGTACGCGAAGGAGGAAAGTTGTTCTGAGTGCAAAAACCTGGAAAAAATGAATGTATAAGGAAAAGAAACAAAAGGGAGGTATTGGTTTAAATGGTCTTTTAGACGATCTTGTGAGACAGATGGGTACGGAATCATAAAAACAGTGTGTACGCGAAGGAGGAAAGTTGTCTTGAGTGCAAAAACGTTGAAAACATGAATGTATAAGGAAAAGAAATAAAAGGGTGGTATGGGTTTAAATGGTCTTTTAGACGATTTTGTGAGTCAGATGGGTTCGGAATCATAAAAACAGTGTGTACGCGAAGGACGAAAGTTGTTTTGAGTGCAAAAACGTGGAAAAAATGAATGTATAAGGAAAAGAAACAAAAGGGCGGTATTGGTTTAAATGGCTTTTTAGACAGTTTTGTGAGTCAGATGGGTTTGGAATCTTAAAAACAGTGTGTACGCGAAGGAGGAAAGTTGTTTTGAGTACAAAAACGTGGAAAAAATGAATGTATAAGGAAAAGAAACAAAAGGGCGGTATTGGTTTAAATGGTTTTTTAGACAGTTTTATGAGACAGATGGGTTCGGAATCATAAAAACAGTGTGTACGCGAATGTGGAAAGTTGTTTTGAGTGCCGAAACGTGGAAAAAATAAATGTATAATGAAAAGAAACAAATGGGCGGTATTGGTTTAAATGGCTTTTTAGAAAGTTTTGTGATTCAGATAGGTTTGGAATCATAAAAACAGTGTGTACACGAAGGAGGAAAGTTGTTTTGAGTGCAAAAACGTGGAAAAAATGAATGTATAAGGACAAGAAACAAAAGGGCGGTATTGGTTTAAATGGTCTTTTAGACGATTTCGTGAGTCAGATGGGTTCGGAATCATAAAAACAGTGTGTACGCGAAGGAGGAAAGTTGTCTTGAGTGCAAAAACATTGAAAAAATGAATGTATAAGGAAAAGAAACAAAAGGGTGGTATGGGTTTAAATGGTCTTTTAGACGATTTTGTGAGTCAGATGGGTTCGGAATCATAAAAACAGTGTGTACGCGAAGGACGAAAGTTGTCTTGAGCGGAAAAACGTAAGAAAAATGAATGTATAAGGAAAAGAAACAAAAGTGTGGTATGGGTTTAAATGGCCTTTTAGACGATTTTGTGAGTCAGGTGGGTTCGGATTCATAAAAAAAGTGTGTACGAGAAGGAGGAAAGTTGGAAAAACGTGGAAAAAATGAATGTATAAGGAAAAGAAACAAAAGGGAGGTATTGGTTTAAATGGTCTTTTAGACGATTTTGTGAGTCAGATGGGTTCGGAATCATAAAAACAGAGTGTACGCGAAGGACGAAAGTTGTCTTGAGTGCAAAAGCGTAAGAAAAATGAATGTATAAGGAAAAGAAACAAAAGGGCGGTATTGGTTTAAATGGTTTTTTAGACAGTTTTATGAGACAGATGGGTTCGGAAATCATAAAAACAGTGTGTACGCGAATGTGGAAAGTTGTTTTGAGTGCCGAAACGTGGAAAAAATAAATGTATAATAAAAAGAAACAAAAGGGCGGTATTGGTTTAAATGGCTTTTTAGAAAGTTTTGTGATTCAGATGGGTTCGGAATCATAAAAACAGTGTGTACGCGAAGGAGGAAAGTTGTTCTGAGTGCAAAAACCTGGAAAAAATGAATGTATAAGGAAAAGAAACAAAAGGGAGGTATTGGTTTAAATGGTCTTTTAGACGATCTTGTGAGACAGATGGGTACGGAATCATAAAAACAGTGTGTACGCGAAGGAGGAAAGTTGTCTTGAGTGCAAAAACGTTGAAAACATGAATGTATAAGGAAAAGAAATAAAAGGGTGGTATGGGTTTAAATGTTCTTTTAGACGATTTTGTGAGTCAGATGGGTTCGGAATCATAAAAACAGTGTGTACGCGAAGGACGAAAGTTGTTTTGAGTGCAAAAACGTGGAAAAAATGAATGTATAAGGAAAAGAAACAAAAGGGCGGTATTGGTTTAAATGGCTTTTTAGACAGTTTTGTGAGTCAGATGGGTTTGGAATCTTAAAAACAGTGTGTACGCGAAGGAGGAAAGTTGTTTTGAGTACAAAAACGTGGAAAAAATGAATGTATAAGGAAAAGAAACAAAAGGGCGGTATTGGTTTAAATGGTTTTTTAGACAGTTTTATGAGACAGATGGGTTCGGAATCATAAAAACAGTGTGTACGCGAATGTGGAAAGTTGTTTTGAGTGCCGAAACGTGGAAAAAATAAATGTATAATGAAAAGAAACAAATGGGCGGTATTGGTTTAAATGGCTTTTTAGAAAGTTTTGTGATTCAGATAGGTTTGGAATCATAAAAACAGTGTGTACACGAAGGAGGAAAGTTGTTTTGAGTGCAAAAACGTGGAAAAAATGAATGTATAAGGACAAGAAACAAAAGGGCGGTATTGGTTTAAATGGTCTTTTAGACGATTTTGTGAGTCAGATGGGTTCGGAATCATAAAAACAGTGTGTACGCGAAGGAGGAAAGTTGTCTTGAGTGCAAAAACATTGAAAAAATGAATGTATAAGGAAAAGAAACAAAAGGGTGGTATGGGTTTAAATGGTCTTTTAGACGATTTTGTGAGTCAGATGGGTTCGGAATCATAAAAACAGTGTGTACGCGAAGGACGAAAGTTGTCTTGAGCGGAAAAACGTAAGAAAAATGAATGTATAAGGAAAAGAAACAAAAGTGTGGTATGGGTTTAAATGGCCTTTTAGACGATTTTGTGAGTCAGGTGGGTTCGGATTCATAAAAAAAGTGTGTACGAGAAGGAGGAAAGTTGGAAAAACGTGGAAAAAATGAATGTATAAGGAAAAGAAACAAAAGGGAGGTATTGGTTTAAATGGTCTTTTAGACGATTTTGTGAGTCAGATGGGTTCGGAATCATAAAAACAGTGTGTACGCGAAGGACGAAAGTTGTCTTGAGTGCAAAAGCGTAAGAAAAATGAATGTATAAGGAAAAGAAACAAATGGGCGGTATTGGTTTAAATGGCTTTTTGGACAGTTTTGTGAGTCAGATGGGTTTGGAATCTTAAAAACAGTGTGTACGCGAAGGACGAAGGTTGTTATGATGCAAAAACGTGGAAAAAATGAATGTGTAAGGAAAAGAAACAAAAGGGTGGTATTGGCTTAAATGGCTTTTTAGACAGTTTTGTGAGTCAGATGGGTTTGGAATCTTAAAAACAGTGTGTACGCGAAGGACGAAGCTTATTATGAGTGCAAAAACGTGGAAAAAATGAATACATAAGGAAAAGAAACAAAAGGGCGGTATTGGTTTAAATGGCTTTTTAGACAGTTTTGTGAGTCAGATGGGTTTGGAATCTTAAAAACAGTGTGTACGCGAAGGAGGAAAGTTGTTTTGCGTGCCAAAACCTGAAAAAAATAAGGAAAAGAAACAAAAGGGTGGTATTGGTTTAAATTGCCATTTAGACAGTTTTGTGAGTCAGATGGGATTGGAATCTTAAAAACAGTGTGTACGCGAAGGACGAAGCTTGTTATGAGTGCAAAAACGTGGAAAAAATGAATGTATAAGGAAAAGAAACAAAAGGGCGGTATTGGTTTAAATGGCCTTTTAGACGGTTTTGTGAGTCAGGTGGGTTCGGAATTATCAGAAAAGTGTGTACAAGAAGGAGGAATGTTGTTTTGAGTGCAAAAACGTGAAGAAAATGAATGTATAAGGAAAAGAAACAAAAGGGATGTATTGGTTTAAATGGTCTTTTAGACGGTTTTGTGAGTCAGGTGGGTTCGGAATCATAAAAAAAGTGTGTACGCGAAGGAGAAAAGTTGTCTTGAGTGCAAAAACGTGGAAAAAATGAATGTATAAGGAAAAGAAACAAATGGGCGGTATTGGTTTAAATGGCCTTTTAGACGGTTTTGTGAGTCATGTGGGTTCGGAATAATAAAAAAAGTGTGTACGCGAAGGAGGAAAGTTGTTTTGAGTGCCAAAACGTGGAAAAAATGAATGTATAAGGAAAAGAAACAAAAGGGCGGTATTGGTTTAAATGGCCTTTTTAACGATTTTGTGAGTCAGATGGGTTCGGAATCATAAAAAAAGTGTGTACGCGAAGGACGAAGCTTGTTATGAGTGCAAAAACTTGGAAAAAATGAATGTATAATGAAAAGAAATAAAAGGGAGGTATTGGTTTAAATGGTCTTTTAGACGATTTTGTGAGTCAGATGGGTTCGGAATCATAAAAACAGAGTGTACGCGAAGGACGAAAGTTGTCTTGAGTGCAAAAGCGTAAGAAAAATGAATGTATAAGGAAAAGAAACAAATGGGCGGTAATGGTTTAAATGGCCTTTTAGACGGTTTTGTGAGTCAGATGGGGTCGGATTCATAAAAAAAGTGTGTACGAGAAGGAGGAAAGTTGGAAAAACGTGGAAAAAATGAATGTATAAGGAAAAGAAACAAAATAGGCGGTATTGGTGTAAATGGCCTTTTTAACGATTTTGTGAGTCAGATGGGTTCGGAATCATAAAAAAAGTGTGTACGCGAAGGAGGAAAGTTGTTTTGAGTGCAAAAACGTGGAAAAATCGAATGTATAAGGAAAAGAAACAAAAGGGCGGTATTGGTTTAAATGGCTTTTTAGACAGTTTTGTGAGTCAGATGGGTTTGGAATCTTAAAAACAGTGTGTACGCGAAGGAGGAAAGTTGTTTTGAGTACAAAAACGTGGAAAAAATGAATGTATAAGGAAAAGAAACAAAAGGGCGGTATTGGTTTAAATGGTTTTTTAGACAGTTTTATGAGACAGATGGGTTCGGAATCATAAAAACAGTGTGTACGCGAATGTGGAAAGTTGTTTTGAGTGCCGAAACGTGGAAAAAATATATGTATAATGAAAAGAAACAAATGGGCGGTATTGGTTTAAGTGGATTTTTAGAAAGTTTTGTGATTCAGATAGGTTTGGAATCATAAAAAAAGTGTGTACGCGAAGGAGGAAAGTTGTTTTGAGTGCCAAAACGTGGAAAAAATGAATGTATAAGGAAAAGAAACAAAAGGGCGGTATTGGTTTAAATGGCCTTTTTAACGATTTTGTGAGTCAGATGGGTTCGGAATCATAAAAAAAGTGTGTACGCGAAGGACGAAGCTTGTTATGAGTGCAAAAACTTGGAAAAAATGAATGTATAATGAAAAGAAATAAAAGGGAGGTATTGGTTTAAATGGTCTTTTAGACGATTTTGTGAGTCAGATGGGTTCGGAATCATAAAAACAGAGTGTACGCGAAGGACGAAAGTTGTCTTGAGTGCAAAAGCGTAAGAAAAATGAATGTATAAGGAAAAGAAACAAATGGGCGGTAATGGTTTAAATGGCCTTTTAGACGGTTTTGTGAGTCAGATGGGGTCGGATTCATAAAAAAAGTGTGTACGAGAAGGAGGAAAGTTGGAAAAACGTGGAAAAAATGAATGTATAAGGAAAAGAAACAAAATAGGCGGTATTGGTTTAAATGGCCTTTTTAACGATTTTGTGAGTCAGATGGGTTCGGAATCATAAAAAAAGTGTGTACGCGAAGGAGGAAAGTTGTTTTGAGTGCAAAAACGTGGAAAAATCGAATGTATAAGGAAAAGAAACAAAAGGGCGGTATTGGTTTAAATGGCTTTTTAGACAGTTTTGTGAGTCAGATGGGTTTGGAATCTTAAAAACAGTGTGTACGCGAAGGAGGAAAGTTGTTTTGAATACAAAAACGTGGAAAAAATGAATGTATAAGGAAAAGAAACAAAAGGGCGGTATTGGTTTAAATGGTTTTTTAGACAGTTTTATGAGACAGATGGGTTCGGAATCATAAAAACAGTGTGTACGCGAATGTGGAAAGTTGTTTTGAGTGCCGAAACGTGGAAAAAATATATGTATAATGAAAAGAAACAAATGGGCGGTATTGGTTTAAGTGGATTTTTAGAAAGTTTTGTGATTCAGATAGGTTTGGAATCATAAAAACAGTGTGTACGCGAAGGAGGAAAGTTGTTTTGAGTGCAAAAACGTGGAAAAAATGAATGTATAAGGACAAGAAACAAAAGGGCGATATTGGTTTAAATGGTCTTTTAGACGATTTTGTGAGTCAGATGGGTTCGGAATCATAAAAACAGTGTGTACGCGAAGGAGGAAAGTTGTCTTGAGTGCAAAAACATTGAAAAAATGAATGTATAAGGAAAAGAAACAAAAGGGTGGTATGGGTTTAAATGGTCTTTTAGACGATTTTGTGAGTCAGATGGGTCCGGAATCATAAAAACAGTGTGTACGCGAAGGACGAAAGTTGTCTTGAGCGCAAAAACGTAAGAAAAATGAATGTATAAGGAAAAGAAACAAAAGGGCGGTATTGGTTTAAATGGTTTTTTAGACAGTTTTATGAGACAGATGGGTTCGGAATCATAAAAACAGTGTGTACGCGAATGTGGAAAGTTGTTTTGAGTGCCGAAACGTGGAAAAAATAAATGTATAATGAAAAGAAACAAATGGGCGGTATTGGTTTAAATGGCTTTTTAGAAAGTTTTGTGATTCAGATAGGTTTGGAATCATAAAAACAGTGTGTACACGAAGGAGGAAAGTTGTTTTGAGTGCAAAAACGTGGAAAAAATGAATGTATAAGGACAAGAAACAAAAGGGCGGTATTGGTTTAAATGGTCTTTTAGACGATTTTGTGAGTCAGATGGGTTCGGAATCATAAAAACAGTGTGTACGCGAAGGACGAAAGTTGTCTTGAGTGCAAAAGCGTAAGAAAAATGAATGTATAAGGAAAAGAAACAAATGGGCGGTATTGGTTTAAATGGCTTTTTGGACAGTTTTGTGAGTCAGATGGGTTTGGAATCTTAAAAACAGTGTGTACGCGAAGGACGAAGGTTGTTATGATGCAAAAACGTGGAAAAAATGAATGTGTAAGGAAAAGAAACAAAAGGGTGGTATTGGCTTAAATGGCTTTTTAGACAGTTTTGTGAGTCAGATGGGTTTGGAATCTTAAAAACAGTGTGTACGCGAAGGACGAAGCTTGTTATGAGTGCAAAAACGTGGAAAAAATGAATATATAAGGAAAAGAAACAAAAGGGCGGTATTGGTTTAAATGGCTTTTTAGACAGTTTTGTGAGTCAGATGGGTTTGGAATCTTAAAAACAGTGTGTACGCGAAGGAGGAAAGTTGTTTTGCGTGCCAAAACCTGAAAAAAATAAGGAAAAGAAACAAAAGGGTGGTATTGGTTTAAATTGCCATTTAGACAGTTTTGTGAGTCAGATGGGATTGGAATCTTAAAAACAGTGTGTACGCGAAGGACGAAGCTTGTTATGTGTGCAGAAACGTGGAAAAAATGAATATATAAGGAAAAGAAACAAAAGGGCGGTATTGGTTTATATGGCTTTTTAGACAGTTTTGTGAGTCAGATGGGTTTGGAATCTTAAAAACAGTGTGTACGCGAAGGAGGAAAGTTGTTTTAAGTGCAAAAACGTGGAAAAAATGAATGTATAAGGAAAAGAAACAAAAGGGCGGTATTGGTTTAAATGGCCTTTTAGACGGTTTTGTGAGTCAGGTGGGTTCGGAATTATCAGAAAAGTGTGTACAAGAAGAAGGAATGTTGTTTTGAGTGCAAAAACGTGAAGAAAATGAATGTATAAGGAAAAGAAACAAAAGGGAGGTATTGGTTTAAATGGTCTTTTAGACGGTTTTGTGAGTCAGGTGGGTTCGGAATCATAAAAAAAGTGTGTACGCGAAGGAGAAAAGTTGTCTTGAGTGCAAAAACGTGGAAAAAATGAATGTATAAGGAAAAGAAACAAATGGGCGGTATTGGTTTAAATGGCCTTTTAGACGGTTTTGTGAGTCATGTGGGTTCGGAATCATAAAAAAAGTGTGTACGCGAAGGACGAAGCTTGTTATGAGTGCAAAAACTTGGAAAAAATGAATGTATAATGAAAAGAAATAAAAGGGAGGTATTGGTTTAAATGGTCTTTTAGACGATTATGTGAGTCAGATGGGTTCGGAATCATAAAAACAGAGTGTACGCGAAGGACGAAAGTTGTCTTGAGTGCAAAAGCGTAAGAAAAATGAATGTATAAGGAAAAGAAACAAATGGGCGGTAATGGTTTAAATGGCCTTTTAGACGGTTTTGTGAGTCAGATGGGGTCGGATTCATAAAAAAAGTGTGTACGAGAAGGAGGAAAGTTGGAAAAACGTGGAAAAAATGAATGTATAAGGAAAAGAAACAAAATAGGCGGTATTGGTTTAAATGGCCTTTTTAACGATTTTGTGAGTCAGATGGGTTCGGAATCATAAAAAAAGTGTGTACGCGAAGGAGGTAAGTTGTTTTGAGTGCAAAAACGTGGAAAAATCGAATGTATAAGGAAAAGAAACAAAAGGGCGGTATTGGTTTAAATGGCTTTTTAGACAGTTTTGTGAGTCAGATGGGTTTGGAATCTTAAAAACAGTGTGTACGCGAAGGAGGAAAGTTGTTTTGAGTACAAAAACGTGGAAAAAATGAATGTATAAGGAAAAGAAACAAAAGGGCGGTATTGGTTTAAATGGTTTTTTAGACAGTTTTATGAGACAGATGGGTTCGGAATCATAAAAACAGTGTGTACGCGAAGGAGGAAAGTTGTTTTGAGTGCAAAAACGTGGAAAAAATGAATGTATAAGGACAAGAAACAAAAGGGCGGTATTGGTTTAAATGGTCTTTTAGACGATTTTGTGAGTCAGATGGGTTCGGAATCATAAAAACAGTGTGTACGCGAAGGAGGAAAGTTGTTTTGAGTGCAAAAACGTGAAGAAAATGAATGTATAAGGAAAAGAAACAAAAGGGATGTATTGGTTTAAATGGTCTTTTAGACGGTTTTGTGAGTCAGGTGGGTTCGGAATCATAAAAAAAGTGTGTACGCGAAGGAGAAAAGTTGTCTTGAGTGCAAAAACGTGGAAAAAATGAATGTATAAGGAAAAGAAACAAATGGGCGGTATTGGTTTAAATGGCCTTTTAGACGGTTTTGTGAGTCATGTGGGTTCGGAATAATAAAAAAAGTGTGTACGCGAAGGAGGAAAGTTGTTTTGAGTGCCAAAACGTGGAAAAAATGAATGTATAAGGAAAAGAAACAAAAGGGCGGTATTGGTTTAAATGGCCTTTTTAACGATTTTGTGAGTCAGATGGGTTCGGAATCATAAAAAAAGTGTGTACGCGAAGGACGAAGCTTGTTATGAGTGCAAAAACTTGGAAAAAATGAATGTATAATGAAAAGAAATAAAAGGGAGGTATTGGTTTAAATGGTCTTTTAGACGATTTTGTGAGTCAGATGGGTTCGGAATCATAAAAACAGAGTGTACGCGAAGGACGAAAGTTGTCTTGAGTGCAAAAGCGTAAGAAAAATGAATGTATAAGGAAAAGAAACAAATGGGCGGTAATGGTTTAAATGGCCTTTTAGACGGTTTTGTGAGTCAGATGGGGTCGGATTCATAAAAAAAGTGTGTACGAGAAGGAGGAAAGTTGGAAAAACGTGGAAAAAATGAATGTATAAGGAAAAGAAACAAAATAGGCGGTATTGGTGTAAATGGCCTTTTTAACGATTTTGTGAGTCAGATGGGTTCGGAATCATAAAAAAAGTGTGTACGCGAAGGAGGAAAGTTGTTTTGAGTGCAAAAACGTGGAAAAATCGAATGTATAAGGAAAAGAAACAAAAGGGCGGTATTGGTTTAAATGGCTTTTTAGACAGTTTTGTGAGTCAGATGGGTTTGGAATCTTAAAAACAGTGTGTACGCGAAGGAGGAAAGTTGTTTTGAGTACAAAAACGTGGAAAAAATGAATGTATAAGGAAAAGAAACAAAAGGGCGGTATTGGTTTAAATGGTTTTTTAGACAGTTTTATGAGACAGATGGGTTCGGAATCATAAAAACAGTGTGTACGCGAATGTGGAAAGTTGTTTTGAGTGCCGAAACGTGGAAAAAATATATGTATAATGAAAAGAAACAAATGGGCGGTATTGGTTTAAGTGGATTTTTAGAAAGTTTTGTGATTCAGATAGGTTTGGAATCATAAAAAAAGTGTGTACGCGAAGGAGGAAAGTTGTTTTGAGTGCCAAAACGTGGAAAAAATGAATGTATAAGGAAAAGAAACAAAAGGGCGGTATTGGTTTAAATGGCCTTTTTAACGATTTTGTGAGTCAGATGGGTTCGGAATCATAAAAAAAGTGTGTACGCGAAGGACGAAGCTTGTTATGAGTGCAAAAACTTGGAAAAAATGAATGTATAATGAAAAGAAATAAAAGGGAGGTATTGGTTTAAATGGTCTTTTAGACGATTTTGTGAGTCAGATGGGTTCGGAATCATAAAAACAGAGTGTACGCGAAGGACGAAAGTTGTCTTGAGTGCAAAAGCGTAAGAAAAATGAATGTATAAGGAAAAGAAACAAATGGGCGGTAATGGTTTAAATGGCCTTTTAGACGGTTTTGTGAGTCAGATGGGGTCGGATTCATAAAAAAAGTGTGTACGAGAAGGAGGAAAGTTGGAAAAACGTGGAAAAAATGAATGTATAAGGAAAAGAAACAAAATAGGCGGTATTGGTTTAAATGGCCTTTTTAACGATTTTGTGAGTCAGATGGGTTCGGAATCATAAAAAAAGTGTGTACGCGAAGGAGGAAAGTTGTTTTGAGTGCAAAAACGTGGAAAAATCGAATGTATAAGGAAAAGAAACAAAAGGGCGGTATTGGTTTAAATGGCTTTTTAGACAGTTTTGTGAGTCAGATGGGTTTGGAATCTTAAAAACAGTGTGTACGCGAAGGAGGAAAGTTGTTTTGAATACAAAAACGTGGAAAAAATGAATGTATAAGGAAAAGAAACAAAAGGGCGGTATTGGTTTAAATGGTTTTTTAGACAGTTTTATGAGACAGATGGGTTCGGAATCATAAAAACAGTGTGTACGCGAATGTGGAAAGTTGTTTTGAGTGCCGAAACGTGGAAAAAATATATGTATAATGAAAAGAAACAAATGGGCGGTATTGGTTTAAGTGGATTTTTAGAAAGTTTTGTGATTCAGATAGGTTTGGAATCATAAAAACAGTGTGTACGCGAAGGAGGAAAGTTGTTTTGAGTGCAAAAACGTGGAAAAAATGAATGTATAAGGACAAGAAACAAAAGGGCGATATTGGTTTAAATGGTCTTTTAGACGATTTTGTGAGTCAGATGGGTTCGGAATCATAAAAACAGTGTGTACGCGAAGGAGGAAAGTTGTCTTGAGTGCAAAAACATTGAAAAAATGAATGTATAAGGAAAAGAAACAAAAGGGTGGTATGGGTTTAAATGGTCTTTTAGACGATTTTGTGAGTCAGATGGGTTCGGAATCATAAAAACAGTGTGTACGCGAAGGACGAAAGTTGTCTTGAGCGCAAAAACGTAAGAAAAATGAATGTATAAGGAAAAGAAACAAAAGGGCGGTATTGGTTTAAATGGTTTTTTAGACAGTTTTATGAGACAGATGGGTTCGGAATCATAAAAACAGTGTGTACGCGAATGTGGAAAGTTGTTTTGAGTGCCGAAACGTGGAAAAAATAAATGTATAATGAAAAGAAACAAATGGGCGGTATTGGTTTAAATGGCTTTTTAGAAAGTTTTGTGATTCAGATAGGTTTGGAATCATAAAAACAGTGTGTACACGAAGGAGGAAAGTTGTTTTGAGTGCAAAAACGTGGAAAAAATGAATGTATAAGGACAAGAAACAAAAGGGCGGTATTGGTTTAAATGGTCTTTTAGACGATTTTGTGAGTCAGATGGGTTCGGAATCATAAAAACAGTGTGTACGCGAAGGACGAAAGTTGTCTTGAGTGCAAAAGCGTAAGAAAAATGAATGTATAAGGAAAAGAAACAAATGGGCGGTATTGGTTTAAATGGCTTTTTGGACAGTTTTGTGAGTCAGATGGGTTTGGAATCTTAAAAACAGTGTGTACGCGAAGGACGAAGGTTGTTATGATGCAAAAACGTGGAAAAAATGAATGTGTAAGGAAAAGAAACAAAAGGGTGGTATTGGCTTAAATGGCTTTTTAGACAGTTTTGTGAGTCAGATGGGTTTGGAATCTTAAAAACAGTGTGTACGCGAAGGACGAAGCTTGTTATGAGTGCAAAAACGTGGAAAAAATGAATATATAAGGAAAAGAAACAAAAGGGCGGTATTGGTTTAAATGGCTTTTTAGACAGTTTTGTGAGTCAGATGGGTTTGGAATCTTAAAAACAGTGTGTACGCGAAGGAGGAAAGTTGTTTTGCGTGCCAAAACCTGAAAAAAATAAGGAAAAGAAACAAAAGGGTGGTATTGGTTTAAATTGCCATTTAGACAGTTTTGTGAGTCAGATGGGATTGGAATCTTAAAAACAGTGTGTACGCGAAGGACGAAGCTTGTTATGTGTGCAGAAACGTGGAAAAAATGAATATATAAGGAAAAGAAACAAAAGGGCGGTATTGGTTTATATGGCTTTTTAGACAGTTTTGTGAGTCAGATGGGTTTGGAATCTTAAAAACAGTGTGTACGCGAAGGAGGAAAGTTGTTTTAAGTGCAAAAACGTGGAAAAAATGAATGTATAAGGAAAAGAAACAAAAGGGCGGTATTGGTTTAAATGGCCTTTTAGACGGTTTTGTGAGTCAGGTGGGTTCGGAATTATCAGAAAAGTGTGTACAAGAAGAAGGAATGTTGTTTTGAGTGCAAAAACGTGAAGAAAATGAATGTATAAGGAAAAGAAACAAAAGGGAGGTATTGGTTTAAATGGTCTTTTAGACGGTTTTGTGAGTCAGGTGGGTTCGGAATCATAAAAAAAGTGTGTACGCGAAGGAGAAAAGTTGTCTTGAGTGCAAAAACGTGGAAAAAATGAATGTATAAGGAAAAGAAACAAATGGGCGGTATTGGTTTAAATGGCCTTTTAGACGGTTTTGTGAGTCATGTGGGTTCGGAATCATAAAAAAAGTGTGTACGCGAAGGACGAAGCTTGTTATGAGTGCAAAAACTTGGAAAAAATGAATGTATAATGAAAAGAAATAAAAGGGAGGTATTGGTTTAAATGGTCTTTTAGACGATTATGTGAGTCAGATGGGTTCGGAATCATAAAAACAGAGTGTACGCGAAGGACGAAAGTTGTCTTGAGTGCAAAAGCGTAAGAAAAATGAATGTATAAGGAAAAGAAACAAATGGGCGGTAATGGTTTAAATGGCCTTTTAGACGGTTTTGTGAGTCAGATGGGGTCGGATTCATAAAAAAAGTGTGTACGAGAAGGAGGAAAGTTGGAAAAACGTGGAAAAAATGAATGTATAAGGAAAAGAAACAAAATAGGCGGTATTGGTTTAAATGGCCTTTTTAACGATTTTGTGAGTCAGATGGGTTCGGAATCATAAAAAAAGTGTGTACGCGAAGGAGGTAAGTTGTTTTGAGTGCAAAAACGTGGAAAAATCGAATGTATAAGGAAAAGAAACAAAAGGGCGGTATTGGTTTAAATGGCTTTTTAGACAGTTTTGTGAGTCAGATGGGTTTGGAATCTTAAAAACAGTGTGTACGCGAAGGAGGAAAGTTGTTTTGAGTACAAAAACGTGGAAAAAATGAATGTATAAGGAAAAGAAACAAAAGGGCGGTATTGGTTTAAATGGTTTTTTAGACAGTTTTATGAGACAGATGGGTTCGGAATCATAAAAACAGTGTGTACGCGAAGGAGGAAAGTTGTTTTGAGTGCAAAAACGTGGAAAAAATGAATGTATAAGGACAAGAAACAAAAGGGCGGTATTGGTTTAAATGGTCTTTTAGACGATTTTGTGAGTCAGATGGGTTCGGAATCATAAAAACAGTGTGTACGCGAAGGAGGAAAGTTGTTTTGAGTGCCAAAACGTGGAAAAAATGAATGTATAAGGAAAAGAAACAAAAGGGCGGTATTGGTTTAAATGGCCTTTTTAACGATTTTGTGAGTCAGATGGGTTCGGAATCATAAAAAAAGTGTGTACGCGAAGGACGAAGCTTGTTATGAGTGCAAAAACTTGGAAAAAATGAATGTATAATGAAAAGAAATAAAAGGGAGGTATTGGTTTAAATGGTCTTTTAGACGATTTTGTGAGTCAGATGGGTTCGGAATCATAAAAACAGAGTGTACGCGAAGGACGAAAGTTGTCTTGAGTGCAAAAGCGTAAGAAAAATGAATGTATAAGGAAAAGAAACAAATGGGCGGTAATGGTTTAAATGGCCTTTTAGACGGTTTTGTGAGTCAGATGGGGTCGGATTCATAAAAAAAGTGTGTACGAGAAGGAGGAAAGTTGGAAAAACGTGGAAAAAATGAATGTATAAGGAAAAGAAACAAAATAGGCGGTATTGGTTTAAATGGCCTTTTTAACGATTTTGTGAGTCAGATGGGTTCGGAATCATAAAAAAAGTGTGTACGCGAAGGAGGAAAGTTGTTTTGAGTGCAAAAACGTGGAAAAATCGAATGTATAAGGAAAAGAAACAAAAGGGCGGTATTGGTTTAAATGGCTTTTTAGACAGTTTTGTGAGTCAGATGGGTTTGGAATCTTAAAAACAGTGTGTACGCGAAGGAGGAAAGTTGTTTTGAGTACAAAAACGTGGAAAAAATGAATGTATAAGGAAAAGAAACAAAAGGGCGGTATTGGTTTAAATGGTTTTTTAGACAGTTTTATGAGACAGATGGGTTCGGAATCATAAAAACAGTGTGTACGCGAATGTGGAAAGTTGTTTTGAGTGCCGAAACGTGGAAAAAATAAATGTATAATGAAAAGAAACAAATGGGCGGTATTGGTTTAAGTGGATTTTTAGAAAGTTTTGTGATTCAGATAGGTTTGGAATCATAAAAACAGTGTGTACGCGAAGGAGGAAAGTTGTTTTGAGTGCAAAAACGTGGAAAAAATGAATGTATAAGGACAAGAAACAAAAGGGCGGTATTGGTTTAAATGGTCTTTTAGACGATTTTGTGAGTCAGATGGGTTCGGAATCATAAAAACAGTGTGTACGCGAAGGAGGAAAGTTGTCTTGAGTGCAAAAACATTGAAAAAATGAATGTATAAGGAAAAGAAACAAAAGGGTGGTATGGGTTTAAATGGTCTTTTAGACGATTTTGTGAGTCAGATGGGTTCGGAATCATAAAAACAGTGTGTACGCGAAGGACGAAAGTTGTCTTGAGCGCAAAAACGTAAGAAAAATGAATGTATAAGGAAAAGAAACAAAAGTGTGGTATGGGTTTAAATGGCCTTTTAGACGATTTTGTGAGTCAGGTGGGTTCGGATTCATAAAAAAAGTGTGTACGAGAAGGAGGAAAGTTGGAAAAACGTGGAAAAAATGAATGTATAAGGAAAAGAAACAAAAGGGAGGTATTGGTTTAAATGGTCTTTTAGACGATTTTGTGAGTCAGATGGGTTCGGAATCATAAAAACAGTGTGTACGCGAAGGACGAAAGTTGTCTTGAGTGCAAAAGCGTAAGAAAAATGAATGTATAAGGAAAAGAAACAAATGGGCGGTATTGGTTTAAATGGCTTTTTGGACAGTTTTGTGAGTCAGATGGGTTTGGAATCTTAAAAACAGTGTGTACGCGAAGGACGAAGGTTGTTATGATGCAAAAACGTGGAAAAAATGAATGTGTAAGGAAAAGAAACAAAAGGGTGGTATTGGCTTAAATGGCTTTTTAGACAGTTTTGTGAGTCAGATGGGTTTGGAATCTTAAAAACAGTGTGTACGCGAAGGACGAAGCTTGTTATGAGTGCAAAAACGTGGAAAAAATGAATATATAAGGAAAAGAAACAAAAGGGCGGTATTGGTTTAAATGGCTTTTTAGACAGTTTTGTGAGTCAGATGGGTTTGGAATCTTAAAAACAGTGTGTACGCGAAGGAGGAAAGTTGTTTTGCGTGCCAAAACCTGAAAAAAATAAGGAAAAGAAACAAAAGGGTGGTATTGGTTTAAATTGCCATTTAGACAGTTTTGTGAGTCAGATGGGTTTGGAATCTTAAAAACAGTGTGTACGCGAAGGACGAAGCTTGTTATGAGTGCAAAAACGTGGAAAAAATGAATATATAAGGAAAAGAAACAAAAGGGCGGTATTGGTTTAAATGGCTTTTTAGACAGTTTTGTGAGTCAGATGGGTTCGGAATCATAAAAAAAGTGTGTACGCGAAGGAGGTAAGTTGTTTTGAGTGCAAAAACGTGGAAAAATCGAATGTATAAGGAAAAGAAACAAAAGGGCGGTATTGGTTTAAATGGCTTTTTAGACAGTTTTGTGAGTCAGATGGGTTTGGAATCTTAAAAACAGTGTGTACGCGAAGGAGGAAAGTTGTTTTGAGTACAAAAACGTGGAAAAAATGAATGTATAAGGAAAAGAAACAAAAGGGCGGTATTGGTTTAAATGGTTTTTTAGACAGTTTTATGAGACAGATGGGTTCGGAATCATAAAAACAGTGTGTACGCGAATGTGGAAAGTTGTTTTGAGTGCCGAAACGTGGAAAAAATAAATGTATAATGAAAAGAAACAAATGGGCGGTATTGGTTTAAGTGGATTTTTAGAAAGTTTTGTGATTCAGATAGGTTTGGAATCATAAAAACAGTGTGTACGCGAAGGAGGAAAGTTGTTTTGAGTGCAAAAACGTGGAAAAAATGAATGTATAAGGACAAGAAACAAAAGGGCGGTATTGGTTTAAATGGTCTTTTAGACGATTTTGTGAGTCAGATGGGTTCGGAATCATAAAAACAGTGTGTACGCGAAGGAGGAAAGTTGTTTTGAGTGCCAAAACGTGGAAAAAATGAATGTATAAGGAAAAGAAACAAAAGGGCGGTATTGGTTTAAATGGCCTTTTTAACGATTTTGTGAGTCAGATGGGTTCGGAATCATAAAAAAAGTGTGTACGCGAAGGACGAAGCTTGTTATGAGTGCAAAAACTTGGAAAAAATGAATGTATAATGAAAAGAAATAAAAGGGAGGTATTGGTTTAAATGGTCTTTTAGACGATTTTGTGAGTCAGATGGGTTCGGAATCATAAAAACAGAGTGTACGCGAAGGACGAAAGTTGTCTTGAGTGCAAAAGCGTAAGAAAAATGAATGTATAAGGAAAAGAAACAAATGGGCGGTAATGGTTTAAATGGCCTTTTAGACGGTTTTGTGAGTCAGATGGGGTCGGATTCATAAAAAAAGTGTGTACGAGAAGGAGGAAAGTTGGAAAAACGTGGAAAAAATGAATGTATAAGGAAAAGAAACAAAATAGGCGGTATTGGTTTAAATGGCCTTTTTAACGATTTTGTGAGTCAGATGGGTTCGGAATCATAAAAAAAGTGTGTACGCGAAGGAGGAAAGTTGTTTTGAGTGCAAAAACGTGGAAAAATCGAATGTATAAGGAAAAGAAACAAAAGGGCGGTATTGGTTTAAATGGCTTTTTAGACAGTTTTGTGAGTCAGATGGGTTTGGAATCTTAAAAACAGTGTGTACGCGAAGGAGGAAAGTTGTTTTGAGTACAAAAACGTGGAAAAAATGAATGTATAAGGAAAAGAAACAAAAGGGCGGTATTGGTTTAAATGGTTTTTTAGACAGTTTTATGAGACAGATGGGTTCGGAATCATAAAAACAGTGTGTACGCGAATGTGGAAAGTTGTTTTGAGTGCCGAAACGTGGAAAAAATAAATGTATAATGAAAAGAAACAAATGGGCGGTATTGGTTTAAGTGGATTTTTAGAAAGTTTTGTGATTCAGATAGGTTTGGAATCATAAAAACAGTGTGTACGCGAAGGAGGAAAGTTGTTTTGAGTGCAAAAACGTGGAAAAAATGAATGTATAAGGACAAGAAACAAAAGGGCGGTATTGGTTTAAATGGTCTTTTAGACGATTTTGTGAGTCAGATGGGTTCGGAATCATAAAAACAGTGTGTACGCGAAGGAGGAAAGTTGTCTTGAGTGCAAAAACATTGAAAAAATGAATGTATAAGGAAAAGAAACAAAAGGGTGGTATGGGTTTAAATGGTCTTTTAGACGATTTTGTGAGTCAGATGGGTTCGGAATCATAAAAACAGTGTGTACGCGAAGGACGAAAGTTGTCTTGAGCGCAAAAACGTAAGAAAAATGAATGTATAAGGAAAAGAAACAAAAGTGTGGTATGGGTTTAAATGGCCTTTTAGACGATTTTGTGAGTCAGGTGGGTTCGGATTCATAAAAAAAGTGTGTACGAGAAGGAGGAAAGTTGGAAAAACGTGGAAAAAATGAATGTATAAGGAAAAGAAACAAAAGGGAGGTATTGGTTTAAATGGTCTTTTAGACGATTTTGTGAGTCAGATGGGTTCGGAATCATAAAAACAGTGTGTACGCGAAGGACGAAAGTTGTCTTGAGTGCAAAAGCGTAAGAAAAATGAATGTATAAGGAAAAGAAACAAATGGGCGGTATTGGTTTAAATGGCTTTTTGGACAGTTTTGTGAGTCAGATGGGTTTGGAATCTTAAAAACAGTGTGTACGCGAAGGACGAAGGTTGTTATGATGCAAAAACGTGGAAAAAATGAATGTGTAAGGAAAAGAAACAAAAGGGTGGTATTGGCTTAAATGGCTTTTTAGACAGTTTTGTGAGTCAGATGGGTTTGGAATCTTAAAAACAGTGTGTACGCGAAGGACGAAGCTTGTTATGAGTGCAAAAACGTGGAAAAAATGAATATATAAGGAAAAGAAACAAAAGGGCGGTATTGGTTTAAATGGCTTTTTAGACAGTTTTGTGAGTCAGATGGGTTTGGAATCTTAAAAACAGTGTGTACGCGAAGGAGGAAAGTTGTTTTGCGTGCCAAAACCTGAAAAAAATAAGGAAAAGAAACAAAAGGGTGGTATTGGTTTAAATTGCCATTTAGACAGTTTTGTGAGTCAGATGGGATTGGAATCTTAAAAACAGTGTGTACGCGAAGGACGAAGCTTGTTATGAGTGCAGAAACGTGGAAAAAATGAATATATAAGGAAAAGAAACAAAAGGGCGGTATTGGTTTATATGGCTTTTTAGACAGTTTTGTGAGTCAGATGGGTTTGGAATCTTAAAAACAGTGTGTACGCGAAGGAGGAAAGTTGTTTTAAGTGCAAAAACGTGGAAAAAATGAATGTATAAGGAAAAGAAACAAAAGGGCGGTATTGGTTTAAATGGCCTTTTAGACGGTTTTGTGAGTCAGGTGGGTTCGGAATTATCAGAAAAGTGTGTACAAGAAGGAGGAATGTTGTTTTGAGTGCAAAAACGTGAAGAAAATGAATGTATAAGGAAAAGAAACAAAAGGGAGGTATTGGTTTAAATGGTCTTTTAGACGGTTTTGTGAGTCAGGTGGATTCGGAATCATAAAAAAAGTGTGTACGCGAAGGAGAAAAGTTGTCTTGAGTGCAAAAACGTGGAAAAAATGAATGTATAAGGAAAAGAAACAAATGGGCGGTATTGGTTTAAATGGCCTTTTAGACGGTTTTGTGAGTCATGTGGGTTCGGAATAATAAAAAAAGTGTGTACGCGAAGGAGGAAAGTTGTTTTGAGTGCCAAAACGTGGAAAAAATGAATGTATAAGGAAAAGAAACAAAAGGGCGGTATTGGTTTAAATGGCCTTTTTAACAATTTTGTGAGTCAGATGGGTTCGGAATCATAAAAAAAGTGTGTACGCGAAGGAGGAAAGTTGTTTTGAGTGCCAAAACGTGGAAAAAATGAATGTATAAGGAAAAGAAACAAAAGGGCGGTATTGGTTTAAATGGCCTTTTTAACGATTTTGTGAGTCAGATGGGTTCGGAATCATAAAAAAAGTGTGTACGCGAAGGACGAAGCTTGTTATGAGTGCAAAAACTTGGAAAAAATGAATGTATAATGAAAAGAAATAAAAGGGAGGTATTGGTTTAAATGGTCTTTTAGACGATTTTGTGAGTCAGATGGGTTCGGAATCATAAAAACAGAGTGTACGCGAAGGACGAAAGTTGTCTTGAGTGCAAAAGCGTAAGAAAAATGAATGTATAAGGAAAAGAAACAAAAGGGTGGTATTGGCTTAAATGGTTTTTTAGACAGTTTTGTGAGTCAGATGGGTTCGGAATCATAAAAACAGTGTGTACGCGAAGGACGAAAGTTGTCTTGAGTGCAAAAGCGTAAGAAAAATGAATGTATAAGGAAAAGAAACAAATTTACGGTATTGGTTTAAATGGCCTTTTAGAAGGTTTTGTGAGTCAGGTGGGTTCGGATTCATAAAAAAAGTGAATACGAGAAGGAGGGAAGTTGGAAAAACGTGGAAAAAATGAATGTATAAGGAAAAGAAACAAAAGGGCGGTATTGGTTTAAATGGCCTTTTTAACGATTTTGTGAGTCAGATGGGTTCGGAATCATAAAAAAAGTGTGTACACGAAGGCGGAATGTTGTTTTGAGTGCAAAAACGTGGAAAAAATGAATATATAAGGAAAAGAAACAAAAGGGAGTTATTGGTTTAAATGGTCTTTTAGGCGATTTTGTGAGTCGGATGGGTTCGGAATCATAAAAACAGTGTGTACGCGAAGGAGGAAAGTTGTTTTGCGTGCCAAAACGTGGAAAAAATAAGGAAAAGAAACAAAAGGGCGGTATTGGTTTAAATTGCTTTTAGACGGTTTTGTGAGTCAGGTGGGTTCGGAATCATAAAAAAAGTGTGTACCAGAAGGAGGAAAGTTGAAAAAACGTGGAAAAAATGAATGTATAAAGAACAGAAACAAAAGGGAGGTATTGGTTTAAATAGTCTTTTAGACGATTTTGTGAGTCAGATGGGTTCAGAATCATAAAAAAAGTGTGTACGGAAGGACGAAAGTTGTCTTGAGTGCAAAAACGTAAGAAAAATGAATGCATAAGGAAAAAAAAACAAATGGGCGGTATTGGTTTAAATGGCCTTTTAGACGGTTTTGTGAGTCAGGTGGGTTCGGATTCATAAAAAAAGTGTGTACGAGAAGGAGGAAAGTTGGAAAAACGTGGAAAAAATGAATGTATAAGGAAAAGAAACAAAAGGGCGGTATTGGTTTAAATGGCCTTTTTAACGATTTTGTGAGTCAGATGGGTTCGGAATCATAAAAAAAGTGTGTACGCGGAGGAAAGTTGTTTTGAGTGCAGAAACGGGGAAAAAATGAATGTATAAGGAAAAGAAACAAAAGGGTGGTATTGGCTTCAATGGCTTTTTGGACAGTTTTGTGAGTCAGATGGGATTGGAATCTTAAAAACAGTGTGTACGCGAAGGACGAAGCTTGTTATGAGTGCAAAAACGTGGAAAAAATGAATGTATAATGAAAAGAAATAAAAGGGAGGTATTGGTTTAAATGGTCTTTTAGACGATTTTGTGAGTCAGATGGGTTCGGAATCATAAAAACAGTGTGTACGCGAAGGACGAAAGTTGTCTTGAGTGCAAAAGCGTAAGAAAAATGAATGTATAAGGAAAAGAAACAAAAGGGAGGTATTGGTTTAAATGGCCTTTTAGACGATTTTGTGAGTCAGATGGGTTCGGATTCATAAAAAAAGTGTGTATGAGAAGGAGGAAAGTTGGAAAAACGTGGAAAAAATGAATGTATAAGGAAAAGAAACAAAAGGGCGGTATTGGTTTAAATGGCCTTTTTAACGATTTTGTAATTCAGATGGGTTCGGAATCATAAAAAAAGTGTGTACGCGAAGGAGGAAAGTTGTTTTGAGTGCAGAAACGTGGAAAAAATGAATGTATAAGGACAAGAAACAAAAGGGCGGTATTGGTTTAAATGGTCTTTTAGACGATTTTGTGAGTCAGATGGGTTCGGATTCATAAAAAAAGTGTGTATGAGAAGGAGGAAAGTTGGAAAAACGTGGAAAAAATAAATGTATAATGAAAAGAAACAAATGGGCGGTATTGGTTTAAGTGGATTTTTAGAAAGTTTTGTGATTCAGATAGGTTTGGAATCATAAAAACAGTGTGTACGCGAAGGAGGAAAGTTGTTTTGAGTGCAAAAACGTGGAAAAAATGAATGTATAAGGACAAGAAACAAAAGGGCGGTATTGGTTTAAATGGTCTTTTAGACGATTTTGTGAGTCAGATGGGTTCGGAATCATAAAAACAGTGTGTACGCGAAGGAGGAAAGTTGTCTTGAGTGCAAAAACATTGAAAAAATGAATGTATAAGGAAAAGAAACAAAAGGGTGGTATGGGTTTAAATGGTCTTTTAGACGATTTTGTGAGTCAGATGGGTTCGGAATCATAAAAACAGTGTGTACGCGAAGGACGAAAGTTGTCTTGAGCGCAAAAACGTAAGAAAAATGAATGTATAAGGAAAAGAAACAAAAGTGTGGTATGGGTTTAAATGGCCTTTTAGACGATTTTGTGAGTCAGGTGGGTTCGGATTCATAAAAAAAGTGTGTACGAGAAGGAGGAAAGTTGGAAAAACGTGGAAAAAATGAATGTATAAGGAAAAGAAACAAAAGGGAGGTATTGGTTTAAATGGTCTTTTAGACGATTTTGTGAGTCAGATGGGTTCGGAATCATAAAAACAGTGTGTACGCGAAGGACGAAAGTTGTCTTGAGTGCAAAAGCGTAAGAAAAATGAATGTATAAGGAAAAGAAACAAATGGGCGGTATTGGTTTAAATGGCTTTTTGGACAGTTTTGTGAGTCAGATGGGTTTGGAATCTTAAAAACAGTGTGTACGCGAAGGACGAAGGTTGTTATGATGCAAAAACGTGAAAAAAATGAATGTGTAAGGAAAAGAAACAAAAGGGTGGTATTGGCTTAAATGGCTTTTTAGACAGTTTTGTGAGTCAGATGGGTTTGGAATCTTAAAAACAGTGTGTACGCGAAGGACGAAGCTTGTTATGAGTGCAAAAACGTGGAAAAAATGAATATATAAGGAAAAGAAACAAAAGGGCGGTATTGGTTTAAATGGCTTTTTAGACAGTTTTGTGAGTCAGATGGGTTTGGAATCTTAAAAACAGTGTGTACGCGAAGGAGGAAAGTTGTTTTGCGTGCCAAAACCTGAAAAAAATAAGGAAAAGAAACAAAAGGGTGGTATTGGTTTAAATTGCCATTTAGACAGTTTTGTGAGTCAGATGGGATTGGAATCTTAAAAACAGTGTGTACGCGAAGGACGAAGCTTGTTATGAGTGCAGAAACGTGGAAAAAATGAATATATAAGGAAAAGAAACAAAAGGGCGGTATTGGTTTATATGGCTTTTTAGACAGTTTTGTGAGTCAGATGGGTTTGGAATCTTAAAAACAGTGTGTACGCGAAGGAGGAAAGTTGTTTTAAGTGCAAAAACGTGGAAAAAATGAATGTATAAGGAAAAGAAACAAAAGGGCGGTATTGGTTTAAATGGCCTTTTAGACGGTTTTGTGAGTCAGGTGGGTTCGGAATTATCAGAAAAGTGTGTACAAGAAGGAGGAATGTTGTTTTGAGTGCAAAAACGTGAAGAAAATGAATGTATAAGGAAAAGAAACAAAAGGGAGGTATTGGTTTAAATGGTCTTTTAGACGGTTTTGTGAGTCAGGTGGATTCGGAATCATAAAAAAAGTGTGTACGCGAAGGAGAAAAGTTGTCTTGAGTGCAAAAACGTGGAAAAAATGAATGTATAAGGAAAAGAAACAAATGGGCGGTATTGGTTTAAATGGCCTTTTAGACGGTTTTGTGAGTCATGTCGGTTCGGAATAATAAAAAAAGTGTACGCGAAGGAGGAAAGTTGTTTTGAGTGCCAAAACGTGGAAAAAATGAATGTATAAGGAAAAGAAACAAAAGGGCGGTATTGGTTTAAATGGCCTTTTTAACGATTTTGTGTGTCAGATGGGTTCGGAATCATAAAAAAAGTGTGTACGCGAAGGAGGAAAGTTGTTTTGATTGCCAAAACGTGGAAAAAATGAATGTATAAGGAAAAGAAACAAAAGGGCGGTATTGGTTTAAATGGCCTTTTTAACGATTTTGTGAGTCAGATGGGTTCGGAATCATAAAAAAAGTGTGTACGCGAAGGACGAAGCTTGTTATGAGTGCAAAAACTTGGAAAAAATGAATGTATAATGAAAAGAAATAAAAGGGAGGTATTGGTTTAAATGGTCTTTTAGACGATTTTGTGAGTCAGATGGGTTCGGAATCATAAAAACAGAGTGTACGCGAAGGACGAAAGTTGTCTTGAGTGCAAAAGCGTAAGAAAAATGAATGTATAAGGAAAAGAAACAAAAGGGTGGTATTGGCTTAAATGGTTTTTTAGACAGTTTTGTGAGTCAGATGGGTTCGGAATCATAAAAACAGTGTGTACGCGAAGGACGAAAGTTGTCTTGAGTGCAAAAGCGTAAGAAAAATGAATGTATAAGGAAAAGAAACAAATTTACGGTATTGGTTTAAATGGCCTTTTACAAGGTTTTGTGAGTCAGGTGGGTTCGGATTCATAAAAAAAGTGAATACGAGAAGGAGGGAAGTTGGAAAAACGTGGAAAAAATGAATGTATAAGGAAAAGAAACAAAAGGGCGGTATTGGTTTAAATGGCCTTTTTAACGATTTTGTGAGTCAGATGGGTTCGGAATCATAAAAAAAGTGTGTACACGAAGGCGGAATGTTGTTTTGAGTGCAAAAACGTGGAAAAAATGAATATATAAGGAAAAGAAACAAAAGGGAGTTATTGGTTTAAATGGTCTTTTAGGCGATTTTGTGAGTCGGATGGGTTCGGAATCATAAAAACAGTGTGTACGCGAAGGAGGAAAGTTGTTTTGCGTGCCAAAACGTGGAAAAAATAAGGAAAAGAAACAAAAGGGCGGTATTGGTTTAAATTGCTTTTAGACGGTTTTGTGAGTCAGGTGGGTTCGGAATCATAAAAAAAGTGTGTACCAGAAGGAGGAAAGTTGAAAAAACGTGGAAAAAATGAATGTATAAGGAACAGAAACAAAAGGGAGGTATTGTTTTAAATAGTCTTTTAGACGATTTTGTGAGTCAGATGGGTTCAGAATCATAAAAAAAGTGTGTACGCGAAGGACGAAAGTTGTCTTGAGTGCAAAAACGTAAGAAAAATGAATGCATAAGGAAAAAAAAACAAATGGGCGGTATTGGTTTAAATGGCCTTTTAGACGGTTTTGTGAGTCAGGTGGGTTCGGATTCATAAAAAAAGTGTGTACGAGAAGGAGGAAAGTTGGAAAAACGTGGAAAAAATGAATGTATAAGGAAAAGAAACAAAAGGGCGGTATTGGTTTAAATGGCCTTTTTAACGATTTTGTGAGTCAGATGGGTTCGGAATCATAAAAAAAGTGTGTACGCGGAGGAAAGTTGTTTTGAGTGCAAAAACGGGGAAAAAATGAATGTATAAGGAAAAGAAACAAAAGGGTGGTATTGGCTTCAATGGCTTTTTGGACAGTTTTGTGAGTCAGATGGGATTGGAATCTTAAAAACAGTGTGTACGCGAAGGACGAAGCTTGTTATGAGTGCAAAAACGTGGAAAAAATGAATGTATAATGAAAAGAAATAAAAGGGAGGTATTGGTTTAAATGGTCTTTTAGACGATTTTGTGAGTCAGATGGGTTCGGAATCATAAAAACAGTGTGTACGCGAAGGACGAAAGTTGTCTTGAGTGCAAAAGCGTAAGAAAAATGAATGTATAAGGAAAAGAAACAAAAGGGAGGTATTGGTTTAAATGGTCTTTTAGACGATTTTGTGAGTCAGATGGGTTCGGATTCATAAAAAAAGTGTGTATGAGAAGGAGGAAAGTTGGAAAAACGTGGAAAAAATGAATGTATAAGGAAAAGAAACAAAAGGGCGGTATTGGTTTAAATGGCCTTTTTAACGATTTTGTAATTCAGATGGGTTCGGAATCATAAAAAAAGTGTGTACGCGAAGGAGGAAAGTTGTTTTGAGTGCAGAAACGTGGAAAAAATGAATGTATAAGGAAAAGAAACAAAAGGGTGGTATTGGCTTAAATGGCTTTTTGGACAGTTTTGTGAGTCAGATGGGTTTGGAATCTTAAAAACAGTGTGTACGCGAAGGACGAAGGTTGTTATGATGCAAAAACGTGGAAAAAATGAATGTATAATGAAAAGAAATAAAAGGGAGGTATTGGTTTAAATGGTCTTTTAGACGATCTTGTGAGACAGATGGGTACGGAATCATAAAAACAGTGTGTACGCGAAGGAGGAAAGTTGTCTTGAGTGCAAAAACGTTGAAAACATGAATGTATAAGGAAAAGAAATAAAAGGGTGGTATGGGTTTAAATGGTCTTTTAGACGATTTTGTGAGTCAGATGGGTTCGGAATCATAAAAACAGTGTGTACGCGAAGGATGAAAGTTGTCTTGAGTGCAAAAACGTAAGAAAAATGAATGTATAAGGAAAAGAAACAAATGGGCGGTAATGGTTTAAATGGCCTTTTAGACGGTTTTGTGAGTCAGATGGGGTCGGATTCATAAAAAAAGTGTGTACGAGAAGGAGGAAAGTTGGAAAAACGTGGAAAAAATGAATGTATAAGGAAAAGAAACAAAATAGGCGGTATTGGTTTAAATGGCCTTTTTAACGATTTTGTGAGTCAGATGGGTTCGGAATCATAAAAAAAGTGTGTACGCGAAGGAGGAAAGTTGTTTTGAGTGCAAAAACGTGGAAAAATCGAATGTATAAGGAAAAGAAACAAAAGGGCGGTATTGGTTTAAATGGCTTTTTAGACAGTTTTGTGAGTCAGATGGGTTTGGAATCTTAAAAACAGTGTGTACGCGAAGGAGGAAAGTTGTTTTGAGTACAAAAACGTGGAAAAAATGAATGTATAAGGAAAAGAAACAAAAGGGCGGTATTGGTTTAAATGGTTTTTTAGACAGTTTTATGAGACAGATGGGTTCGGAATCATAAAAACAGTGTGTACGCGAATGTGGAAAGTTGTTTTGAGTGCCGAAACGTGGAAAAAATAAATGTATAATGAAAAGAAACAAATGGGCGGTATTGGTTTAAATGGCTTTTTAGAAAGTTTTGTGATTCAGATAGGTTCGGAATCATAAAAACAGTGTGTACGCGAAGGAGGAAAGTTGTCTTGAGTGCAAAAACATTGAAAAAATGAATGTATAAGGAAAAGAAACAAAAGGGCGGTATTGGTTTAAATGGCCTTTTAGACGGTTTTGTGAGTCAGGTGGGTTCGGAATTATCAGAAAAGTGTGTACAAGAAGGAGGAATGTTGTTTTGAGTGCAAAAACGTGAAGAAAATGAATGTATAAGGAAAAGAAACAAAAGGGAGGTATTGGTTTAAATGGTCTTTTAGACGGTTTTGTGAGTCAGGTGGATTCGGAATCATAAAAAAAGTGTGTACGCGAAGGAGAAAAGTTGTTTCGAGTGCCAAAACGTGGAAAAAATGAATGTATAAGGAAAAGAAACAAAAGGGCGGTATTGGTTTAAATGGCCTTTTTAACGATTTTGTGAGTCAGATGGGTTCGGAATCATAAAAAAAGTGTGTACGCGAAGGAGGAAAGTTGTTTTGAGTGCCAAAACGTGGAAAAAATGAATGTATAAGGAAAAGAAACAAAAGGGCGGTATTGGTTTAAATGGCCTTTTTAACGATTTTGTGAGTCAGATGGGTTCGGAATCATAAAAAAAGTGTGTACGCGAAGGACGAAGCTTGTTATGAGTGCAAAAACTTGGAAAAAATGAATGTATAATGAAAAGAAATAAAAGGGAGGTATTGGTTTAAATGGTCTTTTAGACGATTTTGTGAGTCAGATGGGTTCGGAATCATAAAAACAGAGTGTACGCGAAGGACGAAAGTTGTCTTGAGTGCAAAAGCATAAGAAAAATGAATGTATAAGGAAAAGAAACAAAAGGGTGGTATTGGCTTAAATGGCTTTTTAGACAGTTTTGTGAGTCAGATGGGTTCGGAATCATAAAAACAGTGTGTACGCGAAGGACGAAAGTTGTCTTGAGTGCAAAAGCGTAAGAAAAATGAATGTATAAGGAAAAGAAACAAAAGGGTGGTATTGGCTTAAATGGCTTTTTAGACAGTTTTGTGAGTCAGATGGGTTCGGAATCATAAAAACAGTGTGTACGCGAAGGACGAAATTTGTCTTGAGCGCAAAAACGTAAGAAAAATGAATGTATAAGGAAAAGAAACAAAAGTGTGGTATGGGTTTAAATGGCCTTTTAGACGATTTTGTGAGTCAGGTGGGTTCGGATTCATAAAAAAAGTGTGTACGAGAAGGAGGAAAGTTGGAAAAACGTGGAAAAAATGAATGTATAAGGAAAAGAAACAAAAGGGAGGTATTGGTTTAAATGGTCTTTTAGACGATTTTGTGAGTCAGATGGGTTCGGAATCATAAAAACAGTGTGTACGCGAAGGACGAAAGTTGTCTTGAGTGCAAAAGCGTAAGAAAAATGAATGTATAAGGAAAAGAAACAAATGGGCGGTATTGGTTTAAATGGCTTTTTGGACAGTTTTGTGAGTCAGATGGGTTTGGAATCTTAAAAACAGTGTGTACGCGAAGGACGAAGGTTGTTATGATGCAAAAACGTGGAAAAAATGAATGTGTAAGGAAAAGAAACAAAAGGGTGGTATTGGCTTAAATGGCTTTTTAGACAGTTTTGTGAGTCAGATGGGTTTGGAATCTTAAAAACAGTGTGTACGCGAAGGACGAAGCTTGTTATGAGTGCAAAAACGTGGAAAAAATGAATATATAAGGAAAAGAAACAAAAGGGCGGTATTGGTTTAAATGGCTTTTTAGACAGTTTTGTGAGTCAGATGGGTTTGGAAACTTAAAAACAGTGTGTACGCGAAGGAGGAAAGTTGTTTTGCGTGCCAAAACCTGAAAAAAATAAGGAAAAGAAACAAAAGGGTGGTATTGGTTTAAATTGCCATTTAGACAGTTTTGTGAGTCAGATGGGATTGGAATCTTAAAAACAGTGTGTACGCGAAGGACGAAGCTTGTTATGAGTGCAGAAACGTGGAAAAAATGAATATATAAGGAAAAGAAACAAAAGGGCGGTATTGGTTTAAATGGTCTTTTAGACGGTTTTGTGAGTCAGGTGGATTCGGAATCATAAAAAAAGTGTGTACGCGAAGGAGAAAAGTTGTTTCGAGTGCCAAAACGTGGAAAAAATGAATGTATAAGGAAAAGAAACAAAAGGGCGGTATTGGTTTAAATGGCCTTTTTAACGATTTTGTGAGTCAGATGGGTTCGGAATCATAAAAAAAGTGTGTACGCGAAGGAGGAAAGTTGTTTTGAGTGCCAAAACGTGGAAAAAATGAATGTATAAGGAAAAGAAACAAAAGGGCGGTATTGGTTTAAATGGCCTTTTTAACGATTTTGTGAGTCAGATGGGTTCGGAATCATAAAAAAAGTGTGTACGCGAAGGACGAAGCTTGTTATGAGTGCAAAAACTTGGAAAAAATGAATGTATAATGAAAAGAAATAAAAGGGAGGTATTGGTTTAAATGGTCTTTTAGACGATTTTGTGAGTCAGATGGGTTCGGAATCATAAAAACAGAGTGTACGCGAAGGACGAAAGTTGTCTTGAGTGCAAAAGCATAAGAAAAATGAATGTATAAGGAAAAGAAACAAAAGGGTGGTATTGGCTTAAATGGCTTTTTAGACAGTTTTGTGAGTCAGATGGGTTCGGAATCATAAAAACAGTGTGTACGCGAAGGACGAAAGTTGTCTTGAGTGCAAAAGCGTAAGAAAAATGAATGTATAAGGAAAAGAAACAAAAGGGTGGTATTGGCTTAAATGGCTTTTTAGACAGTTTTGTGAGTCAGATGGGTTCGGAATCATAAAAACAGTGTGTACGCGAAGGACGAAATTTGTCTTGAGCGCAAAAACGTAAGAAAAATGAATGTATAAGGAAAAGAAACAAAAGTGTGGTATGGGTTTAAATGGCCTTTTAGACGATTTTGTGAGTCAGGTGGGTTCGGATTCATAAAAAAAGTGTGTACGAGAAGGAGGAAAGTTGGAAAAACGTGGAAAAAATGAATGTATAAGGAAAAGAAACAAAAGGGAGGTATTGGTTTAAATGGTCTTTTAGACGATTTTGTGAGTCAGATGGGTTCGGAATCATAAAAACAGTGTGTACGCGAAGGACGAAAGTTGTCTTGAGTGCAAAAGCGTAAGAAAAATGAATGTATAAGGAAAAGAAACAAATGGGCGGTATTGGTTTAAATGGCTTTTTGGACAGTTTTGTGAGTCAGATGGGTTTGGAATCTTAAAAACAGTGTGTACGCGAAGGACGAAGGTTGTTATGATGCAAAAACGTGGAAAAAATGAATGTGTAAGGAAAAGAAACAAAAGGGTGGTATTGGCTTAAATGGCTTTTTAGACAGTTTTGTGAGTCAGATGGGTTTGGAATCTTAAAAACAGTGTGTACGCGAAGGACGAAGCTTGTTATGAGTGCAAAAACGTGGAAAAAATGAATATATAAGGAAAAGAAACAAAAGGGCGGTATTGGTTTAAATGGCTTTTTAGACAGTTTTGTGAGTCAGATGGGTTTGGAAACTTAAAAACAGTGTGTACGCGAAGGAGGAAAGTTGTTTTGCGTGCCAAAACCTGAAAAAAATAAGGAAAAGAAACAAAAGGGTGGTATTGGTTTAAATTGCCATTTAGACAGTTTTGTGAGTCAGATGGGATTGGAATCTTAAAAACAGTGTGTACGCGAAGGACGAAGCTTGTTATGAGTGCAGAAACGTGGAAAAAATGAATATATAAGGAAAAGAAACAAAAGGGCGGTATTGGTTTATATGGCTTTTTAGACAGTTTTGTGAGTCAGATGGGTTTGGAATCTTAAAAACAGTGTGTACGCGAAGGAGGAAAGTTATTTTAAGTGCAAAAACGTGGAAAAAATGAATGTATAAGGAAAAGAAACAAAAGGGCGGTATTGGTTTAAATGGCCTTTTAGACGGTTTTGTGAGTCAGGTGGGTTCGGAATTATCAGAAAAGTGTGTACAAGAAGGAGGAATGTTGTTTTGAGTGCAAAAACGTGAAGAAAATGAATGTATAAGGAAAAGAAACAAAAGGGAGGTATTGGTTTAAATGGTCTTTTAGACGGTTTTGTGAGTCAGGTGGGTTCGGAATCATAAAAAAAGTGTGTACGCGAAGGAGAAAAGTTGTCTTGAGTGCAAAAACGTGGAAAAAATGAATGTATAAGGAAAAGAAACAAATGGGCGGTATTGGTTTAAATGGCCTTTTAGACGGTTTTGTGAGTCATGTGGGTTCGGAATAATAAAAAAAGTGTGTACGCGAAGGAGGAAAGTTGTTTTGCGTGCCAAAACGTGGAAAAAATAAGGAAAAGAAACAAAAGGGCGGTATTGGTTTAAATTGCTTTTAGACGGTTTTGTGAGTCAGGTGGGTTCGGAATCATAAAAAAAGTGTGTACCAGAAGGAGGAAAGTTGAAAAAACGTGGAAAAAATGAATGTATAAGGAAAAGAAACAAAAGGGAGGTATTGGTTTAAATAGTCTTTTAGACGATTTTGTGAGTCAGATGGGTTCAGAATCATAAAAAAAGTGTGTACGCGAAGGACGAAAGTTGTCTTGAGTGCAAAAACGTAAGAAAAATGAATGCATAAGGAAAAAAAAACAAATGGGCGGTATTGGTTTAAATGGCCTTTTAGACGGTTTTGTGAGTCAGGTGGGTTCGGATTCATAAAAAAAGTGTGTACGAGAAGGAGGAAAGTTGGAAAAACGTGGAAAAAATGAATGTATAAGGAAAAGAAACAAAAGCGTATTGGTTTAAATGGCCTTTTTAACGATTTTGTAATTCAGATGGGTTCGGAATCATAAAAAAAGTGTGTACGCGAAGGAGGAAAGTTGTTTTGAGTGCAGAAACGTGGAAAAAATGAATGTATAAGGAAAAGAAACAAAAGGGTGGTATTGGCTTAAATGGCTTTTTGGACAGTTTTGTGAGTCAGATGGGTTTGGAATCTTAAAAACAGTGTGTACGCGAAGGACGAAGCTTGTTATGAGTGCAAAAACGTGGAAAAAATGAATATATAAGGAAAAGAAACAAAAGGGCGGTATTGGTTTAAATGGCTTTTTAGACAGTTTTGTGAGTCAGATGGGTTTGGAATCTTAAAAACAGTGTGTACGCGAAGGAGGAAAGTTGTTTTGCGTGCCAAAACCTGAAAAAAATAAGGAAAAGAAACAAAAGGGTGGAATTGGTTTAAATTGCCATTTAGACAGTTTTGTGAGTCAGATGGGATAGGAATCTTAAAAACAGTGTGTACGCGAAGGACGAAGCTTGTTATGAGTGCAGAAACGTGGAAAAAATGAATATATAAGGAAAAGAAACAAAAGGGCGGTATTGGTTTAAATGGCTTTTTAGACAGTTTTGTGAGTCAGATGGGTTTGGAATCTTAAAAACAGTGTGTACGAGAAGGAGGAAAGTTGTTTTAAGTGCAAAAACGTGGAAAAAATGAATGTATAAGGAAAAGAAACAAAAGGGATTTATTGGTTTAAATGGTCTTTTAGACGATTTTGTGAGACAGATTGGTTCGGAATCATAAAAACAGTGTGTACGCGAAGGAGGAAAGTTGTTTTGAGTGCAAAAACGTGGAAAAAATGAATGTATAAGGAAAAGAAACTAAAGGGTGGTATTGGCTTAAATGGCTTTTTGGACAGTTTTGTGAGTCAGATGGGTTTGGAATCTTAAAAACAGTGTGTACGCGAAGGACGAAGGTTGTTATGATGCAAAAACGTGGAAAAAATGAATGTATAAGGAGAAGAAACAAAAGGGTGGTATTGGCTTAAATGGCTTTTTAGACAGTTTTGTGAGTCAGATAGGTTTGGAATCTTAAAAACAGTGTGTACGCGAAGGACGAAGCTTGTTATGAGTGCAAAAACGTGGAAAAAATGAATATATAAGGAAAAGAAACAAAAGGGCGGTATTGGTTTAAATGGCTTTTTAGACAGTTTTGTGAGTCAGATGGGTTTGGAATCTTAAAAACAGTGTGTACGCGAAGGAGGAAAGTTGTTTTAAGTGCAAAAACGTGGAAAAAATGAATGTATAATGAAAAGAAAAAAAAGGGCGGTATTGGTTTAAATGGCGTTTTAGACAGTTTTGTGAGTCAGATGGGTTTGGAATCTTAAAAACAGTGTGTACGCGAAGGAGGAAAGTTGTTTTGCGTGCCAAAACCTGAAAAAAATAAGGAAAAGAAACAAAAGGGTGGTATTGGTTTAAATTGCTTTTAGACGGTTTTGTGAGTCAGGTGGGTTCGGAATCATAAAAAAAGTGTGTACCAGAAGGAGGAAAGTTGAAAAAACGTGGAAAAAATGAATGTATAAGGAAAAGAAACAAAAGGGAGGTATTGGTTTAAATAGTCTTTTAGACGATTTTGTGAGTCAGATGGGTTCAGAATCATAAAAAAAGTGTGTACGCGAAGGACGAAAGTTGTCTTGAGTGCAAAAACGTGGAAAAAATGAATGTGTAAGGAAAAGAAACAAAAGGGTGGTATTGGCTTAAATGGCTTTTTAGACAGTTTTGTGAGTCAGATGGGTTTGGAATCTTAAAAACAGTGTGTACGCGAAGGACGAAGCTTGTTATGAGTGCAAAAACGTGGAAAAAATGAATATATAAGGAAAAGAAACAAAAGGGCGGTATTGGTTTAAATGGCTTTTTAGACAGTTTTGTGAGTCAGATGGGTTTGGAAACTTAAAAACAGTGTGTACGCGAAGGAGGAAAGTTGTTTTGCGTGCCAAAACCTGAAAAAAATAAGGAAAAGAAACAAAAGGGTGGTATTGGTTTAAATTGCCATTTAGACAGTTTTGTGAGTCAGATGGGATTGGAATCTTAAAAACAGTGTGTACGCGAAGGACGAAGCTTGTTATGAGTGCAGAAACGTGGAAAAAATGAATATATAAGGAAAAGAAACAAAAGGGCGGTATTGGTTTAAATGGTCTTTTAGACGGTTTTGTGAGTCAGGTGGATTCGGAATCATAAAAAAAGTGTGTACGCGAAGGAGAAAAGTTGTTTCGAGTGCCAAAACGTGGAAAAAATGAATGTATAAGGAAAAGAAACAAAAGGGCGGTATTGGTTTAAATGGCCTTTTTAACGATTTTGTGAGTCAGATGGGTTCGGAATCATAAAAAAAGTGTGTACGCGAAGGAGGAAAGTTGTTTTGAGTGCCAAAACGTGGAAAAAATGAATGTATAAGGAAAAGAAACAAAAGGGCGGTATTGGTTTAAATGGCCTTTTTAACGATTTTGTGAGTCAGATGGGTTCGGAATCATAAAAAAAGTGTGTACGCGAAGGACGAAGCTTGTTATGAGTGCAAAAACTTGGAAAAAATGAATGTATAATGAAAAGAAATAAAAGGGAGGTATTGGTTTAAATGGTCTTTTAGACGATTTTGTGAGTCAGATGGGTTCGGAATCATAAAAACAGAGTGTACGCGAAGGACGAAAGTTGTCTTGAGTGCAAAAGCATAAGAAAAATGAATGTATAAGGAAAAGAAACAAAAGGGTGGTATTGGCTTAAATGGCTTTTTAGACAGTTTTGTGAGTCAGATGGGTTCGGAATCATAAAAACAGTGTGTACGCGAAGGACGAAAGTTGTCTTGAGTGCAAAAGCGTAAGAAAAATGAATGTATAAGGAAAAGAAACAAAAGGGTGGTATTGGCTTAAATGGCTTTTTAGACAGTTTTGTGAGTCAGATGGGTTCGGAATCATAAAAACAGTGTGTACGCGAAGGACGAAATTTGTCTTGAGCGCAAAAACGTAAGAAAAATGAATGTATAAGGAAAAGAAACAAAAGTGTGGTATGGGTTTAAATGGCCTTTTAGACGATTTTGTGAGTCAGGTGGGTTCGGATTCATAAAAAAAGTGTGTACGAGAAGGAGGAAAGTTGGAAAAACGTGGAAAAAATGAATGTATAAGGAAAAGAAACAAAAGGGAGGTATTGGTTTAAATGGTCTTTTAGACGATTTTGTGAGTCAGATGGGTTCGGAATCATAAAAACAGTGTGTACGCGAAGGACGAAAGTTGTCTTGAGTGCAAAAGCGTAAGAAAAATGAATGTATAAGGAAAAGAAACAAATGGGCGGTATTGGTTTAAATGGCTTTTTGGACAGTTTTGTGAGTCAGATGGGTTTGGAATCTTAAAAACAGTGTGTACGCGAAGGACGAAGGTTGTTATGATGCAAAAACGTGGAAAAAATGAATGTGTAAGGAAAAGAAACAAAAGGGTGGTATTGGCTTAAATGGCTTTTTAGACAGTTTTGTGAGTCAGATGGGTTTGGAATCTTAAAAACAGTGTGTACGCGAAGGACGAAGCTTGTTATGAGTGCAAAAACGTGGAAAAAATGAATATATAAGGAAAAGAAACAAAAGGGCGGTATTGGTTTAAATGGCTTTTTAGACAGTTTTGTGAGTCAGATGGGTTTGGAAACTTAAAAACAGTGTGTACGCGAAGGAGGAAAGTTGTTTTGCGTGCCAAAACCTGAAAAAAATAAGGAAAAGAAACAAAAGGGTGGTATTGGTTTAAATTGCCATTTAGACAGTTTTGTGAGTCAGATGGGATTGGAATCTTAAAAACAGTGTGTACGCGAAGGACGAAGCTTGTTATGAGTGCAGAAACGTGGAAAAAATGAATATATAAGGAAAAGAAACAAAAGGGCGGTATTGGTTTATATGGCTTTTTAGACAGTTTTGTGAGTCAGATGGGTTTGGAATCTTAAAAACAGTGTGTACGCGAAGGAGGAAAGTTATTTTAAGTGCAAAAACGTGGAAAAAATGAATGTATAAGGAAAAGAAACAAAAGGGCGGTATTGGTTTAAATGGCCTTTTAGACGGTTTTGTGAGTCAGGTGGGTTCGGAATTATCAGAAAAGTGTGTACAAGAAGGAGGAATGTTGTTTTGAGTGCAAAAACGTGAAGAAAATGAATGTATAAGGAAAAGAAACAAAAGGGAGGTATTGGTTTAAATGGTCTTTTAGACGGTTTTGTGAGTCAGGTGGGTTCGGAATCATAAAAAAAGTGTGTACGCGAAGGAGAAAAGTTGTCTTGAGTGCAAAAACGTGGAAAAAATGAATGTATAAGGAAAAGAAACAAATGGGCGGTATTGGTTTAAATGGCCTTTTAGACGGTTTTGTGAGTCATGTGGGTTCGGAATAATAAAAAAAGTGTGTACGCGAAGGAGGAAAGTTGTTTTGCGTGCCAAAACGTGGAAAAAATAAGGAAAAGAAACAAAAGGGCGGTATTGGTTTAAATTGCTTTTAGACGGTTTTGTGAGTCAGGTGGGTTCGGAATCATAAAAAAAGTGTGTACCAGAAGGAGGAAAGTTGAAAAAACGTGGAAAAAATGAATGTATAAGGAAAAGAAACAAAAGGGAGGTATTGGTTTAAATAGTCTTTTAGACGATTTTGTGAGTCAGATGGGTTCAGAATCATAAAAAAAGTGTGTACGCGAAGGACGAAAGTTGTCTTGAGTGCAAAAACGTAAGAAAAATGAATGCATAAGGAAAAAAAAACAAATGGGCGGTATTGGTTTAAATGGCCTTTTAGACGGTTTTGTGAGTCAGGTGGGTTCGGATTCATAAAAAAAGTGTGTACGAGAAGGAGGAAAGTTGGAAAAACGTGGAAAAAATGAATGTATAAGGAAAAGAAACAAAAGCGTATTGGTTTAAATGGCCTTTTTAACGATTTTGTAATTCAGATGGGTTCGGAATCATAAAAAAAGTGTGTACGCGAAGGAGGAAAGTTGTTTTGAGTGCAGAAACGTGGAAAAAATGAATGTATAAGGAAAAGAAACAAAAGGGTGGTATTGGCTTAAATGGCTTTTTGGACAGTTTTGTGAGTCAGATGGGTTTGGAATCTTAAAAACAGTGTGTACGCGAAGGACGAAGCTTGTTATGAGTGCAAAAACGTGGAAAAAATGAATATATAAGGAAAAGAAACAAAAGGGCGGTATTGGTTTAAATGGCTTTTTAGACAGTTTTGTGAGTCAGATGGGTTTGGAATCTTAAAAACAGTGTGTACGCGAAGGAGGAAAGTTGTTTTGCGTGCCAAAACCTGAAAAAAATAAGGAAAAGAAACAAAAGGGTGGAATTGGTTTAAATTGCCATTTAGACAGTTTTGTGAGTCAGATGGGATAGGAATCTTAAAAACAGTGTGTACGCGAAGGACGAAGCTTGTTATGAGTGCAGAAACGTGGAAAAAATGAATATATAAGGAAAAGAAACAAAAGGGCGGTATTGGTTTAAATGGCTTTTTAGACAGTTTTGTGAGTCAGATGGGTTTGGAATCTTAAAAACAGTGTGTACGAGAAGGAGGAAAGTTGTTTTAAGTGCAAAAACGTGGAAAAAATGAATGTATAAGGAAAAGAAACAAAAGGGATTTATTGGTTTAAATGGTCTTTTAGACGATTTTGTGAGACAGATTGGTTCGGAATCATAAAAACAGTGTGTACGCGAAGGAGGAAAGTTGTTTTGAGTGCAAAAACGTGGAAAAAATGAATGTATAAGGAAAAGAAACTAAAGGGTGGTATTGGCTTAAATGGCTTTTTGGACAGTTTTGTGAGTCAGATGGGTTTGGAATCTTAAAAACAGTGTGTACGCGAAGGACGAAGGTTGTTATGATGCAAAAACGTGGAAAAAATGAATGTATAAGGAGAAGAAACAAAAGGGTGGTATTGGCTTAAATGGCTTTTTAGACAGTTTTGTGAGTCAGATAGGTTTGGAATCTTAAAAACAGTGTGTACGCGAAGGACGAAGCTTGTTATGAGTGCAAAAACGTGGAAAAAATGAATATATAAGGAAAAGAAACAAAAGGGCGGTATTGGTTTAAATGGCTTTTTAGACAGTTTTGTGAGTCAGATGGGTTTGGAATCTTAAAAACAGTGTGTACGCGAAGGAGGAAAGTTGTTTTAAGTGCAAAAACGTGGAAAAAATGAATGTATAATGAAAAGAAAAAAAAGGGCGGTATTGGTTTAAATGGCGTTTTAGACAGTTTTGTGAGTCAGATGGGTTTGGAATCTTAAAAACAGTGTGTACGCGAAGGAGGAAAGTTGTTTTGCGTGCCAAAACCTGAAAAAAATAAGGAAAAGAAACAAAAGGGTGGTATTGGTTTAAATTGCCATTTAGACAGTTTTGTGAGTCAGATGGGATTGGAATCTTAAAAACAGTGTGTACGCGAAGGACGAAGCTTGTTATGAGTGCAGAAACGTGGAAAAAATGAATATATAAGGAAAAGAAACAAAAGGGCGGTATTGGTTTATATGGCTTTTTAGACAGTTTTGTTAGTCAGATGGGTTTGGAATCTTAAAAACAGTGTGTACGCGAAGGAGGAAAGTTATTTTAAGTGCAAAAACGTGGAAAAAATGAATGTATAAGGAAAAGAAACAAAAGGGCGGTATTGGTTTAAATGGCCTTTTAGACGGTTTTGTGAGTCAGGTGGGTTCGGAATTATCAGAAAAGTGTGTACAAGAAGGAGGAATGTTGTTTTGAGTGCAAAAACGTGAAGAAAATGAATGTATAAGGAAAAGAAACAAAAGGGAGGTATTTGTTTAAATAGCCTTTTAGACGGTTTTGTGAGTCAGGTGGGTTCGGAATCATAAAAAAAGTGTGTACGCGAAGGAGAAAAGTTGTCTTGAGTGCAAAAACGTGGAAAAAATGAATGTATAAGGAAAAGAAACAAATGGGCGGTATTGGTTTAAATGGCCTTTTAGACGGTTTTGTGAGTCATGTGCGTTCGGAATAATAAAAAAAGTGTGTACGCGAAGGAGGAAAGTTGTTTTGAGTGCCAAAACGTGGAAAAAATGAATGTATAAGGAAAAGAAACAAAAGGGCGGTATTGGTTTAAATGGCCTTTTTAACGATTTTGTGAGTCAGATGGGTTCGGAATCATAAAAAAAGTGTGTACGCGAAGGCGGAATGTTGTTTTGAGTGCAAAAACGTGGAAAAAATGAATGTATAAGGAAAAGAAACAAAAGGGAGTTATTGGTTTAAATGGTCTTTTAGGCGATTTTGTGAGTCAGATGGGTTCGGAATCATAAAAACAGTGTGTACGCGAAGGAGGAATGTTGTTTTGAGTGCAAAAACGTGGAAAAAATTAATGTATAACGAAAAAAAACATAAGGGCGGTATTGGTTTAAATGGCTTTTTAGACAGTTTTGTGAGTCAGATGGGTTTGGAATAATAAAAACAGTGTGTACGCGAAGGAGGAAATTTGTTTTGCGTGCCAAAACGTGGAAAAAATAAGGAAAAGAAACAAAAGGGCGGTATTGGTTTAAATTGCTTTTAGACGGTTTTGTGAGTCAGGTGGGTTCGGAATCATAAAAAAAGTGTGTACCAGAAGGAGGAAAGTTGAAAAAACGTGGAAAAAATGAATGTATAAGGAAAAGAAACAAAAGGGAGGTATTGGTTTAAATAGTCTTTTAGACGATTTTGTGAGTCAGATGGGTTCAGAATCATAAAAAAAGTGTGTACGCGAAGGACGAAAGTTGTCTTGAGTGCAAAAACGGGGAAAAAATGAATGTATAAGGAAAAGAAACAAAAGGGTGGTATTGGCTTAAATGGCTTTTTGGACAGTTTTGTGAGTCAGATGGGTTTGGAATCTTAAAAACAGTGTGTACGCGTAGGACGAAGCTTGTTATGAGTGCAAAAACGTGGAAAAAATGAATGTATAATGAAAAGAAATAAAAGGGTGGTATTGGTTTAAATGGTCTTTTAGACGATTTTGTGAGTCAGATGGGTTCGGAATCATAAAAACAGTGTGTACGCGAAGGACGAAAGTTGTCTTGAGTGCAAAAGCGTAAGAAAAATGAATGTATAAGGAAAAGAAACAAAAGGGAGGTATTGGTTTAAATGGTCTTTTAGACGATTTTGTGAGTCAGATGGGTTCGGATTCATAAAAAAAGTGTGTATGAGAAGGAGGAAAGTTGGAAAAACGTGGAAAAAATGAATGTATAAGGAAAAGAAACAAAAGGGTATTGGTTTAAATGGCCTTTTTAACGATTTTGTAATTCAGATGGGTTCGGAATCATAAAAAAAGTGTGTACGCGAAGGAGGAAAGTTGTTTTGAGTGCAGAAACGTGGAAAAAATGAATGTATAAGGAAAAGAAACAAAAGGGTGGTATTGGCTTAAATGGCTTTTTGGACAGTTTTGTGAGTCAGATGGGTTTGGAATCTTAAAAACAGTGTGTACGCGAAGGACGAAGGTTGTTATGATGCAAAAACGTGGAAAAAATGAATGTATAAGGAAAAGAAACAAAAGGGTGGTATTGGCTTAAATGGCTTTTTAGACAGTTTTGTGAGTCAGATGGGTTTGGAATCTTAAAAACAGTGTGTACGCGAAGGACGAAGCTTGTTATGAGTGCAAAAACGTGGAAAAAATGAATATATAAGGAAAAGAAACAAAAGGGCGGTATTGGTTTAAATGGCTTTTTAGACAGTTTTGTGAGTCAGATGGGTTTGGAATCTTAAAAACAGTGTGTACGCGAAGGAGGAAAGTTGTTTTGCGTGCCAAAACCTGAAAAAAATAAGGAAAAGAAACAAAAGGGTGGAATTGGTTTAAATTGCCATTTAGACAGTTTTGTGAGTCAGATGGGATAGGAATCTTAAAAACAGTGTGTACGCGAAGGACGAAGCTTGTTATGAGTGCAGAAACGTGGAAAAAATGAATATATAAGGAAAAGAAACAAAAGGGCGGTATTGGTTTAAATGGCTTTTTAGACAGTTTTGTGAGTCAGATGGGTTTGGAATAATAAAAACAGTGTGTACGCGAAGGAGGAAAGTTGTTTTGCGTGCCAAAACGTGGAAAAAATAAGGAAAAGAAACAAAAGGGCGGTATTGGTTTAAATTGCTTTTAGACGGTTTTGTGAGTCAGGTGGGTTCGGAATCATAAAAAAAGTGTGTACCAGAAGGAGGAAAGTTGAAAAAACGTGGAAAAAATGAATGTATAAGGAAAAGAAACAAATGGGCGGTATTGGTTTAAACGGCTTTTTAGACAGCTTTGTGAGTCAGGTGGGTTCGGAATTATCAGAAAAGTGTGTACAAGAAGGAGGAATGTTGTTTTGAGTGCAAAAACGTGGAAAAAATGAATGTATAAGGAAGAGAAACAAAAGGGAGGTATTGGTTTAAATGGTCTTTTAGGCGATTTTGTGAGTCAGATGGGTTCGAAATCATAAAAACAGTGTGTACGCGAAGGAGGAAAGTTGTTTTGAGTGCAAAAGCGTGGAAAAAATTAATGTATAACGAAAAAAAATATAAGGGCGGTATTGGTTTAAATGGTTTTTTAGACAGTTTTGTGATTCAGATGGGTTTGGAATCTTAAAAACAGTGTGTACGCGAAGGAGGAAAGTTGTCTTGAGTGCAAAAACGTGGAAAAAATGAATGTATAAGGAAAAGAAACAAAAGGGAGGTATTGGTTTAAATGGTCTTTTAGACGATTTTGTGAGACAGATGGGTTCGGAATCATAAAAACAGTGTGTACGCGAAGGAGGAAAGTTGTTTTGAGTGCAAAAACGTGGAAAAAATTAATGTATAACGAAAAAAACATAAGGGCGGTATTGGTTTAAATGGCTTTTTAGACAGTTTTGTGATTCAGATGGGTTTGGAATCTTAAAGACAGTGTGTACGCGAAGGAAGAAAGTTGTTTTGAGTACAAAAATGTGGAAAAAATGAATGTATAAGGAAAAGAAACAAAAGGGTGGTATTGGTTTAAATGGCCTTTTAGACGGTTTTGTGAGTCAGGTAGGTTCGGAATCATCAGAAAAGTGTGTACAAGAAGGAGTAATGTTGTTTTGAGTGCAAAAACGTGAAAAAAAATGAATGTATAAGGAAAAGAAACAAAAGGGAGGTATTGGTTTAAATGGCTTTTTAGACAGTTTTGTGATTCAGATGGGTTTGGAATCTTAAAAACAGTGTGTACGCGAAGGAGGAAAGTTGTCTTGAGTGCAAAAAGGGCAGTATTGGTTTAAATGGCTTTTTAGACAGTTTTGTGAGTAAGATGGGTTCGGAATCATAAAAACGGTGTGTACGCGAAGGAGGAAAGTTGTTTTGAGTGCAAAAACGTGGAAAAAATGAATGTATAAGGAAAAGAAACAAATGGGCGTTATTGGTTTAAATGGCCTTTTAGACTGTTTTTGTGAGTCAGGTGGGTCCGGATTCACAAAAAAAGTGTGTACGAGAAGGAGGAAAGTTGGAAAAACGTGCAAAAAATGAATGTATAAGGAAAAGAAACAAAAAGGCGGTATTGGTTTAAATGGCCTTTTTAACGATTTTGTGAGTCAGATGGGTTCGGAATCATAAAAAAAGTGTGTACGCGAAGGAGGAAAATTGTTTTGAGTGCAAAAACGTGGAAAAAATGAATGTATAATGAAAAGAAAAAAAAGGGCGGTATTGGTTTAAATGGCGTTTTAAACAGTTTTGTGAGTCAGATGGGTTCGGAATCATAAAAAAAGTGTGTACGCGAAGGAGGAAAGTTGTTTTGCGTGCCAAAACGTGGAAAAAATAAGGAAAAGAAACAAAAGGGTGGTATTGGTTTAAATTGCCTTTTAGACAGTTTTGTGAGTCAGATGGGATTGGAATCTTAAAAACAGTGTGTACGCGAAGGACGAAGCTTGTTATGAGTGCAAAAACGTGGAAAAAATGAATATATAAGGAAAAGAAACAAAAGGGCGGTATTGGTTTAAATGGCTTTTTAGACAGTTTTGTGAGTCAGATGGGTTTGGAATCTTAAAAACAGTGTGTACGCGAAGGAGGAAAGTTGTTTTAAGTGCAAAAACGTGGAAAAAACGAATGTATAATGAAAAGAAAAAAAAGGGCGGTATTGGTTTAAATGGCGTTTTAAACAGTTTTGTGAGTCAGATGGGTTCGGAATCATAAAAAAAGTGTGTACGCGAAGGAGGAAAGTTGTTTTGCGTGCCAAAACGTGGAAAAAATAAGGAAAAGAAACAAAAGGGTGGTATTGGTTTAAATTGCCTTTTAGACAGTTTTGTGAGTCAGATGGGATTGGAATCTTAAAAACAGTGTGTACGCGAAGGACGAAGCTTGTTATGAGTGCAAAAACGTGGAAAAAATGAATGTATAAGGAAAAGAAACAAAAGGGAGGTATTGGTTCAAATGGTCTTTTAGACGATTTTGTGAGTCAGGTGGGTTCGGAATCATAAAAACAGTGTGTACGCGAATGTGGAAAGTTGTTTTGAGTGCCGAAACGTGGAAAAAATAAATGTATAATGAAAAGAAACAAAAGGGCGGTATTGGTTTAAATGGCTTTTTAGAAAGTTTTATGATTCAGATGGGTTCGGAATCATAAAAACAGTGTGTACGCGAAGGAGGAAAGTTGTTCTGAGTGCAAAAACGTGGAAAAAATGAATGTATAAGGAAAAGAAACAAAAGGGAGGTATTGGTTTAAATGGTCTTTTAGACGATTTTGTGAGTCAGGTGGGTTCGAAATCCTGGAATCTTAAAAACAGTGTGTACGCGAAGGAGGAAAGTTGTTTTGAGTGCAAAAACGTGGAAAAAATGAATGTATAAGGAAAAGAAACAAAAGGGAGGTATTCGTTTTAATGGTCTTTTACACGATTTTGTGAGTCAGATGGGTTCGGAATCATAAAAAAAGTGTGTACGCGAAGGAGGAAAGTTGTTTTGAGTGCCAAAACGTGGAAAAAATGAATGTATAAGAAAAAGAAACAAAACGGCGGTATTGGTTTAAATGGCCTTTTTAACGATTTTGTGAGTCAGATGGGTTCGGAATCATAAAAAAAGTGTGAAGGCGAAGGCGGAAAGTAGTTTTGAGTGCAAAAACGTGGAAAAAATGAATGTATAAGGAAAAGAAACAAAAGGGAGGTATTGGTTTAAATGGTCTTTCAGACGGTTTTGTGTCAGGTGGGTACGGAATCATAAAAATAGTGTGTACGAGAAGGAGGAAAGTTGGAAAAACGTGGAAAAAATGAATGTATAAGGAAAAGAAACAAAAGGGCGGTATTGGGTTAAATGGCCTTTTAGACGGTTTTATGAGTCAGGTGGGTTCGGAATTATCAGAAAAGTGTGTACAAGAAGGAGGAATATAGTTCTGAGTGCAAAAACGTGGAAAAAATGAATGTATAAGAAAAAGAAACAAAAGGGAGGCATTGGTTTAAGTGGTCTTTTAGGCGATTTTGTGAGTCAGATGGGTTCGGAATCATAAAAACAGTGTGTACGCGAAGGAGGAATGTTGTTTTGAGTGCAAAAACGTGGAAAAAATTAATGTATAACGAAAAAAAACATAAGGGCGGTATTGGTTTAAATGGCTTTTTAGACAGTTTTGTGATTCAGATGGGTTTGGAATCTTAAGAACAGTGTGTACGCGAAGGAGGAAAGTTGTTTTGAGTGCAAAAACGTGGAAAAAATGAATGTATAAGGAAAAGAAACAAAAGGGAGGTATTGGTTTAAATAGTCTTTTAGGCGATTTTGTGAGTCAGATGGGTTGGGAATCATAAAAACAGTGAATACGCGAAAAAGGAAAGTTGTTTTGAGTGCAAAAACGTGGAAAAAATGTATGTATAAGGAAAAGAAACAAAAGAGAGATATTGGTTTGAATGGTCTTTTAGAGATTTTGTGAGTCAGATGGGTTCGGAATCATAAAAACAGTGTGTACGCGAAGGACGAAGCTTGTTATGTGTGCAGAAACGTGGAAAAAATGAATATATAAGGAAAAGAAACAAAAGGGCGGTATTGGTTTATATGGCTTTTTAGACAGTTTTGTGAGTCAGATGGGTTTGGAATCTTAAAAACAGTGTGTACGCGAAGGAGGAAAGTTGTTTTAAGTGCAAAAACGTGGAAAAAATGAATGTATAAGGAAAAGAAACAAAAGGGCGGTATTGGTTTAAATGGCCTTTTAGACGGTTTTGTGAGTCAGGTGGGTTCGGAATTATCAGAAAAGTGTGTACAAGAAGGAGGAATGTTGTTTTGAGTGCAAAAACGTGAAGAAAATGAATGTATAAGGAAAAGAAACAAAAGGGAGGTATTGGTTTAAATGGTCTTTTAGACGGTTTTGTGAGTCAGGTGGGTTCGGAATCATAAAAAAAGTGTGTACGCGAAGGAGAAAAGTTGTCTTGAGTGCAAAAACGTGGAAAAAATGAATGTATAAGGAAAAGAAATAAAAGGGTGGTATTGGTTTAAATGGTCTTTTAGACGATTTTGTGAGTCAGATGGGTTCGGAATCATAAAAACAGTGTGTACGCGAAGGACGAAAGTTGTCTTGAGTGCAAAAGCGTAAGAAAAATGAATGTATAAGGAAAAGAAACAAAAGGGAGGTATTGGTTTAAATGGTCTTTTAGACGATTTTGTGAGTCAGATGGGTTCGGATTCATAAAAAAAGTGTGTATGAGAAGGAGGAAAGTTGGAAAAACGTGGAAAAAATGAATGTATAAGGAAAAGAAACAAAAGGGTATTGGTTTAAATGGCCTTTTTAACGATTTTGTAATTCAGATGGGTTCGGAATCATAAAAAAAGTGTGTACGCGAAGGAGGAAAGTTGTTTTGAGTGCAGAAACGTGGAAAAAATGAATGTATAAGTAAAAGAAACAAAAGGGTGGTATTGGCTTAAATGGCTTTTTGGACAGTTTTGTGAGTCAGATGGGTTTGGAATCTTAAAAACAGTGTGTACGCGAAGGACGAAGGTTGTTATGATGCAAAAACGTGGAAAAAATGAATGTATAAGGAAAAGAAACAAAAGGGTGGTATTGGCTTAAATGGCTTTTTAGACAGTTTTGTGAGTCAGATGGGTTTGGAATCTTAAAAACAGTGTGTACGCGAAGGACGAAGCTTGTTATGAGTGCAAAAACGTGGAAAAAATGAATATATAAGGAAAAGAAACAAAAGGGCGGTATTGGTTTAAATGGCTTTTTAGACAGTTTTGTGAGTCAGATGGGTTTGGAATCTTAAAAACAGTGTGTACGCGAAGGAGGAAAGTTGTTTTGCGTGCCAAAACCTGAAAAAAATAAGGAAAAGAAACAAAAGGGTGGAATTGGTTTAAATTGCCATTTAGACAGTTTTGTGAGTCAGATGGGATAGGAATCTTAAAAACAGTGTGTACGCGAAGGACGAAGCTTGTTATGAGTGCAGAAACGTGGAAAAAATGAATATATAAGGAAAAGAAACAAAAGGGCGGTATTGGTTTAAATGGCTTTTTAGACAGTTTTGTGAGTCAGATGGGTTTGGAATAATAAAAACAGTGTGTACGCGAAGGAGGAAAGTTGTTTTGCGTGCCAAAACGTGGAAAAAATAAGGAAAAGAAACAAAAGGGCGGTATTGGTTTAAATTGCTTTTAGACGGTTTTGTGAGTCAGGTGGGTTCGGAATCATAAAAAAAGTGTGTACCAGAAGGAGGAAAGTTGAGAAAACGTGGAAAAAATGAATGTATAAGGAAAAGAAACAAATGGGCGGTATTGGTTTAAACGGCTTTTTAGACAGCTTTGTGAGTCAGGTGGGTTCGGAATTATCAGAAAAGTGTGTACAAGAAGGAGGAATGTTGTTTTGAGTGCAAAAACGTGGAAAAAATGAATGTATAAGGAAGAGAAACAAAAGGGAGGTATTGGTTTAAATGGTCTTTTAGGCGATTTTGTGAGTCAGATGGGTTCGAAATCATAAAAACAGTGTGTACGCGAAGGAGGAAAGTTGTTTTGAGTGCAAAAGCGTGGAAAAAATTAATGTATAACGAAAAAAAATATAAGGGCGGTATTGGTTTAAATGGTTTTTTAGACAGTTTTGTGATTCAGATGGGTTTGGAATCTTAAAAACAGTGTGTACGCGAAGGAGGAAAGTTGTCTTGAGTGCAAAAACGTGGAAAAAATGAATGTATAAGGAAAAGAAACAAAAGGGAGGTATTGGTTTAAATGGTCTTTTAGACGATTTTGTGAGACAGATGGGTTCGGAATCATAAAAACAGTGTGTACGCGAAGGAGGAAAGTTGTTTTGAGTGCAAAAACGTGGAAAAAATTAATGTATAACGAAAAAAACATAAGGGCGGTATTGGTTTAAATGGCTTTTTAGACAGTTTTGTGATTCAGATGGGTTTGGAATCTTAAAGACAGTGTGTACGCGAAGGAAGAAAGTTGTTTTGAGTACAAAAATGTGGAAAAAATGAATGTATAAGGAAAAGAAACAAAAGGGTGGTATTGGTTTAAATGGCCTTTTAGACGGTTTTGTGAGTCAGGTAGGTTCGGAATCATCAGAAAAGTGTGTACAAGAAGGAGTAATGTTGTTTTGAGTGCAAAAACGTGAAAAAAAATGAATGTATAAGGAAAAGAAACAAAAGGGAGGTATTGGTTTAAATGGCTTTTTAGACAGTTTTGTGATTCAGATGGGTTTGGAATCTTAAAAACAGTGTGTACGCGAAGGAGGAAAGTTGTCTTGAGTGCAAAAAGGGCAGTATTGGTTTAAATGGCTTTTTAGACAGTTTTGTGAGTAAGATGGGTTCGGAATCATAAAAACGGTGTGTACGCGAAGGAGGAAAGTTGTTTTGAGTGCAAAAACGTGGAAAAAATGAATGTATAAGGAAAAGAAACAAATGGGCGTTATTGGTTTAAATGGCCTTTTAGACTGTTTTTGTGAGTCAGGTGGGTCCGGATTCACAAAAAAAGTGTGTACGAGAAGGAGGAAAGTTGGAAAAACGTGCAAAAAATGAATGTATAAGGAAAAGAAACAAAAAGGCGGTATTGGTTTAAATGGCCTTTTTAACGATTTTGTGAGTCAGATGGGTTCGGAATCATAAAAAAAGTGTGTACGCGAAGGAGGAAAATTGTTTTGAGTGCAAAAACGTGGAAAAAATGAATGTATAATGAAAAGAAAAAAAAGGGCGGTATTGGTTTAAATGGCGTTTTAAACAGTTTTGTGAGTCAGATGGGTTCGGAATCATAAAAAAAGTGTGTACGCGAAGGAGGAAAGTTGTTTTGCGTGCCAAAACGTGGAAAAAATAAGGAAAAGAAACAAAAGGGTGGTATTGGTTTAAATTGCCTTTTAGACAGTTTTGTGAGTCAGATGGGATTGGAATCTTAAAAACAGTGTGTACGCGAAGGACGAAGCTTGTTATGAGTGCAAAAACGTGGAAAAAATGAATATATAAGGAAAAGAAACAAAAGGGCGGTATTGGTTTAAATGGCTTTTTAGACAGTTTTGTGAGTCAGATGGGTTTGGAATCTTAAAAACAGTGTGTACGCGAAGGAGGAAAGTTGTTTTAAGTGCAAAAACGTGGAAAAAACGAATGTATAATGAAAAGAAAAAAAAGGGCGGTATTGGTTTAAATGGCGTTTTAAACAGTTTTGTGAGTCAGATGGGTTCGGAATCATAAAAAAAGTGTGTACGCGAAGGAGGAAAGTTGTTTTGCGTGCCAAAACGTGGAAAAAATAAGGAAAAGAAACAAAAGGGTGGTATTGGTTTAAATTGCCTTTTAGACAGTTTTGTGAGTCAGATGGGATTGGAATCTTAAAAACAGTGTGTACGCGAAGGACGAAGCTTGTTATGAGTGCAAAAACGTGGAAAAAATGAATGTATAAGGAAAAGAAACAAAAGGGAGGTATTGGTTCAAATGGTCTTTTAGACGATTTTGTGAGTCAGGTGGGTTCGGAATCATAAAAACAGTGTGTACGCGAATGTGGAAAGTTGTTTTGAGTGCCGAAACGTGGAAAAAATAAATGTATAATGAAAAGAAACAAAAGGGCGGTATTGGTTTAAATGGCTTTTTAGAAAGTTTTATGATTCAGATGGGTTCGGAATCATAAAAACAGTGTGTACGCGAAGGAGGAAAGTTGTTCTGAGTGCAAAAACGTGGAAAAAATGAATGTATAAGGAAAAGAAACAAAAGGGAGGTATTGGTTTAAATGGTCTTTTAGACGATTTTGTGAGTCAGGTGGGTTCGAAATCCTGGAATCTTAAAAACAGTGTGTACGCGAAGGAGGAAAGTTGTTTTGAGTGCAAAAACGTGGAAAAAATGAATGTATAAGGAAAAGAAACAAAAGGGAGGTATTCGTTTTAATGGTCTTTTACACGATTTTGTGAGTCAGATGGGTTCGGAATCATAAAAAAAGTGTGTACGCGAAGGAGGAAAGTTGTTTTGAGTGCCAAAACGTGGAAAAAATGAATGTATAAGAAAAAGAAACAAAACGGCGGTATTGGTTTAAATGGCCTTTTTAACGATTTTGTGAGTCAGATGGGTTCGGAATCATAAAAAAAGTGTGAAGGCGAAGGCGGAAAGTAGTTTTGAGTGCAAAAACGTGGAAAAAATGAATGTATAAGGAAAAGAAACAAAAGGGGGGTATTGGTTTAAATGGTCTTTCAGACGGTTTTGTGTCAGGTGGGTACGGAATCATAAAAATAGTGTGTACGAGAAGGAGGAAAGTTGGAAAAACGTGGAAAAAATGAATGTATAAGGAAAAGAAACAAAAGGGCGGTATTGGGTTAAATGGCCTTTTAGACGGTTTTATGAGTCAGGTGGGTTCGGAATTATCAGAAAAGTGTGTACAAGAAGGAGGAATATAGTTCTGAGTGCAAAAACGTGGAAAAAATGAATGTATAAGAAAAAGAAACAAAAGGGAGGCATTGGTTTAAGTGGTCTTTTAGGCGATTTTGTGAGTCAGATGGGTTCGGAATCATAAAAACAGTGTGTACGCGAAGGAGGAATGTTGTTTTGAGTGCAAAAACGTGGAAAAAATTAATGTATAACGAAAAAAAACATAAGGGCGGTATTGGTTTAAATGGCTTTTTAGACAGTTTTGTGATTCAGATGGGTTTGGAATCTTAAGAACAGTGTGTACGCGAAGGAGGAAAGTTGTTTTGAGTGCAAAAACGTGGAAAAAATGAATGTATAAGGAAAAGAAACAAAAGGGAGGTATTGGTTTAAATAGTCTTTTAGGCGATTTTGTGAGTCAGATGGGTTGGGAATCATAAAAACAGTGAATACGCGAAAAAGGAAAGTTGTTTTGAGTGCAAAAACGTGGAAAAAATGTATGTATAAGGAAAAGAAACAAAAGAGAGATATTGGTTTGAATGGTCTTTTAGAGATTTTGTGAGTCAGATGGGTTCGGAATCATAAAAACAGTGTGTACGCGAAGGACGAAGCTTGTTATGTGTGCAGAAACGTGGAAAAAATGAATATATAAGGAAAAGAAACAAAAGGGCGGTATTGGTTTATATGGCTTTTTAGACAGTTTTGTGAGTCAGATGGGTTTGGAATCTTAAAAACAGTGTGTACGCGAAGGAGGAAAGTTGTTTTAAGTGCAAAAACGTGGAAAAAATGAATGTATAAGGAAAAGAAACAAAAGGGCGGTATTGGTTTAAATGGCCTTTTAGACGGTTTTGTGAGTCAGGTGGGTTCGGAATTATCAGAAAAGTGTGTACAAGAAGGAGGAATGTTGTTTTGAGTGCAAAAACGTGAAGAAAATGAATGTATAAGGAAAAGAAACAAAAGGGAGGTATTGGTTTAAATGGTCTTTTAGACGGTTTTGTGAGTCAGGTGGGTTCGGAATCATAAAAAAAGTGTGTACGCGAAGGAGAAAAGTTGTCTTGAGTGCAAAAACGTGGAAAAAATGAATGTATAAGGAAAAGAAACAAATGGGCGGTATTGGTTTAAATGGCCTTTTAGACGGTTTTGTGAGTCATGTGGGTTCGGAATAATAAAAAAAGTGTGTACGCGAAGGAGGAAAGTTGTTTTGAGTGCCAAAACGTGGAAAAAATGAATGTATAAGGAAAAGAAACAAAAGGGCGGTATTGGTTTAAATGGCCTTTTTAACGATTTTGTGAGTCAGATGGGTTCGGAATCATAAAAAAAGTGTGTACGCGAAGGAGGAAAGTTGTTTTGAGTGCCAAAACGTGGAAAAAATGAATGTATAAGGAAAAGAAACAAAAGGGCGGTATTGGTTTAAATGGCCTTTTTAACGATTTTGTGAGTCAGATGGGTTCGGAATCATAAAAAAAGTGTGTACGCGAAGGACGAAGCTTGTTATGAGTGCAAAAACTTGGAAAAAATGAATGTATAATGAAAAGAAATAAAAGGGAGGTATTGGTTTAAATGGTCTTTTAGACGATTTTGTGAGTCAGATGGGTTCGGAATCATAAAAACAGAGTGTACGCGAAGGACGAAAGTTGTCTTGAGTGCAAAAGCGTAAGAAAAATGAATGTATAAGGAAAAGAAACAAATGGGCGGTAATGGTTTAAATGGCCTTTTAGACGGTTTTGTGAGTCAGATGGGGTCGGATTCATAAAAAAAGTGTGTACGAGAAGGAGGAAAGTTGGAAAAACGTGGAAAAAATGAATGTATAAGGAAAAGAAACAAAATAGGCGGTATTGGTTTAAATGGCCTTTTTAACGATTTTGTGAGTCAGATGGGTTCGGAATCATAAAAAAAGTGTGTACGCGAAGGAGGAAAGTTGTTTTGAGTGCAAAAACGTGGAAAAATCGAATGTATAAGGAAAAGAAACAAAAGGGCGGTATTGGTTTAAATGGCTTTTTAGACAGTTTTGTGAGTCAGATGGGTTTGGAATCTTAAAAACAGTGTGTACGCGAAGGAGGAAAGTTGTTTTGAGTACAAAAACGTGGAAAAAATGAATGTATAAGGAAAAGAAACAAAAGGGCGGTATTGGTTTAAATGGTTTTTTAGACAGTTTTATGAGACAGATGGGTTCGGAATCATAAAAACAGTGTGTACGCGAATGTGGAAAGTTGTTTTGAGTGCCGAAACGTGGAAAAAATAAATGTATAATGAAAAGAAACAAATGGGCGGTATTGGTTTAAGTGGATTTTTAGAAAGTTTTGTGATTCAGATAGGTTTGGAATCATAAAAACAGTGTGTACGCGAAGGAGGAAAGTTGTTTTGAGTGCAAAAACGTGGAAAAAATGAATATATAAGGAAAAGAAACAAAAGGGCGGTATTGGTTTAAATGGCTTTTTAGACAGTTTTGTGAGTCAGATGGGTTTGGAATCTTAAAAACAGTGTGTACGCGAAGGAGGAAAGTTGTTTTGCGTGCCAAAACCTGAAAAAAATAAGGAAAAGAAACAAAAGGGTGGAATTGGTTTAAATTGCCATTTAGACAGTTTTGTGAGTCAGATGGGATAGGAATCTTAAAAACAGTGTGTACGCGAAGGACGAAGCTTGTTATGAGTGCAGAAACGTGGAAAAAATGAATATATAAGGAAAAGAAACAAAAGGGCGGTATTGGTTTAAATGGCTTTTTAGACAGTTTTGTGAGTCAGATGGGTTTGGAATCTTAAAAACAGTGTGTACGAGAAGGAGGAAAGTTGTTTTAAGTGCAAAAACGTGGAAAAAATGAATGTATAAGGAAAAGAAACAAAAGGGATTTATTGGTTTAAATGGTCTTTTAGACGATTTTGTGAGACAGATTGGTTCGGAATCATAAAAACAGTGTGTACGCGAAGGAGGAAAGTTGTTTTGAGTGCAAAAACGTGGAAAAAATGAATGTATAAGGAAAAGAAACTAAAGGGTGGTATTGGCTTAAATGGCTTTTTGGACAGTTTTGTGAGTCAGATGGGTTTGGAATCTTAAAAACAGTGTGTACGCGAAGGACGAAGGTTGTTATGATGCAAAAACGTGGAAAAAATGAATGTATAAGGAGAAGAAACAAAAGGGTGGTATTGGCTTAAATGGCTTTTTAGACAGTTTTGTGAGTCAGATAGGTTTGGAATCTTAAAAACAGTGTGTACGCGAAGGACGAAGCTTGTTATGAGTGCAAAAACGTGGAAAAAATGAATATATAAGGAAAAGAAACAAAAGGGCGGTATTGGTTTAAATGGCTTTTTAGACAGTTTTGTGAGTCAGATGGGTTTGGAATCTTAAAAACAGTGTGTACGCGAAGGAGGAAAGTTGTTTTAAGTGCAAAAACGTGGAAAAAATGAATGTATAATGAAAAGAAAAAAAAGGGCGGTATTGGTTTAAATGGCGTTTTAGACAGTTTTGTGAGTCAGATGGGTTTGGAATCTTAAAAACAGTGTGTACGCGAAGGAGGAAAGTTGTTTTGCGTGCCAAAACCTGAAAAAAATAAGGAAAAGAAACAAAAGGGTGGTATTGGTTTAAATTGCCATTTAGACAGTTTTGTGAGTCAGATGGGATTGGAATCTTAAAAACAGTGTGTACGCGAAGGACGAAGCTTGTTATGAGTGCAGAAACGTGGAAAAAATGAATATATAAGGAAAAGAAACAAAAGGGCGGTATTGGTTTATATGGCTTTTTAGACAGTTTTGTTAGTCAGATGGGTTTGGAATCTTAAAAACAGTGTGTACGCGAAGGAGGAAAGTTATTTTAAGTGCAAAAACGTGGAAAAAATGAATGTATAAGGAAAAGAAACAAAAGGGCGGTATTGGTTTAAATGGCCTTTTAGACGGTTTTGTGAGTCAGGTGGGTTCGGAATTATCAGAAAAGTGTGTACAAGAAGGAGGAATGTTGTTTTGAGTGCAAAAACGTGAAGAAAATGAATGTATAAGGAAAAGAAACAAAAGGGAGGTATTTGTTTAAATGGCCTTTTAGACGGTTTTGTGAGTCAGGTGGGTTCGGAATCATAAAAAAAGTGTGTACGCGAAGGAGAAAAGTTGTCTTGAGTGCAAAAACGTGGAAAAAATGAATGTATAAGGAAAAGAAACAAATGGGCGGTATTGGTTTAAATGGCCTTTTAGACGGTTTTGTGAGTCATGTGCGTTCGGAATAATAAAAAAAGTGTGTACGCGAAGGAGGAAAGTTGTTTTGAGTGCCAAAACGTGGAAAAAATGAATGTATAAGGAAAAGAAACAAAAGGGCGGTATTGGTTTAAATGGCCTTTTTAACGATTTTGTGAGTCAGATGGGTTCGGAATCATAAAAAAAGTGTGTACGCGAAGGCGGAATGTTGTTTTGAGTGCAAAAACGTGCAAAAAATGAATGTATAAGGAAAAGAAACAAAAGGGAGTTATTGGTTTAAATGGTCTTTTAGGCGATTTTGTGAGTCAGATGGGTTCGGAATCATAAAAACAGTGTGTACGCGAAGGAGGAATGTTGTTTTGAGTGCAAAAACGTGGAAAAAATTAATGTATAACGAAAAAAAACATAAGGGCGGTATTGGTTTAAATGGCTTTTTAGACAGTTTTGTGAGTCAGATGGGTTTGGAATAATAAAAACAGTGTGTACGCGAAGGAGGAAATTTGTTTTGCGTGCCAAAACGTGGAAAAAATAAGGAAAAGAAACAAAAGGGCGGTATTGGTTTAAATTGCTTTTAGACGGTTTTGTGAGTCAGGTGGGTTCGGAATCATAAAAAAAGTGTGTACCAGAAGGAGGAAAGTTGAAAAAACGTGGAAAAAATGAATGTATAAGGAAAAGAAACAAAAGGGAGGTATTGGTTTAAATAGTCTTTTAGACGATTTTGTGAGTCAGATGGGTTCAGAATCATAAAAAAAGTGTGTACGCGAAGGACGAAAGTTGTCTTGAGTGCAAAAACGGGGAAAAAATGAATGTATAAGGAAAAGAAACAAAAGGGTGGTATTGGCTTAAATGGCTTTTTGGACAGTTTTGTGAGTCAGATGGGTTTGGAATCTTAAAAACAGTGTGTACGCGTAGGACGAAGCTTGTTATGAGTGCAAAAACGTGGAAAAAATGAATGTATAATGAAAAGAAATAAAAGGGAGGTATTGGTTTAAATGGTCTTTTAGACGATTTTGTGAGTCAGATGGGTTCGGAATCATAAAAACAGTGTGTACGCGAAGGACGAAAGTTGTCTTGAGTGCAAAAGCGTAAGAAAAATGAATGTATAAGGAAAAGAAACAAAAGGGAGGTATTGGTTTAAATGGTCTTTTAGACGATTTTGTGAGTCAGATGGGTTCGGATTCATAAAAAAAGTGTGTATGAGAAGGAGGAAAGTTGGAAAAACGTGGAAAAAATGAATGTATAAGGAAAAGAAACAAAAGGGTATTGGTTTAAATGGCCTTTTTAACGATTTTGTAATTCAGATGGGTTCGGAATCATAAAAAAAGTGTGTACGCGAAGGAGGAAAGTTGTTTTGAGTGCAGAAACGTGGAAAAAATGAATGTATAAGGAAAAGAAACAAAAGGGTGGTATTGGCTTAAATGGCTTTTTGGACAGTTTTGTGAGTCAGATGGGTTTGGAATCTTAAAAACAGTGTGTACGCGAAGGACGAAGGTTGTTATGATGCAAAAACGTGGAAAAAATGAATGTATAAGGAAAAGAAACAAAAGGGTGGTATTGGCTTAAATGGCTTTTTAGACAGTTTTGTGAGTCAGATGGGTTTGGAATCTTAAAAACAGTGTGTACGCGAAGGACGAAGCTTGTTATGAGTGCAAAAACGTGGAAAAAATGAATATATAAGGAAAAGAAACAAAAGGGCGGTATTGGTTTAAATGGCTTTTTAGACAGTTTTGTGAGTCAGATGGGTTTGGAATCTTAAAAACAGTGTGTACGCGAAGGAGGAAAGTTGTTTTGCGTGCCAAAACCTGAAAAAAATAAGGAAAAGAAACAAAAGGGTGGAATTGGTTTAAATTGCCATTTAGACAGTTTTGTGAGTCAGATGGGATAGGAATCTTAAAAACAGTGTGTACGCGAAGGACGAAGCTTGTTATGAGTGCAGAAACGTGGAAAAAATGAATATATAAGGAAAAGAAACAAAAGGGCGGTATTGGTTTAAATGGCTTTTTAGACAGTTTTGTGAGTCAGATGGGTTTGGAATAATAAAAACAGTGTGTACGCGAAGGAGGAAAGTTGTTTTGCGTGCCAAAACGTGGAAAAAATAAGGAAAAGAAACAAAAGGGCGGTATTGGTTTAAATTGCTTTTAGACGGTTTTGTGAGTCAGGTGGGTTCGGAATCATAAAAAAAGTGTGTACCAGAAGGAGGAAAGTTGAAAAAACGTGGAAAAAATGAATGTATAAGGAAAAGAAACAAATGGGCGGTATTGGTTTAAACGGCTTTTTAGACAGCTTTGTGAGTCAGGTGGGTTCGGAATTATCAGAAAAGTGTGTACAAGAAGGAGGAATGTTGTTTTGAGTGCAAAAACGTGGAAAAAATGAATGTATAAGGAAGAGAAACAAAAGGGAGGTATTGGTTTAAATGGTCTTTTAGGCGATTTTGTGAGTCAGATGGGTTCGAAATCATAAAAACAGTGTGTACGCGAAGGAGGAAAGTTGTTTTGAGTGCAAAAGCGTGGAAAAAATTAATGTATAACGAAAAAAAATATAAGGGCGGTATTGGTTTAAATGGTTTTTTAGACAGTTTTGTGATTCAGATGGGTTTGGAATCTTAAAAACAGTGTGTACGCGAAGGAGGAAAGTTGTCTTGAGTGCAAAAACGTGGAAAAAATGAATGTATAAGGAAAAGAAACAAAAGGGAGGTATTGGTTTAAATGGTCTTTTAGACGATTTTGTGAGACAGATGGGTTCGGAATCATAAAAACAGTGTGTACGCGAAGGAGGAAAGTTGTTTTGAGTGCAAAAACGTGGAAAAAATTAATGTATAACGAAAAAAACATAAGGGCGGTATTGGTTTAAATGGCTTTTTAGACAGTTTTGTGATTCAGATGGGTTTGGAATCTTAAAGACAGTGTGTACGCGAAGGAAGAAAGTTGTTTTGAGTACAAAAATGTGGAAAAAATGAATGTATAAGGAAAAGAAACAAAAGGGTGGTATTGGTTTAAATGGCCTTTTAGACGGTTTTGTGAGTCAGGTAGGTTCGGAATCATCAGAAAAGTGTGTACAAGAAGGAGTAATGTTGTTTTGAGTGCAAAAACGTGAAAAAAAATGAATGTATAAGGAAAAGAAACAAAAGGGAGGTATTGGTTTAAATGGCTTTTTAGACAGTTTTGTGATTCAGATGGGTTTGGAATCTTAAAAACAGTGTGTACGCGAAGGAGGAAAGTTGTCTTGAGTGCAAAAAGGGCAGTATTGGTTTAAATGGCTTTTTAGACAGTTTTGTGAGTAAGATGGGTTCGGAATCATAAAAACGGTGTGTACGCGAAGGAGGAAAGTTGTTTTGAGTGCAAAAACGTGGAAAAAATGAATGTATAAGGAAAAGAAACAAATGGGCGTTATTGGTTTAAATGGCCTTTTAGACTGTTTTTGTGTCAGGTGGGTCCGGATTCACAAAAAAAGTGTGTACGAGAAGGAGGAAAGTTGGAAAAACGTGCAAAAAATGAATGTATAAGGAAAAGAAACAAAAAGGCGGTATTGGTTTAAATGGCCTTTTTAACGATTTTGTGAGTCAGATGGGTTCGGAATCATAAAAAAAGTGTGTACGCGAAGGAGGAAAGTTGTTTTGCGTGCCAAAACGTGGAAAAAATAAGGAAAAGAAACAAAAGGGTGGTATTGGTTTAAATTGCCTTTTAGACAGTTTTGTGAGTCAGATGGGATTGGAATCTTAAAAACAGTGTGTACGCGAAGGACGAAGCTTGTTATGAGTGCAAAAACGTGGAAAAAATGAATATATAAGGAAAAGAAACAAAAGGGCGGTATTGGTTTAAATGGCTTTTTAGACAGTTTTGTGAGTCAGATGGGTTTGGAATCTTAAAAACAGTGTGTACGCGAAGGAGGAAAGTTGTTTTAAGTGCAAAAACGTGGAAAAAACGAATGTATAATGAAAAGAAAAAAAAGGGCGGTATTGGTTTAAATGGCGTTTTAAACAGTTTTGTGAGTCAGATGGGTTCGGAATCATAAAAAAAGTGTGTACGCGAAGGAGGAAAGTTGTTTTGCGTGCCAAAACGTGGAAAAAATAAGGAAAAGAAACAAAAGGGTGGTATTGGTTTAAATTGCCTTTTAGACAGTTTTGTGAGTCAGATGGGATTGGAATCTTAAAAACAGTGTGTACGCGAAGGACGAAGCTTGTTATGAGTGCAAAAACGTGGAAAAAATGAATGTATAAGGAAAAGAAACAAAAGGGAGGTATTGGTTCAAATGGTCTTTTAGACGATTTTGTGAGTCAGGTGGGTTCGGAATCATAAAAACAGTGTGTACGCGAATGTGGAAAGTTGTTTTGAGTGCCGAAACGTGGAAAAAATAAATGTATAATGAAAAGAAACAAAAGGGCGGTATTGGTTTAAATGGCTTTTTAGAAAGTTTTATGATTCAGATGGGTTCGGAATCATAAAAACAGTGTGTACGCGAAGGAGGAAAGTTGTTCTGAGTGCAAAAACGTGGAAAAAATGAATGTATAAGGAAAAGAAACAAAAGGGAGGTATTGGTTTAAATGGTCTTTTAGACGATTTTGTGAGTCAGGTGGGTTCGAAATCCTGGAATCTTAAAAACAGTGTGTACGCGAAGGAGGAAAGTTGTTTTGAGTGCAAAAACGTGGAAAAAATGAATGTATAAGGAAAAGAAACAAAAGGGAGGTATTCGTTTTAATGGTCTTTTACACGATTTTGTGAGTCAGATGGGTTCGGAATCATAAAAAAAGTGTGTACGCGAAGGAGGAAAGTTGTTTTGAGTGCCAAAACGTGGAAAAAATGAATGTATAAGAAAAAGAAACAAAACGGCGGTATTGGTTTAAATGGCCTTTTTAACGATTTTGTGAGTCAGATGGGTTCGGAATCATAAAAAAAGTGTGAAGGCGAAGGCGGAAAGTAGTTTTGAGTGCAAAAACGTGGAAAAAATGAATGTATAAGGAAAAGAAACAAAAGGGAGGTATTGGTTTAAATGGTCTTTCAGACGGTTTTGTGTCAGGTGGGTACGGAATCATAAAAATAGTGTGTACGAGAAGGAGGAAAGTTGGAAAAACGTGGAAAAAATGAATGTATAAGGAAAAGAAACAAAAGGGCGGTATTGGGTTAAATGGCCTTTTAGACGGTTTTATGAGTCAGGTGGGTTCGGAATTATCAGAAAAGTGTGTACAAGAAGGAGGAATATAGTTCTGAGTGCAAAAACGTGGAAAAAATGAATGTATAAGAAAAAGAAACAAAAGGGAGGCATTGGTTTAAGTGGTCTTTTAGGCGATTTTGTGAGTCAGATGGGTTCGGAATCATAAAAACAGTGTGTACGCGAAGGAGGAATGTTGTTTTGAGTGCAAAAACGTGGAAAAAATTAATGTATAACGAAAAAAAACATAAGGGCGGTATTGGTTTAAATGGCTTTTTAGACAGTTTTGTGATTCAGATGGGTTTGGAATCTTAAGAACAGTGTGTACGCGAAGGAGGAAAGTTGTTTTGAGTGCAAAAACGTGGAAAAAATGAATGTATAAGGAAAAGAAACAAAAGGGAGGTATTGGTTTAAATAGTCTTTTAGGCGATTTTGTGAGTCAGATGGGTTGGGAATCATAAAAACAGTGAATACGCGAAAAAGGAAAGTTGTTTTGAGTGCAAAAACGTGGAAAAAATGTATGTATAAGGAAAAGAAACAAAAGAGAGATATTGGTTTGAATGGTCTTTTAGAGATTTTGTGAGTCAGATGGGTTCGGAATCATAAAAACAGTGTGTACGCGAAGGACGAAGCTTGTTATGTGTGCAGAAACGTGGAAAAAATGAATATATAAGGAAAAGAAACAAAAGGGCGGTATTGGTTTATATGGCTTTTTAGACAGTTTTGTGAGTCAGATGGGTTTGGAATCTTAAAAACAGTGTGTACGCGAAGGAGGAAAGTTGTTTTAAGTGCAAAAACGTGGAAAAAATGAATGTATAAGGAAAAGAAACAAAAGGGCGGTATTGGTTTAAATGGCCTTTTAGACGGTTTTGTGAGTCAGGTGGGTTCGGAATTATCAGAAAAGTGTGTACAAGAAGGAGGAATGTTGTTTTGAGTGCAAAAACGTGAAGAAAATGAATGTATAAGGAAAAGAAACAAAAGGGAGGTATTGGTTTAAATGGTCTTTTAGACGGTTTTGTGAGTCAGGTGGGTTCGGAATCATAAAAAAAGTGTGTACGCGAAGGAGAAAAGTTGTCTTGAGTGCAAAAACGTGGAAAAAATGAATGTATAAGGAAAAGAAACAAATGGGCGGTATTGGTTTAAATGGCCTTTTAGACGGTTTTGTGAGTCATGTGGGTTCGGAATAATAAAAAAAGTGTGTACGCGAAGGAGGAAAGTTGTTTTGAGTGCCAAAACGTGGAAAAAATGAATGTATAAGGAAAAGAAACAAAAGGGCGGTATTGGTTTAAATGGCCTTTTTAACGATTTTGTGAGTCAGATGGGTTCGGAATCATAAAAAAAGTGTGTACGCGAAGGAGGAAAGTTGTTTTGAGTGCCAAAACGTGGAAAAAATGAATGTATAAGGAAAAGAAACAAAAGGGCGGTATTGGTTTAAATGGCCTTTTTAACGATTTTGTGAGTCAGATGGGTTCGGAATCATAAAAAAAGTGTGTACGCGAAGGACGAAGCTTGTTATGAGTGCAAAAACTTGGAAAAAATGAATGTATAATGAAAAGAAATAAAAGGGAGGTATTGGTTTAAATGGTCTTTTAGACGATTTTGTGAGTCAGATGGGTTCGGAATCATAAAAACAGAGTGTACGCGAAGGACGAAAGTTGTCTTGAGTGCAAAAGCGTAAGAAAAATGAATGTATAAGGAAAAGAAACAAATGGGCGGTAATGGTTTAAATGGCCTTTTAGACGGTTTTGTGAGTCAGATGGGGTCGGATTCATAAAAAAAGTGTGTACGAGAAGGAGGAAAGTTGGAAAAACGTGGAAAAAATGAATGTATAAGGAAAAGAAACAAAATAGGCGGTATTGGTTTAAATGGCCTTTTTAACGATTTTGTGAGTCAGATGGGTTCGGAATCATAAAAAAAGTGTGTACGCGAAGGAGGAAAGTTGTTTTGAGTGCAAAAACGTGGAAAAATCGAATGTATAAGGAAAAGAAACAAAAGGGCGGTATTGGTTTAAATGGCTTTTTAGACAGTTTTGTGAGTCAGATGGGTTTGGAATCTTAAAAACAGTGTGTACGCGAAGGAGGAAAGTTGTTTTGAGTACAAAAACGTGGAAAAAATGAATGTATAAGGAAAAGAAACAAAAGGGCGGTATTGGTTTAAATGGTTTTTTAGACAGTTTTATGAGACAGATGGGTTCGGAATCATAAAAACAGTGTGTACGCGAATGTGGAAAGTTGTTTTGAGTGCCGAAACGTGGAAAAAATAAATGTATAATGAAAAGAAACAAATGGGCGGTATTGGTTTAAGTGGATTTTTAGAAAGTTTTGTGATTCAGATAGGTTTGGAATCATAAAAACAGTGTGTACGCGAAGGAGGAAAGTTGTTTTGAGTGCAAAAACGTGGAAAAAATGAATGTATAAGGACAAGAAACAAAAGGGCGGTATTGGTTTAAATGGTCTTTTAGACGATTTTGTGAGTCAGATGGGTTCGGAATCATAAAAACAGTGTGTACGCGAAGGAGGAAAGTTGTCTTGAGTGCAAAAACATTGAAAAAATGAATGTATAAGGAAAAGAAACAAAAGGGTGGTATGGGTTTAAATGGTCTTTTAGACGATTTTGTGAGTCAGATGGGTTCGGAATCATAAAAACAGTGTGTACGCGAAGGACGAAAGTTGTCTTGAGCGCAAAAACGTAAGAAAAATGAATGTATAAGGAAAAGAAACAAAAGTGTGGTATGGGTTTAAATGACCTTTTAGACGATTTTGTGAGTCAGGTGGGTTCGGATTCATAAAAAAAGTGTGTACGAGAAGGAGGAAAGTTGGAAAAACGTGGAAAAAATGAATGTATAAGGAAAAGAAACAAAAGGGAGGTATTGGTTTAAATGGTCTTTTAGACGATTTTGTGAGTCAGATGGGTTCGGAATCATAAAAACAGTGTGTACGCGAAGGACGAAAGTTGTCTTGAGTGCAAAAGCGTAAGAAAAATGAATGTATAAGGAAAAGAAACAAATGGGCGGTATTGGTTTAAATGGCTTTTTGGACAGTTTTGTGAGTCAGATGGGTTTGGAATCTTAAAAACAGTGTGTACGCGAAGGACGAAGGTTGTTATGATGCAAAAACGTGGAAAAAATGAATGTGTAAGGAAAAGAAACAAAAGGGTGGTATTGGCTTAAATGGCTTTTTAGACAGTTTTGTGAGTCAGATGGGTTTGGAATCTTAAAAACAGTGTGTACGCGAAGGACGAAGCTTGTTATGAGTGCAAAAACGTGGAAAAAATGAATATATAAGGAAAAGAAACAAAAGGGCGGTATTGGTTTAAATGGCTTTTTAGACAGTTTTGTGAGTCAGATGGGTTTGGAATCTTAAAAACAGTGTGTACGCGAAGGAGGAAAGTTGTTTTGCGTGCCAAAACCTGAAAAAAATAAGGAAAAGAAACAAAAGGGTGGTATTGGTTTAAATTGCCATTTAGACAGTTTTGTGAGTCAGATGGGATTGGAATCTTAAAAACAGTGTGTACGCGAAGGACGAAGCTTGTTATGAGTGCAGAAACGTGGAAAAAATGAATATATAAGGAAAAGAAACAAAAGGGCGGTATTGGTTCATATGGCTTTTTAGACAGTTTTGTGAGTCAGATGGGTTTGGAATCTTAAAAACAGTGTGTACGCGAAGGAGGAAAGTTGTTTTAAGTGCAAAAACGTGGAAAAAATATATGTATAAGGAAAAGAAACAAAAGGGCGGTATTGGTTTAAATGGCCTTTTAGACGGTTTTGTGAGTCAGGTGGGTTCGGAATTATCAGAAAAGTGTGTACAAGAAGGAGGAATGTTGTTTTGAGTGCAAAAACGTGAAGAAAATGAATGTATAAGGAAAAGAAACAAAAGGGAGGTATTGGTTTAAATGGTCTTTTAGACGGTTTTGTGAGTCAGGTGGATTCGGAATCATAAAAAAAGTGTGTACGCGAAGGAGAAAAGTTGTCTTGAGTGCAAAAACGTGGAAAAAATGAATGTATAAGGAAAAGAAACAAATGGGCGGTATTGGTTTAAATGGCCTTTTAGACGGTTTTGTGAGTCATGTGGGTTCGGAATAATAAAAAAAGTGTGTACGCGAAGGAGGAAAGTTGTTTTGAGTGCAAAAACATTGAAAAAATGAATGTATAAGGAAAAGAAACAAAAGGGTGGTATGGGTTTAAATGGTCTTTTAGACGATTTTGTGAGTCAGATGGGTTCGGAATCATAAAAACAGTGTGTACGCGAAGGACGAAAGTTGTCTTGAGCGCAAAAACGTAAGAAAAATGAATGTATAAGGAAAAGAAACAAAAGTGTGGTATGGGTTTAAATGGCCTTTTAGACGATTTTGTGAGTCAGGTGGGTTCGGATTCATAAAAAAAGTGTGTACGAGAAGGAGGAAAGTTGGAAAAACGTGGAAAAAATGAATGTATAAGGAAAAGAAACAAAAGGGAGGTATTGGTTTAAATGGTCTTTTAGACGATTTTGTGAGTCAGATGGGTTCGGAATCATAAAAACAGTGTGTACGCGAAGGACGAAAGTTGTCTTGAGTGCAAAAGCGTAAGAAAAATGAATGTATAAGGAAAAGAAACAAATGGGCGGTATTGGTTTAAATGGCTTTTTGGACAGTTTTGTGAGTCAGATGGGTTTGGAATCTTAAAAACAGTGTGTACGCGAAGGACGAAGGTTGTTATGATGCAAAAACGTGGAAAAAATGAATGTGTAAGGAAAAGAAACAAAAGGGTGGTATTGGCTTAAATGGCTTTTTAGACAGTTTTGTGAGTCAGATGGGTTTGGAATCTTAAAAACAGTGTGTACGCGAAGGACGAAGCTTGTTATGAGTGCAAAAACGTGGAAAAAATGAATATATAAGGAAAAGAAACAAAAGGGCGGTATTGGTTTAAATGGCTTTTTAGACAGTTTTGTGAGTCAGATGGGTTTGGAATCTTAAAAACAGTGTGTACGCGAAGGAGGAAAGTTGTTTTGCGTGCCAAAACCTGAAAAAAATAAGGAAAAGAAACAAAAGGGTGGTATTGGTTTAAATTGCCATTTAGACAGTTTTGTGAGTCAGATGGGATTGGAATCTTAAAAACAGTGTGTACGCGAAGGACGAAGCTTGTTATGAGTGCAGAAACGTGGAAAAAATGAATATATAAGGAAAAGAAACAAAAGGGCGGTATTGGTTCATATGGCTTTTTAGACAGTTTTGTGAGTCAGATGGGTTTGGAATCTTAAAAACAGTGTGTACGCGAAGGAGGAAAGTTGTTTTAAGTGCAAAAACGTGGAAAAAATATATGTATAAGGAAAAGAAACAAAAGGGCGGTATTGGTTTAAATGGCCTTTTAGACGGTTTTGTGAGTCAGGTGGGTTCGGAATTATCAGAAAAGTGTGTACAAGAAGGAGGAATGTTGTTTTGAGTGCAAAAACGTGAAGAAAATGAATGTATAAGGAAAAGAAACAAAAGGGAGGTATTGGTTTAAATGGTCTTTTAGACGGTTTTGTGAGTCAGGTGGATTCGGAATCATAAAAAAAGTGTGTACGCGAAGGAGAAAAGTTGTCTTGAGTGCAAAAACGTGGAAAAAATGAATGTATAAGGAAAAGAAACAAATGGGCGGTATTGGTTTAAATGGCCTTTTAGACGGTTTTGTGAGTCATGTGGGTTCGAAATAATAAAAAAAGTGTGTACGCGAAGGAGGAAAGTTGTTTTGAGTGCCAAAACGTGGAAAAAATGAATGTATAAGGAAAAGAAACAAAAGGGCGGTATTGGTTTAAATGGCCTTTTTAACGATTTTGTGAGTCAGATGGGTTCGGAATCATAAAAAAAGTGTGTACGCGAAGGAGGAAAGTTGTTTTGAGTGCCAAAACGTGGAAAAAATGAATGTATAAGGAAAAGAAACAAAAGGGCGGTATTGGTTTAAATGGCCTTTTTAACGATTTTGTGAGTCAGATGGGTTCGGAATCATAAAAAAAGTGTGTACGCGAAGGACGAAGCTTGTTATGAGTGCAAAAACTTGGAAAAAATGAATGTATAATGAAAAGAAATAAAAGGGAGGTATTGGTTTAAATGGTCTTTTAGACGATTTTGTGAGTCAGATGGGTTCGGAATCATAAAAACAGAGTGTACGCGAAGGACGAAAGTTGTCTTGAGTGCAAAAGCGTAAGAAAAATGAATGTATAAGGAAAAGAAACAAAAGGGTGGTATTGGCTTAAATGGTTTTTTAGACAGTTTTGTGAGTCAGATGGGTTCGGAATCATAAAAACAGTGTGTACGCGAAGGACGAAAGTTGGCTTGAGTGCAAAAGCGTAAGAAAAATGAATGTATAAGGAAAAGAAACAAATTTACGGTATTGGTTTAAATGGCCTTTTAGAAGGTTTTGTGAGTCAGGTGGGTTCGGATTCATAAAAAAAGTGAATACGAGAAGGAGGGAAGTTGGAAAAACGTGGAAAAAATGAATGTATAAGGAAAAGAAACAAAAGGGCGGTATTGGTTTAAATGGCCTTTTTAACGATTTTGTGAGTCAGATGGGTTCGGAATCATAAAAAAAGTGTGTACACGAAGGCGGAATGTTGTTTTGAGTGCAAAAACGTGGAAAAAATGAATATATAAGGAAAAGAAAAAAAGGGAGTTATTGGTTTAAATGGTCTTTTAGGCGATTTTGTGAGTCGGATGGGTTCGGAATCATAAAAACAGTGTGTACGCGAAGGAGGAAAGTTGTTTTGCGTGCCAAAACGTGGAAAAAATAAGAAAAAGAAACAAAAGGGCGGTATTGGTTTAAATTGCTTTTAGACGGTTTTGTGAGTCAGGTGGGTTCGGAATCATAAAAAAAGTGTGTACCAGAAGGAGGAAAGTTGAAAAAACGTGGAAAAAATGAATGTATAAGGAACAGAAACAAAAGGGAGGTATTGGTTTAAATAGTCTTTTAGACGATTTTGTGAGTCAGATGGGTTCAGAATCATAAAAAAAGTGTGTACGCGAAGGACGAAAGTTGTCTTGAGTGCAAAAACGTAAGAAAAATGAATGCATAAGGAAAAAAAAACAAATGGGCGGTATTGGTTTAAATGGCCTTTTAGACGGTTTTGTGAGTCAGGTGGGTTCGGATTCATAAAAAAAGTGTGTACGAGAAGGAGGAAAGTTGGAAAAACGTGGAAAAAATGAATGTATAAGGAAAAGAAACAAAAGGGCGGTATTGGTTTAAATGGCCTTTTTAACGATTTTGTGAGTCAGATGGGTTCGGAATCATAAAAAAAGTGTGTACGCGGAGGAAAGTTGTTTTGAGTGCAAAAACGGGGAAAAAATGAATGTATAAGGAAAAGAAACAAAAGGGTGGTATTGGCTTCAATGGCTTTTTGGACAGTTTTGTGAGTCAGATGGGATTGGAATCTTAAAAACAGTGTGTACGCGAAGGACGAAGCTTGTTATGAGTGCAAAAACGTGGAAAAAATGAATGTATAATGAAAAGAAATAAAAGGGAGGTATTGGTTTAAATGGTCTTTTAGACGATTTTGTGAGTCAGATGGGTTCGGAATCATAAAAACAGTGTGTACGCGAAGGACGAAAGTTGTCTTGAGTGCAAAAGCGTAAGAAAAATGAATGTATAAGGAAAAGAAACAAAAGGGAGGTATTGGTTTAAATGGTCTTTTAGACGATTTTGTGAGTCAGATGGGTTCGGATTCATAAAAAAAGTGTGTATGAGAAGGAGGAAAGTTGGAAAAACGTGGAAAAAATGAATGTATAAGGAAAAGAAACAAAAGGGCGGTATTGGTTTAAATGGCCTTTTTAACGATTTTGTAATTCAGATGGGTTCGGAATCATAAAAAAAGTGTGTACGCGAAGGAGGAAAGTTGTTTTGAGTGCAGAAACGTGGAAAAAATGAATGTATAAGGACAAGAAACAAAAGGGCGGTATTGGTTTAAATGGTCTTTTAGACGATTTTGTGAGTCAGATGGGTTCGGATTCATAAAAAAAGTGTGTATGAGAAGGAGGAAAGTTGGAAAAACGTGGAAAAAATAAATGTATAATGAAAAGAAACAAATGGGCGGTACTGGTTTAAGTGGATTTTTAGAAAGTTTTGTGATTCAGATAGGTTTGGAATCATAAAAACAGTGTGTACGCGAAGGAGGAAAGTTGTTTTGAGTGCAAAAACGTGGAAAAAATGAATGTATAAGGACAAGAAACAAAAGGGCGGTATTGGTTTAAATGGTCTTTTAGACGATTTTGTGAGTCAGATGGGTTCGGAATCATAAAAACAGTGTGTACGCGAAGGAGGAAAGTTGTCTTGAGTGCAAAAACATTGAAAAAATGAATGTATAAGGAAAAGAAACAAAAGGGTGGTATGGGTTTAAATGGTCTTTTAGACGATTTTGTGAGTCAGATGGGTTCGGAATCATAAAAACAGTGTGTACGCGAAGGACGAAAGTTGTCTTGAGCGCAAAAACGTAAGAAAAATGAATGTATAAGGAAAAGAAACAAAAGTGTGGTATGGGTTTAAATGGCCTTTTAGACGATTTTGTGAGTCAGGTGGGTTCGGATTCATAAAAAAAGTGTGTACGAGAAGGAGGAAAGTTGGAAAAACGTGGAAAAAATGAATGTATAAGGAAAAGAAACAAAAGGGCGGTATTGGTTTAAATGGCCTTTTTAACGATTTTGTGAGTCAGATGGGTTCGGAATCATAAAAAAAGTGTGTACGCGGAGGAAAGTTGTTTTGAGTGCAAAAACGGGGAAAAAATGAATGTATAAGGAAAAGAAACAAAAGGGTGGTATTGGCTTCAATGGCTTTTTGGACAGTTTTGTGAGTCAGATGGGATTGGAATCTTAAAAACAGTGTGTACGCGAAGGACGAAGCTTGTTATGAGTGCAAAAACGTGGAAAAAATGAATGTATAATGAAAAGAAATAAAAGGGAGGTATTGGTTTAAATGGTCTTTTAGACGATTTTGTGAGTCAGATGGGTTCGGAATCATAAAAACAGTGTGTACGCGAAGGACGAAAGTTGTCTTGAGTGCAAAAGCGTAAGAAAAATGAATGTATAAGGAAAAGAAACAAAAGGGAGGTATTGGTTTAAATGGTCTTTTAGACGATTTTGTGAGTCAGATGGGTTCGGATTCATAAAAAAAGTGTGTATGAGAAGGAGGAAAGTTGGAAAAACGTGGAAAAAATGAATGTATAAGGAAAAGAAACAAAAGGGCGGTATTGGTTTAAATGGCCTTTTTAACGATTTTGTAATTCAGATGGGTTCGGAATCATAAAAAAAGTGTGTACGCGAAGGAGGAAAGTTGTTTTGAGTGCAGAAACGTGGAAAAAATGAATGTATAAGGACAAGAAACAAAAGGGCGGTATTGGTTTAAATGGTCTTTTAGACGATTTTGTGAGTCAGATGGGTTCGGATTCATAAAAAAAGTGTGTATGAGAAGGAGGAAAGTTGGAAAAACGTGGAAAAAATGAATGTATAAGGAAAAGAAACAAAAGGGCGGTATTGGTTTAAATGGCCTTTTTAACGATTTTGTAATTCAGATGGGTTCGGAATCATAAAAAAAGTGTGTACGCGAAGGAGGAAAGTTGTTTTGAGTGCAGAAACGTGGAAAAAATGAATGTATAAGGACAAGAAACAAAAGGGCGGTATTGGTTTAAATGGTCTTTTAGACGATTTTGTGAGTCAGATGGGTTCGGATTCATAAAAAAAGTGTGTATGAGAAGGAGGAAAGTTGGAAAAACGTGGAAAAAATAAATGTATAATGAAAAGAAACAAATGGGCGGTATTGGTTTAAGTGGATTTTTAGAAAGTTTTGTGATTCAGATAGGTTTGGAATCATAAAAACAGTGTGTACGCGAAGGAGGAAAGTTGTTTTGAGTGCAAAAACGTGGAAAAAATGAATGTATAAGGACAAGAAACAAAAGGGCGGTATTGGTTTAAATGGTCTTTTAGACGATTTTGTGAGTCAGATGGGTTCGGAATCATAAAAACAGTGTGTACGTGAAGGAGGAAAGTTGTCTTGAGTGCAAAAACATTGAAAAAATGAATGTATAAGGAAAAGAAACAAAAGGGTGGTATGGGTTTAAATGGTCTTTTAGACGATTTTGTGAGTCAGATGGGTTCGGAATCATAAAAACAGTGTGTACGCGAAGGACGAAAGTTGTCTTGAGCGCAAAAACGTAAGAAAAATGAATGTATAAGGAAAAGAAACAAAAGTGTGGTATGGGTTTAAATGGCCTTTTAGACGATTTTGTGAGTCAGGTGGGTTCGGATTCATAAAAAAAGTGTGTACGAGAAGGAGGAAAGTTGGAAAAACGTGGAAAAAATGAATGTATAAGGAAAAGAAACAAAAGGGAGGTATTGGTTTAAATGGTATTTTAGACGATTTTGTGAGTCAGATGGGTTCGGAATCATAAAAACAGTGTGTACGCGAAGGACGAAAGTTGTCTTGAGTGCAAAAGCGTAAGAAAAATGAATGTATAAGGAAAAGAAACAAATGGGCGGTATTGGTTTAAATGGCTTTTTGGACAGTTTTGTGAGTCAGATGGGTTTGGAATCTTAAAAACAGTGTGTACGCGAAGGACGAAGGTTGTTATGATGCAAAAACGTGGAAAAAATGAATGTGTAAGGAAAAGAAACAAAAGGGTGGTATTGGCTTAAATGGCTTTTTAGACAGTTTTGTGAGTCAGATGGGTTTGGAATCTTAAAAACAGTGTGTACGCGAAGGACGAAGCTTGTTATGAGTGCAAAAACGTGGAAAAAATGAATATATAAGGAAAAGAAACAAAAGGGCGGTATTGGTTTAAATGGCTTTTTAGACAGTTTTGTGAGTCAGATGGGTTTGGAATCTTAAAAACAGTGTGTACGCGAAGGAGGAAAGTTGTTTTGCGTGCCAAAACCTGAAAAAAATAAGGAAAAGAAACAAAAGGGTGGTATTGGTTTAAATTGCCATTTAGACAGTTTTGTGAGTCAGATGGGATTGGAATCTTAAAAACAGTGTGTACGCGAAGGACGAAGCTTGTTATGAGTGCAGAAACGTGGAAAAAATGAATATATAAGGAAAAGAAACAAAAGGGCGGTATTGGTTTATATGGCTTTTTAGACAGTTTTGTGAGTCAGATGGGTTTGGAATCTTAAAAACAGTGTGTACGCGAAGGAGGAAAGTTGCTTTAAGTGCAAAAACGTGGAAAAAATGAATGTATAAGGAAAAGAAACAAAAGGGCGGTATTGGTTTAAATGGCCTTTTAGACGGTTTTGTGAGTCAGGTGGGTTCGGAATTATCAGAAAAGTGTGTACAAGAAGGAGGAATGTTGTTTTGAGTGCAAAAACGTGAAGAAAATGAATGTATAAGGAAAAGAAACAAAAGGGAGGTATTGGTTTAAATGGTCTTTTAGACGGTTTTGTGAGTCAGGTGGATTCGGAATCATAAAAAAAGTGTGTACGCGAAGGAGAAAAGTTGTCTTGAGTGCAAAAACGTGGAAAAAATGAATGTATAAGGAAAAGAAACAAATGGGCGGTATTGGTTTAAATGGCCTTTTAGACGGTTTTGTGAGTCATGTGGGTTCGGAATAATAAAAAAAGTGTACGCGAAGGAGGAAAGTTGTTTTGAGTGCCAAAACGTGGAAAAAATGAATGTATAAGGAAAAGAAACAAAAGGGCGGTATTGGTTTAAATGGCCTTTTTAACGATTTTGTGTGTCAGATGGGTTCGGAATCATAAAAAAAGTGTGTACGCGAAGGAGGAAAGTTGTTTTGAGTGCCAAAACGTGGAAAAAATGAATGTATAAGGAAAAGAAACAAAAGGGCGGTATTGGTTTAAATGGCCTTTTTAACGATTTTGTGAGTCAGATGGGTTCGGAATCATAAAAAAAGTGTGTACGCGAAGGACGAAGCTTGTTATGAGTGCAAAAACTTGGAAAAAATGAATGTATAATGAAAAGAAATAAAAGGGAGGTATTGGTTTAAATGGTCTTTTAGACGATTTTGTGAGTCAGATGGGTTCGGAATCATAAAAACAGAGTGTACGCGAAGGACGAAAGTTGTCTTGAGTGCAAAAGCGTAAGAAAAATGAATGTATAAGGAAAAGAAACAAAAGGGTGGTATTGGCTTAAATGGTTTTTTAGACAGTTTTGTGAGTCAGATGGGTTCGGAATCATAAAAACAGTGTGTACGCGAAGGACGAAAGTTGTCTTGAGTGCAAAAGCGTAAGAAAAATGAATGTATAAGGAAAAGAAACAAATTTACGGTATTGGTTTAAATGGCCTTTTAGAAGGTTTTGTGAGTCAGGTGGGTTCGGATTCATAAAAAAAGTGAATACGAGAAGGAGGGAAGTTGGAAAAACGTGGAAAAAATGAATGTATAAGGAAAAGAAACAAAAGGGCGGTATTGGTTTAAATGGACTTTTTAACGATTTTGTGAGTCAGATGGGTTCGGAATCATAAAAAAAGTGTGTACACGAAGGCGGAATGTTGTTTTGAGTGCAAAAACGTGGAAAAAATGAATATATAAGGAAAAGAAACAAAAGGGAGTTATTGGTTTAAATGGTCTTTTAGGCGATTTTGTGAGTCGGATGGGTTCGGAATCATAAAAACAGTGTGTACGCGAAGGAGGAAAGTTGTTTTGCGTGCCAAAACGTGGAAAAAATAAGGAAAAGAAACAAAAGGGCGGTATTGGTTTAAATTGCTTTTAGACGGTTTTGTGAGTCAGGTGGGTTCGGAATCATAAAAAAAGTGTGTACCAGAAGGAGGAAAGTGCAAAAAACGTGGAAAAAATGAATGTATAAGGAACAGAAACAAAAGGGAGGTATTGTTTTAAATAGTCTTTTAGACGATTTTGTGAGTCAGATGGGTTCAGAATCATAAAAAAAGTGTGTACGCGAAGGACGAAAGTTGTCTTGAGTGCAAAAACGTAAGAAAAATGAATGCATAAGGAAAAAAAAACAAATGGGCGGTATTGGTTTAAATGGCCTTTTAGACGGTTTTGTGAGTCAGGTGGGTTCGGATTCATAAAAAAAGTGTGTACGAGAAGGAGGAAAGTTGGAAAAACGTGGAAAAAATGAATGTATAAGGAAAAGAAACAAAAGGGCGGTATTGGTTTAAATGGCCTTTTTAACGATTTTGTGAGTCAGATGGGTTCGGAATCATAAAAAAAGTGTGTACGCGGAGGAAAGTTGTTTTGAGTGCAAAAACGGGGAAAAAATGAATGTATAAGGAAAAGAAACAAAAGGGTGGTATTGGCTTCAATGGCTTTTTGGACAGTTTTGTGAGTCAGATGGGATTGGAATCTTAAAAACAGTGTGTACGCGAAGGACGAAGCTTGTTATGAGTGCAAAAACGTGGAAAAAATGAATGTATAATGAAAAGAAATAAAAGGGAGGTATTGGTTTAAATGGTCTTTTAGACGATTTTGTGAGTCAGATGGGTTCGGAATCATAAAAACAGTGTGTACGCGAAGGACGAAAGTTGTCTTGAGTGCAAAAGCGTAAGAAAAATGAATGTATAAGGAAAAGAAACAAAAGGGAGGTATTGGTTTAAATGGTCTTTTAGACGATTTTGTGAGTCAGATGGGTTCGGATTCATAAAAAAAGTGTGTATGAGAAGGAGGAAAGTTGGAAAAACGTGGAAAAAATGAATGTATAAGGAAAAGAAACAAAAGGGCGGTATTGGTTTAAATGGCCTTTTTAACGATTTTGTAATTCAGATGGGTTCGGAATCATAAAAAAAGTGTGTACGCGAAGGAGGAAAGTTGTTTTGAGTGCAGAAACGTGGAAAAAATGAATGTATAAGGAAAAGAAACAAAAGGGTGGTATTGGCTTAAATGGCTTTTTGGACAGTTTTGTGAGTCAGATGGGTTTGGAATCTTAAAAACAGTGTGTACGCGAAGGACGAAGGTTGTTATGATGCAAAAACGTGGAAAAAATGAATGTATAATGAAAAGAAATAAAAGGGAGGTATTGGTTTAAATGGTCTTTTAGACGATCTTGTGAGACAGATGGGTACGGAATCATAAAAACAGTGTGTACGCGAAGGAGGAAAGTTGTCTTGAGTGCAAAAACGTTGAAAACATGAATGTATAAGGAAAAGAAATAAAAGGGTGGTATGGGTTTAAATGGTCTTTTAGACGATTTTGTGAGTCAGATGGGTTCGGAATCATAAAAACAGTGTGTACGCGAAGGATGAAAGTTGTCTTGAGTGCAAAAACGTAAGAAAAATGAATGTATAAGGAAAAGAAACAAATGGGCGGTAATGGTTTAAATGGCCTTTTAGACGGTTTTGTGAGTCAGATGGGGTCGGATTCATAAAAAAAGTGTGTACGAGAAGGAGGAAAGTTGGAAAAACGTGGAAAAAATGAATGTATAAGGAAAAGAAACAAAATAGGCGGTATTGGTTTAAATGGCCTTTTTAACGATTTTGTGAGTCAGATGGGTTCGGAATCATAAAAAAAGTGTGTACGCGAAGGAGGAAAGTTGTTTTGAGTGCAAAAACGTGGAAAAATCGAATGTATAAGGAAAAGAAACAAAAGGGCGGTATTGGTTTAAATGGCTTTTTAGACAGTTTTGTGAGTCAGATGGGTTTGGAATCTTAAAAACAGTGTGTACGCGAAGGAGGAAAGTTGTCTTGAGTGCAAAAACATTGAAAAAATGAATGTATAAGGAAAAGAAACAAAAGGGTGGTATGGGTTTAAATGGTCTTTTAGACGATTTTGTGAGTCAGATGGGTTCGGAATCATAAAAACAGTGTGTACGCGGATGTGGAAAGTTGTTTTGAGTGCCGAAACGTGGAAAAAATAAATGTATAATGAAAAGAAACAAATGGGCGGTATTGGTTTAAATGGCTTTTTAGAAAGTTTTGTGATTTAGATAGGTTCGGAATCATAAAAACAGTGTGTACGCGAAGGAGGAAAGTTGTCTTGAGTGCAAAAACATTGAAAAAATGAATGTATAAGGAAAAGAAACAAAAGGGCGGTATTGGTTTAAATGGCCTTTTAGACGGTTTTGTGAGTCAGGTGGGTTCGGAATTATCAGAAAAGTGTGTACAAGAAGGAGGAATGTTGTTTTGAGTGCAAAAACGTGAAGAAAATGAATGTATAAGGAAAAGAAACAAAAGGGAGGTATTGGTTTAAATGGTCCTTTAGACGGTTTTGTGAGTCAGGTGGATTCGGAATCATAAAAAAAGTGTGTACGCGAAGGAGAAAAGTTGTTTCGAGTGCCAAAACGTGGAAAAAATGAATGTATAAGGAAAAGAAACAAAAGGGCGGTATTGGTTTAAATGGCCTTTTTAACGATTTTGTGAGTCAGATGGGTTCGGAATCATAAAAAAAGTGTGTACGCGAAGGACGAAGCTTGTTATGAGTGCAAAAACTTGGAAAAAATGAATGTATAATGAAAAGAAATAAAAGGGAGGTATTGGTTTAAATGGTCTTTTAGACGATTTTGTGAGTCAGATGGGTTCGGAATCATAAAAACAGAGTGTACGCGAAGGACGAAAGTTGTCTTGAGTGCAAAAGCGTAAGAAAAATGAATGTATAAGGAAAAGAAACAAAAGGGTGGTATTGGCTTAAATGGCTTTTTAGACAGTTTTGTGAGTCAGATGGGTTCGGAATCATAAAAACAGTGTGTACGCGAAGGACGAAAGTTGTCTTGAGTGCAAAAGCGTAAGAAAAATGAATGTATAAGGAAAAGAAACAAAAGGGTGGTATTGGCTTAAATGGCTTTTTAGACAGTTTTGTGAGTCAGATGGGTTCGGAATCATAAAAACAGTGTGTACGCGAAGGACGAAAGTTGTCTTGAGCGCAAAAACGTAAGAAAAATGAATGTATAAGGAAAAGAAACAAAAGTGTGGTATGGGTTTAAATGGCCTTTTAGACGATTTTGTGAGTCAGGTGGGTTCGGATTCATAAAAAAAGTGTGTACGAGAAGGAGGAAAGTTGGAAAAACGTGGAAAAAATGAATGTATAAGGAAAAGAAACAAAAGGGAGGTATTGGTTTAAATGGTCTTTTAGACGATTTTGTGAGTCAGATGGGTTCGGAATCATAAAAACAGTGTGTACGCGAAGGACGAAAGTTGTCTTGAGTGCAAAAGCGTAAGAAAAATGAATGTATAAGGAAAAGAAACAAATGGGCGGTATTGGTTTAAATGGCTTTTTGGACAGTTTTGTGAGTCAGATGGGTTTGGAATCTTAAAAACAGTGTGTACGCGAAGGACGAAGGTTGTTATGATGCAAAAACGTGGAAAAAATGAATGTGTAAGGAAAAGAAACAAAAGGGTGGTATTGGCTTAAATGGCTTTTTAGACAGTTTTGTGAGTCAGATGGGTTTGGAATCTTAAAAACAGTGTGTACGCGAAGGACGAAGCTTGTTATGAGTGCAAAAACGTGGAAAAAATGAATATATAAGGAAAAGAAACAAAAGGGCGGTATTGGTTTAAATGGCTTTTTAGACAGTTTTGTGAGTCAGATGGGTTTGGAAACTTAAAAACAGTGTGTACGCGAAGGAGGAAAGTTGTTTTGCGTGCCAAAACCTGAAAAAAATAAGGAAAAGAAACAAAAGGGTGGTATTGGTTTAAATTGCCATTTAGACAGTTTTGTGAGTCAGATGGGATTGGAATCTTAAAAACAGTGTGTACGCGAAGGACGAAGCTTGTTATGAGTGCAGAAACGTGGAAAAGAAACAAAAGGGCGGTATTGGTTTATATGGCTTTTTAGACAGTTTTGTGAGTCAGATGGGTTTGGAATCTTAAAAACAGTGTGTACGCGAAGGAGGAAAGTTATTTTAAGTGCAAAAACGTGGAAAAAATGAATGTATAAGGAAAAGAAACAAAAGGGTGGTATTGGTTTAAATGGCCTTTTAGACGGTTTTGTGAGTCAGGTGGGTTCGGAATTATCAGAAAAGTGTGTACAAGAAGGAGGAATGTTGTTTTGAGTGCAAAAACGTGAAGAAAATGAATGTATAAGGAAAAGAAACAAAAGGGAGGTATTGGTTTAAATGGTCTTTTAGACGGTTTTGTGAGTCAGGTGGGTTCGGAATCATAAAAAAAGTGTGTACGCGAAGGAGAAAAGTTGTCTTGAGTGCAAAAACGTGGAAAAAATGAATGTATAAGGAAAAGAAACAAATGGGCGGTATTGGTTTAAATGGCCTTTTAGACGGTTTTGTGAGTCATGTGGGTTCGGAATAATAAAAAAAGTGTGTACGCGAAGGAGGAAAGTTGTTTTGCGTGCCAAAACGTGGAAAAAATAAGGAAAAGAAACAAAAGGGCGGTATTGGTTTAAATTGCTTTTAGACGGTTTTGTGAGTCAGGTGGGTTCGGAATCATAAAAAAAGTGTGTACCAGAAGGAGGAAAGTTGAAAAAACGTGGAAAAAATGAATGTATAAGGAAAAGAAACAAAAGGGAGGTATTGGTTTAAATAGTCTTTTAGACGATTTTGTGAGTCAGATGGGTTCAGAATCATAAAAAAAGTGTGTACGCGAAGGACGAAAGTTGTCTTGAGTGCAAAAACGTAAGAAAAATGAATGCATAAGGAAAAAAAAACAAATGGGCGGTATTGGTTTAAATGGCCTTTTAGACGGTTTTGTGAGTCAGGTGGGTTCGGATTCATAAAAAAAGTGTGTACGAGAAGGAGGAAAGTTGGAAAAACGTGGAAAAAATGAATGTATAAGGAAAAGAAACAAAAGGGCGGTATTGGTTTAAATGGACTTTTTAACGATTTTGTGAGTCAGATGGGTTCGGAATCATAAAAAAAGTGTGTACACGAAGGCGGAATGTTGTTTTGAGTGCAAAAACGTGGAAAAAATGAATATATAAGGAAAAGAAACAAAAGGGAGTTATTGGTTTAAATGGTCTTTTAGGCGATTTTGTGAGTCGGATGGGTTCGGAATCATAAAAACAGTGTGTACGCGAAGGAGGAAAGTTGTTTTGCGTGCCAAAACGTGGAAAAAATAAGGAAAAGAAACAAAAGGGCGGTATTGGTTTAAATTGCTTTTAGACGGTTTTGTGAGTCAGGTGGGTTCGGAATCATAAAAAAAGTGTGTACCAGAAGGAGGAAAGTGCAAAAAACGTGGAAAAAATGAATGTATAAGGAACAGAAACAAAAGGGAGGTATTGTTTTAAATAGTCTTTTAGACGATTTTGTGAGTCAGATGGGTTCAGAATCATAAAAAAAGTGTGTACGCGAAGGACGAAAGTTGTCTTGAGTGCAAAAACGTAAGAAAAATGAATGCATAAGGAAAAAAAAACAAATGGGCGGTATTGGTTTAAATGGCCTTTTAGACGGTTTTGTGAGTCAGGTGGGTTCGGATTCATAAAAAAAGTGTGTACGAGAAGGAGGAAAGTTGGAAAAACGTGGAAAAAATGAATGTATAAGGAAAAGAAACAAAAGGGCGGTATTGGTTTAAATGGCCTTTTTAACGATTTTGTGAGTCAGATGGGTTCGGAATCATAAAAAAAGTGTGTACGCGGAGGAAAGTTGTTTTGAGTGCAAAAACGGGGAAAAAATGAATGTATAAGGAAAAGAAACAAAAGGGTGGTATTGGCTTCAATGGCTTTTTGGACAGTTTTGTGAGTCAGATGGGATTGGAATCTTAAAAACAGTGTGTACGCGAAGGACGAAGCTTGTTATGAGTGCAAAAACGTGGAAAAAATGAATGTATAATGAAAAGAAATAAAAGGGAGGTATTGGTTTAAATGGTCTTTTAGACGATTTTGTGAGTCAGATGGGTTCGGAATCATAAAAACAGTGTGTACGCGAAGGACGAAAGTTGTCTTGAGTGCAAAAGCGTAAGAAAAATGAATGTATAAGGAAAAGAAACAAAAGGGAGGTATTGGTTTAAATGGTCTTTTAGACGATTTTGTGAGTCAGATGGGTTCGGATTCATAAAAAAAGTGTGTATGAGAAGGAGGAAAGTTGGAAAAACGTGGAAAAAATGAATGTATAAGGAAAAGAAACAAAAGGGCGGTATTGGTTTAAATGGCCTTTTTAACGATTTTGTAATTCAGATGGGTTCGGAATCATAAAAAAAGTGTGTACGCGAAGGAGGAAAGTTGTTTTGAGTGCAGAAACGTGGAAAAAATGAATGTATAAGGAAAAGAAACAAAAGGGTGGTATTGGCTTAAATGGCTTTTTGGACAGTTTTGTGAGTCAGATGGGTTTGGAATCTTAAAAACAGTGTGTACGCGAAGGACGAAGGTTGTTATGATGCAAAAACGTGGAAAAAATGAATGTATAATGAAAAGAAATAAAAGGGAGGTATTGGTTTAAATGGTCTTTTAGACGATCTTGTGAGACAGATGGGTACGGAATCATAAAAACAGTGTGTACGCGAAGGAGGAAAGTTGTCTTGAGTGCAAAAACGTTGAAAACATGAATGTATAAGGAAAAGAAATAAAAGGGTGGTATGGGTTTAAATGGTCTTTTAGACGATTTTGTGAGTCAGATGGGTTCGGAATCATAAAAACAGTGTGTACGCGAAGGATGAAAGTTGTCTTGAGTGCAAAAACGTAAGAAAAATGAATGTATAAGGAAAAGAAACAAATGGGCGGTAATGGTTTAAATGGCCTTTTAGACGGTTTTGTGAGTCAGATGGGGTCGGATTCATAAAAAAAGTGTGTACGAGAAGGAGGAAAGTTGGAAAAACGTGGAAAAAATGAATGTATAAGGAAAAGAAACAAAATAGGCGGTATTGGTTTAAATGGCCTTTTTAACGATTTTGTGAGTCAGATGGGTTCGGAATCATAAAAAAAGTGTGTACGCGAAGGAGGAAAGTTGTTTTGAGTGCAAAAACGTGGAAAAATCGAATGTATAAGGAAAAGAAACAAAAGGGCGGTATTGGTTTAAATGGCTTTTTAGACAGTTTTGTGAGTCAGATGGGTTTGGAATCTTAAAAACAGTGTGTACGCGAAGGAGGAAAGTTGTCTTGAGTGCAAAAACATTGAAAAAATGAATGTATAAGGAAAAGAAACAAAAGGGTGGTATGGGTTTAAATGGTCTTTTAGACGATTTTGTGAGTCAGATGGGTTCGGAATCATAAAAACAGTGTGTACGCGGATGTGGAAAGTTGTTTTGAGTGCCGAAACGTGGAAAAAATAAATGTATAATGAAAAGAAACAAATGGGCGGTATTGGTTTAAATGGCTTTTTAGAAAGTTTTGTGATTTAGATAGGTTCGGAATCATAAAAACAGTGTGTACGCGAAGGAGGAAAGTTGTCTTGAGTGCAAAAACATTGAAAAAATGAATGTATAAGGAAAAGAAACAAAAGGGCGGTATTGGTTTAAATGGCCTTTTAGACGGTTTTGTGAGTCAGGTGGGTTCGGAATTATCAGAAAAGTGTGTACAAGAAGGAGGAATGTTGTTTTGAGTGCAAAAACGTGAAGAAAATGAATGTATAAGGAAAAGAAACAAAAGGGAGGTATTGGTTTAAATGGTCTTTTAGACGGTTTTGTGAGTCAGGTGGATTCGGAATCATAAAAAAAGTGTGTACGCGAAGGAGAAAAGTTGTTTCGAGTGCCAAAACGTGGAAAAAATGAATGTATAAGGAAAAGAAACAAAAGGGCGGTATTGGTTTAAATGGCCTTTTTAACGATTTTGTGAGTCAGATGGGTTCGGAATCATAAAAAAAGTGTGTACGCGAAGGACGAAGCTTGTTATGAGTGCAAAAACTTGGAAAAAATGAATGTATAATGAAAAGAAATAAAAGGGAGGTATTGGTTTAAATGGTCTTTTAGACGATTTTGTGAGTCAGATGGGTTCGGAATCATAAAAACAGAGTGTACGCGAAGGACGAAAGTTGTCTTGAGTGCAAAAGCGTAAGAAAAATGAATGTATAAGGAAAAGAAACAAAAGGGTGGTATTGGCTTAAATGGCTTTTTAGACAGTTTTGTGAGTCAGATGGGTTCGGAATCATAAAAACAGTGTGTACGCGAAGGACGAAAGTTGTCTTGAGTGCAAAAGCGTAAGAAAAATGAATGTATAAGGAAAAGAAACAAAAGGGTGGTATTGGCTTAAATGGCTTTTTAGACAGTTTTGTGAGTCAGATGGGTTCGGAATCATAAAAACAGTGTGTACGCGAAGGACGAAAGTTGTCTTGAGCGCAAAAACGTAAGAAAAATGAATGTATAAGGAAAAGAAACAAAAGTGTGGTATGGGTTTAAATGGCCTTTTAGACGATTTTGTGAGTCAGGTGGGTTCGGATTCATAAAAAAAGTGTGTACGAGAAGGAGGAAAGTTGGAAAAACGTGGAAAAAATGAATGTATAAGGAAAAGAAACAAAAGGGAGGTATTGGTTTAAATGGTCTTTTAGACGATTTTGTGAGTCAGATGGGTTCGGAATCATAAAAACAGTGTGTACGCGAAGGACGAAAGTTGTCTTGAGTGCAAAAGCGTAAGAAAAATGAATGTATAAGGAAAAGAAACAAATGGGCGGTATTGGTTTAAATGGCTTTTTGGACAGTTTTGTGAGTCAGATGGGTTTGGAATCTTAAAAACAGTGTGTACGCGAAGGACGAAGGTTGTTATGATGCAAAAACGTGGAAAAAATGAATGTGTAAGGAAAAGAAACAAAAGGGTGGTATTGGCTTAAATGGCTTTTTAGACAGTTTTGTGAGTCAGATGGGTTTGGAATCTTAAAAACAGTGTGTACGCGAAGGACGAAGCTTGTTATGAGTGCAAAAACGTGGAAAAAATGAATATATAAGGAAAAGAAACAAAAGGGCGGTATTGGTTTAAATGGCTTTTTAGACAGTTTTGTGAGTCAGATGGGTTTGGAAACTTAAAAACAGTGTGTACGCGAAGGAGGAAAGTTGTTTTGCGTGCCAAAACCTGAAAAAAATAAGGAAAAGAAACAAAAGGGTGGTATTGGTTTAAATTGCCATTTAGACAGTTTTGTGAGTCAGATGGGATTGGAATCTTAAAAACAGTGTGTACGCGAAGGACGAAGCTTGTTATGAGTGCAGAAACGTGGAAAAGAAACAAAAGGGCGGTATTGGTTTATATGGCTTTTTAGACAGTTTTGTGAGTCAGATGGGTTTGGAATCTTAAAAACAGTGTGTACGCGAAGGAGGAAAGTTATTTTAAGTGCAAAAACGTGGAAAAAATGAATGTATAAGGAAAAGAAACAAAAGGGTGGTATTGGTTTAAATGGCCTTTTAGACGGTTTTGTGAGTCAGGTGGGTTCGGAATTATCAGAAAAGTGTGTACAAGAAGGAGGAATGTTGTTTTGAGTGCAAAAACGTGAAGAAAATGAATGTATAAGGAAAAGAAACAAAAGGGAGGTATTGGTTTAAATGGTCTTTTAGACGGTTTTGTGAGTCAGGTGGGTTCGGAATCATAAAAAAAGTGTGTACGCGAAGGAGAAAAGTTGTCTTGAGTGCAAAAACGTGGAAAAAATGAATGTATAAGGAAAAGAAACAAATGGGCGGTATTGGTTTAAATGGCCTTTTAGACGGTTTTGTGAGTCATGTGGGTTCGGAATAATAAAAAAAGTGTGTACGCGAAGGAGGAAAGTTGTTTTGCGTGCCAAAACGTGGAAAAAATAAGGAAAAGAAACAAAAGGGCGGTATTGGTTTAAATTGCTTTTAGACGGTTTTGTGAGTCAGGTGGGTTCGGAATCATAAAAAAAGTGTGTACCAGAAGGAGGAAAGTTGAAAAAACGTGGAAAAAATGAATGTATAAGGAAAAGAAACAAAAGGGAGGTATTGGTTTAAATAGTCTTTTAGACGATTTTGTGAGTCAGATGGGTTCAGAATCATAAAAAAAGTGTGTACGCGAAGGACGAAAGTTGTCTTGAGTGCAAAAACGTAAGAAAAATGAATGCATAAGGAAAAAAAAACAAATGGGCGGTATTGGTTTAAATGGCCTTTTAGACGGTTTTGTGAGTCAGGTGGGTTCGGATTCATAAAAAAAGTGTGTACGAGAAGGAGGAAAGTTGGAAAAACGTGGAAAAAATGAATGTATAAGGAAAAGAAACAAAAGGGTATTGGTTTAAATGGCCTTTTTAACGATTTTGTAATTCAGATGGGTTCGGAATCATAAAAAAAGTGTGTACGCGAAGGAGGAAAGTTGTTTTGAGTGCAGAAACGTGGAAAAAATGAATGTATAAGGAAAAGAAACAAAAGGGTGGTATTGGCTTAAATGGCTTTTTGGACAGTTTTGTGAGTCAGATGGGTTTGGAATCTTAAAAACAGTGTGTACGCGAAGGACGAAGCTTGTTATGAGTGCAAAAACGTGGAAAAAATGAATATATAAGGAAAAGAAACAAAAGGGCGGTATTGGTTTAAATGGCTTTTTAGACAGTTTTGTGAGTCAGATGGGTTTGGAATCTTAAAAACAGTGTGTACGCGAAGGAGGAAAGTTGTTTTGCGTGCCAAAACCTGAAAAAAATAAGGAAAAGAAACAAAAGGGTGGAATTGGTTTAAATTGCCATTTAGACAGTTTTGTGAGTCAGATGGGATAGGAATCTTAAAAACAGTGTGTACGCGAAGGACGAAGCTTGTTATGAGTGCAGAAACGTGGAAAAAATGAATATATAAGGAAAAGAAACAAAAGGGCGGTATTGGTTTAAATGGCTTTTTAGACAGTTTTGTGAGTCAGATGGGTTTGGAATCTTAAAAACAGTGTGTACGCGAAGGAGGAAAGTTGTTTTAAGTGCAAAAACGTGGAAAAAATGAATGTATAAGGAAAAGAAACAAAAGGGATTTATTGGTTTAAATGGTCTTTTAGACGATTTTGTGAGACAGATTGGTTCGGAATCATAAAAACAGTGTGTACGCGAAGGAGGAAAGTTGTCTTGAGTGCAAAAACGTGGAAAAAATGAATGTATAAGGAAAAGAAACAAAAGGGAGGTATTGGTTTAAATGGTCTTTTAGACGATTTTGTGAGACAGATGGGTTCGGAATCATAAAAACAGTGTGTACGCGAAGAAGGAAAGTTGTTTTGAGTGCAAAAACGTGGAAAAAATTAATGTATAACGAAAAAAACATAAGGGCGGTATTGGTTTAAATGGCTTTTTAGACAGTTTTGTGATTCAGATGGGTTTGGAATCTTAAAGACAGTGTGTACGCGAAGGAAGAAAGTTGTTTTGAGTACAAAAATGTGGAAAAAATGAATGTATAAGGAAAAGAAACAAAAGGGTGGTATTGGTTTAAATGGCCTTTTAGACGGTTTTGTGAGTCAGGTAGGTTCGGAATCATCAGAAAAGTGTGTACAAGAAGGAGTAATGTTGTTTTGAGTGCAAAAACGTGAAAAAAAATGAATGTATAAGGAAAAGAAACAAAAGGGAGGTATTGGTTTAAATGGCTTTTTAGACAGTTTTGTGATTCAGATGGGTTTGGAATCTTAAAAACAGTGTGTACGCGAAGGAGGAAAGTTGTCTTGAGTGCAAAAAGGGCAGTATTGGTTTAAATGGCTTTTTAGACAGTTTTGTGAGTAAGATGGGTTCGGAATCATAAAAACGGTGTGTACGCGAAGGAGGAAAGTTGTTTTGAGTGCAAAAACGTGGAAAAAATGAATGTATAAGGAAAAGAAACAAATGGGCGTTATTGGTTTAAATGGCCTTTTAGACTGTTTTTGTGAGTCAGGTGGGTTCGGATTCACAAAAAAAGTGTGTACGAGAAGGAGGAAAGTTGGAAAAACGTGCAAAAAATGAATGTATAAGGAAAAGAAACAAAAAGGCGGTATTGGTTTAAATGGCCTTTTTAACGATTTTGTGAGTCAGATGGGTTCGGAATCATAAAAAAAGTGTGTACGCGAAGGAGGAAAATTGTTTTGAGTGCAAAAACGTGGAAAAAATGAATGTATAATGAAAAGAAAAAAATCTGATGTGGGCACCACATGACTTCCTTATACATTTTTAGAAATATACATAATGTTAAAAAACAATGACATTGGACTCGAAAGAGTTGGTTAAAAATATTTAAAAAAATGAATTATCACCGTGTTCTGAGCTTTTCTGAAAGTTAGTTAAAAACTGATTGCAAGATTTGTACTGGTAACGCTGACGAAGGCAGCAGCTAAAAATATTTAAAAAATGCATTGTCACCGTGTTCTGAGCTTCTTCCGGAAGTTTTAAATGTCTAGCTAGTCGGGAAGTTAGTTAAAAATCGATTGCAAGATTTGTACTGGTAACGCTGCCGAAGGCAGCAGGGACCCTTAACAGTTGGCGAAAAGTATTTAAGAAATGCATTGTCACCTTGTTCTGATCTATTCTGAAAGTTTCAAATGTCTAGCTAGTCGGGAATTTAGTTAAAATAATTTTTCTGTTGAATCACATAAACGCTGCTGAAGGCAGCAGGTATCGGAAACAGTTGGCTAAAAATATTTTAAAAATGCATTGTCAACGTGTTCTGAGCTTTTCTGAAAGTTTCAAATGTCTAGCTACGTGGGAAGTCAGTTAAATTGCAAGATTTGTCCAAATCGTTTTTGAGTTATTACCGTTTTTTGATATATTATGGCCAAAACCTATGTATTTTTGGTCATTATGAACCTAATTTTCCTAAATATCTCCAAAACGGAAAATCATACAAAGTCCGAAAAGGGAGGTGCACAACTAGATGTTATAACAAACCTATGTACCAATTCGCAACTTTCTACGTCCAACCGTTTTTGAGTTATGCGACATACACACACACACACAGACACACATACATACAGACGTCACGAAAAGTCGTGTAAAGTCGCTTACATCTCTAAAAGTAAAGCTCGTGTTAAGACGACACTTGCAGGTGTACAACTAGACATCATGACTGTTCCACGTATAAATTGGCAACATTCAGCGATCATTCGTTTCCGAGCAATGTGAAATACAAAATCCATTTCGCAAATCGGGATTACTATACTTCCTTATACTTTGTATAAGGAAGTAAAAAAGGGCGGTATTGGTTTAAATGGCGTTTTAAACAGTTTTGTGAGTCAGATGGGTTCGGAATCATAAAAAAAGTGTGTACGCGAAGGAGGAAAGTTGTTTTGCGTGCCAAAACGTGGAAAAAATAAGGAAAAGAAACAAAAGGGTGGTATTGGTTTAAATTGCCTTTTAGACAGTTTTGTGAGTCAGATGGGATTGGAATCTTAAAAACAGTGTGTACGCGAAGGACGAAGCTTGTTATGAGTGCAAAAACGTGGAAAAAATGAATATATAAGGAAAAGAAACAAAAGGGCGGTATTGGTTTAAATGGCTTTTTAGACAGTTTTGTGAGTCAGATGGGTTTGGAATCTTAAAAACAGTGTGTACGCGAAGGAGGAAAGTTGTTTTAAGTGCAAAAACGTGGAAAAAATGAATGTATAATGAAAAGAAAAAAAAGGGCGGTATTGGTTTAAATGGCGTTTTAAACAGTTTTGTGAGTCAGATGGGTTCGGGATCATAAAAAAAGTGTGTACGCGAAGGAGGAAAGTTGTTTTGCGTGCCAAAACGTGGAAAAAATAAGGAAAAGAAACAAAAGGGTGGTATTGGTTTAAATTGCCTTTTAGACAGTTTTGTGAGTCAGATGGGATTGGAATCTTAAAAACAGTGTGTACGCGAAGGACGAAGCTTGTTATGAGTGCAAAAACGTGGAAAAAATGAATGTATAAGGAAAAGAAACAAAAGGGAGGTATTGGTTTAAATGGTCTTTTAGACGATTTTGTGAGTCAGGTGGGTTCGGAATCATAAAAACAGTGTGTACGCGAATGTGGAAAGTTGTTTTGAGTGCCGAAACGTGGAAAAAATAAATGTATAATGAAAAGAAACAAAAGGGCGGTATTGGTTTAAATGGCTTTTTAGAAAGTTTTATGATTCAGATGGGTTCGGAATCATAAAAACAGTGTGTACGCGAAGGAGGAAAGTTGTTCTGAGTGCAAAAACGTGGAAAAAATGAATGTATAAGGAAAAGAAACAAAAGGGAGGTATTGGTTTAAATGGTCTTTTAGACGATTTTGTGAGTCAGGTGGGTTCGAAATCCTGGAATCTTAAAATTAGTGTGTACGCGAAGGAGGAAAGTTGTTTTGAGTGCAAAAACGTGGAAAAAATGAATGTATAAGGAAAAGAAACAAAAGGGAGGTATTCGTTTTAATGGTCTATTACACGATTTTGTGAGTCAGATGGGTTCGGAATCATAAAAAAAGTGTGTACGCGAAGGAGGAAAGTTGTTTTGAGTGCCAAAACGTGGAAAAAATGAATGTATAAGGAAAAGAAACAAAACGGCGGTATTGGTTTAAATGGCCTTTTTAACGATTTTGTGAGTCAGATGGGTTCGGAATCATAAAAAAAGTGTGAAGGCGAAGGCGGAAAGTAGTTTTGAGTGCAAAAACGTGGAAAAAATGAATGTATAAGGAAAAGAAACAAAAGGGAGGTATTGGTTTAAATGGTCTTTCAGACGGTTTTGTGTCAGGTGGGTACGGAATCATAAAAATAGTGTGTACGAGAAGGAGGAAAGTTGGAAAAACGTGGAAAAAATGAATGTATAAGGAAAAGAAACAAAAGGGCGGTATTGGGTTAAATGGCCTTTTAGACGGTTTTATGAGTCAGGTGGGTTCGGAATTATCAGAAAAGTGTGTACAAGAAGGAGGAATATAGTTCTGAGTGCAAAAACGTGGAAAAAATGAATGTATAAGAAAAAGAAACAAAAGGGAGGCATTGGTTTAAGTGGTCTTTTAGGCGATTTTGTGAGTCAGATGGGTTCGGAATCATAAAAACAGTGTGTACGCGAAGGAGGAATGTTGTTTTGAGTGCAAAAACGTGGAAAAAATTAATGTATAACGAAAAAAAACATAAGGGCGGTATTGGTTTAAATGGCTTTTTAGACAGTTTTGTGATTCAGATGGGTTTGGAATCTTAAGAACAGTGTGTACGCGAAGGAGGAAAGTTGTTTTGAGTGCAAAAACGTGGAAAAAATGAATGTATAAGGAAAAGAAACAAAAGGGAGGTATTGGTTTAAATAGTCTTTTAGGCGATTTTGTGAGTCAGATGGGTTGGGAATCATAAAAACAGTGAATACGCGAAAAAGGAAAGTTGTTTTGAGTGCAAAAACGTGGAAAAAATGTATGTATAAGGAAAAGAAACAAAAGAGAGATATTGGTTTGAATGGTCTTTTAGAGATTTTGTGAGTCAGATGGGTTCGGAATCATAAAAACAGTGTGTACGCGAAGGAGGAAAGTTGTTCTGAGTGCAAAAACGTGGAAAAAATGAATGTATAAGGAAAAGAAACAAAAGGGAGGTATTGGTTTAAATGGTCTTTTAGACGATTTTGTGAGTCAGGTGGGTTCGGAATCATAAAAACAGTGTGTACGCGAATGTGGAAAGTTGTTTTGAGTGCTTAAACGTGGAAAAAATAAATGTATAATGAAAAGAAACAAAAGGGCGGTATTGGTTTAAATGGCTTTTTAGAAAGTTTTATGATTCAGATGGGTTCGGAATCATAAAAACAGTGTGTACGCGAAGTAGGAATGTTGTTCTGAGTGCAAAAACGTGGAAAAAATGAATGTATAAGGAAAAGAAACAAAAGGGAGGTATTGGTTTAAATGGTCTTTTAGACGATTTTGTGAGTCAGGTGGGCTCGGATTCATAAAAAAAGTGTGTACGAGAAGGAGGAAAGTTGGAAAAACGTGGAAAAAATGAATGTATAAGGAAAAAAAACAAAAGGGCGGTATTGGTTTAAATGGCTTTTTAGAAAGTTTTATGATTCAGATGGGTTTGGAATCTTAAAAACAGTGTGTACGCGAAGGAGGAAAGTTGTTTTAAGTGCAAAAACGTGGAAAAAATGAATGTATAAGGAAAAGAACAAAAGGGCGGTATTGGTTTAAATGGCCTTTTAGACGGTTTTGTGAGTCAGGTGGGTTCGGATTCATAAAAAAAGTGTGTACGAGAAGGAGGAAAGTTGGAAAAACGTGGAAAAAATGAATGTATAAGGAAAAAAAACAAAAGGGCGGTATTGGTTTAAATGGCTTTTTAGAAAGTTTTATGATTCAGATGGGTTCGGAATCATAAAAACAGTGTGTACGCGAAGGACGAAAGTTGTCTTGAGTGCAAAAGCGTAAGAAAAATGAATGTATAAGGAAAAGAAACAAAAGGGAGGTATTGGTTTAAATGGTCTTTTAGACGATTTTGTGAGTCAGATGGGTTCGGATTCATAAAAAAAGTGTGTATGAGAAGGAGGAAAGTTGGAAAAACGTGGAAAAAATGAATGTATAAGGAAAAGAAACAAAAGGGTATTGGTTTAAATGGCCTTTTTAACGATTTTGTAATTCAGATGGGTTCGGAATCATAAAAAAAGTGTGTACGCGAAGGAGGAAAGTTGTTTTGAGTGCAGAAACGTGGAAAAAATGAATGTATAAGGAAAAGAAACAAAAGGGTGGTATTGGCTTAAATGGCTTTTTGGACAGTTTTGTGAGTCAGATGGGTTTGGAATCTTAAAAACAGTGTGTACGCGAAGGACGAAGGTTGTTATGATGCAAAAACGTGGAAAAAATGAATGTATAAGGAAAAGAAACAAAAGGGTGGTATTGGCTTAAATGGCTTTTTAGACAGTTTTGTGAGTCAGATGGGTTTGGAATCTTAAAAACAGTGTGTACGCGAAGGACGAAGCTTGTTATGAGTGCAAAAACGTGGAAAAAATGAATATATAAGGAAAAGAAACAAAAGGGCGGTATTGGTTTAAATGGCTTTTTAGACAGTTTTGTGAGTCAGATGGGTTTGGAATCTTAAAAACAGTGTGTACGCGAAGGAGGAAAGTTGTTTTGCGTGCCAAAACCTGAAAAAAATAAGGAAAAGAAACAAAAGGGTGGAATTGGTTTAAATTGCCATTTAGACAGTTTTGTGAGTCAGATGGGATAGGAATCTTAAAAACAGTGTGTACGCGAAGGACGAAGCTTGTTATGAGTGCAGAAACGTGGAAAAAATGAATATATAAGGAAAAGAAACAAAAGGGCGGTATTGGTTTAAATGGCTTTTTAGACAGTTTTGTGAGTCAGATGGGTTTGGAATCTTAAAAACAGTGTGTACGCGAAGGAGGAAAGTTGTTTTAAGTGCAAAAACGTGGAAAAAATGAATGTATAAGGAAAAGAAACAAAAGGGAGGTATTGGTTTAAATGGTCTTTTAGACGATTTTGTGAGACAGATTGGTTCGGAATCATAAAAACAGTGTGTACGCGAAGGAGGAAAGTTGTTTTGAGTGCAAAAACGTGGAAAAAATGAATGTATAAGGAAAAGAAACAAAAGGGTGGTATTGGCTTAAATGGCTTTTTGGACAGTTTTGTGAGTCAGATGGGTTTGGAATCTTAAAAACAGTGTGTACGCGAAGGACGAAGGTTGTTATGATGCAAAAACGTGGAAAAAATGAATGTATAAGGAGAAGAAACAAAAGGGTGGTATTGGCTTAAATGGCTTTTTAGACAGTTTTGTGAGTCAGATAGGTTTGGAATCTTAAAAACAGTGTGTACGCGAAGGACGAAGCTTGTTATGAGTGCAAAAACGTGGAAAAAATGAATATATAAGGAAAAGAAACAAAAGGGCGGTATTGGTTTAAATGGCTTTTTAGACAGTTTTGTGAGTCAGATGGGTTTGGAATCTTAAAAACAGTGTGTACGCGAAGGAGGAAAGTTGTTTTAAGTGCAAAAACGTGGAAAAAATGAATGTATAATGAAAAGAAAAAAAAGGGCGGTATTGGTTTAAATGGCGTTTTAAACAGTTTTGTGAGTCAGGTGGGTTCGGATTCACAAAAAAAGTGTGTACGAGAAGGAGGAAAGTTGGAAAAACGTGCAAAAAATGAATGTATAAGGAAAAGAAACAAAAAGGCGGTATTGGTTTAAATGGCCTTTTTAACGATTTTGTGAGTCAGATGGGTTCGGAATCATAAAAAAAGTGTGTACGCGAAGGAGGAAAATTGTTTTGAGTGCAAAAACGTGGAAAAAATGAATGTATAATGAAAAGAAAAAAAAGGGCGGTATTGGTTTAAATGGCGTTTTAAACAGTTTTGTGAGTCAGATGGGTTCGGAATCATAAAAAAAGTGTGTACGCGAAGGAGGAAAGTTGTTTTGCGTGCCAAAACGTGGAAAAAATAAGGAAAAGAAACAAAAGGGTGGTATTGGTTTAAATTGCCTTTTAGACAGTTTTGTGAGTCAGATGGGATTGGAATCTTAAAAACAGTGTGTACGCGAAGGACGAAGCTTGTTATGAGTGCAAAAACGTGGAAAAAATGAATGTATAAGGAAAAGAAACAAAAGGGAGGTATTGGTTTAAATGGTCTTTTAGACGATTTTGTGAGTCAGGTGGGTTCGGAATCATAAAAACAGTGTGTACGCGAATGTGGAAAGTTGTTTTGAGTGCCGAAACGTGGAAAAAATAAATGTATAATGAAAAGAAACAAAAGGGCGGTATTGGTTTAAATGGCTTTTTAGAAAGTTTTATGATTCAGATGGGTTCGGAATCATAAAAACAGTGTGTACGCGAAGGAGGAAAGTTGTTCTGAGTGCAAAAACGTGGAAAAAATGAATGTATAAGGAAAAGAAACAAAAGGGAGGTATTGGTTTAAATGGTCTTTTAGACGATTTTGTGAGTCAGGTGGGTTCGAAATCCTGGAATCTTAAAATTAGTGTGTACGCGAAGGAGGAAAGTTGTTTTGAGTGCAAAAACGTGGAAAAAATGAATGTATAAGGAAAAGAAACAAAAGGGAGGTATTCGTTTTAATGGTCTATTACACGATTTTGTGAGTCAGATGGGTTCGGAATCATAAAAAAAGTGTGTACGCGAAGGACGAAGCTTGTTATGAGTGCAAAAACTTGGAAAAAATGAATGTATAATGAAAAGAAATAAAAGGGAGGTATTGGTTTAAATGGTCTTTTAGACGATTTTGTGAGTCAGATGGGTTCGGAATCATAAAAACAGAGTGTACGCGAAGGACGAAAGTTGTCTTGAGTGCAAAAGCGTAAGAAAAATGAATGTATAAGGAAAAGAAACAAAAGGGCGGTATTGGTTTAAATGGTTTTTTAGACAGTTTTATGAGACAGATGGGTTCGGAAATCATAAAAACAGTGTGTACGCGAATGTGGAAAGTTGTTTTGAGTGCCGAAACGTGGAAAAAATAAATGTATAATAAAAAGAAACAAAAGGGCGGTATTGGTTTAAATGGCTTTTTAGAAAGTTTTGTGATTCAGATGGGTTCGGAATCATAAAAACAGTGTGTACGCGAAGGAGGAAAGTTGTTCTGAGTGCAAAAACCTGGAAAAAATGAATGTATAAGGAAAAGAAACAAAAGGGAGGTATTGGTTTAAATGGTCTTTTAGACGATCTTGTGAGACAGATGGGTACGGAATCATAAAAACAGTGTGTACGCGAAGGAGGAAAGTTGTCTTGAGTGCAAAAACGTTGAAAACATGAATGTATAAGGAAAAGAAATAAAAGGGTGGTATGGGTTTAAATGGTCTTTTAGACGATTTTGTGAGTCAGATGGGTTCGGAATCATAAAAACAGTGTGTACGCGAAGGACGAAAGTTGTTTTGAGTGCAAAAACGTGGAAAAAATGAATGTATAAGGAAAAGAAACAAAAGGGCGGTATTGGTTTAAATGGCTTTTTAGACAGTTTTGTGAGTCAGATGGGTTTGGAATCTTAAAAACAGTGTGTACGCGAAGGAGGAAAGTTGTTTTGAGTACAAAAACGTGGAAAAAATGAATGTATAAGGAAAAGAAACAAAAGGGCGGTATTGGTTTAAATGGTTTTTTAGACAGTTTTATGAGACAGATGGGTTCGGAATCATAAAAACAGTGTGTACGCGAATGTGGAAAGTTGTTTTGAGTGCCGAAACGTGGAAAAAATAAATGTATAATGAAAAGAAACAAATGGGCGGTATTGGTTTAAATGGCTTTTTAGAAAGTTTTGTGATTCAGATAGGTTTGGAATCATAAAAACAGTGTGTACACGAAGGAGGAAAGTTGTTTTGAGTGCAAAAACGTGGAAAAAATGAATGTATAAGGACAAGAAACAAAAGGGCGGTATTGGTTTAAATGGTCTTTTAGACGATTTTGTGAGTCAGATGGGTTCGGAATCATAAAAACAGTGTGTACGCGAAGGAGGAAAGTTGTCTTGAGTGCAAAAACATTGAAAAAATGAATGTATAAGGAAAAGAAACAAAAGGGTGGTATGGGTTTAAATGGTCTTTTAGACGATTTTGTGAGTCAGATGGGTTCGGAATCATAAAAACAGTGTGTACGCGAAGGACGAAAGTTGTCTTGAGCGGAAAAACGTAAGAAAAATGAATGTATAAGGAAAAGAAACAAAAGTGTGGTATGGGTTTAAATGGCCTTTTAGACGATTTTGTGAGTCAGGTGGGTTCGGATTCATAAAAAAAGTGTGTACGAGAAGGAGGAAAGTTGGAAAAACGTGGAAAAAATGAATGTATAAGGAAAAGAAACAAAAGGGAGGTATTGGTTTAAATGGTCTTTTAGACGATTTTGTGAGTCAGATGGGTTCGGAATCATAAAAACAGAGTGTACGCGAAGGACGAAAGTTGTCTTGAGTGCAAAAGCGTAAGAAAAATGAATGTATAAGGAAAAGAAACAAAAGGGCGGTATTGGTTTAAATGGTTTTTTAGACAGTTTTATGAGACAGATGGGTTCGGAAATCATAAAAACAGTGTGTACGCGAATGTGGAAAGTTGTTTTGAGTGCCGAAACGTGGAAAAAATAAATGTATAATAAAAAGAAACAAAAGGGCGGTATTGGTTTAAATGGCTTTTTAGAAAGTTTTGTGATTCAGATGGGTTCGGAATCATAAAAACAGTGTGTACGCGAAGGAGGAAAGTTGTTCTGAGTGCAAAAACCTGGAAAAAATGAATGTATAAGGAAAAGAAACAAAAGGGAGGTATTGGTTTAAATGGTCTTTTAGACGATCTTGTGAGACAGATGGGTACGGAATCATAAAAACAGTGTGTACGCGAAGGAGGAAAGTTGTCTTGAGTGCAAAAACGTTGAAAACATGAATGTATAAGGAAAAGAAATAAAAGGGTGGTATGGGTTTAAATGGTCTTTTAGACGATTTTGTGAGTCAGATGGGTTCGGAATCATAAAAACAGTGTGTACGCGAAGGACGAAAGTTGTTTTGAGTGCAAAAACGTGGAAAAAATGAATGTATAAGGAAAAGAAACAAAAGGGCGGTATTGGTTTAAATGGCTTTTTAGACAGTTTTGTGAGTCAGATGGGTTTGGAATCTTAAAAACAGTGTGTACGCGAAGGAGGAAAGTTGTTTTGAGTACAAAAACGTGGAAAAAATGAATGTATAAGGAAAAGAAACAAAAGGGCGGTATTGGTTTAAATGGTTTTTTAGACAGTTTTATGAGACAGATGGGTTCGGAATCATAAAAACAGTGTGTACGCGAATGTGGAAAGTTGTTTTGAGTGCCGAAACGTGGAAAAAATAAATGTATAATGAAAAGAAACAAATGGGCGGTATTGGTTTAAATGGCTTTTTAGAAAGTTTTGTGATTCAGATAGGTTTGGAATCATAAAAACAGTGTGTACACGAAGGAGGAAAGTTGTTTTGAGTGCAAAAACGTGGAAAAAATGAATGTATAAGGACAAGAAACAAAAGGGCGGTATTGGTTTAAATGGTCTTTTAGACGATTTTGTGAGTCAGATGGGTTCGGAATCATAAAAACAGTGTGTACGCGAAGGAGGAAAGTTGTCTTGAGTGCAAAAACATTGAAAAAATGAATGTATAAGGAAAAGAAACAAAAGGGTGGTATGGGTTTAAATGGTCTTTTAGACGATTTTGTGAGTCAGATGGGTTCGGAATCATAAAAACAGTGTGTACGCGAAGGACGAAAGTTGTCTTGAGCGGAAAAACGTAAGAAAAATGAATGTATAAGGAAAAGAAACAAAAGTGTGGTATGGGTTTAAATGGCCTTTTAGACGATTTTGTGAGTCAGGTGGGTTCGGATTCATAAAAAAAGTGTGTACGAGAAGGAGGAAAGTTGGAAAAACGTGGAAAAAATGAATGTATAAGGAAAAGAAACAAAAGGGAGGTATTGGTTTAAATGGTCTTTTAGACGATTTTGTGAGTCAGATGGGTTCGGAATCATAAAAACAGTGTGTACGCGAAGGACGAAAGTTGTCTTGAGTGCAAAAGCGTAAGAAAAATGAATGTATAAGGAAAAGAAACAAATGGGCGGTATTGGTTTAAATGGCTTTTTGGACAGTTTTGTGAGTCAGATGGGTTTGGAATCTTAAAAACAGTGTGTACGCGAAGGACGAAGGTTGTTATGATGCAAAAACGTGGAAAAAATGAATGTGTAAGGAAAAGAAACAAAAGGGTGGTATTGGCTTAAATGGCTTTTTAGACAGTTTTGTGAGTCAGATGGGTTTGGAATCTTAAAAACAGTGTGTACGCGAAGGACGAAGCTTATTATGAGTGCAAAAACGTGGAAAAAATGAATACATAAGGAAAAGAAACAAAAGGGCGGTATTGGTTTAAATGGCTTTTTAGACAGTTTTGTGAGTCAGATGGGTTTGGAATCTTAAAAACAGTGTGTACGCGAAGGAGGAGAGTTGTTTTGCGTGCCAAAACCTGAAAAAAATAAGGAAAAGAAACAAAAGGGTGGTATTGGTTTAAATTGCCATTTAGACAGTTTTGTGAGTCAGATGGGATTGGAATCTTAAAAACAGTGTGTACGCGAAGGACGAAGCTTGTTATGAGTGCAAAAACGTGGAAAAAATGAATGTATAAGGAAAAGAAACAAAAGGGCGGTATTGGTTTAAATGGCCTTTTAGACGGTTTTGTGAGTCAGGTGGGTTCGGAATTATCAGAAAAGTGTGTACAAGAAGGAGGAATGTTGTTTTGAGTGCAAAAACGTGAAGAAAATGAATGTATAAGGAAAAGAAACAAAAGGGATGTATTGGTTTAAATGGTCTTTTAGACGGTTTTGTGAGTCAGGTGGGTTCGGAATCATAAAAAAAGTGTGTACGCGAAGGAGAAAAGTTGTCTTGAGTGCAAAAACGTGGAAAAAATGAATGTATAAGGAAAAGAAACAAATGGGCGGTATTGGTTTAAATGGCCTTTTAGACGGTTTTGTGAGTCATGTGGGTTCGGAATAATAAAAAAAGTGTGTACGCGAAGGAGGAAAGTTGTTTTGAGTGCCAAAACGTGGAAAAAATGAATGTATAAGGAAAAGAAACAAAAGGGCGGTATTGGTTTAAATGGCCTTTTTAACGATTTTGTGAGTCAGATGGGTTCGGAATCATAAAAAAAGTGTGTACGCGAAGGACGAAGCTTGTTATGAGTGCAAAAACTTGGAAAAAATGAATGTATAATGAAAAGAAATAAAAGGGAGGTATTGGTTTAAATGGTCTTTTAGACGATTTTGTGAGTCAGATGGGTTCGGAATCATAAAAACAGAGTGTACGCGAAGGACGAAAGTTGTCTTGAGTGCAAAAGCGTAAGAAAAATGAATGTATAAGGAAAAGAAACAAATGGGCGGTAATGGTTTAAATGGCCTTTTAGACGGTTTTGTGAGTCAGATGGGGTCGGATTCATAAAAAAAGTGTGTACGAGAAGGAGGAAAGTTGGAAAAACGTGGAAAAAATGAATGTATAAGGAAAAGAAACAAAATAGGCGGTATTGGTGTAAATGGCCTTTTTAACGATTTTGTGAGTCAGATGGGTTCGGAATCATAAAAAAAGTGTGTACGCGAAGGAGGAAAGTTGTTTTGAGTGCAAAAACGTGGAAAAATCGAATGTATAAGGAAAAGAAACAAAAGGGCGGTATTGGTTTAAATGGCTTTTTAGACAGTTTTGTGAGTCAGATGGGTTTGGAATCTTAAAAACAGTGTGTACGCGAAGGAGGAAAGTTGTTTTGAGTACAAAAACGTGGAAAAAATGAATGTATAAGGAAAAGAAACAAAAGGGCGGTATTGGTTTAAATGGTTTTTTAGACAGTTTTATGAGACAGATGGGTTCGGAATCATAAAAACAGTGTGTACGCGAATGTGGAAAGTTGTTTTGAGTGCCGAAACGTGGAAAAAATATATGTATAATGAAAAGAAACAAATGGGCGGTATTGGTTTAAGTGGATTTTTAGAAAGTTTTGTGATTCAGATAGGTTTGGAATCATAAAAAAAGTGTGTACGCGAAGGAGGAAAGTTGTTTTGAGTGCCAAAACGTGGAAAAAATGAATGTATAAGGAAAAGAAACAAAAGGGCGGTATTGGTTTAAATGGCCTTTTTAACGATTTTGTGAGTCAGATGGGTTCGGAATCATAAAAAAAGTGTGTACGCGAAGGACGAAGCTTGTTATGAGTGCAAAAACTTGGAAAAAATGAATGTATAATGAAAAGAAATAAAAGGGAGGTATTGGTTTAAATGGTCTTTTAGACGATTTTGTGAGTCAGATGGGTTCGGAATCATAAAAACAGAGTGTACGCGAAGGACGAAAGTTGTCTTGAGTGCAAAAGCGTAAGAAAAATGAATGTATAAGGAAAAGAAACAAATGGGCGGTAATGGTTTAAATGGCCTTTTAGACGGTTTTGTGAGTCAGATGGGGTCGGATTCATAAAAAAAGTGTGTACGAGAAGGAGGAAAGTTGGAAAAACGTGGAAAAAATGAATGTATAAGGAAAAGAAACAAAATAGGCGGTATTGGTTTAAATGGCCTTTTTAACGATTTTGTGAGTCAGATGGGTTCGGAATCATAAAAAAAGTGTGTACGCGAAGGAGGAAAGTTGTTTTGAGTGCAAAAACGTGGAAAAATCGAATGTATAAGGAAAAGAAACAAAAGGGCGGTATTGGTTTAAATGGCTTTTTAGACAGTTTTGTGAGTCAGATGGGTTTGGAATCTTAAAAACAGTGTGTACGCGAAGGAGGAAAGTTGTTTTGAATACAAAAACGTGGAAAAAATGAATGTATAAGGAAAAGAAACAAAAGGGCGGTATTGGTTTAAATGGTTTTTTAGACAGTTTTATGAGACAGATGGGTTCGGAATCATAAAAACAGTGTGTACGCGAATGTGGAAAGTTGTTTTGAGTGCCGAAACGTGGAAAAAATATATGTATAATGAAAAGAAACAAATGGGCGGTATTGGTTTAAGTGGATTTTTAGAAAGTTTTGTGATTCAGATAGGTTTGGAATCATAAAAACAGTGTGTACGCGAAGGAGGAAAGTTGTTTTGAGTGCAAAAACGTGGAAAAAATGAATGTATAAGGACAAGAAACAAAAGGGCGATATTGGTTTAAATGGTCTTTTAGACGATTTTGTGAGTCAGATGGGTTCGGAATCATAAAAACAGTGTGTACGCGAAGGAGGAAAGTTGTCTTGAGTGCAAAAACATTGAAAAAATGAATGTATAAGGAAAAGAAACAAAAGGGTGGTATGGGTTTAAATGGTCTTTTAGACGATTTTGTGAGTCAGATGGGTTCGGAATCATAAAAACAGTGTGTACGCGAAGGACGAAAGTTGTCTTGAGCGCAAAAACGTAAGAAAAATGAATGTATAAGGAAAAGAAACAAAAGGGCGGTATTGGTTTAAATGGTTTTTTAGACAGTTTTATGAGACAGATGGGTTCGGAATCATAAAAACAGTGTGTACGCGAATGTGGAAAGTTGTTTTGAGTGCCGAAACGTGGAAAAAATAAATGTATAATGAAAAGAAACAAATGGGCGGTATTGGTTTAAATGGCTTTTTAGAAAGTTTTGTGATTCAGATAGGTTTGGAATCATAAAAACAGTGTGTACACGAAGGAGGAAAGTTGTTTTGAGTGCAAAAACGTGGAAAAAATGAATGTATAAGGACAAGAAACAAAAGGGCGGTATTGGTTTAAATGGTCTTTTAGACGATTTTGTGAGTCAGATGGGTTCGGAATCATAAAAACAGTGTGTACGCGAAGGACGAAAGTTGTCTTGAGTGCAAAAGCGTAAGAAAAATGAATGTATAAGGAAAAGAAACAAATGGGCGGTATTGGTTTAAATGGCTTTTTGGACAGTTTTGTGAGTCAGATGGGTTTGGAATCTTAAAAACAGTGTGTACGCGAAGGACGAAGGTTGTTATGATGCAAAAACGTGGAAAAAATGAATGTGTAAGGAAAAGAAACAAAAGGGTGGTATTGGCTTAAATGGCTTTTTAGACAGTTTTGTGAGTCAGATGGGTTTGGAATCTTAAAAACAGTGTGTACGCGAAGGACGAAGCTTGTTATGAGTGCAAAAACGTGGAAAAAATGAATATATAAGGAAAAGAAACAAAAGGGCGGTATTGGTTTAAATGGCTTTTTAGACAGTTTTGTGAGTCAGATGGGTTTGGAATCTTAAAAACAGTGTGTACGCGAAGGAGGAAAGTTGTTTTGCGTGCCAAAACCTGAAAAAAATAAGGAAAAGAAACAAAAGGGTGGTATTGGTTTAAATTGCCATTTAGACAGTTTTGTGAGTCAGATGGGATTGGAATCTTAAAAACAGTGTGTACGCGAAGGACGAAGCTTGTTATGTGTGCAGAAACGTGGAAAAAATGAATATATAAGGAAAAGAAACAAAAGGGCGGTATTGGTTTATATGGCTTTTTAGACAGTTTTGTGAGTCAGATGGGTTTGGAATCTTAAAAACAGTGTGTACGCGAAGGAGGAAAGTTGTTTTAAGTGCAAAAACGTGGAAAAAATGAATGTATAAGGAAAAGAAACAAAAGGGCGGTATTGGTTTAAATGGCCTTTTAGACGGTTTTGTGAGTCAGGTGGGTTCGGAATTATCAGAAAAGTGTGTACAAGAAGAAGGAATGTTGTTTTGAGTGCAAAAACGTGAAGAAAATGAATGTATAAGGAAAAGAAACAAAAGGGAGGTATTGGTTTAAATGGTCTTTTAGACGGTTTTGTGAGTCAGGTGGGTTCGGAATCATAAAAAAAGTGTGTACGCGAAGGAGAAAAGTTGTCTTGAGTGCAAAAACGTGGAAAAAATGAATGTATAAGGAAAAGAAACAAATGGGCGGTATTGGTTTAAATGGCCTTTTAGACGGTTTTGTGAGTCATGTGGGTTCGGAATCATAAAAAAAGTGTGTACGCGAAGGACGAAGCTTGTTATGAGTGCAAAAACTTGGAAAAAATGAATGTATAATGAAAAGAAATAAAAGGGAGGTATTGGTTTAAATGGTCTTTTAGACGATTATGTGAGTCAGATGGGTTCGGAATCATAAAAACAGAGTGTACGCGAAGGACGAAAGTTGTCTTGAGTGCAAAAGCGTAAGAAAAATGAATGTATAAGGAAAAGAAACAAATGGGCGGTAATGGTTTAAATGGCCTTTTAGACGGTTTTGTGAGTCAGATGGGGTCGGATTCATAAAAAAAGTGTGTACGAGAAGGAGGAAAGTTGGAAAAACGTGGAAAAAATGAATGTATAAGGAAAAGAAACAAAATAGGCGGTATTGGTTTAAATGGCCTTTTTAACGATTTTGTGAGTCAGATGGGTTCGGAATCATAAAAAAAGTGTGTACGCGAAGGAGGTAAGTTGTTTTGAGTGCAAAAACGTGGAAAAATCGAATGTATAAGGAAAAGAAACAAAAGGGCGGTATTGGTTTAAATGGCTTTTTAGACAGTTTTGTGAGTCAGATGGGTTTGGAATCTTAAAAACAGTGTGTACGCGAAGGAGGAAAGTTGTTTTGAGTACAAAAACGTGGAAAAAATGAATGTATAAGGAAAAGAAACAAAAGGGCGGTATTGGTTTAAATGGTTTTTTAGACAGTTTTATGAGACAGATGGGTTCGGAATCATAAAAACAGTGTGTACGCGAAGGAGGAAAGTTGTTTTGAGTGCAAAAACGTGGAAAAAATGAATGTATAAGGACAAGAAACAAAAGGGCGGTATTGGTTTAAATGGTCTTTTAGACGATTTTGTGAGTCAGATGGGTTCGGAATCATAAAAACAGTGTGTACGCGAAGGAGGAAAGTTGTTTTGAGTGCCAAAACGTGGAAAAAATGAATGTATAAGGAAAAGAAACAAAAGGGCGGTATTGGTTTAAATGGCCTTTTTAACGATTTTGTGAGTCAGATGGGTTCGGAATCATAAAAAAAGTGTGTACGCGAAGGACGAAGCTTGTTATGAGTGCAAAAACTTGGAAAAAATGAATGTATAATGAAAAGAAATAAAAGGGAGGTATTGGTTTAAATGGTCTTTTAGACGATTTTGTGAGTCAGATGGGTTCGGAATCATAAAAACAGAGTGTACGCGAAGGACGAAAGTTGTCTTGAGTGCAAAAGCGTAAGAAAAATGAATGTATAAGGAAAAGAAACAAATGGGCGGTAATGGTTTAAATGGCCTTTTAGACGGTTTTGTGAGTCAGATGGGGTCGGATTCATAAAAAAAGTGTGTACGAGAAGGAGGAAAGTTGGAAAAACGTGGAAAAAATGAATGTATAAGGAAAAGAAACAAAATAGGCGGTATTGGTTTAAATGGCCTTTTTAACGATTTTGTGAGTCAGATGGGTTCGGAATCATAAAAAAAGTGTGTACGCGAAGGAGGAAAGTTGTTTTGAGTGCAAAAACGTGGAAAAATCGAATGTATAAGGAAAAGAAACAAAAGGGCGGTATTGGTTTAAATGGCTTTTTAGACAGTTTTGTGAGTCAGATGGGTTTGGAATCTTAAAAACAGTGTGTACGCGAAGGAGGAAAGTTGTTTTGAGTACAAAAACGTGGAAAAAATGAATGTATAAGGAAAAGAAACAAAAGGGCGGTATTGGTTTAAATGGTTTTTTAGACAGTTTTATGAGACAGATGGGTTCGGAATCATAAAAACAGTGTGTACGCGAATGTGGAAAGTTGTTTTGAGTGCCGAAACGTGGAAAAAATAAATGTATAATGAAAAGAAACAAATGGGCGGTATTGGTTTAAGTGGATTTTTAGAAAGTTTTGTGATTCAGATAGGTTTGGAATCATAAAAACAGTGTGTACGCGAAGGAGGAAAGTTGTTTTGAGTGCAAAAACGTGGAAAAAATGAATGTATAAGGACAAGAAACAAAAGGGCGGTATTGGTTTAAATGGTCTTTTAGACGATTTTGTGAGTCAGATGGGTTCGGAATCATAAAAACAGTGTGTACGCGAAGGAGGAAAGTTGTCTTGAGTGCAAAAACATTGAAAAAATGAATGTATAAGGAAAAGAAACAAAAGGGTGGTATGGGTTTAAATGGTCTTTTAGACGATTTTGTGAGTCAGATGGGTTCGGAATCATAAAAACAGTGTGTACGCGAAGGACGAAAGTTGTCTTGAGCGCAAAAACGTAAGAAAAATGAATGTATAAGGAAAAGAAACAAAAGTGTGGTATGGGTTTAAATGGCCTTTTAGACGATTTTGTGAGTCAGGTGGGTTCGGATTCATAAAAAAAGTGTGTACGAGAAGGAGGAAAGTTGGAAAAACGTGGAAAAAATGAATGTATAAGGAAAAGAAACAAAAGGGAGGTATTGGTTTAAATGGTCTTTTAGACGATTTTGTGAGTCAGATGGGTTCGGAATCATAAAAACAGTGTGTACGCGAAGGACGAAAGTTGTCTTGAGTGCAAAAGCGTAAGAAAAATGAATGTATAAGGAAAAGAAACAAATGGGCGGTATTGGTTTAAATGGCTTTTTGGACAGTTTTGTGAGTCAGATGGGTTTGGAATCTTAAAAACAGTGTGTACGCGAAGGACGAAGGTTGTTATGATGCAAAAACGTGGAAAAAATGAATGTGTAAGGAAAAGAAACAAAAGGGTGGTATTGGCTTAAATGGCTTTTTAGACAGTTTTGTGAGTCAGATGGGTTTGGAATCTTAAAAACAGTGTGTACGCGAAGGACGAAGCTTGTTATGAGTGCAAAAACGTGGAAAAAATGAATATATAAGGAAAAGAAACAAAAGGGCGGTATTGGTTTAAATGGCTTTTTAGACAGTTTTGTGAGTCAGATGGGTTTGGAATCTTAAAAACAGTGTGTACGCGAAGGAGGAAAGTTGTTTTGCGTGCCAAAACCTGAAAAAAATAAGGAAAAGAAACAAAAGGGTGGTATTGGTTTAAATTGCCATTTAGACAGTTTTGTGAGTCAGATGGGTTTGGAATCTTAAAAACAGTGTGTACGCGAAGGACGAAGCTTGTTATGAGTGCAAAAACGTGGAAAAAATGAATATATAAGGAAAAGAAACAAAAGGGCGGTATTGGTTTAAATGGCTTTTTAGACAGTTTTGTGAGTCAGATGGGTTCGGAATCATAAAAAAAGTGTGTACGCGAAGGAGGTAAGTTGTTTTGAGTGCAAAAACGTGGAAAAATCGAATGTATAAGGAAAAGAAACAAAAGGGCGGTATTGGTTTAAATGGCTTTTTAGACAGTTTTGTGAGTCAGATGGGTTTGGAATCTTAAAAACAGTGTGTACGCGAAGGAGGAAAGTTGTTTTGAGTACAAAAACGTGGAAAAAATGAATGTATAAGGAAAAGAAACAAAAGGGCGGTATTGGTTTAAATGGTTTTTTAGACAGTTTTATGAGACAGATGGGTTCGGAATCATAAAAACAGTGTGTACGCGAATGTGGAAAGTTGTTTTGAGTGCCGAAACGTGGAAAAAATAAATGTATAATGAAAAGAAACAAATGGGCGGTATTGGTTTAAGTGGATTTTTAGAAAGTTTTGTGATTCAGATAGGTTTGGAATCATAAAAACAGTGTGTACGCGAAGGAGGAAAGTTGTTTTGAGTGCAAAAACGTGGAAAAAATGAATGTATAAGGACAAGAAACAAAAGGGCGGTATTGGTTTAAATGGTCTTTTAGACGATTTTGTGAGTCAGATGGGTTCGGAATCATAAAAACAGTGTGTACGCGAAGGAGGAAAGTTGTTTTGAGTGCCAAAACGTGGAAAAAATGAATGTATAAGGAAAAGAAACAAAAGGGCGGTATTGGTTTAAATGGCCTTTTTAACGATTTTGTGAGTCAGATGGGTTCGGAATCATAAAAAAAGTGTGTACGCGAAGGACGAAGCTTGTTATGAGTGCAAAAACTTGGAAAAAATGAATGTATAATGAAAAGAAATAAAAGGGAGGTATTGGTTTAAATGGTCTTTTAGACGATTTTGTGAGTCAGATGGGTTCGGAATCATAAAAACAGAGTGTACGCGAAGGACGAAAGTTGTCTTGAGTGCAAAAGCGTAAGAAAAATGAATGTATAAGGAAAAGAAACAAATGGGCGGTAATGGTTTAAATGGCCTTTTAGACGGTTTTGTGAGTCAGATGGGGTCGGATTCATAAAAAAAGTGTGTACGAGAAGGAGGAAAGTTGGAAAAACGTGGAAAAAATGAATGTATAAGGAAAAGAAACAAAATAGGCGGTATTGGTTTAAATGGCCTTTTTAACGATTTTGTGAGTCAGATGGGTTCGGAATCATAAAAAAAGTGTGTACGCGAAGGAGGAAAGTTGTTTTGAGTGCAAAAACGTGGAAAAATCGAATGTATAAGGAAAAGAAACAAAAGGGCGGTATTGGTTTAAATGGCTTTTTAGACAGTTTTGTGAGTCAGATGGGTTTGGAATCTTAAAAACAGTGTGTACGCGAAGGAGGAAAGTTGTTTTGAGTACAAAAACGTGGAAAAAATGAATGTATAAGGAAAAGAAACAAAAGGGCGGTATTGGTTTAAATGGTTTTTTAGACAGTTTTATGAGACAGATGGGTTCGGAATCATAAAAACAGTGTGTACGCGAAGGAGGAAAGTTGTTTTGCGTGCCGAAACGTGGAAAAAATAAATGTATAATGAAAAGAAACAAATGGGCGGTATTGGTTTAAGTGGATTTTTAGAAAGTTTTGTGATTCAGATAGGTTTGGAATCATAAAAACAGTGTGTACGCGAAGGAGGAAAGTTGTTTTGAGTGCAAAAACGTGGAAAAAATGAATGTATAAGGACAAGAAACAAAAGGGCGGTATTGGTTTAAATGGTCTTTTAGACGATTTTGTGAGTCAGATGGGTTCGGAATCATAAAAACAGTGTGTACGCGAAGGAGGAAAGTTGTCTTGAGTGCAAAAACATTGAAAAAATGAATGTATAAGGAAAAGAAACAAAAGGGTGGTATGGGTTTAAATGGTCTTTTAGACGATTTTGTGAGTCAGATGGGTTCGGAATCATAAAAACAGTGTGTACGCGAAGGACGAAAGTTGTCTTGAGCGCAAAAACGTAAGAAAAATGAATGTATAAGGAAAAGAAACAAAAGTGTGGTATGGGTTTAAATGGCCTTTTAGACGATTTTGTGAGTCAGGTGGGTTCGGATTCATAAAAAAAGTGTGTACGAGAAGGAGGAAAGTTGGAAAAACGTGGAAAAAATGAATGTATAAGGAAAAGAAACAAAAGGGAGGTATTGGTTTAAATGGTCTTTTAGACGATTTTGTGAGTCAGATGGGTTCGGAATCATAAAAACAGTGTGTACGCGAAGGACGAAAGTTGTCTTGAGTGCAAAAGCGTAAGAAAAATGAATGTATAAGGAAAAGAAACAAATGGGCGGTATTGGTTTAAATGGCTTTTTGGACAGTTTTGTGAGTCAGATGGGTTTGGAATCTTAAAAACAGTGTGTACGCGAAGGACGAAGGTTGTTATGATGCAAAAACGTGGAAAAAATGAATGTGTAAGGAAAAGAAACAAAAGGGTGGTATTGGCTTAAATGGCTTTTTAGACAGTTTTGTGAGTCAGATGGGTTTGGAATCTTAAAAACAGTGTGTACGCGAAGGACGAAGCTTGTTATGAGTGCAAAAACGTGGAAAAAATGAATATATAAGGAAAAGAAACAAAAGGGCGGTATTGGTTTAAATGGCTTTTTAGACAGTTTTGTGAGTCAGATGGGTTTGGAATCTTAAAAACAGTGTGTACGCGAAGGAGGAAAGTTGTTTTGCGTGCCAAAACCTGAAAAAAATAAGGAAAAGAAACAAAAGGGTGGTATTGGTTTAAATTGCCATTTAGACAGTTTTGTGAGTCAGATGGGATTGGAATCTTAAAAACAGTGTGTACGCGAAGGACGAAGCTTGTTATGAGTGCAGAAACGTGGAAAAAATGAATATATAAGGAAAAGAAACAAAAGGGCGGTATTGGTTTATATGGCTTTTTAGACAGTTTTGTGAGTCAGATGGGTTTGGAATCTTAAAAACAGTGTGTACGCGAAGGAGGAAAGTTGTTTTAAGTGCAAAAACGTGGAAAAAATGAATGTATAAGGAAAAGAAACAAAAGGGCGGTATTGGTTTAAATGGCCTTTTAGACGGTTTTGTGAGTCAGGTGGGTTCGGAATTATCAGAAAAGTGTGTACAAGAAGGAGGAATGTTGTTTTGAGTGCAAAAACGTGAAGAAAATGAATGTATAAGGAAAAGAAACAAAAGGGAGGTATTGGTTTAAATGGTCTTTTAGACGGTTTTGTGAGTCAGGTGGATTCGGAATCATAAAAAAAGTGTGTACGCGAAGGAGAAAAGTTGTCTTGAGTGCAAAAACGTGGAAAAAATGAATGTATAAGGAAAAGAAACAAATGGGCGGTATTGGTTTAAATGGCCTTTTAGACGGTTTTGTGAGTCATGTGGGTTCGGAATAATAAAAAAAGTGTGTACGCGAAGGAGGAAAGTTGTTTTGAGTGCCAAAACGTGGAAAAAATGAATGTATAAGGAAAAGAAACAAAAGGGCGGTATTGGTTTAAATGGCCTTTTTAACGATTTTGTGAGTCAGATGGGTTCGGAATCATAAAAAAAGTGTGTACGCGAAGGAGGAAAGTTGTTTTGAGTGCCAAAACGTGGAGAAAATGAATGTATAAGGAAAAGAAACAAAAGGGCGGTATTGGTTTAAATGGCCTTTTTAACGATTTTGTGAGTCAGATGGGTTCGGAATCATAAAAAAAGTGTGTACGCGAAGGACGAAGCTTGTTATGAGTGCAAAAACTTGGAAAAAATGAATGTATAATGAAAAGAAATAAAAGGGAGGTATTGGTTTAAATGGTCTTTTAGACGATTTTGTGAGTCAGATGGGTTCGGAATCATAAAAACAGAGTGTACGCGAAGGACGAAAGTTGTCTTGAGTGCAAAAGCGTAAGAAAAATGAATGTATAAGGAAAAGAAACAAAAGGGTGGTATTGGCTTAAATGGTTTTTTAGACAGTTTTGTGAGTCAGATGGGTTCGGAATCATAAAAACAGTGTGTACGCGAAGGACGAAAGTTGTCTTGAGTGCAAAAGCGTAAGAAAAATGAATGTATAAGGAAAAGAAACAAATTTACGGTATTGGTTTAAATGGCCTTTTAGAAGGTTTTGTGAGTCAGGTGGGTTCGGATTCATAAAAAAAGTGAATACGAGAAGGAGGGAAGTTGGAAAAACGTGGAAAAAATGAATGTATAAGGAAAAGAAACAAAAGGGCGGTATTGGTTTAAATGGCCTTTTTAACGATTTTGTGAGTCAGATGGGTTCGGAATCATAAAAAAAGTGTGTACACGAAGGCGGAATGTTGTTTTGAGTGCAAAAACGTGGAAAAAATGAATATATAAGGAAAAGAAACAAAAGGGAGTTATTGGTTTAAATGGTCTTTTAGGCGATTTTGTGAGTCGGATGGGTTCGGAATCATAAAAACAGTGTGTACGCGAAGGAGGAAAGTTGTTTTGCGTGCCAAAACGTGGAAAAAATAAGGAAAAGAAACAAAAGGGCGGTATTGGTTTAAATTGCTTTTAGACGGTTTTGTGAGTCAGGTGGGTTCGGAATCATAAAAAAAGTGTGTACCAGAAGGAGGAAAGTTGAAAAAACGTGGAAAAAATGAATGTATAAAGAACAGAAACAAAAGGGAGGTATTGGTTTAAATAGTCTTTTAGACGATTTTGTGAGTCAGATGGGTTCAGAATCATAAAAAAAGTGTGTACGGAAGGACGAAAGTTGTCTTGAGTGCAAAAACGTAAGAAAAATGAATGCATAAGGAAAAAAAAACAAATGGGCGGTATTGGTTTAAATGGCCTTTTAGACGGTTTTGTGAGTCAGGTGGGTTCGGATTCATAAAAAAAGTGTGTACGAGAAGGAGGAAAGTTGGAAAAACGTGGAAAAAATGAATGTATAAGGAAAAGAAACAAAAGGGCGGTATTGGTTTAAATGGCCTTTTTAACGATTTTGTGAGTCAGATGGGTTCGGAATCATAAAAAAAGTGTGTACGCGGAGGAAAGTTGTTTTGAGTGCAAAAACGGGGAAAAAATGAATGTATAAGGAAAAGAAACAAAAGGGTGGTATTGGCTTCAATGGCTTTTTGGACAGTTTTGTGAGTCAGATGGGATTGGAATCTTAAAAACAGTGTGTACGCGAAGGACGAAGCTTGTTATGAGTGCAAAAACGTGGAAAAAATGAATGTATAATGAAAAGAAATAAAAGGGAGGTATTGGTTTAAATGGTCTTTTAGACGATTTTGTGAGTCAGATGGGTTCGGAATCATAAAAACAGTGTGTACGCGAAGGACGAAAGTTGTCTTGAGTGCAAAAGCGTAAGAAAAATGAATGTATAAGGAAAAGAAACAAAAGGGAGGTATTGGTTTAAATGGCCTTTTAGACGATTTTGTGAGTCAGATGGGTTCGGATTCATAAAAAAAGTGTGTATGAGAAGGAGGAAAGTTGGAAAAACGTGGAAAAAATGAATGTATAAGGAAAAGAAACAAAAGGGCGGTATTGGTTTAAATGGCCTTTTTAACGATTTTGTAATTCAGATGGGTTCGGAATCATAAAAAAAGTGTGTACGCGAAGGAGGAAAGTTGTTTTGAGTGCAGAAACGTGGAAAAAATGAATGTATAAGGACAAGAAACAAAAGGGCGGTATTGGTTTAAATGGTCTTTTAGACGATTTTGTGAGTCAGATGGGTTCGGATTCATAAAAAAAGTGTGTATGAGAAGGAGGAAAGTTGGAAAAACGTGGAAAAAATAAATGTATAATGAAAAGAAACAAATGGGCGGTATTGGTTTAAGTGGATTTTTAGAAAGTTTTGTGATTCAGATAGGTTTGGAATCATAAAAACAGTGTGTACGCGAAGGAGGAAAGTTGTTTTGAGTGCAAAAACGTGGAAAAAATGAATGTATAAGGACAAGAAACAAAAGGGCGGTATTGGTTTAAATGGTCTTTTAGACGATTTTGTGAGTCAGATGGGTTCGGAATCATAAAAACAGTGTGTACGCGAAGGAGGAAAGTTGTCTTGAGTGCAAAAACATTGAAAAAATGAATGTATAAGGAAAAGAAACAAAAGGGTGGTATGGGTTTAAATGGTCTTTTAGACGATTTTGTGAGTCAGATGGGTTCGGAATCATAAAAACAGTGTGTACGCGAAGGACGAAAGTTGTCTTGAGCGCAAAAACGTAAGAAAAATGAATGTATAAGGAAAAGAAACAAAAGTGTGGTATGGGTTTAAATGGCCTTTTAGACGATTTTGTGAGTCAGGTGGGTTCGGATTCATAAAAAAAGTGTGTACGAGAAGGAGGAAAGTTGGAAAAACGTGGAAAAAATGAATGTATAAGGAAAAGAAACAAAAGGGAGGTATTGGTTTAAATGGTCTTTTAGACGATTTTGTGAGTCAGATGGGTTCGGAATCATAAAAACAGTGTGTACGCGAAGGACGAAAGTTGTCTTGAGTGCAAAAGCGTAAGAAAAATGAATGTATAAGGAAAAGAAACAAATGGGCGGTATTGGTTTAAATGGCTTTTTGGACAGTTTTGTGAGTCAGATGGGTTTGGAATCTTAAAAACAGTGTGTACGCGAAGGACGAAGGTTGTTATGATGCAAAAACGTGAAAAAAATGAATGTGTAAGGAAAAGAAACAAAAGGGTGGTATTGGCTTAAATGGCTTTTTAGACAGTTTTGTGAGTCAGATGGGTTTGGAATCTTAAAAACAGTGTGTACGCGAAGGACGAAGCTTGTTATGAGTGCAAAAACGTGGAAAAAATGAATATATAAGGAAAAGAAACAAAAGGGCGGTATTGGTTTAAATGGCTTTTTAGACAGTTTTGTGAGTCAGATGGGTTTGGAATCTTAAAAACAGTGTGTACGCGAAGGAGGAAAGTTGTTTTGCGTGCCAAAACCTGAAAAAAATAAGGAAAAGAAACAAAAGGGTGGTATTGGTTTAAATTGCCATTTAGACAGTTTTGTGAGTCAGATGGGATTGGAATCTTAAAAACAGTGTGTACGCGAAGGACGAAGCTTGTTATGAGTGCAGAAACGTGGAAAAAATGAATATATAAGGAAAAGAAACAAAAGGGCGGTATTGGTTTATATGGCTTTTTAGACAGTTTTGTGAGTCAGATGGGTTTGGAATCTTAAAAACAGTGTGTACGCGAAGGAGGAAAGTTGTTTTAAGTGCAAAAACGTGGAAAAAATGAATGTATAAGGAAAAGAAACAAAAGGGCGGTATTGGTTTAAATGGCCTTTTAGACGGTTTTGTGAGTCAGGTGGGTTCGGAATTATCAGAAAAGTGTGTACAAGAAGGAGGAATGTTGTTTTGAGTGCAAAAACGTGAAGAAAATGAATGTATAAGGAAAAGAAACAAAAGGGAGGTATTGGTTTAAATGGTCTTTTAGACGGTTTTGTGAGTCAGGTGGATTCGGAATCATAAAAAAAGTGTGTACGCGAAGGAGAAAAGTTGTCTTGAGTGCAAAAACGTGGAAAAAATGAATGTATAAGGAAAAGAAACAAATGGGCGGTATTGGTTTAAATGGCCTTTTAGACGGTTTTGTGAGTCATGTCGGTTCGGAATAATAAAAAAAGTGTACGCGAAGGAGGAAAGTTGTTTTGAGTGCCAAAACGTGGAAAAAATGAATGTATAAGGAAAAGAAACAAAAGGGCGGTATTGGTTTAAATGGCCTTTTTAACGATTTTGTGTGTCAGATGGGTTCGGAATCATAAAAAAAGTGTGTACGCGAAGGAGGAAAGTTGTTTTGAGTGCCAAAACGTGGAAAAAATGAATGTATAAGGAAAAGAAACAAAAGGGCGGTATTGGTTTAAATGGCCTTTTTAACGATTTTGTGAGTCAGATGGGTTCGGAATCATAAAAAAAGTGTGTACGCGAAGGACGAAGCTTGTTATGAGTGCAAAAACTTGGAAAAAATGAATGTATAATGAAAAGAAATAAAAGGGAGGTATTGGTTTAAATGGTCTTTTAGACGATTTTGTGAGTCAGATGGGTTCGGAATCATAAAAACAGAGTGTACGCGAAGGACGAAAGTTGTCTTGAGTGCAAAAGCGTAAGAAAAATGAATGTATAAGGAAAAGAAACAAAAGGGTGGTATTGGCTTAAATGGTTTTTTAGACAGTTTTGTGAGTCAGATGGGTTCGGAATCATAAAAACAGTGTGTACGCGAAGGACGAAAGTTGTCTTGAGTGCAAAAGCGTAAGAAAAATGAATGTATAAGGAAAAGAAACAAATTTACGGTATTGGTTTAAATGGCCTTTTACAAGGTTTTGTGAGTCAGGTGGGTTCGGATTCATAAAAAAAGTGAATACGAGAAGGAGGGAAGTTGGAAAAACGTGGAAAAAATGAATGTATAAGGAAAAGAAACAAAAGGGCGGTATTGGTTTAAATGGCCTTTTTAACGATTTTGTGAGTCAGATGGGTTCGGAATCATAAAAAAAGTGTGTACACGAAGGCGGAATGTTGTTTTGAGTGCAAAAACGTGGAAAAAATGAATATATAAGGAAAAGAAACAAAAGGGAGTTATTGGTTTAAATGGTCTTTTAGGCGATTTTGTGAGTCGGATGGGTTCGGAATCATAAAAACAGTGTGTACGCGAAGGAGGAAAGTTGTTTTGCGTGCCAAAACGTGGAAAAAATAAGGAAAAGAAACAAAAGGGCGGTATTGGTTTAAATTGCTTTTAGACGGTTTTGTGAGTCAGGTGGGTTCGGAATCATAAAAAAAGTGTGTACCAGAAGGAGGAAAGTTGAAAAAACGTGGAAAAAATGAATGTATAAGGAACAGAAACAAAAGGGAGGTATTGTTTTAAATAGTCTTTTAGACGATTTTGTGAGTCAGATGGGTTCAGAATCATAAAAAAAGTGTGTACGCGAAGGACGAAAGTTGTCTTGAGTGCAAAAACGTAAGAAAAATGAATGCATAAGGAAAAAAAAACAAATGGGCGGTATTGGTTTAAATGGCCTTTTAGACGGTTTTGTGAGTCAGGTGGGTTCGGATTCATAAAAAAAGTGTGTACGAGAAGGAGGAAAGTTGGAAAAACGTGGAAAAAATGAATGTATAAGGAAAAGAAACAAAAGGGCGGTATTGGTTTAAATGGCCTTTTTAACGATTTTGTGAGTCAGATGGGTTCGGAATCATAAAAAAAGTGTGTACGCGGAGGAAAGTTGTTTTGAGTGCAAAAACGGGGAAAAAATGAATGTATAAGGAAAAGAAACAAAAGGGTGGTATTGGCTTCAATGGCTTTTTGGACAGTTTTGTGAGTCAGATGGGATTGGAATCTTAAAAACAGTGTGTACGCGAAGGACGAAGCTTGTTATGAGTGCAAAAACGTGGAAAAAATGAATGTATAATGAAAAGAAATAAAAGGGAGGTATTGGTTTAAATGGTCTTTTAGACGATTTTGTGAGTCAGATGGGTTCGGAATCATAAAAACAGTGTGTACGCGAAGGACGAAAGTTGTCTTGAGTGCAAAAGCGTAAGAAAAATGAATGTATAAGGAAAAGAAACAAAAGGGAGGTATTGGTTTAAATGGTCTTTTAGACGATTTTGTGAGTCAGATGGGTTCGGATTCATAAAAAAAGTGTGTATGAGAAGGAGGAAAGTTGGAAAAACGTGGAAAAAATGAATGTATAAGGAAAAGAAACAAAAGGGCGGTATTGGTTTAAATGGCCTTTTTAACGATTTTGTAATTCAGATGGGTTCGGAATCATAAAAAAAGTGTGTACGCGAAGGAGGAAAGTTGTTTTGAGTGCAGAAACGTGGAAAAAATGAATGTATAAGGAAAAGAAACAAAAGGGTGGTATTGGCTTAAATGGCTTTTTGGACAGTTTTGTGAGTCAGATGGGTTTGGAATCTTAAAAACAGTGTGTACGCGAAGGACGAAGGTTGTTATGATGCAAAAACGTGGAAAAAATGAATGTATAATGAAAAGAAATAAAAGGGAGGTATTGGTTTAAATGGTCTTTTAGACGATCTTGTGAGACAGATGGGTACGGAATCATAAAAACAGTGTGTACGCGAAGGAGGAAAGTTGTCTTGAGTGCAAAAACGTTGAAAACATGAATGTATAAGGAAAAGAAATAAAAGGGTGGTATGGGTTTAAATGGTCTTTTAGACGATTTTGTGAGTCAGATGGGTTCGGAATCATAAAAACAGTGTGTACGCGAAGGATGAAAGTTGTCTTGAGTGCAAAAACGTAAGAAAAATGAATGTATAAGGAAAAGAAACAAATGGGCGGTAATGGTTTAAATGGCCTTTTAGACGGTTTTGTGAGTCAGATGGGGTCGGATTCATAAAAAAAGTGTGTACGAGAAGGAGGAAAGTTGGAAAAACGTGGAAAAAATGAATGTATAAGGAAAAGAAACAAAATAGGCGGTATTGGTTTAAATGGCCTTTTTAACGATTTTGTGAGTCAGATGGGTTCGGAATCATAAAAAAAGTGTGTACGCGAAGGAGGAAAGTTGTTTTGAGTGCAAAAACGTGGAAAAATCGAATGTATAAGGAAAAGAAACAAAAGGGCGGTATTGGTTTAAATGGCTTTTTAGACAGTTTTGTGAGTCAGATGGGTTTGGAATCTTAAAAACAGTGTGTACGCGAAGGAGGAAAGTTGTTTTGAGTACAAAAACGTGGAAAAAATGAATGTATAAGGAAAAGAAACAAAAGGGCGGTATTGGTTTAAATGGTTTTTTAGACAGTTTTATGAGACAGATGGGTTCGGAATCATAAAAACAGTGTGTACGCGAATGTGGAAAGTTGTTTTGAGTGCCGAAACGTGGAAAAAATAAATGTATAATGAAAAGAAACAAATGGGCGGTATTGGTTTAAATGGCTTTTTAGAAAGTTTTGTGATTCAGATAGGTTCGGAATCATAAAAACAGTGTGTACGCGAAGGAGGAAAGTTGTCTTGAGTGCAAAAACATTGAAAAAATGAATGTATAAGGAAAAGAAACAAAAGGGCGGTATTGGTTTAAATGGCCTTTTAGACGGTTTTGTGAGTCAGGTGGGTTCGGAATTATCAGAAAAGTGTGTACAAGAAGGAGGAATGTTGTTTTGAGTGCAAAAACGTGAAGAAAATGAATGTATAAGGAAAAGAAACAAAAGGGAGGTATTGGTTTAAATGGTCTTTTAGACGGTTTTGTGAGTCAGGTGGATTCGGAATCATAAAAAAAGTGTGTACGCGAAGGAGAAAAGTTGTTTCGAGTGCCAAAACGTGGAAAAAATGAATGTATAAGGAAAAGAAACAAAAGGGCGGTATTGGTTTAAATGGCCTTTTTAACGATTTTGTGAGTCAGATGGGTTCGGAATCATAAAAAAAGTGTGTACGCGAAGGAGGAAAGTTGTTTTGAGTGCCAAAACGTGGAAAAAATGAATGTATAAGGAAAAGAAACAAAAGGGCGGTATTGGTTTAAATGGCCTTTTTAACGATTTTGTGAGTCAGATGGGTTCGGAATCATAAAAAAAGTGTGTACGCGAAGGACGAAGCTTGTTATGAGTGCAAAAACTTGGAAAAAATGAATGTATAATGAAAAGAAATAAAAGGGAGGTATTGGTTTAAATGGCCTTTTTAACGATTTTGTGAGTCAGATGGGTTCGGAATCATAAAAAAAGTGTGTACGCGGAGGAAAGTTGTTTTGAGTGCAAAAACGGGGAAAAAATGAATGTATAAGGAAAAGAAACAAAAGGGTGGTATTGGCTTCAATGGCTTTTTGGACAGTTTTGTGAGTCAGATGGGATTGGAATCTTAAAAACAGTGTGTACGCGAAGGACGAAGCTTGTTATGAGTGCAAAAACGTGGAAAAAATGAATGTATAATGAAAAGAAATAAAAGGGAGGTATTGGTTTAAATGGTCTTTTAGACGATTTTGTGAGTCAGATGGGTTCGGAATCATAAAAACAGTGTGTACGCGAAGGACGAAAGTTGTCTTGAGTGCAAAAGCGTAAGAAAAATGAATGTATAAGGAAAAGAAACAAAAGGGAGGTATTGGTTTAAATGGCCTTTTAGACGATTTTGTGAGTCAGATGGGTTCGGATTCATAAAAAAAGTGTGTATGAGAAGGAGGAAAGTTGGAAAAACGTGGAAAAAATGAATGTATAAGGAAAAGAAACAAAAGGGCGGTATTGGTTTAAATGGCCTTTTTAACGATTTTGTAATTCAGATGGGTTCGGAATCATAAAAAAAGTGTGTACGCGAAGGAGGAAAGTTGTTTTGAGTGCAGAAACGTGGAAAAAATGAATGTATAAGGACAAGAAACAAAAGGGCGGTATTGGTTTAAATGGTCTTTTAGACGATTTTGTGAGTCAGATGGGTTCGGATTCATAAAAAAAGTGTGTATGAGAAGGAGGAAAGTTGGAAAAACGTGGAAAAAATAAATGTATAATGAAAAGAAACAAATGGGCGGTATTGGTTTAAGTGGATTTTTAGAAAGTTTTGTGATTCAGATAGGTTTGGAATCATAAAAACAGTGTGTACGCGAAGGAGGAAAGTTGTTTTGAGTGCAAAAACGTGGAAAAAATGAATGTATAAGGACAAGAAACAAAAGGGCGGTATTGGTTTAAATGGTCTTTTAGACGATTTTGTGAGTCAGATGGGTTCGGAATCATAAAAACAGTGTGTACGCGAAGGAGGAAAGTTGTCTTGAGTGCAAAAACATTGAAAAAATGAATGTATAAGGAAAAGAAACAAAAGGGTGGTATGGGTTTAAATGGTCTTTTAGACGATTTTGTGAGTCAGATGGGTTCGGAATCATAAAAACAGTGTGTACGCGAAGGACGAAAGTTGTCTTGAGCGCAAAAACGTAAGAAAAATGAATGTATAAGGAAAAGAAACAAAAGTGTGGTATGGGTTTAAATGGCCTTTTAGACGATTTTGTGAGTCAGGTGGGTTCGGATTCATAAAAAAAGTGTGTACGAGAAGGAGGAAAGTTGGAAAAACGTGGAAAAAATGAATGTATAAGGAAAAGAAACAAAAGGGAGGTATTGGTTTAAATGGTCTTTTAGACGATTTTGTGAGTCAGATGGGTTCGGAATCATAAAAACAGTGTGTACGCGAAGGACGAAAGTTGTCTTGAGTGCAAAAGCGTAAGAAAAATGAATGTATAAGGAAAAGAAACAAATGGGCGGTATTGGTTTAAATGGCTTTTTGGACAGTTTTGTGAGTCAGATGGGTTTGGAATCTTAAAAACAGTGTGTACGCGAAGGACGAAGGTTGTTATGATGCAAAAACGTGAAAAAAATGAATGTGTAAGGAAAAGAAACAAAAGGGTGGTATTGGCTTAAATGGCTTTTTAGACAGTTTTGTGAGTCAGATGGGTTTGGAATCTTAAAAACAGTGTGTACGCGAAGGACGAAGCTTGTTATGAGTGCAAAAACGTGGAAAAAATGAATATATAAGGAAAAGAAACAAAAGGGCGGTATTGGTTTAAATGGCTTTTTAGACAGTTTTGTGAGTCAGATGGGTTTGGAATCTTAAAAACAGTGTGTACGCGAAGGAGGAAAGTTGTTTTGCGTGCCAAAACCTGAAAAAAATAAGGAAAAGAAACAAAAGGGTGGTATTGGTTTAAATTGCCATTTAGACAGTTTTGTGAGTCAGATGGGATTGGAATCTTAAAAACAGTGTGTACGCGAAGGACGAAGTTTGTTATGAGTGCAGAAACGTGGAAAAAATGAATATATAAGGAAAAGAAACAAAAGGGCGGTATTGGTTTATATGGCTTTTTAGACAGTTTTGTGAGTCAGATGGGTTTGGAATCTTAAAAACAGTGTGTACGCGAAGGAGGAAAGTTGTTTTAAGTGCAAAAACGTGGAAAAAATGAATGTATAAGGAAAAGAAACAAAAGGGCGGTATTGGTTTAAATGGCCTTTTAGACGGTTTTGTGAGTCAGGTGGGTTCGGAATTATCAGAAAAGTGTGTACAAGAAGGAGGAATGTTGTTTTGAGTGCAAAAACGTGAAGAAAATGAATGTATAAGGAAAAGAAACAAAAGGGAGGTATTGGTTTAAATGGTCTTTTAGACGGTTTTGTGAGTCAGGTGGATTCGGAATCATAAAAAAAGTGTGTACGCGAAGGAGAAAAGTTGTCTTGAGTGCAAAAACGTGGAAAAAATGAATGTATAAGGAAAAGAAACAAATGGGCGGTATTGGTTTAAATGGCCTTTTAGACGGTTTTGTGAGTCATGTCGGTTCGGAATAATAAAAAAAGTGTACGCGAAGGAGGAAAGTTGTTTTGAGTGCCAAAACGTGGAAAAAATGAATGTATAAGGAAAAGAAACAAAAGGGCGGTATTGGTTTAAATGGCCTTTTTAACGATTTTGTGTGTCAGATGGGTTCGGAATCATAAAAAAAGTGTGTACGCGAAGGAGGAAAGTTGTTTTGAGTGCCAAAACGTGGAAAAAATGAATGTATAAGGAAAAGAAACAAAAGGGCGGTATTGGTTTAAATGGCCTTTTTAACGATTTTGTGAGTCAGATGGGTTCGGAATCATAAAAAAAGTGTGTACGCGAAGGACGAAGCTTGTTATGAGTGCAAAAACTTGGAAAAAATGAATGTATAATGAAAAGAAATAAAAGGGAGGTATTGGTTTAAATGGTCTTTTAGACGATTTTGTGAGTCAGATGGGTTCGGAATCATAAAAACAGAGTGTACGCGAAGGACGAAAGTTGTCTTGAGTGCAAAAGCGTAAGAAAAATGAATGTATAAGGAAAAGAAACAAAAGGGTGGTATTGGCTTAAATGGTTTTTTAGACAGTTTTGTGAGTCAGATGGGTTCGGAATCATAAAAACAGTGTGTACGCGAAGGACGAAAGTTGTCTTGAGTGCAAAAGCGTAAGAAAAATGAATGTATAAGGAAAAGAAACAAATTTACGGTATTGGTTTAAATGGCCTTTTACAAGGTTTTGTGAGTCAGGTGGGTTCGGATTCATAAAAAAAGTGAATACGAGAAGGAGGGAAGTTGGAAAAACGTGGAAAAAATGAATGTATAAGGAAAAGAAACAAAAGGGCGGTATTGGTTTAAATGGCCTTTTTAACGATTTTGTGAGTCAGATGGGTTCGGAATCATAAAAAAAGTGTGTACACGAAGGCGGAATGTTGTTTTGAGTGCAAAAACGTGGAAAAAATGAATATATAAGGAAAAGAAACAAAAGGGAGTTATTGGTTTAAATGGTCTTTTAGGCGATTTTGTGAGTCGGATGGGTTCGGAATCATAAAAACAGTGTGTACGCGAAGGAGGAAAGTTGTTTTGCGTGCCAAAACGTGGAAAAAATAAGGAAAAGAAACAAAAGGGCGGTATTGGTTTAAATTGCTTTTAGACGGTTTTGTGAGTCAGGTGGGTTCGGAATCATAAAAAAAGTGTGTACCAGAAGGAGGAAAGTTGAAAAAACGTGGAAAAAATGAATGTATAAGGAACAGAAACAAAAGGGAGGTATTGTTTTAAATAGTCTTTTAGACGATTTTGTGAGTCAGATGGGTTCAGAATCATAAAAAAAGTGTGTACGCGAAGGACGAAAGTTGTCTTGAGTGCAAAAACGTAAGAAAAATGAATGCATAAGGAAAAAAAAACAAATGGGCGGTATTGGTTTAAATGGCCTTTTAGACGGTTTTGTGAGTCAGGTGGGTTCGGATTCATAAAAAAAGTGTGTACGAGAAGGAGGAAAGTTGGAAAAACGTGGAAAAAATGAATGTATAAGGAAAAGAAACAAAAGGGCGGTATTGGTTTAAATGGCCTTTTTAACGATTTTGTGAGTCAGATGGGTTCGGAATCATAAAAAAAGTGTGTACGCGGAGGAAAGTTGTTTTGAGTGCAAAAACGGGGAAAAAATGAATGTATAAGGAAAAGAAACAAAAGGGTGGTATTGGCTTCAATGGCTTTTTGGACAGTTTTGTGAGTCAGATGGGATTGGAATCTTAAAAACAGTGTGTACGCGAAGGACGAAGCTTGTTATGAGTGCAAAAACGTGGAAAAAATGAATGTATAATGAAAAGAAATAAAAGGGAGGTATTGGTTTAAATGGTCTTTTAGACGATTTTGTGAGTCAGATGGGTTCGGAATCATAAAAACAGTGTGTACGCGAAGGACGAAAGTTGTCTTGAGTGCAAAAGCGTAAGAAAAATGAATGTATAAGGAAAAGAAACAAAAGGGAGGTATTGGTTTAAATGGTCTTTTAGACGATTTTGTGAGTCAGATGGGTTCGGATTCATAAAAAAAGTGTGTATGAGAAGGAGGAAAGTTGGAAAAACGTGGAAAAAATGAATGTATAAGGAAAAGAAACAAAAGGGCGGTATTGGTTTAAATGGCCTTTTTAACGATTTTGTAATTCAGATGGGTTCGGAATCATAAAAAAAGTGTGTACGCGAAGGAGGAAAGTTGTTTTGAGTGCAGAAACGTGGAAAAAATGAATGTATAAGGAAAAGAAACAAAAGGGTGGTATTGGCTTAAATGGCTTTTTGGACAGTTTTGTGAGTCAGATGGGTTTGGAATCTTAAAAACAGTGTGTACGCGAAGGACGAAGGTTGTTATGATGCAAAAACGTGGAAAAAATGAATGTATAATGAAAAGAAATAAAAGGGAGGTATTGGTTTAAATGGTCTTTTAGACGATCTTGTGAGACAGATGGGTACGGAATCATAAAAACAGTGTGTACGCGAAGGAGGAAAGTTGTCTTGAGTGCAAAAACGTTGAAAACATGAATGTATAAGGAAAAGAAATAAAAGGGTGGTATGGGTTTAAATGGTCTTTTAGACGATTTTGTGAGTCAGATGGGTTCGGAATCATAAAAACAGTGTGTACGCGAAGGATGAAAGTTGTCTTGAGTGCAAAAACGTAAGAAAAATGAATGTATAAGGAAAAGAAACAAATGGGCGGTAATGGTTTAAATGGCCTTTTAGACGGTTTTGTGAGTCAGATGGGGTCGGATTCATAAAAAAAGTGTGTACGAGAAGGAGGAAAGTTGGAAAAACGTGGAAAAAATGAATGTATAAGGAAAAGAAACAAAATAGGCGGTATTGGTTTAAATGGCCTTTTTAACGATTTTGTGAGTCAGATGGGTTCGGAATCATAAAAAAAGTGTGTACGCGAAGGAGGAAAGTTGTTTTGAGTGCAAAAACGTGGAAAAATCGAATGTATAAGGAAAAGAAACAAAAGGGCGGTATTGGTTTAAATGGCTTTTTAGACAGTTTTGTGAGTCAGATGGGTTTGGAATCTTAAAAACAGTGTGTACGCGAAGGAGGAAAGTTGTTTTGAGTACAAAAACGTGGAAAAAATGAATGTATAAGGAAAAGAAACAAAAGGGCGGTATTGGTTTAAATGGTTTTTTAGACAGTTTTATGAGACAGATGGGTTCGGAATCATAAAAACAGTGTGTACGCGAATGTGGAAAGTTGTTTTGAGTGCCGAAACGTGGAAAAAATAAATGTATAATGAAAAGAAACAAATGGGCGGTATTGGTTTAAATGGCTTTTTAGAAAGTTTTGTGATTCAGATAGGTTCGGAATCATAAAAACAGTGTGTACGCGAAGGAGGAAAGTTGTCTTGAGTGCAAAAACATTGAAAAAATGAATGTATAAGGAAAAGAAACAAAAGGGCGGTATTGGTTTAAATGGCCTTTTAGACGGTTTTGTGAGTCAGGTGGGTTCGGAATTATCAGAAAAGTGTGTACAAGAAGGAGGAATGTTGTTTTGAGTGCAAAAACGTGAAGAAAATGAATGTATAAGGAAAAGAAACAAAAGGGAGGTATTGGTTTAAATGGTCTTTTAGACGGTTTTGTGAGTCAGGTGGATTCGGAATCATAAAAAAAGTGTGTACGCGAAGGAGAAAAGTTGTTTCGAGTGCCAAAACGTGGAAAAAATGAATGTATAAGGAAAAGAAACAAAAGGGCGGTATTGGTTTAAATGGCCTTTTTAACGATTTTGTGAGTCAGATGGGTTCGGAATCATAAAAAAAGTGTGTACGCGAAGGAGGAAAGTTGTTTTGAGTGCCAAAACGTGGAAAAAATGAATGTATAAGGAAAAGAAACAAAAGGGCGGTATTGGTTTAAATGGCCTTTTTAACGATTTTGTGAGTCAGATGGGTTCGGAATCATAAAAAAAGTGTGTACGCGAAGGACGAAGCTTGTTATGAGTGCAAAAACTTGGAAAAAATGAATGTATAATGAAAAGAAATAAAAGGGAGGTATTGGTTTAAATGGTCTTTTAGACGATTTTGTGAGTCAGATGGGTTCGGAATCATAAAAACAGAGTGTACGCGAAGGACGAAAGTTGTCTTGAGTGCAAAAGCATAAGAAAAATGAATGTATAAGGAAAAGAAACAAAAGGGTGGTATTGGCTTAAATGGCTTTTTAGACAGTTTTGTGAGTCAGATGGGTTCGGAATCATAAAAACAGTGTGTACGCGAAGGACGAAAGTTGTCTTGAGTGCAAAAGCGTAAGAAAAATGAATGTATAAGGAAAAGATACAAAAGGGTGGTATTGGCTTAAATGGCTTTTTAGACAGTTTTGTGAGTCAGATGGGTTCGGAATCATAAAAACAGTGTGTACGCGAAGGACGAAATTTGTCTTGAGCGCAAAAACGTAAGAAAAATGAATGTATAAGGAAAAGAAACAAAAGTGTGGTATGGGTTTAAATGGCCTTTTAGACGATTTTGTGAGTCAGGTGGGTTCGGATTCATAAAAAAAGTGTGTACGAGAAGGAGGAAAGTTGGAAAAACGTGGAAAAAATGAATGTATAAGGAAAAGAAACAAAAGGGAGGTATTGGTTTAAATGGTCTTTTAGACGATTTTGTGAGTCAGATGGGTTCGGAATCATAAAAACAGTGTGTACGCGAAGGACGAAAGTTGTCTTGAGTGCAAAAGCGTAAGAAAAATGAATGTATAAGGAAAAGAAACAAATGGGCGGTATTGGTTTAAATGGCTTTTTGGACAGTTTTGTGAGTCAGATGGGTTTGGAATCTTAAAAACAGTGTGTACGCGAAGGACGAAGGTTGTTATGATGCAAAAACGTGGAAAAAATGAATGTGTAAGGAAAAGAAACAAAAGGGTGGTATTGGCTTAAATGGCTTTTTAGACAGTTTTGTGAGTCAGATGGGTTTGGAATCTTAAAAACAGTGTGTACGCGAAGGACGAAGCTTGTTATGAGTGCAAAAACGTGGAAAAAATGAATATATAAGGAAAAGAAACAAAAGGGCGGTATTGGTTTAAATGGCTTTTTAGACAGTTTTGTGAGTCAGATGGGTTTGGAAACTTAAAAACAGTGTGTACGCGAAGGAGGAAAGTTGTTTTGCGTGCCAAAACCTGAAAAAAATAAGGAAAAGAAACAAAAGGGTGGTATTGGTTTAAATTGCCATTTAGACAGTTTTGTGAGTCAGATGGGATTGGAATCTTAAAAACAGTGTGTACGCGAAGGACGAAGCTTGTTATGAGTGCAGAAACGTGGAAAAAATGAATATATAAGGAAAAGAAACAAAAGGGCGGTATTGGTTTATATGGCTTTTTAGACAGTTTTGTGAGTCAGATGGGTTTGGAATCTTAAAAACAGTGTGTACGCGAAGGAGGAAAGTTATTTTAAGTGCAAAAACGTGGAAAAAATGAATGTATAAGGAAAAGAAACAAAAGGGCGGTATTGGTTTAAATGGCCTTTTAGACGGTTTTGTGAGTCAGGTGGGTTCGGAATTATCAGAAAAGTGTGTACAAGAAGGAGGAATGTTGTTTTGAGTGCAAAAACGTGAAGAAAATGAATGTATAAGGAAAAGAAACAAAAGGGAGGTATTGGTTTAAATGGTCTTTTAGACGGTTTTGTGAGTCAGGTGGGTTCGGAATCATAAAAAAAGTGTGTACGCGAAGGAGAAAAGTTGTCTTGAGTGCAAAAACGTGGAAAAAATGAATGTATAAGGAAAAGAAACAAATGGGCGGTATTGGTTTAAATGGCCTTTTAGACGGTTTTGTGAGTCATGTGGGTTCGGAATAATAAAAAAAGTGTGTACGCGAAGGAGGAAAGTTGTTTTGCGTGCCAAAACGTGGAAAAAATAAGGAAAAGAAACAAAAGGGCGGTATTGGTTTAAATTGCTTTTAGACGGTTTTGTGAGTCAGGTGGGTTCGGAATCATAAAAAAAGTGTGTACCAGAAGGAGGAAAGTTGAAAAAACGTGGAAAAAATGAATGTATAAGGAAAAGAAACAAAAGGGAGGTATTGGTTTAAATAGTCTTTTAGACGATTTTGTGAGTCAGATGGGTTCAGAATCATAAAAAAAGTGTGTACGCGAAGGACGAAAGTTGTCTTGAGTGCAAAAACGTAAGAAAAATGAATGCATAAGGAAAAAAAAACAAATGGGCGGTATTGGTTTAAATGGCCTTTTAGACGGTTTTGTGAGTCAGGTGGGTTCGGATTCATAAAAAAAGTGTGTACGAGAAGGAGGAAAGTTGGAAAAACGTGGAAAAAATGAATGTATAAGGAAAAGAAACAAAAGCGTATTGGTTTAAATGGCCTTTTTAACGATTTTGTAATTCAGATGGGTTCGGAATCATAAAAAAAGTGTGTACGCGAAGGAGGAAAGTTGTTTTGAGTGCAGAAACGTGGAAAAAATGAATGTATAAGGAAAAGAAACAAAAGGGTGGTATTGGCTTAAATGGCTTTTTGGACAGTTTTGTGAGTCAGATGGGTTTGGAATCTTAAAAACAGTGTGTACGCGAAGGACGAAGCTTGTTATGAGTGCAAAAACGTGGAAAAAATGAATATATAAGGAAAAGAAACAAAAGGGCGGTATTGGTTTAAATGGCTTTTTAGACAGTTTTGTGAGTCAGATGGGTTTGGAATCTTAAAAACAGTGTGTACGCGAAGGAGGAAAGTTGTTTTGCGTGCCAAAACCTGAAAAAAATAAGGAAAAGAAACAAAAGGGTGGAATTGGTTTAAATTGCCATTTAGACAGTTTTGTGAGTCAGATGGGATAGGAATCTTAAAAACAGTGTGTACGCGAAGGACGAAGCTTGTTATGAGTGCAGAAACGTGGAAAAAATGAATATATAAGGAAAAGAAACAAAAGGGCGGTATTGGTTTAAATGGCTTTTTAGACAGTTTTGTGAGTCAGATGGGTTTGGAATCTTAAAAACAGTGTGTACGAGAAGGAGGAAAGTTGTTTTAAGTGCAAAAACGTGGAAAAAATGAATGTATAAGGAAAAGAAACAAAAGGGATTTATTGGTTTAAATGGTCTTTTAGACGATTTTGTGAGACAGATTGGTTCGGAATCATAAAAACAGTGTGTACGCGAAGGAGGAAAGTTGTTTTGAGTGCAAAAACGTGGAAAAAATGAATGTATAAGGAAAAGAAACTAAAGGGTGGTATTGGCTTAAATGGCTTTTTGGACAGTTTTGTGAGTCAGATGGGTTTGGAATCTTAAAAACAGTGTGTACGCGAAGGACGAAGGTTGTTATGATGCAAAAACGTGGAAAAAATGAATGTATAAGGAGAAGAAACAAAAGGGTGGTATTGGCTTAAATGGCTTTTTAGACAGTTTTGTGAGTCAGATAGGTTTGGAATCTTAAAAACAGTGTGTACGCGAAGGACGAAGCTTGTTATGAGTGCAAAAACGTGGAAAAAATGAATATATAAGGAAAAGAAACAAAAGGGCGGTATTGGTTTAAATGGCTTTTTAGACAGTTTTGTGAGTCAGATGGGTTTGGAATCTTAAAAACAGTGTGTACGCGAAGGAGGAAAGTTGTTTTAAGTGCAAAAACGTGGAAAAAATGAATGTATAATGAAAAGAAAAAAAAGGGCGGTATTGGTTTAAATGGCGTTTTAGACAGTTTTGTGAGTCAGATGGGTTTGGAATCTTAAAAACAGTGTGTACGCGAAGGAGGAAAGTTGTTTTGCGTGCCAAAACCTGAAAAAAATAAGGAAAAGAAACAAAAGGGTGGTATTGGTTTAAATTGCCATTTAGACAGTTTTGTGAGTCAGATGGGATTGGAATCTTAAAAACAGTGTGTACGCGAAGGACGACGCTTGTTATGAGTGCAGAAACGTGGAAAAAATGAATATATAAGGAAAAGAAACAAAAGGGCGGTATTGGTTTATATGGCTTTTTAGACAGTTTTGTTAGTCAGATGGGTTTGGAATCTTAAAAACAGTGTGTACGCGAAGGAGGAAAGTTATTTTAAGTGCAAAAACGTGGAAAAAATGAATGTATAAGGAAAAGAAACAAAAGGGCGGTATTGGTTTAAATGGCCTTTTAGACGGTTTTGTGAGTCAGGTGGGTTCGGAATTATCAGAAAAGTGTGTACAAGAAGGAGGAATGTTGTTTTGAGTGCAAAAACGTGAAGAAAATGAATGTATAAGGAAAAGAAACAAAAGGGAGGTATTTGTTTAAATGGCCTTTTAGACGGTTTTGTGAGTCAGGTGGGTTCGGAATCATAAAAAAAGTGTGTACGCGAAGGAGAAAAGTTGTCTTGAGTGCAAAAACGTGGAAAAAATGAATGTATAAGGAAAAGAAACAAATGGGCGGTATTGGTTTAAATGGCCTTTTAGACGGTTTTGTGAGTCATGTGCGTTCGGAATAATAAAAAAAGTGTGTACGCGAAGGAGGAAAGTTGTTTTGAGTGCCAAAACGTGGAAAAAATGAATGTATAAGGAAAAGAAACAAAAGGGCGGTATTGGTTTAAATGGCCTTTTTAACGATTTTGTGAGTCAGATGGGTTCGGAATCATAAAAAAAGTGTGTACGCGAAGGCGGAATGTTGTTTTGAGTGCAAAAACGTGGAAAAAATGAATGTATAAGGAAAAGAAACAAAAGGGAGTTATTGGTTTAAATGGTCTTTTAGGCGATTTTGTGAGTCAGATGGGTTCGGAATCATAAAAACAGTGTGTACGCGAAGGAGGAATGTTGTTTTGAGTGCAAAAACGTGGAAAAAATTAATGTATAACGAAAAAAAACATAAGGGCGGTATTGGTTTAAATGGCTTTTTAGACAGTTTTGTGAGTCAGATGGGTTTGGAATAATAAAAACAGTGTGTACGCGAAGGAGGAAAGTTGTTTTGCGTGCCAAAACGTGGAAAAAATAAGGAAAAGAAACAAAAGGGCGGTATTGGTTTAAATTGCTTTTAGACGGTTTTGTGAGTCAGGTGGGTTCGGAATCATAAAAAAAGTGTGTACCAGAAGGAGGAAAGTTGAAAAAACGTGGAAAAAATGAATGTATAAGGAAAAGAAACAAAAGGGAGGTATTGGTTTAAATAGTCTTTTAGACGATTTTGTGAGTCAGATGGGTTCAGAATCATAAAAAAAGTGTGTACGCGAAGGACGAAAGTTGTCTTGAGTGCAAAAACGGGGAAAAAATGAATGTATAAGGAAAAGAAACAAAAGGGTGGTATTGGCTTAAATGGCTTTTTGGACAGTTTTGTGAGTCAGATGGGTTTGGAATCTTAAAAACAGTGTGTACGCGTAGGACGAAGCTTGTTATGAGTGCAAAAACGTGGAAAAAATGAATGTATAATGAAAAGAAATAAAAGGGAGGTATTGGTTTAAATGGTCTTTTAGACGATTTTGTGAGTCAGATGGGTTCGGAATCATAAAAACAGTGTGTACGCGAAGGACGAAAGTTGTCTTGAGTGCAAAAGCGTAAGAAAAATGAATGTATAAGGAAAAGAAACAAAAGGGAGGTATTGGTTTAAATGGTCTTTTAGACGATTTTGTGAGTCAGATGGGTTCGGATTCATAAAAAAAGTGTGTATGAGAAGGAGGAAAGTTGGAAAAACGTGGAAAAAATGAATGTATAAGGAAAAGAAACAAAAGGGTATTGGTTTAAATGGCCTTTTTAACGATTTTGTAATTCAGATGGGTTCGGAATCATAAAAAAAGTGTGTACGCGAAGGAGGAAAGTTGTTTTGAGTGCAGAAACGTGGAAAAAATGAATGTATAAGGAAAAGAAACAAAAGGGTGGTATTGGCTTAAATGGCTTTTTGGACAGTTTTGTGAGTCAGATGGGTTTGGAATCTTAAAAACAGTGTGTACGCGAAGGACGAAGGTTGTTATGATGCAAAAACGTGGAAAAAATGAATGTATAAGGAAAAGAAACAAAAGGGTGGTATTGGCTTAAATGGCTTTTTAGACAGTTTTGTGAGTCAGATGGGTTTGGAATCTTAAAAACAGTGTGTACGCGAAGGACGAAGCTTGTTATGAGTGCAAAAACGTGGAAAAAATGAATATATAAGGAAAAGAAACAAAAGGGCGGTATTGGTTTAAATGGCTTTTTAGACAGTTTTGTGAGTCAGATGGGTTTGGAATCTTAAAAACAGTGTGTACGCGAAGGAGGAAAGTTGTTTTGCGTGCCAAAACCTGAAAAAAATAAGGAAAAGAAACAAAAGGGTGGAATTGGTTTAAATTGCCATTTAGACAGTTTTGTGAGTCAGATGGGATAGGAATCTTAAAAACAGTGTGTACGCGAAGGACGAAGCTTGTTATGAGTGCAGAAACGTGGAAAAAATGAATATATAAGGAAAAGAAACAAAAGGGCGGTATTGGTTTAAATGGCTTTTTAGACAGTTTTGTGAGTCAGATGGGTTTGGAATAATAAAAACAGTGTGTACGCGAAGGAGGAAAGTTGTTTTGCGTGCCAAAACGTGGAAAAAATAAGGAAAAGAAACAAAAGGGCGGTATTGGTTTAAATTGCTTTTAGACGGTTTTGTGAGTCAGGTGGGTTCGGAATCATAAAAAAAGTGTGTACCAGAAGGAGGAAAGTTGAAAAAACGTGGAAAAAATGAATGTATAAGGAAAAGAAACAAATGGGCGGTATTGGTTTAAACGGCTTTTTAGACAGCTTTGTGAGTCAGGTGGGTTCGGAATTATCAGAAAAGTGTGTACAAGAAGGAGGAATGTTGTTTTGAGTGCAAAAACGTGGAAAAAATGAATGTATAAGGAAGAGAAACAAAAGGGAGGTATTGGTTTAAATGGTCTTTTAGGCGATTTTGTGAGTCAGATGGGTTCGAAATCATAAAAACAGTGTGTACGCGAAGGAGGAAAGTTGTTTTGAGTGCAAAAGCGTGGAAAAAATTAATGTATAACGAAAAAAAATATAAGGGCGGTATTGGTTTAAATGGTTTTTTAGACAGTTTTGTGATTCAGATGGGTTTGGAATCTTAAAAACAGTGTGTACGCGAAGGAGGAAAGTTGTCTTGAGTGCAAAAACGTGGAAAAAATGAATGTATAAGGAAAAGAAACAAAAGGGAGGTATTGGTTTAAATGGTCTTTTAGACGATTTTGTGAGACAGATGGGTTCGGAATCATAAAAACAGTGTGTACGCGAAGGAGGAAAGTTGTTTTGAGTGCAAAAACGTGGAAAAAATTAATGTATAACGAAAAAAACATAAGGGCGGTATTGGTTTAAATGGCTTTTTAGACAGTTTTGTGATTCAGATGGGTTTGGAATCTTAAAGACAGTGTGTACGCGAAGGAAGAAAGTTGTTTTGAGTACAAAAATGTGGAAAAAATGAATGTATAAGGAAAAGAAACAAAAGGGTGGTATTGGTTTAAATGGCCTTTTAGACGGTTTTGTGAGTCAGGTAGGTTCGGAATCATCAGAAAAGTGTGTACAAGAAGGAGTAATGTTGTTTTGAGTGCAAAAACGTGAAAAAAAATGAATGTATAAGGAAAAGAAACAAAAGGGAGGTATTGGTTTAAATGGCTTTTTAGACAGTTTTTTGATTCAGATGGGTTTGGAATCTTAAAAACAGTGTGTACGCGAAGGAGGAAAGTTGTCTTGAGTGCAAAAAGGGCAGTATTGGTTTAAATGGCTTTTTAGACAGTTTTGTGAGTAAGATGGGTTCGGAATCATAAAAACGGTGTGTACGCGAAGGAGGAAAGTTGTTTTGAGTGCAAAAACGTGGAAAAAATGAATGTATAAGGAAAAGAAACAAATGGGCGTTATTGGTTTAAATGGCCTTTTAGACTGTTTTTGTGAGTCAGGTGGGTCCGGATTCACAAAAAAAGTGTGTACGAGAAGGAGGAAAGTTGGAAAAACGTGCAAAAAATGAATGTATAAGGAAAAGAAACAAAAAGGCGGTATTGGTTTAAATGGCCTTTTTAACGATTTTGTGAGTCAGATGGGTTCGGAATCATAAAAAAAGTGTGTACGCGAAGGAGGAAAATTGTTTTGAGTGCAAAAACGTGGAAAAAATGAATGTATAATGAAAAGAAAAAAAAGGGCGGTATTGGTTTAAATGGCGTTTTAAACAGTTTTGTGAGTCAGATGGGTTCGGAATCATAAAAAAAGTGTGTACGCGAAGGAGGAAAGTTGTTTTGCGTGCCAAAACGTGGAAAAAATAAGGAAAAGAAACAAAAGGGTGGTATTGGTTTAAATTGCCTTTTAGACAGTTTTGTGAGTCAGATGGGATTGGAATCTTAAAAACAGTGTGTACGCGAAGGACGAAGCTTGTTATGAGTGCAAAAACGTGGAAAAAATGAATATATAAGGAAAAGAAACAAAAGGGCGGTATTGGTTTAAATGGCTTTTTAGACAGTTTTGTGAGTCAGATGGGTTTGGAATCTTAAAAACAGTGTGTACGCGAAGGAGGAAAGTTGTTTTAAGTGCAAAAACGTGGAAAAAACGAATGTATAATGAAAAGAAAAAAAAGGGCGGTATTGGTTTAAATGGCGTTTTAAACAGTTTTGTGAGTCAGATGGGTTCGGAATCATAAAAAAAGTGTGTACGCGAAGGAGGAAAGTTGTTTTGCGTGCCAAAACGTGGAAAAAATAAGGAAAAGAAACAAAAGGGTGGTATTGGTTTAAATTGCCTTTTAGACAGTTTTGTGAGTCAGATGGGATTGGAATCTTAAAAACAGTGTGTACGCGAAGGACGAAGCTTGTTATGAGTGCAAAAACGTGGAAAAAATGAATGTATAAGGAAAAGAAACAAAAGGGAGGTATTGGTTCAAATGGTCTTTTAGACGATTTTGTGAGTCAGATGGGTTCGGAATCATAAAAACAGTGTGTACGCGAATGTGGAAAGTTGTTTTGAGTGCCGAAACGTGGAAAAAATAAATGTATAATGAAAAGAAACAAAAGGGCGGTATTGGTTTAAATGGCTTTTTAGAAAGTTTTATGATTCAGATGGGTTCGGAATCATAAAAACAGTGTGTACGCGAAGGAGGAAAGTTGTTCTGAGTGCAAAAACGTGGAAAAAATGAATGTATAAGGAAAAGAAACAAAAGGGAGGTATTGGTTTAAATGGTCTTTTAGACGATTTTGTGAGTCAGGTGGGTTCGAAATCCTGGAATCTTAAAAACAGTGTGTACGCGAAGGAGGAAAGTTGTTTTGAGTGCAAAAACGTGGAAAAAATGAATGTATAAGGAAAAGAAACAAAAGGGAGGTATTCGTTTTAATGGTCTTTTACACGATTTTGTGAGTCAGATGGGTTCGAAATCATAAAAAAAGTGTGTACGCGAAGGAGGAAAGTTGTTTTGAGTGCCAAAACGTGGAAAAAATGAATGTATAAGAAAAAGAAACAAAACGGCGGTATTGGTTTAAATGGCCTTTTTAACGATTTTGTGAGTCAGATGGGTTCGGAATCATAAAAAAAGTGTGAAGGCGAAGGCGGAAAGTAGTTTTGAGTGCAAAAACGTGGAAAAAATGAATGTATAAGGAAAAGAAACAAAAGGGAGGTATTGGTTTAAATGGTCTTTCAGACGGTTTTGTGTCAGGTGGGTACGGAATCATAAAAATAGTGTGTACGAGAAGGAGGAAAGTTGGAAAAACGTGGAAAAAATGAATGTATAAGGAAAAGAAACAAAAGGGCGGTATTGGGTTAAATGGCCTTTTAGACGGTTTTATGAGTCAGGTGGGTTCGGAATTATCAGAAAAGTGTGTACAAGAAGGAGGAATATAGTTCTGAGTGCAAAAACGTGGAAAAAATGAATGTATAAGAAAAAGAAACAAAAGGGAGGCATTGGTTTAAGTGGTCTTTTAGGCGATTTTGTGAGTCAGATGGGTTCGGAATCATAAAAACAGTGTGTACGCGAAGGAGGAATGTTGTTTTGAGTGCAAAAACGTGGAAAAAATTAATGTATAACGAAAAAAAACATAAGGGCGGTATTGGTTTAAATGGCTTTTTAGACAGTTTTGTGATTCAGATGGGTTTGGAATCTTAAGAACAGTGTGTACGCGAAGGAGGAAAGTTGTTTTGAGTGCAAAAACGTGGAAAAAATGAATGTATAAGGAAAAGAAACAAAAGGGAGGTATTGGTTTAAATAGTCTTTTAGGCGATTTTGTGAGTCAGATGGGTTGGGAATCATAAAAACAGTGAATACGCGAAAAAGGAAAGTTGTTTTGAGTGCAAAAACGTGGAAAAAATGTATGTATAAGGAAAAGAAACAAAAGAGAGATATTGGTTTGAATGGTCTTTTAGAGATTTTGTGAGTCAGATGGGTTCGGAATCATAAAAACAGTGTGTACGCGAAGGACGAAGCTTGTTATGTGTGCAGAAACGTGGAAAAAATGAATATATAAGGAAAAGAAACAAAAGGGCGGTATTGGTTTATATGGCTTTTTAGACAGTTTTGTGAGTCAGATGGGTTTGGAATCTTAAAAACAGTGTGTACGCGAAGGAGGAAAGTTGTTTTAAGTGCAAAAACGTGGAAAAAATGAATGTATAAGGAAAAGAAACAAAAGGGCGGTATTGGTTTAAATGGCCTTTTAGACGGTTTTGTGAGTCAGGTGGGTTCGGAATTATCAGAAAAGTGTGTACAAGAAGGAGGAATGTTGTTTTGAGTGCAAAAACGTGAAGAAAATGAATGTATAAGGAAAAGAAACAAAAGGGAGGTATTGGTTTAAATGGTCTTTTAGACGGTTTTGTGAGTCAGGTGGGTTCGGAATCATAAAAAAAGTGTGTACGCGAAGGAGAAAAGTTGTCTTGAGTGCAAAAACGTGGAAAAAATGAATGTATAAGGAAAAGAAACAAATGGGCGGTATTGGTTTAAATGGCCTTTTAGACGGTTTTGTGAGTCATGTGGGTTCGGAATAATAAAAAAAGTGTGTACGCGAAGGAGGAAAGTTGTTTTGAGTGCCAAAACGTGGAAAAAATGAATGTATAAGGAAAAGAAACAAAAGGGCGGTATTGGTTTAAATGGCCTTTTTAACGATTTTGTGAGTCAGATGGGTTCGGAATCATAAAAAAAGTGTGTACGCGAAGGAGGAAAGTTGTTTTGAGTGCCAAAACGTGGAAAAAATGAATGTATAAGGAAAAGAAACAAAAGGGCGGTATTGGTTTAAATGGCCTTTTTAACGATTTTGTGAGTCAGATGGGTTCGGAATCATAAAAAAAGTGTGTACGCGAAGGACGAAGCTTGTTATGAGTGCAAAAACTTGGAAAAAATGAATGTATAATGAAAAGAAATAAAAGGGAGGTATTGGTTTAAATGGTCTTTTAGACGATTTTGTGAGTCAGATGGGTTCGGAATCATAAAAACAGAGTGTACGCGAAGGACGAAAGTTGTCTTGAGTGCAAAAGCGTAAGAAAAATGAATGTATAAGGAAAAGAAACAAATGGGCGGTAATGGTTTAAATGGCCTTTTAGACGGTTTTGTGAGTCAGATGGGGTCGGATTCATAAAAAAAGTGTGTACGAGAAGGAGGAAAGTTGGAAAAACGTGGAAAAAATGAATGTATAAGGAAAAGAAACAAAATAGGCGGTATTGGTTTAAATGGCCTTTTTAACGATTTTGTGAGTCAGATGGGTTCGGAATCATAAAAAAAGTGTGTACGCGAAGGAGGAAAGTTGTTTTGAGTGCAAAAACGTGGAAAAATCGAATGTATAAGGAAAAGAAACAAAAGGGCGGTATTGGTTTAAATGGCTTTTTAGACAGTTTTGTGAGTCAGATGGGTTTGGAATCTTAAAAACAGTGTGTACGCGAAGGAGGAAAGTTGTTTTGAGTACAAAAACGTGGAAAAAATGAATGTATAAGGAAAAGAAACAAAAGGGCGGTATTGGTTTAAATGGTTTTTTAGACAGTTTTATGAGACAGATGGGTTCGGAATCATAAAAACAGTGTGTACGCGAATGTGGAAAGTTGTTTTGAGTGCCGAAACGTGGAAAAAATAAATGTATAATGAAAAGAAACAAATGGGCGGTATTGGTTTAAGTGGATTTTTAGAAAGTTTTGTGATTCAGATAGGTTTGGAATCATAAAAACAGTGTGTACGCGAAGGAGGAAAGTTGTTTTGAGTGCAAAAACGTGGAAAAAATGAATGTATAAGGACAAGAAACAAAAGGGCGGTATTGGTTTAAATGGTCTTTTAGACGATTTTGTGAGTCAGATGGGTTCGGAATCATAAAAACAGTGTGTACGCGAAGGAGGAAAGTTGTTTTGAGTGCCAAAACGTGGAAAAAATGAATGTATAAGGAAAAGAAACAAAAGGGCGGTATTGGTTTAAATGGCCTTTTTAACGATTTTGTGAGTCAGATGGGTTCGGAATCATAAAAAAAGTGTGTACGCGAAGGACGAAGCTTGTTATGAGTGCAAAAACTTGGAAAAAATGAATGTATAATGAAAAGAAATAAAAGGGAGGTATTGGTTTAAATGGTCTTTTAGACGATTTTGTGAGTCAGATGGGTTCGGAATCATAAAAACAGAGTGTACGCGAAGGACGAAAGTTGTCTTGAGTGCAAAAGCGTAAGAAAAATGAATGTATAAGGAAAAGAAACAAATGGGCGGTAATGGTTTAAATGGCCTTTTAGACGGTTTTGTGAGTCAGATGGGGTCGGATTCATAAAAAAAGTGTGTACGAGAAGGAGGAAAGTTGGAAAAACGTGGAAAAAATGAATGTATAAGGAAAAGAAACAAAATAGGCGGTATTGGTTTAAATGGCCTTTTTAACGATTTTGTGAGTCAGATGGGTTCGGAATCATAAAAAAAGTGTGTACGCGAAGGAGGAAAGTTGTTTTGAGTGCAAAAACGTGGAAAAATCGAATGTATAAGGAAAAGAAACAAAAGGGCGGTATTGGTTTAAATGGCTTTTTAGACAGTTTTGTGAGTCAGATGGGTTTGGAATCTTAAAAACAGTGTGTACGCGAAGGAGGAAAGTTGTTTTGAGTACAAAAACGTGGAAAAAATGAATGTATAAGGAAAAGAAACAAAAGGGCGGTATTGGTTTAAATGGTTTTTTAGACAGTTTTATGAGACAGATGGGTTCGGAATCATAAAAACAGTGTGTACGCGAATGTGGAAAGTTGTTTTGAGTGCCGAAACGTGGAAAAAATAAATGTATAATGAAAAGAAACAAATGGGCGGTATTGGTTTAAGTGGATTTTTAGAAAGTTTTGTGATTCAGATAGGTTTGGAATCATAAAAACAGTGTGTACGCGAAGGAGGAAAGTTGTTTTGAGTGCAAAAACGTGGAAAAAATGAATGTATAAGGACAAGAAACAAAAGGGCGGTATTGGTTTAAATGGTCTTTTAGACGATTTTGTGAGTCAGATGGGTTCGGAATCATAAAAACAGTGTGTACGCGAAGGAGGAAAGTTGTTTTGAGTGCCAAAACGTGGAAAAAATGAATGTATAAGGAAAAGAAACAAAAGGGCGGTATTGGTTTAAATGGCCTTTTTAACGATTTTGTGAGTCAGATGGGTTCGGAATCATAAAAAAAGTGTGTACGCGAAGGACGAAGCTTGTTATGAGTGCAAAAACTTGGAAAAAATGAATGTATAATGAAAAGAAATAAAAGGGAGGTATTGGTTTAAATGGTCTTTTAGACGATTTTGTGAGTCAGATGGGTTCGGAATCATAAAAACAGAGTGTACGCGAAGGACGAAAGTTGTCTTGAGTGCAAAAGCGTAAGAAAAATGAATGTATAAGGAAAAGAAACAAATGGGCGGTAATGGTTTAAATGGCCTTTTAGACGGTTTTGTGAGTCAGATGGGGTCGGATTCATAAAAAAAGTGTGTACGAGAAGGAGGAAAGTTGGAAAAACGTGGAAAAAATGAATGTATAAGGAAAAGAAACAAAATAGGCGGTATTGGTTTAAATGGCCTTTTTAACGATTTTGTGAGTCAGATGGGTTCGGAATCATAAAAAAAGTGTGTACGCGAAGGAGGAAAGTTGTTTTGAGTGCAAAAACGTGGAAAAATCGAATGTATAAGGAAAAGAAACAAAAGGGCGGTATTGGTTTAAATGGCTTTTTAGACAGTTTTGTGAGTCAGATGGGTTTGGAATCTTAAAAACAGTGTGTACGCGAAGGAGGAAAGTTGTTTTGAGTACAAAAACGTGGAAAAAATGAATGTATAAGGAAAAGAAACAAAAGGGCGGTATTGGTTTAAATGGTTTTTTAGACAGTTTTATGAGACAGATGGGTTCGGAATCATAAAAACAGTGTGTACGCGAATGTGGAAAGTTGTTTTGAGTGCCGAAACGTGGAAAAAATAAATGTATAATGAAAAGAAACAAATGGGCGGTATTGGTTTAAGTGGATTTTTAGAAAGTTTTGTGATTCAGATAGGTTTGGAATCATAAAAACAGTGTGTACGCGAAGGAGGAAAGTTGTTTTGAGTGCAAAAACGTGGAAAAAATGAATGTATAAGGACAAGAAACAAAAGGGCGGTATTGGTTTAAATGGTCTTTTAGACGATTTTGTGAGTCAGATGGGTTCGGAATCATAAAAACAGTGTGTACGCGAAGGAGGAAAGTTGTCTTGAGTGCAAAAACATTGAAAAAATGAATGTATAAGGAAAAGAAACAAAAGGGTGGTATGGGTTTAAATGGTCTTTTAGACGATTTTGTGAGTCAGATGGGTTCGGAATCATAAAAACAGTGTGTACGCGAAGGACGAAAGTTGTCTTGAGCGCAAAAACGTAAGAAAAATGAATGTATAAGGAAAAGAAACAAAAGTGTGGTATGGGTTTAAATGGCCTTTTAGACGATTTTGTGAGTCAGGTGGGTTCGGATTCATAAAAAAAGTGTGTACGAGAAGGAGGAAAGTTGGAAAAACGTGGAAAAAATGAATGTATAAGGAAAAGAAACAAAAGGGAGGTATTGGTTTAAATGGTCTTTTAGACGATTTTGTGAGTCAGATGGGTTCGGAATCATAAAAACAGTGTGTACGCGAAGGACGAAAGTTGTCTTGAGTGCAAAAGCGTAAGAAAAATGAATGTATAAGGAAAAGAAACAAATGGGCGGTATTGGTTTAAATGGCTTTTTGGACAGTTTTGTGAGTCAGATGGGTTTGGAATCTTAAAAACAGTGTGTACGCGAAGGACGAAGGTTGTTATGATGCAAAAACGTGGAAAAAATGAATGTGTAAGGAAAAGAAACAAAAGGGTGGTATTGGCTTAAATGGCTTTTTAGACAGTTTTGTGAGTCAGATGGGTTTGGAATCTTAAAAACAGTGTGTACGCGAAGGACGAAGCTTGTTATGAGTGCAAAAACGTGGAAAAAATGAATATATAAGGAAAAGAAACAAAAGGGCGGTATTGGTTTAAATGGCTTTTTAGACAGTTTTGTGAGTCAGATGGGTTTGGAATCTTAAAAACAGTGTGTACGCGAAGGAGGAAAGTTGTTTTGCGTGCCAAAACCTGAAAAAAATAAGGAAAAGAAACAAAAGGGTGGTATTGGTTTAAATTGCCATTTAGACAGTTTTGTGAGTCAGATGGGATTGGAATCTTAAAAACAGTGTGTACGCGAAGGACGAAGCTTGTTATGAGTGCAGAAACGTGGAAAAAATGAATATATAAGGAAAAGAAACAAAAGGGCGGTATTGGTTCATATGGCTTTTTAGACAGTTTTGTGAGTCAGATGGGTTTGGAATCTTAAAAACAGTGTGTACGCGAAGGAGGAAAGTTGTTTTAAGTGCAAAAACGTGGAAAAAATATATGTATAAGGAAAAGAAACAAAAGGGCGGTATTGGTTTAAATGGCCTTTTAGACGGTTTTGTGAGTCAGGTGGGTTCGGAATTATCAGAAAAGTGTGTACAAGAAGGAGGAATGTTGTTTTGAGTGCAAAAACGTGAAGAAAATGAATGTATAAGGAAAAGAAACAAAAGGGAGGTATTGGTTTAAATGGTCTTTTAGACGGTTTTGTGAGTCAGGTGGATTCGGAATCATAAAAAAAGTGTGTACGCGAAGGAGAAAAGTTGTCTTGAGTGCAAAAACGTGGAAAAAATGAATGTATAAGGAAAAGAAACAAATGGGCGGTATTGGTTTAAATGGCCTTTTAGACGGTTTTGTGAGTCATGTGGGTTCGGAATAATAAAAAAAGTGTGTACGCGAAGGAGGAAAGTTGTTTTGAGTGCAAAAACATTGAAAAAATGAATGTATAAGGAAAAGAAACAAAAGGGTGGTATGGGTTTAAATGGTCTTTTAGACGATTTTGTGAGTCAGATGGGTTCGGAATCATAAAAACAGTGTGTACGCGAAGGACGAAAGTTGTCTTGAGCGCAAAAACGTAAGAAAAATGAATGTATAAGGAAAAGAAACAAAAGTGTGGTATGGGTTTAAATGGCCTTTTAGACGATTTTGTGAGTCAGGTGGGTTCGGATTCATAAAAAAAGTGTGTACGAGAAGGAGGAAAGTTGGAAAAACGTGGAAAAAATGAATGTATAAGGAAAAGAAACAAAAGGGAGGTATTGGTTTAAATGGTCTTTTAGACGATTTTGTGAGTCAGATGGGTTCGGAATCATAAAAACAGTGTGTACGCGAAGGACGAAAGTTGTCTTGAGTGCAAAAGCGTAAGAAAAATGAATGTATAAGGAAAAGAAACAAATGGGCGGTATTGGTTTAAATGGCTTTTTGGACAGTTTTGTGAGTCAGATGGGTTTGGAATCTTAAAAACAGTGTGTACGCGAAGGACGAAGGTTGTTATGATGCAAAAACGTGGAAAAAATGAATGTGTAAGGAAAAGAAACAAAAGGGTGGTATTGGCTTAAATGGCTTTTTAGACAGTTTTGTGAGTCAGATGGGTTTGGAATCTTAAAAACAGTGTGTACGCGAAGGACGAAGCTTGTTATGAGTGCAAAAACGTGGAAAAAATGAATATATAAGGAAAAGAAACAAAAGGGCGGTATTGGTTTAAATGGCTTTTTAGACAGTTTTGTGAGTCAGATGGGTTTGGAATCTTAAAAACAGTGTGTACGCGAAGGAGGAAAGTTGTTTTGCGTGCCAAAACCTGAAAAAAATAAGGAAAAGAAACAAAAGGGTGGTATTGGTTAAAATTGCCATTTAGACAGTTTTGTGAGTCAGATGGGATTGGAATCTTAAAAACAGTGTGTACGCGAAGGACGAAGCTTGTTATGAGTGCAGAAACGTGGAAAAAATGAATATATAAGGAAAAGAAACAAAAGGGCGGTATTGGTTCATATGGCTTTTTAGACAGTTTTGTGAGTCAGATGGGTTTGGAATCTTAAAAACAGTGTGTACGCGAAGGAGGAAAGTTGTTTTAAGTGCAAAAACGTGGAAAAAATATATGTATAAGGAAAAGAAACAAAAGGGCGGTATTGGTTTAAATGGCCTTTTAGACGGTTTTGTGAGTCAGGTGGGTTCGGAATTATCAGAAAAGTGTGTACAAGAAGGAGGAATGTTGTTTTGAGTGCAAAAACGTGAAGAAAATGAATGTATAAGGAAAAGAAACAAAAGGGAGGTATTGGTTTAAATGGTCTTTTAGACGGTTTTGTGAGTCAGGTGGATTCGGAATCATAAAAAAAGTGTGTACGCGAAGGAGAAAAGTTGTCTTGAGTGCAAAAACGTGGAAAAAATGAATGTATAAGGAAAAGAAACAAATGGGCGGTATTGGTTTAAATGGCCTTTTAGACGGTTTTGTGAGTCATGTGGGTTCGAAATAATAAAAAAAGTGTGTACGCGAAGGAGGAAAGTTGTTTTGAGTGCCAAAACGTGGAAAAAATGAATGTATAAGGAAAAGAAACAAAAGGGCGGTATTGGTTTAAATGGCCTTTTTAACGATTTTGTGAGTCAGATGGGTTCGGAATCATAAAAAAAGTGTGTACGCGAAGGAGGAAAGTTGTTTTGAGTGCCAAAACGTGGAAAAAATGAATGTATAAGGAAAAGAAACAAAAGGGCGGTATTGGTTTAAATGGCCTTTTTAACGATTTTGTGAGTCAGATGGGTTCGGAATCATAAAAAAAGTGTGTACGCGAAGGACGAAGCTTGTTATGAGTGCAAAAACTTGGAAAAAATGAATGTATAATGAAAAGAAATAAAAGGGAGGTATTGGTTTAAATGGTCTTTTAGACGATTTTGTGAGTCAGATGGGTTCGGAATCATAAAAACAGAGTGTACGCGAAGGACGAAAGTTGTCTTGAGTGCAAAAGCGTAAGAAAAATGAATGTATAAGGAAAAGAAACAAAAGGGTGGTATTGGCTTAAATGGTTTTTTAGACAGTTTTGTGAGTCAGATGGGTTCGGAATCATAAAAACAGTGTGTACGCGAAGGACGAAAGTTGGCTTGAGTGCAAAAGCGTAAGAAAAATGAATGTATAAGGAAAAGAAACAAATTTACGGTATTGGTTTAAATGGCCTTTTAGAAGGTTTTGTGAGTCAGGTGGGTTCGGATTCATAAAAAAAGTGAATACGAGAAGGAGGGAAGTTGGAAAAACGTGGAAAAAATGAATGTATAAGGAAAAGAAACAAAAGGGCGGTATTGGTTTAAATGGCCTTTTTAACGATTTTGTGAGTCAGATGGGTTCGGAATCATAAAAAAAGTGTGTACACGAAGGCGGAATGTTGTTTTGAGTGCAAAAACGTGGAAAAAATGAATATATAAGGAAAAGAAACAAAAGGGAGTTATTGGTTTAAATGGTCTTTTAGGCGATTTTGTGAGTCGGATGGGTTCGGAATCATAAAAACAGTGTGTACGCGAAGGAGGAAAGTTGTTTTGCGTGCCAAAACGTGGAAAAAATAAGAAAAAGAAACAAAAGGGCGGTATTGGTTTAAATTGCTTTTAGACGGTTTTGTGAGTCAGGTGGGTTCGGAATCATAAAAAAAGTGTGTACCAGAAGGAGGAAAGTTGAAAAAACGTGGAAAAAATGAATGTATAAGGAACAGAAACAAAAGGGAGGTATTGGTTTAAATAGTCTTTTAGACGATTTTGTGAGTCAGATGGGTTCAGAATCATAAAAAAAGTGTGTACGCGAAGGACGAAAGTTGTCTTGAGTGCAAAAACGTAAGAAAAATGAATGCATAAGGAAAAAAAAACAAATGGGCGGTATTGGTTTAAATGGCCTTTTAGACGGTTTTGTGAGTCAGGTGGGTTCGGATTCATAAAAAAAGTGTGTACGAGAAGGAGGAAAGTTGGAAAAACGTGGAAAAAATGAATGTATAAGGAAAAGAAACAAAAGGGCGGTATTGGTTTAAATGGCCTTTTTAACGATTTTGTGAGTCAGATGGGTTCGGAACCATAAAAAAAGTGTGTACGCGGAGGAAAGTTGTTTTGAGTGCAAAAACGGGGAAAAAATGAATGTATAAGGAAAAGAAACAAAAGGGTGGTATTGGCTTCAATGGCTTTTTGGACAGTTTTGTGAGTCAGATGGGATTGGAATCTTAAAAACAGTGTGTACGCGAAGGACGAAGCTTGTTATGAGTGCAAAAACGTGGAAAAAATGAATGTATAATGAAAAGAAATAAAAGGGAGGTATTGGTTTAAATGGTCTTTTAGACGATTTTGTGAGTCAGATGGGTTCGGAATCATAAAAACAGTGTGTACGCGAAGGACGAAAGTTGTCTTGAGTGCAAAAGCGTAAGAAAAATGAATGTATAAGGAAAAGAAACAAAAGGGAGGTATTGGTTTAAATGGTCTTTTAGACGATTTTGTGAGTCAGATGGGTTCGGATTCATAAAAAAAGTGTGTATGAGAAGGAGGAAAGTTGGAAAAACGTGGAAAAAATGAATGTATAAGGAAAAGAAACAAAAGGGCGGTATTGGTTTAAATGGCCTTTTTAACGATTTTGTAATTCAGATGGGTTCGGAATCATAAAAAAAGTGTGTACGCGAAGGAGGAAAGTTGTTTTGAGTGCAGAAACGTGGAAAAAATGAATGTATAAGGACAAGAAACAAAAGGGCGGTATTGGTTTAAATGGTCTTTTAGACGATTTTGTGAGTCAGATGGGTTCGGATTCATAAAAAAAGTGTGTATGAGAAGGAGGAAAGTTGGAAAAACGTGGAAAAAATAAATGTATAATGAAAAGAAACAAATGGGCGGTACTGGTTTAAGTGGATTTTTAGAAAGTTTTGTGATTCAGATAGGTTTGGAATCATAAAAACAGTGTGTACGCGAAGGAGGAAAGTTGTTTTGAGTGCAAAAACGTGGAAAAAATGAATGTATAAGGACAAGAAACAAAAGGGCGGTATTGGTTTAAATGGTCTTTTAGACGATTTTGTGAGTCAGATGGGTTCGGAATCATAAAAACAGTGTGTACGCGAAGGAGGAAAGTTGTCTTGAGTGCAAAAACATTGAAAAAATGAATGTATAAGGAAAAGAAACAAAAGGGTGGTATGGGTTTAAATGGTCTTTTAGACGATTTTGTGAGTCAGATGGGTTCGGAATCATAAAAACAGTGTGTACGCGAAGGACGAAAGTTGTCTTGAGCGCAAAAACGTAAGAAAAATGAATGTATAAGGAAAAGAAACAAAAGTGTGGTATGGGTTTAAATGGCCTTTTAGACGATTTTGTGAGTCAGGTGGGTTCGGATTCATAAAAAAAGTGTGTACGAGAAGGAGGAAAGTTGGAAAAACGTGGAAAAAATGAATGTATAAGGAAAAGAAACAAAAGGGCGGTATTGGTTTAAATGGCCTTTTTAACGATTTTGTGAGTCAGATGGGTTCGGAATCATAAAAAAAGTGTGTACGCGGAGGAAAGTTGTTTTGAGTGCAAAAACGGGGAAAAAATGAATGTATAAGGAAAAGAAACAAAAGGGTGGTATTGGCTTCAATGGCTTTTTGGACAGTTTTGTGAGTCAGATGGGATTGGAATCTTAAAAACAGTGTGTACGCGAAGGACGAAGCTTGTTATGAGTGCAAAAACGTGGAAAAAATGAATGTATAATGAAAAGAAATAAAAGGGAGGTATTGGTTTAAATGGTCTTTTAGACGATTTTCTGAGTCAGATGGGTTCGGAATCATAAAAACAGTGTGTACGCGAAGGACGAAAGTTGTCTTGAGTGCAAAAGCGTAAGAAAAATGAATGTATAAGGAAAAGAAACAAAAGGGAGGTATTGGTTTAAATGGTCTTTTAGACGATTTTGTGAGTCAGATGGGTTCGGATTCATAAAAAAAGTGTGTATGAGAAGGAGGAAAGTTGGAAAAACGTGGAAAAAATGAATGTATAAGGAAAAGAAACAAAAGGGCGGTATTGGTTTAAATGGCCTTTTTAACGATTTTGTAATTCAGATGGGTTCGGAATCATAAAAAAAGTGTGTACGCGAAGGAGGAAAGTTGTTTTGAGTGCAGAAACGTGGAAAAAATGAATGTATAAGGACAAGAAACAAAAGGGCGGTATTGGTTTAAATGGTCTTTTAGACGATTTTGTGAGTCAGATGGGTTCGGATTCATAAAAAAAGTGTGTATGAGAAGGAGGAAAGTTGGAAAAACGTGGAAAAAATAAATGTATAATGAAAAGAAACAAATGGGCGGTATTGGTTTAAGTGGATTTTTAGAAAGTTTTGTGATTCAGATAGGTTTGGAATCATAAAAACAGTGTGTACGCGAAGGAGGAAAGTTGTTTTGAGTGCAAAAACGTGGAAAAAATGAATGTATAAGGACAAGAAACAAAAGGGCGGTATTGGTTTAAATGGTCTTTTAGACGATTTTGTGAGTCAGATGGGTTCGGAATCATAAAAACAGTGTGTACGCGAAGGAGGAAAGTTGTCTTGAGTGCAAAAACATTGAAAAAATGAATGTATAAGGAAAAGAAACAAAAGGGTGGTATGGGTTTAAATGGTCTTTTAGACGATTTTGTGAGTCAGATGGGTTCGGAATCATAAAAACAGTGTGTACGCGAAGGACGAAAGTTGTCTTGAGCGCAAAAACGTAAGAAAAATGAATGTATAAGGAAAAGAAACAAAAGTGTGGTATGGGTTTAAATGGCCTTTTAGACGATTTTGTGAGTCAGGTGGGTTCGGATTCATAAAAAAAGTGTGTACGAGAAGGAGGAAAGTTGGAAAAACGTGGAAAAAATGAATGTATAAGGAAAAGAAACAAAAGGGAGGTATTGGTTTAAATGGTCTTTTAGACGATTTTGTGAGTCAGATGGGTTCGGAATCATAAAAACAGTGTGTACGCGAAGGACGAAAGTTGTCTTGAGTGCAAAAGCGTAAGAAAAATGAATGTATAAGGAAAAGAAACAAATGGGCGGTATTGGTTTAAATGGCTTTTTGGACAGTTTTGTGAGTCAGATGGGTTTGGAATCTTAAAAACAGTGTGTACGCGAAGGACGAAGGTTGTTATGATGCAAAAACGTGGAAAAAATGAATGTGTAAGGAAAAGAAACAAAAGGGTGGTATTGGCTTAAATGGCTTTTTAGACAGTTTTGTGAGTCAGATGGGTTTGGAATCTTAAAAACAGTGTGTACGCGAAGGACGAAGCTTGTTATGAGTGCAAAAACGTGGAAAAAATGAATATATAAGGAAAAGAAACAAAAGGGCGGTATTGGTTTAAATGGCTTTTTAGACAGTTTTGTGAGTCAGATGGGTTTGGAATCTTAAAAACAGTGTGTACGCGAAGGAGGAAAGTTGTTTTGCGTGCCAAAACCTGAAAAAAATAAGGAAAAGAAACAAAAGGGTGGTATTGGTTTAAATTGCCATTTAGACAGTTTTGTGAGTCAGATGGGATTGGAATCTTAAAAACAGTGTGTACGCGAAGGACGAAGCTTGTTATGAGTGCAGAAACGTGGAAAAAATGAATATATAAGGAAAAGAAACAAAAGGGCGGTATTGGTTTATATGGCTTTTTAGACAGTTTTGTGAGTCAGATGGGTTTGGAATCTTAAAAACAGTGTGTACGCGAAGGAGGAAAGTTGCTTTAAGTGCAAAAACGTGGAAAAAATGAATGTATAAGGAAAAGAAACAAAAGGGCGGTATTGGTTTAAATGGCCTTTTAGACGGTTTTGTGAGTCAGGTGGGTTCGGAATTATCAGAAAAGTGTGTACAAGAAGGAGGAATGTTGTTTTGAGTGCAAAAACGTGAAGAAAATGAATGTATAAGGAAAAGAAACAAAAGGGAGGTATTGGTTTAAATGGTCTTTTAGACGGTTTTGTGAGTCAGGTGGATTCGGAATCATAAAAAAAGTGTGTACGCGAAGGAGAAAAATTGTCTTGAGTGCAAAAACGTGGAAAAAATGAATGTATAAGGAAAAGAAACAAATGGGCGGTATTGGTTTAAATGGCCTTTTAGACGGTTTTGTGAGTCATGTGGGTTCGGAATAATAAAAAAAGTGTACGCGAAGGAGGAAAGTTGTTTTGAGTGCCAAAACGTGGAAAAAATGAATGTATAAGGAAAAGAAACAAAAGGGCGGTATTGGTTTAAATGGCCTTTTTAACGATTTTGTGTGTCAGATGGGTTCGGAATCATAAAAAAAGTGTGTACGCGAAGGAGGAAAGTTGTTTTGAGTGCCAAAACGTGGAAAAAATGAATGTATAAGGAAAAGAAACAAAAGGGCGGTATTGGTTTAAATGGCCTTTTTAACGATTTTGTGAGTCAGATGGGTTCGGAATCATAAAAAAAGTGTGTACGCGAAGGACGAAGCTTGTTATGAGTGCAAAAACTTGGAAAAAATGAATGTATAATGAAAAGAAATAAAAGGGAGGTATTGGTTTAAATGGTCTTTTAGACGATTTTGTGAGTCAGATGGGTTCGGAATCATAAAAACAGAGTGTACGCGAAGGACAAAAGTTGTCTTGAGTGCAAAAGCGTAAGAAAAATGAATGTATAAGGAAAAGAAACAAAAGGGTGGTATTGGCTTAAATGGTTTTTTAGACAGTTTTGTGAGTCAGATGGGTTCGGAATCATAAAAACAGTGTGTACGCGAAGGACGAAAGTTGTCTTGAGTGCAAAAGCGTAAGAAAAATGAATGTATAAGGAAAAGAAACAAATTTACGGTATTGGTTTAAATGGCCTTTTAGAAGGTTTTGTGAGTCAGGTGGGTTCGGATTCATAAAAAAAGTGAATACGAGAAGGAGGGAAGTTGGAAAAACGTGGAAAAAATGAATGTATAAGGAAAAGAAACAAAAGGGCGGTATTGGTTTAAATGGACTTTTTAACGATTTTGTGAGTCAGATGGGTTCGGAATCATAAAAAAAGTGTGTACACGAAGGCGGAATGTTGTTTTGAGTGCAAAAACGTGGAAAAAATGAATATATAAGGAAAAGAAACAAAAGGGAGTTATTGGTTTAAATGGTCTTTTAGGCGATTTTGTGAGTCGGATGGGTTCGGAATCATAAAAACAGTGTGTACGCGAAGGAGGAAAGTTGTTTTGCGTGCCAAAACGTGGAAAAAATAAGGAAAAGAAACAAAAGGGCGGTATTGGTTTAAATTGCTTTTAGACGGTTTTGTGAGTCAGGTGGGTTCGGAATCATAAAAAAAGTGTGTACCAGAAGGAGGAAAGTGCAAAAAACGTGGAAAAAATGAATGTATAAGGAACAGAAACAAAAGGGAGGTATTGTTTTAAATAGTCTTTTAGACGATTTTGTGAGTCAGATGGGTTCAGAATCATAAAAAAAGTGTGTACGCGAAGGAGGAAAGTTGTCTTGAGTGCAAAAACGTAAGAAAAATGAATGCATAAGGAAAAAAAAACAAATGGGCGGTATTGGTTTAAATGGCCTTTTAGACGGTTTTGTGAGTCAGGTGGGTTCGGATTCATAAAAAAAGTGTGTACGAGAAGGAGGAAAGTTGGAAAAACGTGGAAAAAATGAATGTATAAGGAAAAGAAACAAAAGGGCGGTATTGGTTTAAATGGCCTTTTTAACGATTTTGTGAGTCAGATGGGTTCGGAATCATAAAAAAAGTGTGTACGCGGAGGAAAGTTGTTTTGAGTGCAAAAACGGGGAAAAAATGAATGTATAAGGAAAAGAAACAAAAGGGTGGTATTGGCTTCAATGGCTTTTTGGACAGTTTTGTGAGTCAGATGGGATTGGAATCTTAAAAACAGTGTGTACGCGAAGGACGAAGCTTGTTATGAGTGCAAAAACGTGGAAAAAATGAATGTATAATGAAAAGAAATAAAAGGGAGGTATTGGTTTAAATGGTCTTTTAGACGATTTTGTGAGTCAGATGGGTTCGGAATCATAAAAACAGTGTGTACGCGAAGGACGAAAGTTGTCTTGAGTGCAAAAGCGTAAGAAAAATGAATGTATAAGGAAAAGAAACAAAAGGGAGGTATTGGTTTAAATGGTCTTTTAGACGATTTTGTGAGTCAGATGGGTTCGGATTCATAAAAAAAGTGTGTATGAGAAGGAGGAAAGTTGGAAAAACGTGGAAAAAATGAATGTATAAGGAAAAGAAACAAAAGGGCGGTATTGGTTTAAATGGCCTTTTTAACGATTTTGTAATTCAGATGGGTTCGGAATCATAAAAAAAGTGTGTACGCGAAGGAGGAAAGTTGTTTTGAGTGCAGAAACGTGGAAAAAATGAATGTATAAGGAAAAGAAACAAAAGGGTGGTATTGGCTTAAATGGCTTTTTGGACAGTTTTGTGAGTCAGATGGGTTTGGAATCTTAAAAACAGTGTGTACGCGAAGGACGAAGGTTGTTATGATGCAAAAACGTGGAAAAAATGAATGTATAATGAAAAGAAATAAAAGGGAGGTATTGGTTTAAATGGTCTTTTAGACGATCTTGTGAGACAGATGGGTACGGAATCATAAAAACAGTGTGTACGCGAAGGAGGAAAGTTGTCTTGAGTGCAAAAACGTTGAAAACATGAATGTATAAGGAAAAGAAATAAAAGGGTGGTATGGGTTTAAATGGTCTTTTAGACGATTTTGTGAGTCAGATGGGTTCGGAATCATAAAAACAGTGTGTACGCGAAGGATGAAAGTTGTCTTGAGTGCAAAAACGTAAGAAAAATGAATGTATAAGGAAAAGAAACAAATGGGCGGTAATGGTTTAAATGGCCTTTTAGACGGTTTTGTGAGTCAGATGGGGTCGGATTCATAAAAAAAGTGTGTACGAGAAGGAGGAAAGTTGGAAAAACGTGGAAAAAATGAATGTATAAGGAAAAGAAACAAAATAGGCGGTATTGGTTTAAATGGCCTTTTTAACGATTTTGTGAGTCAGATGGGTTCGGAATCATAAAAAAAGTGTGTACGCGAAGGAGGAAAGTTGTTTTGAGTGCAAAAACGTGGAAAAATCGAATGTATAAGGAAAAGAAACAAAAGGGCGTTATTGGTTTAAATGGCTTTTTAGACAGTTTTGTGAGTCAGATGGGTTTGGAATCTTAAAAACAGTGTGTACGCGAAGGAGGAAAGTTGTCTTGAGTGCAAAAACATTGAAAAAATGAATGTATAAGGAAAAGAAACAAAAGGGTGGTATGGGTTTAAATGGTCTTTTAGACGATTTTGTGAGTCAGATGGGTTCGGAATCATAAAAACAGTGTGTACGCGGATGTGGAAAGTTGTTTTGAGTGCCGAAACGTGGAAAAAATAAATGTATAATGAAAAGAAACAAATGGGCGGTATTGGTTTAAATGGCTTTTTAGAAAGTTTTGTGATTTAGATAGGTTCGGAATCATAAAAACAGTGTGTACGCGAAGGAGGAAAGTTGTCTTGAGTGCAAAAACATTGAAAAAATGAATGTATAAGGAAAAGAAACAAAAGGGCGGTATTGGTTTAAATGGCCTTTTAGACGGTTTTGTGAGTCAGGTGGGTTCGGAATTATCAGAAAAGTGTGTACAAGAAGGAGGAATGTTGTTTTGAGTGCAAAAACGTGAAGAAAATGAATGTATAAGGAAAAGAAACAAAAGGGAGGTATTGGTTTAAATGGTCTTTTAGACGGTTTTGTGAGTCAGGTGGATTCGGAATCATAAAAAAAGTGTGTACGCGAAGGAGAAAAGTTGTTTCGAGTGCCAAAACGTGGAAAAAATGAATGTATAAGGAAAAGAAACAAAAGGGCGGTATTGGTTTAAATGGCCTTTTTAACGATTTTGTGAGTCAGATGGGTTCGGAATCATAAAAAAAGTGTGTACGCGAAGGACGAAGCTTGTTATGAGTGCAAAAACTTGGAAAAAATGAATGTATAATGAAAAGAAATAAAAGGGAGGTATTGGTTTAAATGGTCTTTTAGACGATTTTGTGAGTCAGATGGGTTCGGAATCATAAAAACAGAGTGTACGCGAAGGACGAAAGTTGTCTTGAGTGCAAAAGCGTAAGAAAAATGAATGTATAAGGAAAAGAAACAAAAGGGTGGTATTGGCTTAAATGGCTTTTTAGACAGTTTTGTGAGTCAGATGGGTTCGGAATCATAAAAACAGTGTGTACGCGAAGGACGAAAGTTGTCTTGAGTGCAAAAGCGTAAGAAAAATGAATGTATAAGGAAAAGAAACAAAAGGGTGGTATTGGCTTAAATGGCTTTTTAGACAGTTTTGTGAGTCAGATGGGTTCGGAATCATAAAAACAGTGTGTACGCGAAGGACGAAAGTTGTCTTGAGCGCAAAAACGTAAGAAAAATGAATGTATAAGGAAAAGAAACAAAAGTGTGGTATGGGTTTAAATGGCCTTTTAGACGATTTTGTGAGTCAGGTGGGTTCGGATTCATAAAAAAAGTGTGTACGAGAAGGAGGAAAGTTGGAAAAACGTGGAAAAAATGAATGTATAAGGAAAAGAAACAAAAGGGAGGTATTGGTTTAAATGGTCTTTTAGACGATTTTGTGAGTCAGATGGGTTCGGAATCATAAAAACAGTGTGTACGCGAAGGACGAAAGTTGTCTTGAGTGCAAAAGCGTAAGAAAAATGAATGTATAAGGAAAAGAAACAAATGGGCGGTATTGGTTTAAATGGCTTTTTGGACAGTTTTGTGAGTCAGATGGGTTTGGAATCTTAAAAACAGTGTGTACGCGAAGGACGAAGGTTGTTATGATGCAAAAACGTGGAAAAAATGAATGTGTAAGGAAAAGAAACAAAAGGGTGGTATTGGCTTAAATGGCTTTTTAGACAGTTTTGTGAGTCAGATGGGTTTGGAATCTTAAAAACAGTGTGTACGCGAAGGACGAAGCTTGTTATGAGTGCAAAAACGTGGAAAAAATGAATATATAAGGAAAAGAAACAAAAGGGCGGTATTGGTTTAAATGGCTTTTTAGACAGTTTTGTGAGTCAGATGGGTTTGGAAACTTAAAAACAGTGTGTACGCGAAGGAGGAAAGTTGTTTTGCGTGCCAAAACCTGAAAAAAATAAGGAAAAGAAACAAAAGGGTGGTATTGGTTTAAATTGCCATTTAGACAGTTTTGTGAGTCAGATGGGATTGGAATCTTAAAAACAGTGTGTACGCGAAGGACGAAGCTTGTTATGAGTGCAGAAACGTGGAAAAGAAACAAAAGGGCGGTATTGGTTTATATGGCTTTTTAGACAGTTTTGTGAGTCAGATGGGTTTGGAATCTTAAAAACAGTGTGTACGCGAAGGAGGAAAGTTATTTTAAGTGCAAAAACGTGGAAAAAATGAATGTATAAGGAAAAGAAACAAAAGGGTGGTATTGGTTTAAATGGCCTTTTAGACGGTTTTGTGAGTCAGGTGGGTTCGGAATTATCAGAAAAGTGTGTACAAGAAGGAGGAATGTTGTTTTGAGTGCAAAAACGTGAAGAAAATGAATGTATAAGGAAAAGAAACAAAAGGGAGGTATTGGTTTAAATGGTCTTTTAGACGGTTTTGTGAGTCAGGTGGGTTCGGAATCATAAAAAAAGTGTGTACGCGAAGGAGAAAAGTTGTCTTGAGTGCAAAAACGTGGAAAAAATGAATGTATAAGGAAAAGAAACAAATGGGCGGTATTGGTTTAAATGGCCTTTTAGACGGTTTTGTGAGTCATGTGGGTTCGGAATAATAAAAAAAGTGTGTACGCGAAGGAGGAAAGTTGTTTTGCGTGCCAAAACGTGGAAAAAATAAGGAAAAGAAACAAAAGGGCGGTATTGGTTTAAATTGCTTTTAGACGGTTTTGTGAGTCAGGTGGGTTCGGAATCATAAAAAAAGTGTGTACCAGAAGGAGGAAAGTTGAAAAAACGTGGAAAAAATGAATGTATAAGGAAAAGAAACAAAAGGGAGGTATTGGTTTAAATAGTCTTTTAGACGATTTTGTGAGTCAGATGGGTTCAGAATCATAAAAAAAGTGTGTACGCGAAGGACGAAAGTTGTCTTGAGTGCAAAAACGTAAGAAAAATGAATGCATAAGGAAAAAAAAACAAATGGGCGGTATTGGTTTAAATGGCCTTTTAGACGGTTTTGTGAGTCAGGTGGGTTCGGATTCATAAAAAAAGTGTGTACGAGAAGGAGGAAAGTTGGAAAAACGTGGAAAAAATGAATGTATAAGGAAAAGAAACAAAAGGGTATTGGTTTAAATGGCCTTTTTAACGATTTTGTAATTCAGATGGGTTCGGAATCATAAAAAAAGTGTGTACGCGAAGGAGGAAAGTTGTTTTGAGTGCAGAAACGTGGAAAAAATGAATGTATAAGGAAAAGAAACAAAAGGGTGGTATTGGCTTAAATGGCTTTTTGGACAGTTTTGTGAGTCAGATGGGTTTGGAATCTTAAAAACAGTGTGTACGCGAAGGACGAAGCTTGTTATGAGTGCAAAAACGTGGAAAAAATGAATATATAAGGAAAAGAAACAAAAGGGCGGTATTGGTTTAAATGGCTTTTTAGACAGTTTTGTGAGTCAGATGGGTTTGGAATCTTAAAAACAGTGTGTACGCGAAGGAGGAAAGTTGTTTTGCGTGCCAAAACCTGAAAAAAATAAGGAAAAGAAACAAAAGGGTGGAATTGGTTTAAATTGCCATTTAGACAGTTTTGTGAGTCAGATGGGATAGGAATCTTAAAAACAGTGTGTACGCGAAGGACGAAGCTTGTTATGAGTGCAGAAACGTGGAAAAAATGAATATATAAGGAAAAGAAACAAAAGGGCGGTATTGGTTTAAATGGCTTTTTAGACAGTTTTGTGAGTCAGATGGGTTTGGAATCTTAAAAACAGTGTGTACGCGAAGGAGGAAAGTTGTTTTAAGTGCAAAAACGTGGAAAAAATGAATGTATAAGGAAAAGAAACAAAAGGGATTTATTGGTTTAAATGGTCTTTTAGACGATTTTGTGAGACAGATTGGTTCGGAATCATAAAAACAGTGTGTACGCGAAGGAGGAAAGTTGTCTTGAGTGCAAAAACGTGGAAAAAATGAATGTATAAGGAAAAGAAACAAAAGGGAGGTATTGGTTTAAATGGTCTTTTAGACGATTTTGTGAGACAGATGGGTTCGGAATCATAAAAACAGTGTGTACGCGAAGAAGGAAAGTTGTTTTGAGTGCAAAAACGTGGAAAAAATTAATGTATAACGAAAAAAACATAAGGGCGGTATTGGTTTAAATGGCTTTTTAGACAGTTTTGTGATTCAGATGGGTTTGGAATCTTAAAGACAGTGTGTACGCGAAGGAAGAAAGTTGTTTTGAGTACAAAAATGTGGAAAAAATGAATGTATAAGGAAAAGAAACAAAAGGGTGGTATTGGTTTAAATGGCCTTTTAGACGGTTTTGTGAGTCAGGTAGGTTCGGAATCATCAGAAAAGTGTGTACAAGAAGGAGTAATGTTGTTTTGAGTGCAAAAACGTGAAAAAAAATGAATGTATAAGGAAAAGAAACAAAAGGGAGGTATTGGTTTAAATGGCTTTTTAGACAGTTTTGTGATTCAGATGGGTTTGGAATCTTAAAAACAGTGTGTACGCGAAGGAGGAAAGTTGTCTTGAGTGCAAAAAGGGCAGTATTGGTTTAAATGGCTTTTTAGACAGTTTTGTGAGTAAGATGGGTTCGGAATCATAAAAACGGTGTGTACGCGAAGGAGGAAAGTTGTTTTGAGTGCAAAAACGTGGAAAAAATGAATGTATAAGGAAAAGAAACAAATGGGCGTTATTGGTTTAAATGGCCTTTTAGACTGTTTTTGTGAGTCAGGTGGGTTCGGATTCACAAAAAAAGTGTGTACGAGAAGGAGGAAAGTTGGAAAAACGTGCAAAAAATGAATGTATAAGGAAAAGAAACAAAAAGGCGGTATTGGTTTAAATGGCCTTTTTAACGATTTTGTGAGTCAGATGGGTTCGGAATCATAAAAAAAGTGTGTACGCGAAGGAGGAAAATTGTTTTGAGTGCAAAAACGTGGAAAAAATGAATGTATAATGAAAAGAAAAAAATCTGATGTGGGCACCACATGACTTCCTTATACATTTTTAGAAATATACATAATGTTAAAAAACATTGACATTGGACTCGAAAGAGTTGGTTAAAAATATTTAAAAAAATGAATTATCACCGTGTTCTGAGCTTTTCTGAAAGTTAGTTAAAAACTGATTGCAAGATTTGTACTGGTAACGCTGACGAAGGCAGCAGCTAAAAATATTTAAAAAATGCATTGTCACCGTGTTCTGAGCTTCTTCCGGAAGTTTTAAATGTCTAGCTAGTCGGGAAGTTAGTTAAAAATCGATTGCAAGATTTGTACTGGTAACGCTGCCGAAGGCAGCAGGGACCCTTAACAGTTGGCGAAAAGTATTTAAGAAATGCATTGTCACCTTGTTCTGATCTATTCTGAAAGTTTCAAATGTCTAGCTAGTCGGGAATTTAGTTAAAATAATTTTTCTGTTGAATCACATAAACGCTGCTGAAGGCAGCAGGTATCGGAAACAGTTGGCTAAAAATATTTTAAAAATGCATTGTCAACGTGTTCTGAGCTTTTCTGAAAGTTTCAAATGTCTAGCTACGTGGGAAGTCAGTTAAATTGCAAGATTTGTCCAAATCGTTTTTGAGTTATTACCGTTTTTTGATATATTATGGCCAAAACCTATGTATTTTTGGTCATTATGAACCTAATTTTCCTAAATATCTCCAAAACGGAAAATCATACAAAGTCCGAAAAGGGAGGTGCACAACTAGATGTTATAACAAACCTATGTACCAATTCGCAACTTTCTACGTCCAACCGTTTTTGAGTTATGCGACATACACACACACACACAGACACACATACATACAGACGTCACGAAAAGTCGTGTAAAGTCGCTTACATCTCTAAAAGTAAAGCTCGTGTTAAGACGACACTTGCAGGTGTACAACTAGACATCATGACTGTTCCACGTATAAATTGGCAACATTCAGCGATCATTCGTTTCCGAGCAATGTGAAATACAAAATCCATTTCGCAAATCGGGATTACTATACTTCCTTATACTTTGTATAAGGAAGTAAAAAAGGGCGGTATTGGTTTAAATGGCGTTTTAAACAGTTTTGTGAGTCAGATGGGTTCGGAATCATAAAAAAAGTGTGTACGCGAAGGAGGAAAGTTGTTTTGCGTGCCAAAACGTGGAAAAAATAAGGAAAAGAAACAAAAGGGTGGTATTGGTTTAAATTGCCTTTTAGACAGTTTTGTGAGTCAGATGGGATTGGAATCTTAAAAACAGTGTGTACGCGAAGGACGAAGCTTGTTATGAGTGCAAAAACGTGGAAAAAATGAATATATAAGGAAAAGAAACAAAAGGGCGGTATTGGTTTAAATGGCTTTTTAGACAGTTTTGTGAGTCAGATGGGTTTGGAATCTTAAAAACAGTGTGTACGCGAAGGAGGAAAGTTGTTTTAAGTGCAAAAACGTGGAAAAAATGAATGTATAATGAAAAGAAAAAAAAGGGCGGTATTGGTTTAAATGGCGTTTTAAACAGTTTTGTGAGTCAGATGGGTTCGGAATCATAAAAAAAGTGTGTACGCGAAGGAGGAAAGTTGTTTTGCGTGCCAAAACGTGGAAAAAATAAGGAAAAGAAACAAAAGGGTGGTATTGGTTTAAATTGCCTTTTAGACAGTTTTGTGAGTCAGATGGGATTGGAATCTTAAAAACAGTGTGTACGCGAAGGACGAAGCTTGTTATGAGTGCAAAAACGTGGAAAAAATGAATGTATAAGGAAAAGAAACAAAAGGGAGGTATTGGTTTAAATGGTCTTTTAGACGATTTTGTGAGTCAGGTGGGTTCGGAATCATAAAAACAGTGTGTACGCGAATGTGGAAAGTTGTTTTGAGTGCCGAAACGTGGAAAAAATAAATGTATAATGAAAAGAAACAAAAGGGCGGTATTGGTTTAAATGGCTTTTTAGAAAGTTTTATGATTCAGATGGGTTCGGAATCATAAAAACAGTGTGTACGCGAAGGAGGAAAGTTGTTCTGAGTGCAAAAACGTGGAAAAAATGAATGTATAAGGAAAAGAAACAAAAGGGAGGTATTGGTTTAAATGGTCTTTTAGACGATTTTGTGAGTCAGGTGGGTTCGAAATCCTGGAATCTTAAAATTAGTGTGTACGCGAAGGAGGAAAGTTGTTTTGAGTGCAAAAACGTGGAAAAAATGAATGTATAAGGAAAAGAAACAAAAGGGAGGTATTCGTTTTAATGGTCTATTACACGATTTTGTGAGTCAGATGGGTTCGGAATCATAAAAAAAGTGTGTACGCGAAGGAGGAAAGTTGTTTTGAGTGCCAAAACGTGGAAAAAATGAATGTATAAGGAAAAGAAACAAAACGGCGGTATTGGTTTAAATGGCCTTTTTAACGATTTTGTGAGTCAGATGGGTTCGGAATCATAAAAAAAGTGTGAAGGCGAAGGCGGAAAGTAGTTTTGAGTGCAAAAACGTGGAAAAAATGAATGTATAAGGAAAAGAAACAAAAGGGAGGTGTTGGTTTAAATGGTCTTTCAGACGGTTTTGTGTCAGGTGGGTACGGAATCATAAAAATAGTGTGTACGAGAAGGAGGAAAGTTGGAAAAACGTGGAAAAAATGAATGTATAAGGAAAAGAAACAAAAGGGCGGTATTGGGTTAAATGGCCTTTTAGACGGTTTTATGAGTCAGGTGGGTTCGGAATTATCAGAAAAGTGTGTACAAGAAGGAGGAATATAGTTCTGAGTGCAAAAACGTGGAAAAAATGAATGTATAAGAAAAAGAAACAAAAGGGAGGCATTGGTTTAAGTGGTCTTTTAGGCGATTTTGTGAGTCAGATGGGTTCGGAATCATAAAAACAGTGTGTACGCGAAGGAGGAATGTTGTTTTGAGTGCAAAAACGTGGAAAAAATTAATGTATAACGAAAAAAAACATAAGGGCGGTATTGGTTTAAATGGCTTTTTAGACAGTTTTGTGATTCAGATGGGTTTGGAATCTTAAGAACAGTGTGTACGCGAAGGAGGAAAGTTGTTTTGAGTGCAAAAACGTGGAAAAAATGAATGTATAAGGAAAAGAAACAAAAGGGAGGTATTGGTTTAAATAGTCTTTTAGGCGATTTTGTGAGTCAGATGGGTTGGGAATCATAAAAACAGTGAATACGCGAAAAAGGAAAGTTGTTTTGAGTGCAAAAACGTGGAAAAAATGTATGTATAAGGAAAAGAAACAAAAGAGAGATATTGGTTTGAATGGTCTTTTAGAGATTTTGTGAGTCAGATGGGTTCGGAATCATAAAAACAGTGTGTACGCGAAGGAGGAAAGTTGTTCTGAGTGCAAAAACGTGGAAAAAATGAATGTATAAGGAAAAGAAACAAAAGGGAGGTATTGGTTTAAATGGTCTTTTAGACGATTTTGTGAGTCAGGTGGGTTCGGAATCATAAAAACAGTGTGTACGCGAATGTGGAAAGTTGTTTTGAGTGCCGAAACGTGGAAAAAATAAATGTATAATGAAAAGAAACAAAAGGGCGGTATTGGTTTAAATGGCTTTTTAGAAAGTTTTATGATTCAGATGGGTTCGGAATCATAAAAACAGTGTGTACGCGAAGTAGGAATGTTGTTCTGAGTGCAAAAACGTGGAAAAAATGAATGTATAAGGAAAAGAAACAAAAGGGAGGTATTGGTTTAAATGGTCTTTTAGACGATTTTGTGAGTCAGGTGGGCTCGGATTCATAAAAAAAGTGTGTACGAGAAGGAGGAAAGTTGGAAAAACGTGGAAAAAATGAATGTATAAGGAAAAAAAACAAAAGGGCGGTATTGGTTTAAATGGCTTTTTAGAAAGTTTTATGATTCAGATGGGTTTGGAATCTTAAAAACAGTGTGTACGCGAAGGAGGAAAGTTGTTTTAAGTGCAAAAACGTGGAAAAAATGAATGTATAAGGAAAAGAACAAAAGGGCGGTATTGGTTTAAATGGCCTTTTAGACGGTTTTGTGAGTCAGGTGGGTTCGGATTCATAAAAAAAGTGTGTACGAGAAGGAGGAAAGTTGGAAAAACGTGGAAAAAATGAATGTATAAGGAAAAAAAACAAAAGGGCGGTATTGGTTTAAATGGCTTTTTAGAAAGTTTTATGATTCAGATGGGTTCGGAATCATAAAAACAGTGTGTACGCGAAGGACGAAAGTTGTCTTGAGTGCAAAAGCGTAAGAAAAATGAATGTATAAGGAAAAGAAACAAAAGGGAGGTATTGGTTTAAATGGTCTTTTAGACGATTTTGTGAGTCAGATGGGTTCGGATTCATAAAAAAAGTGTGTATGAGAAGGAGGAAAGTTGGAAAAACGTGGAAAAAATGAATGTATAAGGAAAAGAAACAAAAGGGTATTGGTTTAAATGGCCTTTTTAACGATTTTGTAATTCAGATGGGTTCGGAATCATAAAAAAAGTGTGTACGCGAAGGAGGAAAGTTGTTTTGAGTGCAGAAACGTGGAAAAAATGAATGTATAAGGAAAAGAAACAAAAGGGTGGTATTGGCTTAAATGGCTTTTTGGACAGTTTTGTGAGTCAGATGGGTTTGGAATCTTAAAAACAGTGTGTACGCGAAGGACGAAGGTTGTTATGATGCAAAAACGTGGAAAAAATGAATGTATAAGGAAAAGAAACAAAAGGGTGGTATTGGCTTAAATGGCTTTTTAGACAGTTTTGTGAGTCAGATGGGTTTGGAATCTTAAAAACAGTGTGTACGCGAAGGACGAAGCTTGTTATGAGTGCAAAAACGTGGAAAAAATGAATATATAAGGAAAAGAAACAAAAGGGCGGTATTGGTTTAAATGGCTTTTTAGACAGTTTTGTGAGTCAGATGGGTTTGGAATCTTAAAAACAGTGTGTACGCGAAGGAGGAAAGTTGTTTTGCGTGCCAAAACCTGAAAAAAATAAGGAAAAGAAACAAAAGGGTGGAATTGGTTTAAATTGCCATTTAGACAGTTTTGTGAGTCAGATGGGATAGGAATCTTAAAAACAGTGTGTACGCGAAGGACGAAGCTTGTTATGAGTGCAGAAACGTGGAAAAAATGAATATATAAGGAAAAGAAACAAAAGGGCGGTATTGGTTTAAATGGCTTTTTAGACAGTTTTGTGAGTCAGATGGGTTTGGAATCTTAAAAACAGTGTGTACGCGAAGGAGGAAAGTTGTTTTAAGTGCAAAAACGTGGAAAAAATGAATGTATAAGGAAAAGAAACAAAAGGGAGGTATTGGTTTAAATGGTCTTTTAGACGATTTTGTGAGACAGATTGGTTCGGAATCATAAAAACAGTGTGTACGCGAAGGAGGAAAGTTGTTTTGAGTGCAAAAACGTGGAAAAAATGAATGTATAAGGAAAAGAAACAAAAGGGTGGTATTGGCTTAAATGGCTTTTTGGACAGTTTTGTGAGTCAGATGGGTTTGGAATCTTAAAAACAGTGTGTACGCGAAGGACGAAGGTTGTTATGATGCAAAAACGTGGAAAAAATGAATGTATAAGGAGAAGAAACAAAAGGGTGGTATTGGCTTAAATGGCTTTTTAGACAGTTTTGTGAGTCAGATAGGTTTGGAATCTTAAAAACAGTGTGTACGCGAAGGACGAAGCTTGTTATGAGTGCAAAAACGTGGAAAAAATGAATATATAAGGAAAAGAAACAAAAGGGCGGTATTGGTTTAAATGGCTTTTTAGACAGTTTTGTGAGTCAGATGGGTTTGGAATCTTAAAAACAGTGTGTACGCGAAGGAGGAAAGTTGTTTTAAGTGCAAAAACGTGGAAAAAATGAATGTATAATGAAAAGAAAAAAAAGGGCGGTATTGGTTTAAATGGCGTTTTAAACAGTTTTGTGAGTCAGGTGGGTTCGGATTCACAAAAAAAGTGTGTACGAGAAGGAGGAAAGTTGGAAAAACGTGCAAAAAATGAATGTATAAGGAAAAGAAACAAAAAGGCGGTATTGGTTTAAATGGCCTTTTTAACGATTTTGTGAGTCAGATGGGTTCGGAATCATAAAAAAAGTGTGTACGCGAAGGAGGAAAATTGTTTTGAGTGCAAAAACGTGGAAAAAATGAATGTATAATGAAAAGAAAAAAAAGGGCGGTATTGGTTTAAATGGCGTTTTAAACAGTTTTGTGAGTCAGATGGGTTCGGAATCATAAAAAAAGTGTGTACGCGAAGGAGGAAAGTTGTTTTGCGTGCCAAAACGTGGAAAAAATAAGGAAAAGAAACAAAAGGGTGGTATTGGTTTAAATTGCCTTTTAGACAGTTTTGTGAGTCAGATGGGATTGGAATCTTAAAAACAGTGTGTACGCGAAGGACGAAGCTTGTTATGAGTGCAAAAACGTGGAAAAAATGAATATATAAGGAAAAGAAACAAAAGGGCGGTATTGGTTTAAATGGCTTTTTAGACAGTTTTGTGAGTCAGATGGGTTTGGAATCTTAAAAACAGTGTGTACGCGAAGGAGGAAAGTTGTTTTAAGTGCAAAAACGTGGAAAAAATGAATGTATAATGAAAAGAAAAAAAAGGGCGGTATTGGTTTAAATGGCGTTTTAAACAGTTTTGTGAGTCAGATGGGTTCGGAATCATAAAAAAAGTGTGTACGCGAAGGAGGAAAGTTGTTTTGCGTGCCAAAACGTGGAAAAAATAAGGAAAAGAAACAAAAGGGTGGTATTGGTTTAAATTGCCTTTTAGACAGTTTTGTGAGTCAGATGGGATTGGAATCTTAAAAACAGTGTGTACGCGAAGGACGAAGCTTGTTATGAGTGCAAAAACGTGGAAAAAATGAATGTATAAGGAAAAGAAACAAAAGGGAGGTATTGGTTTAAATGGTCTTTTAGACGATTTTGTGAGTCAGGTGGGTTCGGAATCATAAAAACAGTGTGTACGCGAATGTGGAAAGTTGTTTTGAGTGCCGAAACGTGGAAAAAATAAATGTATAATGAAAAGAAACAAAAGGGCGGTATTGGTTTAAATGGCTTTTTAGAAAGTTTTATGATTCAGATGGGTTCGGAATCATAAAAACAGTGTGTACGCGAAGGAGGAAAGTTGTTCTGAGTGCAAAAACGTGGAAAAAATGAATGTATAAGGAAAAGAAACAAAAGGGAGGTATTGGTTTAAATGGTCTTTTAGACGATTTTGTGAGTCAGGTGGGTTCGAAATCCTGGAATCTTAAAATTAGTGTGTACGCGAAGGAGGAAAGTTGTTTTGAGTGCAAAAACGTGGAAAAAATGAATGTATAAGGAAAAGAAACAAAAGGGAGGTATTCGTTTTAATGGTCTATTACACGATTTTGTGAGTCAGATGGGTTCGGAATCATAAAAAAAGTGTGTACGCGAAGGACGAAGCTTGTTATGAGTGCAAAAACTTGGAAAAAATGAATGTATAATGAAAAGAAATAAAAGGGAGGTATTGGTTTAAATGGTCTTTTAGACGATTTTGTGAGTCAGATGGGTTCGGAATCATAAAAACAGAGTGTACGCGAAGGACGAAAGTTGTCTTGAGTGCAAAAGCGTAAGAAAAATGAATGTATAAGGAAAAGAAACAAAAGGGCGGTATTGGTTTAAATGGTTTTTTAGACAGTTTTATGAGACAGATGGGTTCGGAAATCATAAAAACAGTGTGTACGCGAATGTGGAAAGTTGTTTTGAGTGCCGAAACGTGGAAAAAATAAATGTATAATAAAAAGAAACAAAAGGGCGGTATTGGTTTAAATGGCTTTTTAGAAAGTTTTGTGATTCAGATGGGTTCGGAATCATAAAAACAGTGTGTACGCGAAGGAGGAAAGTTGTTCTGAGTGCAAAATCCTGGAAAAAATGAATGTATAAGGAAAAGAAACAAAAGGGAGGTATTGGTTTAAATGGTCTTTTAGACGATCTTGTGAGACAGATGGGTACGGAATCATAAAAACAGTGTGTACGCGAAGGAGGAAAGTTGTCTTGAGTGCAAAAACGTTGAAAACATGAATGTATAAGGAAAAGAAATAAAAGGGTGGTATGGGTTTAAATGGTCTTTTAGACGATTTTGTGAGTCAGATGGGTTCGGAATCATAAAAACAGTGTGTACGCGAAGGACGAAAGTTGTTTTGAGTGCAAAAACGTGGAAAAAATGAATGTATAAGGAAAAGAAACAAAAGGGCGGTATTGGTTTAAATGGCTTTTTAGACAGTTTTGTGAGTCAGATGGGTTTGGAATCTTAAAAACAGTGTGTACGCGAAGGAGGAAAGTTGTTTTGAGTACAAAAACGTGGAAAAAATGAATGTATAAGGAAAAGAAACAAAAGGGCGGTATTGGTTTAAATGGTTTTTTAGACAGTTTTATGAGACAGATGGGTTCGGAATCATAAAAACAGTGTGTACGCGAATGTGGAAAGTTGTTTTGAGTGCCGAAACGTGGAAAAAATAAATGTATAATGAAAAGAAACAAATGGGCGGTATTGGTTTAAATGGCTTTTTAGAAAGTTTTGTGATTCAGATAGGTTTGGAATCATAAAAACAGTGTGTACACGAAGGAGGAAAGTTGTTTTGAGTGCAAAAACGTGGAAAAAATGAATGTATAAGGACAAGAAACAAAAGGGCGGTATTGGTTTAAATGGTCTTTTAGACGATTTTGTGAGTCAGATGGGTTCGGAATCATAAAAACAGTGTGTACGCGAAGGAGGAAAGTTGTCTTGAGTGCAAAAACATTGAAAAAATGAATGTATAAGGAAAAGAAACAAAAGGGTGGTATGGGTTTAAATGGTCTTTTAGACGATTTTGTGAGTCAGATGGGTTCGGAATCATAAAAACAGTGTGTACGCGAAGGACGAAAGTTGTCTTGAGCGGAAAAACGTAAGAAAAATGAATGTATAAGGAAAAGAAACAAAAGTGTGGTATGGGTTTAAATGGCCTTTTAGACGATTTTGTGAGTCAGGTGGGTTCGGATTCATAAAAAAAGTGTGTACGAGAAGGAGGAAAGTTGGAAAAACGTGGAAAAAATGAATGTATAAGGAAAAGAAACAAAAGGGAGGTATTGGTTTAAATGGTCTTTTAGACGATTTTGTGAGTCAGATGGGTTCGGAATCATAAAAACAGAGTGTACGCGAAGGACGAAAGTTGTCTTGAGTGCAAAAGCGTAAGAAAAATGAATGTATAAGGAAAAGAAACAAAAGGGCGGTATTGGTTTAAATGGTTTTTTAGACAGTTTTATGAGACAGATGGGTTCGGAAATCATAAAAACAGTGTGTACGCGAATGTGGAAAGTTGTTTTGAGTGCCGAAACGTGGAAAAAATAAATGTATAATAAAAAGAAACAAAAGGGCGGTATTGGTTTAAATGGCTTTTTAGAAAGTTTTGTGATTCAGATGGGTTCGGAATCATAAAAACAGTGTGTACGCGAAGGAGGAAAGTTGTTCTGAGTGCAAAAACCTGGAAAAAATGAATGTATAAGGAAAAGAAACAAAAGGGAGGTATTGGTTTAAATGGTCTTTTAGACGATCTTGTGAGACAGATGGGTACGGAATCATAAAAACAGTGTGTACGCGAAGGAGGAAAGTTGTCTTGAGTGCAAAAACGTTGAAAACATGAATGTATAAGGAAAAGAAATAAAAGGGTGGTATGGGTTTAAATGGTCTTTTAGACGATTTTGTGAGTCAGATGGGTTCGGAATCATAAAAACAGTGTGTACGCGAAGGACGAAAGTTGTTTTGAGTGCAAAAACGTGGAAAAAATGAATGTATAAGGAAAAGAAACAAAAGGGCGGTATTGGTTTAAATGGCTTTTTAGACAGTTTTGTGAGTCAGATGGGTTTGGAATCTTAAAAACAGTGTGTACGCGAAGGAGGAAAGTTGTTTTGAGTACAAAAACGTGGAAAAAATGAATGTATAAGGAAAAGAAACAAAAGGGCGGTATTGGTTTAAATGGTTTTTTAGACAGTTTTATGAGACAGATGGGTTCGGAATCATAAAAACAGTGTGTACGCGAATGTGGAAAGTTGTTTTGAGTGCCGAAACGTGGAAAAAATAAATGTATAATGAAAAGAAACAAATGGGCGGTATTGGTTTAAATGGCTTTTTAGAAAGTTTTGTGATTCAGATAGGTTTGGAATCATAAAAACAGTGTGTACACGAAGGAGGAAAGTTGTTTTGAGTGCAAAAACGTGGAAAAAATGAATGTATAAGGACAAGAAACAAAAGGGCGGTATTGGTTTAAATGGTCTTTTAGACGATTTTGTGAGTCAGATGGGTTCGGAATCATAAAAACAGTGTGTACGCGAAGGAGGAAAGTTGTCTTGAGTGCAAAAACATTGAAAAAATGAATGTATAAGGAAAAGAAACAAAAGGGTGGTATGGGTTTAAATGGTCTTTTAGACGATTTTGTGAGTCAGATGGGTTCGGAATCATAAAAACAGTGTGTACGCGAAGGACGAAAGTTGTCTTGAGCGGAAAAACGTAAGAAAAATGAATGTATAAGGAAAAGAAACAAAAGTGTGGTATGGGTTTAAATGGCCTTTTAGACGATTTTGTGAGTCAGGTGGGTTCGGATTCATAAAAAAAGTGTGTACGAGAAGGAGGAAAGTTGGAAAAACGTGGAAAAAATGAATGTATAAGGAAAAGAAACAAAAGGGAGGTATTGGTTTAAATGGTCTTTTAGACGATTTTGTGAGTCAGATGGGTTCGGAATCATAAAAACAGTGTGTACGCGAAGGACGAAAGTTGTCTTGAGTGCAAAAGCGTAAGAAAAATGAATGTATAAGGAAAAGAAACAAATGGGCGGTATTGGTTTAAATGGCTTTTTGGACAGTTTTGTGAGTCAGATGGGTTTGGAATCTTAAAAACAGTGTGTACGCGAAGGACGAAGGTTGTTATGATGCAAAAACGTGGAAAAAATGAATGTGTAAGGAAAAGAAACAAAAGGGTGGTATTGGCTTAAATGGCTTTTTAGACAGTTTTGTGAGTCAGATGGGTTTGGAATCTTAAAAACAGTGTGTACGCGAAGGACGAAGCTTATTATGAGTGCAAAAACGTGGAAAAAATGAATACATAAGGAAAAGAAACAAAAGGGCGGTATTGGTTTAAATGGCTTTTTAGACAGTTTTGTGAGTCAGATGGGTTTGGAATCTTAAAAACAGTGTGTACGCGAAGGAGGAAAGTTGTTTTGCGTGCCAAAACCTGAAAAAAATAAGGAAAAGAAACAAAAGGGTGGTATTGGTTTAAATTGCCATTTAGACAGTTTTGTGAGTCAGATGGGATTGGAATCTTAAAAACAGTGTGTACGCGAAGGACGAAGCTTGTTATGAGTGCAAAAACGTGGAAAAAATGAATGTATAAGGAAAAGAAACAAAAGGGCGGTATTGGTTTAAATGGCCTTTTAGACGGTTTTGTGAGTCAGGTGGGTTCGGAATTATCAGAAAAGTGTGTACAAGAAGGAGGAATGTTGTTTTGAGTGCAAAAACGTGAAGAAAATGAATGTATAAGGAAAAGAAACAAAAGGGATGTATTGGTTTAAATGGTCTTTTAGACGGTTTTGTGAGTCAGGTGGGTTCGGAATCATAAAAAAAGTGTGTACGCGAAGGAGAAAAGTTGTCTTGAGTGCAAAAACGTGGAAAAAATGAATGTATAAGGAAAAGAAACAAATGGGCGGTATTGGTTTAAATGGCCTTTTAGACGGTTTTGTGAGTCATGTGGGTTCGGAATAATAAAAAAAGTGTGTACGCGAAGGAGGAAAGTTGTTTTGAGTGCCAAAACGTGGAAAAAATGAATGTATAAGGAAAAGAAACAAAAGGGCGGTATTGGTTTAAATGGCCTTTTTAACGATTTTGTGAGTCAGATGGGTTCGGAATCATAAAAAAAGTGTGTACGCGAAGGACGAAGCTTGTTATGAGTGCAAAAACTTGGAAAAAATGAATGTATAATGAAAAGAAATAAAAGGGAGGTATTGGTTTAAATGGTCTTTTAGACGATTTTGTGAGTCAGATGGGTTCGGAATCATAAAAACAGAGTGTACGCGAAGGACGAAAGTTGTCTTGAGTGCAAAAGCGTAAGAAAAATGAATGTATAAGGAAAAGAAACAAATGGGCGGTAATGGTTTAAATGGCCTTTTAGACGGTTTTGTGAGTCAGATGGGGTCGGATTCATAAAAAAAGTGTGTACGAGAAGGAGGAAAGTTGGAAAAACGTGGAAAAAATGAATGTATAAGGAAAAGAAACAAAATAGGCGGTATTGGTGTAAATGGCCTTTTTAACGATTTTGTGAGTCAGATGGGTTCGGAATCATAAAAAAAGTGTGTACGCGAAGGAGGAAAGTTGTTTTGAGTGCAAAAACGTGGAAAAATCGAATGTATAAGGAAAAGAAACAAAAGGGCGGTATTGGTTTAAATGGCTTTTTAGACAGTTTTGTGAGTCAGATGGGTTTGGAATCTTAAAAACAGTGTGTACGCGAAGGAGGAAAGTTGTTTTGAGTACAAAAACGTGGAAAAAATGAATGTATAAGGAAAAGAAACAAAAGGGCGGTATTGGTTTAAATGGTTTTTTAGACAGTTTTATGAGACAGATGGGTTCGGAATCATAAAAACAGTGTGTACGCGAATGTGGAAAGTTGTTTTGAGTGCCGAAACGTGGAAAAAATATATGTATAATGAAAAGAAACAAATGGGCGGTATTGGTTTAAGTGGATTTTTAGAAAGTTTTGTGATTCAGATAGGTTTGGAATCATAAAAAAAGTGTGTACGCGAAGGAGGAAAGTTGTTTTGAGTGCCAAAACGTGGAAAAAATGAATGTATAAGGAAAAGAAACAAAAGGGCGGTATTGGTTTAAATGGCCTTTTTAACGATTTTGTGAGTCAGATGGGTTCGGAATCATAAAAAAAGTGTGTACGCGAAGGACGAAGCTTGTTATGAGTGCAAAAACTTGGAAAAAATGAATGTATAATGAAAAGAAATAAAAGGGAGGTATTGGTTTAAATGGTCTTTTAGACGATTTTGTGAGTCAGATGGGTTCGGAATCATAAAAACAGAGTGTACGCGAAGGACGAAAGTTGTCTTGAGTGCAAAAGCGTAAGAAAAATGAATGTATAAGGAAAAGAAACAAATGGGCGGTAATGGTTTAAATGGCCTTTTAGACGGTTTTGTGAGTCAGATGGGGTCGGATTCATAAAAAAAGTGTGTACGAGAAGGAGGAAAGTTGGAAAAACGTGGAAAAAATGAATGTATAAGGAAAAGAAACAAAATAGGCGGTATTGGTTTAAATGGCCTTTTTAACGATTTTGTGAGTCAGATGGGTTCGGAATCATAAAAAAAGTGTGTACGCGAAGGAGGAAAGTTGTTTTGAGTGCAAAAACGTGGAAAAATCGAATGTATAAGGAAAAGAAACAAAAGGGCGGTATTGGTTTAAATGGCTTTTTAGACAGTTTTGTGAGTCAGATGGGTTTGGAATCTTAAAAACAGTGTGTACGCGAAGGAGGAAAGTTGTTTTGAATACAAAAACGTGGAAAAAATGAATGTATAAGGAAAAGAAACAAAAGGGCGGTATTGGTTTAAATGGTTTTTTAGACAGTTTTATGAGACAGATGGGTTCGGAATCATAAAAACAGTGTGTACGCGAATGTGGAAAGTTGTTTTGAGTGCCGAAACGTGGAAAAAATATATGTATAATGAAAAGAAACAAATGGGCGGTATTGGTTTAAGTGGATTTTTAGAAAGTTTTGTGATTCAGATAGGTTTGGAATCATAAAAACAGTGTGTACGCGAAGGAGGAAAGTTGTTTTGAGTGCAAAAACGTGGAAAAAATGAATGTATAAGGACAAGAAACAAAAGGGCGATATTGGTTTAAATGGTCTTTTAGACGATTTTGTGAGTCAGATGGGTTCGGAATCATAAAAACAGTGTGTACGCGAAGGAGGAAAGTTGTCTTGAGTGCAAAAACATTGAAAAAATGAATGTATAAGGAAAAGAAACAAAAGGGTGGTATGGGTTTAAATGGTCTTTTAGACGATTTTGTGAGTCAGATGGGTTCGGAATCATAAAAACAGTGTGTACGCGAAGGACGAAAGTTGTCTTGAGCGCAAAAACGTAAGAAAAATGAATGTATAAGGAAAAGAAACAAAAGGGCGGTATTGGTTTAAATGGTTTTTTAGACAGTTTTATGAGACAGATGGGTTCGGAATCATAAAAACAGTGTGTACGCGAATGTGGAAAGTTGTTTTGAGTGCCGAAACGTGGAAAAAATAAATGTATAATGAAAAGAAACAAATGGGCGGTATTGGTTTAAATGGCTTTTTAGAAAGTTTTGTGATTCAGATAGGTTTGGAATCATAAAAACAGTGTGTACACGAAGGAGGAAAGTTGTTTTGAGTGCAAAAACGTGGAAAAAATGAATGTATAAGGACAAGAAACAAAAGGGCGGTATTGGTTTAAATGGTCTTTTAGACGATTTTGTGAGTCAGATGGGTTCGGAATCATAAAAACAGTGTGTACGCGAAGGACGAAAGTTGTCTTGAGTGCAAAAGCGTAAGAAAAATGAATGTATAAGGAAAAGAAACAAATGGGCGGTATTGGTTTAAATGGCTTTTTGGACAGTTTTGTGAGTCAGATGGGTTTGGAATCTTAAAAACAGTGTGTACGCGAAGGACGAAGGTTGTTATGATGCAAAAACGTGGAAAAAATGAATGTGTAAGGAAAAGAAACAAAAGGGTGGTATTGGCTTAAATGGCTTTTTAGACAGTTTTGTGAGTCAGATGGGTTTGGAATCTTAAAAACAGTGTGTACGCGAAGGACGAAGCTTGTTATGAGTGCAAAAACGTGGAAAAAATGAATATATAAGGAAAAGAAACAAAAGGGCGGTATTGGTTTAAATGGCTTTTTAGACAGTTTTGTGAGTCAGATGGGTTTGGAATCTTAAAAACAGTGTGTACGCGAAGGAGGAAAGTTGTTTTGCGTGCCAAAACCTGAAAAAAATAAGGAAAAGAAACAAAAGGGTGGTATTGGTTTAAATTGCCATTTAGACAGTTTTGTGAGTCAGATGGGATTGGAATCTTAAAAACAGTGTGTACGCGAAGGACGAAGCTTGTTATGTGTGCAGAAACGTGGAAAAAATGAATATATAAGGAAAAGAAACAAAAGGGCGGTATTGGTTTATATGGCTTTTTAGACAGTTTTGTGAGTCAGATGGGTTTGGAATCTTAAAAACAGTGTGTACGCGAAGGAGGAAAGTTGTTTTAAGTGCAAAAACGTGGAAAAAATGAATGTATAAGGAAAAGAAACAAAAGGGCGGTATTGGTTTAAATGGCCTTTTAGACGGTTTTGTGAGTCAGGTGGGTTCGGAATTATCAGAAAAGTGTGTACAAGAAGAAGGAATGTTGTTTTGAGTGCAAAAACGTGAAGAAAATGAATGTATAAGGAAAAGAAACAAAAGGGAGGTATTGGTTTAAATGGTCTTTTAGACGGTTTTGTGAGTCAGGTGGGTTCGGAATCATAAAAAAAGTGTGTACGCGAAGGAGAAAAGTTGTCTTGAGTGCAAAAACGTGGAAAAAATGAATGTATAAGGAAAAGAAACAAATGGGCGGTATTGGTTTAAATGGCCTTTTAGACGGTTTTGTGAGTCATGTGGGTTCGGAATCATAAAAAAAGTGTGTACGCGAAGGACGAAGCTTGTTATGAGTGCAAAAACTTGGAAAAAATGAATGTATAATGAAAAGAAATAAAAGGGAGGTATTGGTTTAAATGGTCTTTTAGACGATTATGTGAGTCAGATGGGTTCGGAATCATAAAAACAGAGTGTACGCGAAGGACGAAAGTTGTCTTGAGTGCAAAAGCGTAAGAAAAATGAATGTATAAGGAAAAGAAACAAATGGGCGGTAATGGTTTAAATGGCCTTTTAGACGGTTTTGTGAGTCAGATGGGGTCGGATTCATAAAAAAAGTGTGTACGAGAAGGAGGAAAGTTGGAAAAACGTGGAAAAAATGAATGTATAAGGAAAAGAAACAAAATAGGCGGTATTGGTTTAAATGGCCTTTTTAACGATTTTGTGAGTCAGATGGGTTCGGAATCATAAAAAAAGTGTGTACGCGAAGGAGGTAAGATGTTTTGAGTGCAAAAACGTGGAAAAATCGAATGTATAAGGAAAAGAAACAAAAGGGCGGTATTGGTTTAAATGGCTTTTTAGACAGTTTTGTGAGTCAGATGGGTTTGGAATCTTAAAAACAGTGTGTACGCGAAGGAGGAAAGTTGTTTTGAGTACAAAAACGTGGAAAAAATGAATGTATAAGGAAAAGAAACAAAAGGGCGGTATTGGTTTAAATGGTTTTTTAGACAGTTTTATGAGACAGATGGGTTCGGAATCATAAAAACAGTGTGTACGCGAAGGAGGAAAGTTGTTTTGAGTGCAAAAACGTGGAAAAAATGAATGTATAAGGACAAGAAACAAAAGGGCGGTATTGGTTTAAATGGTCTTTTAGACGATTTTGTGAGTCAGATGGGTTCGGAATCATAAAAACAGTGTGTACGCGAAGGAGGAAAGTTGTTTTGAGTGCCAAAACGTGGAAAAAATGAATGTATAAGGAAAAGAAACAAAAGGGCGGTATTGGTTTAAATGGCCTTTTTAACGATTTTGTGAGTCAGATGGGTTCGGAATCATAAAAAAAGTGTGTACGCGAAGGACGAAGCTTGTTATGAGTGCAAAAACTTGGAAAAAATGAATGTATAATGAAAAGAAATAAAAGGGAGGTATTGGTTTAAATGGTCTTTTAGACGATTTTGTGAGTCAGATGGGTTCGGAATCATAAAAACAGAGTGTACGCGAAGGACGAAAGTTGTCTTGAGTGCAAAAGCGTAAGAAAAATGAATGTATAAGGAAAAGAAACAAATGGGCGGTAATGGTTTAAATGGCCTTTTAGACGGTTTTGTGAGTCAGATGGGGTCGGATTCATAAAAAAAGTGTGTACGAGAAGGAGGAAAGTTGGAAAAACGTGGAAAAAATGAATGTATAAGGAAAAGAAACAAAATAGGCGGTATTGGTTTAAATGGCCTTTTTAACGATTTTGTGAGTCAGATGGGTTCGGAATCATAAAAAAAGTGTGTACGCGAAGGAGGAAAGTTGTTTTGAGTGCAAAAACGTGGAAAAATCGAATGTATAAGGAAAAGAAACAAAAGGGCGGTATTGGTTTAAATGGCTTTTTAGACAGTTTTGTGAGTCAGATGGGTTTGGAATCTTAAAAACAGTGTGTACGCGAAGGAGGAAAGTTGTTTTGAGTACAAAAACGTGGAAAAAATGAATGTATAAGGAAAAGAAACAAAAGGGCGGTATTGGTTTAAATGGTTTTTTAGACAGTTTTATGAGACAGATGGGTTCGGAATCATAAAAACAGTGTGTACGCGAATGTGGAAAGTTGTTTTGAGTGCCGAAACGTGGAAAAAATAAATGTATAATGAAAAGAAACAAATGGGCGGTATTGGTTTAAGTGGATTTTTAGAAAGTTTTGTGATTCAGATAGGTTTGGAATCATAAAAACAGTGTGTACGCGAAGGAGGAAAGTTGTTTTGAGTGCAAAAACGTGGAAAAAATGAATGTATAAGGACAAGAAACAAAAGGGCGGTATTGGTTTAAATGGTCTTTTAGACGATTTTGTGAGTCAGATGGGTTCGGAATCATAAAAACAGTGTGTACGCGAAGGAGGAAAGTTGTCTTGAGTGCAAAAACATTGAAAAAATGAATGTATAAGGAAAAGAAACAAAAGGGTGGTATGGGTTTAAATGGTCTTTTAGACGATTTTGTGAGTCAGATGGGTTCGGAATCATAAAAACAGTGTGTACGCGAAGGACGAAAGTTGTCTTGAGCGCAAAAACGTAAGAAAAATGAATGTATAAGGAAAAGAAACAAAAGTGTGGTATGGGTTTAAATGGCCTTTTAGACGATTTTGTGAGTCAGGTGGGTTCGGATTCATAAAAAAAGTGTGTACGAGAAGGAGGAAAGTTGGAAAAACGTGGAAAAAATGAATGTATAAGGAAAAGAAACAAAAGGGAGGTATTGGTTTAAATGGTCTTTTAGACGATTTTGTGAGTCAGATGGGTTCGGAATCATAAAAACAGTGTGTACGCGAAGGACGAAAGTTGTCTTGAGTGCAAAAGCGTAAGAAAAATGAATGTATAAGGAAAAGAAACAAATGGGCGGTATTGGTTTAAATGGCTTTTTGGACAGTTTTGTGAGTCAGATGGGTTTGGAATCTTAAAAACAGTGTGTACGCGAAGGACGAAGGTTGTTATGATGCAAAAACGTGGAAAAAATGAATGTGTAAGGAAAAGAAACAAAAGGGTGGTATTGGCTTAAATGGCTTTTTAGACAGTTTTGTGAGTCAGATGGGTTTGGAATCTTAAAAACAGTGTGTACGCGAAGGACGAAGCTTGTTATGAGTGCAAAAACGTGGAAAAAATGAATATATAAGGAAAAGAAACAAAAGGGCGGTATTGGTTTAAATGGCTTTTTAGACAGTTTTGTGAGTCAGATGGGTTTGGAATCTTAAAAACAGTGTGTACGCGAAGGAGGAAAGTTGTTTTGCGTGCCAAAACCTGAAAAAAATAAGGAAAAGAAACAAAAGGGTGGTATTGGTTTAAATTGCCATTTAGACAGTTTTGTGAGTCAGATGGGTTTGGAATCTTAAAAACAGTGTGTACGCGAAGGACGAAGCTTGTTATGAGTGCAAAAACGTGGAAAAAATGAATATATAAGGAAAAGAAACAAAAGGGCGGTATTGGTTTAAATGGCTTTTTAGACAGTTTTGTGAGTCAGATGGGTTCGGAATCATAAAAAAAGTGTGTACGCGAAGGAGGTAAGTTGTTTTGAGTGCAAAAACGTGGAAAAATCGAATGTATAAGGAAAAGAAACAAAAGGGCGGTATTGGTTTAAATGGCTTTTTAGACAGTTTTGTGAGTCAGATGGGTTTGGAATCTTAAAAACAGTGTGTACGCGAAGGAGGAAAGTTGTTTTGAGTACAAAAACGTGGAAAAAATGAATGTATAAGGAAAAGAAACAAAAGGGCGGTATTGGTTTAAATGGTTTTTTAGACAGTTTTATGAGACAGATGGGTTCGGAATCATAAAAACAGTGTGTACGCGAATGTGGAAAGTTGTTTTGAGTGCCGAAACGTGGAAAAAATAAATGTATAATGAAAAGAAACAAATGGGCGGTATTGGTTTAAGTGGATTTTTAGAAAGTTTTGTGATTCAGATAGGTTTGGAATCATAAAAACAGTGTGTACGCGAAGGAGGAAAGTTGTTTTGAGTGCAAAAACGTGGAAAAAATGAATGTATAAGGACAAGAAACAAAAGGGCGGTATTGGTTTAAATGGTCTTTTAGACGATTTTGTGAGTCAGATGGGTTCGGAATCATAAAAACAGTGTGTACGCGAAGGAGGAAAGTTGTTTTGAGTGCCAAAACGTGGAAAAAATGAATGTATAAGGAAAAGAAACAAAAGGGCGGTATTGGTTTAAATGGCCTTTTTAACGATTTTGTGAGTCAGATGGGTTCGGAATCATAAAAAAAGTGTGTACGCGAAGGACGAAGCTTGTTATGAGTGCAAAAACTTGGAAAAAATGAATGTATAATGAAAAGAAATAAAAGGGAGGTATTGGTTTAAATGGTCTTTTAGACGATTTTGTGAGTCAGATGGGTTCGGAATCATAAAAACAGAGTGTACGCGAAGGACGAAAGTTGTCTTGAGTGCAAAAGCGTAAGAAAAATGAATGTATAAGGAAAAGAAACAAATGGGCGGTAATGGTTTAAATGGCCTTTTAGACGGTTTTGTGAGTCAGATGGGGTCGGATTCATAAAAAAAGTGTGTACGAGAAGGAGGAAAGTTGGAAAAACGTGGAAAAAATGAATGTATAAGGAAAAGAAACAAAATAGGCGGTATTGGTTTAAATGGCCTTTTTAACGATTTTGTGAGTCAGATGGGTTCGGAATCATAAAAAAAGTGTGTACGCGAAGGAGGAAAGTTGTTTTGAGTGCAAAAACGTGGAAAAATCGAATGTATAAGGAAAAGAAACAAAAGGGCGGTATTGGTTTAAATGGCTTTTTAGACAGTTTTGTGAGTCAGATGGGTTTGGAATCTTAAAAACAGTGTGTACGCGAAGGAGGAAAGTTGTTTTGAGTACAAAAACGTGGAAAAAATGAATGTATAAGGAAAAGAAACAAAAGGGCGGTATTGGTTTAAATGGTTTTTTAGACAGTTTTATGAGACAGATGGGTTCGGAATCATAAAAACAGTGTGTACGCGAATGTGGAAAGTTGTTTTGAGTGCCGAAACGTGGAAAAAATAAATGTATAATGAAAAGAAACAAATGGGCGGTATTGGTTTAAGTGGATTTTTAGAAAGTTTTGTGATTCAGATAGGTTTGGAATCATAAAAACAGTGTGTACGCGAAGGAGGAAAGTTGTTTTGAGTGCAAAAACGTGGAAAAAATGAATGTATAAGGACAAGAAACAAAAGGGCGGTATTGGTTTAAATGGTCTTTTAGACGATTTTGTGAGTCAGATGGGTTCGGAATCATAAAAACAGTGTGTACGCGAAGGAGGAAAGTTGTCTTGAGTGCAAAAACATTGAAAAAATGAATGTATAAGGAAAAGAAACAAAAGGGTGGTATGGGTTTAAATGGTCTTTTAGACGATTTTGTGAGTCAGATGGGTTCGGAATCATAAAAACAGTGTGTACGCGAAGGACGAAAGTTGTCTTGAGCGCAAAAACGTAAGAAAAATGAATGTATAAGGAAAAGAAACAAAAGTGTGGTATGGGTTTAAATGGCCTTTTAGACGATTTTGTGAGTCAGGTGGGTTCGGATTCATAAAAAAAGTGTGTACGAGAAGGAGGAAAGTTGGAAAAACGTGGAAAAAATGAATGTATAAGGAAAAGAAACAAAAGGGAGGTATTGGTTTAAATGGTCTTTTAGACGATTTTGTGAGTCAGATGGGTTCGGAATCATAAAAACAGTGTGTACGCGAAGGACGAAAGTTGTCTTGAGTGCAAAAGCGTAAGAAAAATGAATGTATAAGGAAAAGAAACAAATGGGCGGTATTGGTTTAAATGGCTTTTTGGACAGTTTTGTGAGTCAGATGGGTTTGGAATCTTAAAAACAGTGTGTACGCGAAGGACGAAGGTTGTTATGATGCAAAAACGTGGAAAAAATGAATGTGTAAGGAAAAGAAACAAAAGGGTGGTATTGGCTTAAATGGCTTTTTAGACAGTTTTGTGAGTCAGATGGGTTTGGAATCTTAAAAACAGTGTGTACGCGAAGGACGAAGCTTGTTATGAGTGCAAAAACGTGGAAAAAATGAATATATAAGGAAAAGAAACAAAAGGGCGGTATTGGTTTAAATGGCTTTTTAGACAGTTTTGTGAGTCAGATGGGTTTGGAATCTTAAAAACAGTGTGTACGCGAAGGAGGAAAGTTGTTTTGCGTGCCAAAACCTGAAAAAAATAAGGAAAAGAAACAAAAGGGTGGTATTGGTTTAAATTGCCATTTAGACAGTTTTGTGAGTCAGATGGGATTGGAATCTTAAAAACAGTGTGTACGCGAAGGACGAAGCTTGTTATGAGTGCAGAAACGTGGAAAAAATGAATATATAAGGAAAAGAAACAAAAGGGCGGTATTGGTTTATATGGCTTTTTAGACAGTTTTGTGAGTCAGATGGGTTTGGAATCTTAAAAACAGTGTGTACGCGAAGGAGGAAAGTTGTTTTAAGTGCAAAAACGTGGAAAAAATGAATGTATAAGGAAAAGAAACAAAAGGGCGGTATTGGTTTAAATGGCCTTTTAGACGGTTTTGTGAGTCAGGTGGGTTCGGAATTATCAGAAAAGTGTGTACAAGAAGGAGGAATGTTGTTTTGAGTGCAAAAACGTGAAGAAAATGAATGTATAAGGAAAAGAAACAAAAGGGAGGTATTGGTTTAAATGGTCTTTTAGACGGTTTTGTGAGTCAGGTGGATTCGGAATCATAAAAAAAGTGTGTACGCGAAGGAGAAAAGTTGTCTTGAGTGCAAAAACGTGGAAAAAATGAATGTATAAGGAAAAGAAACAAATGGGCGGTATTGGTTTAAATGGCCTTTTAGACGGTTTTGTGAGTCATGTGGGTTCGGAATAATAAAAAAAGTGTGTACGCGAAGGAGGAAAGTTGTTTTGAGTGCCAAAACGTGGAAAAAATGAATGTATAAGGAAAAGAAACAAAAGGGCGGTATTGGTTTAAATGGCCTTTTTAACGATTTTGTGAGTCAGATGGGTTCGGAATCATAAAAAAAGTGTGTACGCGAAGGAGGAAAGTTGTTTTGAGTGCCAAAACGTGGAAAAAATGAATGTATAAGGAAAAGAAACAAAAGGGCGGTATTGGTTTAAATGGCCTTTTTAACGATTTTGTGAGTCAGATGGGTTCGGAATCATAAAAAAAGTGTGTACGCGAAGGACGAAGCTTGTTATGAGTGCAAAAACTTGGAAAAAATGAATGTATAATGAAAAGAAATAAAAGGGAGGTATTGGTTTAAATGGTCTTTTAGACGATTTTGTGAGTCAGATGGGTTCGGAATCATAAAAACAGAGTGTACGCGAAGGACGAAAGTTGTCTTGAGTGCAAAAGCGTAAGAAAAATGAATGTATAAGGAAAAGAAACAAAAGGGTGGTATTGGCTTAAATGGTTTTTTAGACAGTTTTGTGAGTCAGATGGGTTCGGAATCATAAAAACAGTGTGTACGCGAAGGACGAAAGTTGTCTTGAGTGCAAAAGCGTAAGAAAAATGAATGTATAAGGAAAAGAAACAAATTTACGGTATTGGTTTAAATGGCCTTTTAGAAGGTTTTGTGAGTCAGGTGGGTTCGGATTCATAAAAAAAGTGAATACGAGAAGGAGGGAAGTTGGAAAAACGTGGAAAAAATGAATGTATAAGGAAAAGAAACAAAAGGGCGGTATTGGTTTAAATGGCCTTTTTAACGATTTTGTGAGTCAGATGGGTTCGGAATCATAAAAAAAGTGTGTACACGAAGGCGGAATGTTGTTTTGAGTGCAAAAACGTGGAAAAAATGAATATATAAGGAAAAGAAACAAAAGGGAGTTATTGGTTTAAATGGTCTTTTAGGCGATTTTGTGAGTCGGATGGGTTCGGAATCATAAAAACAGTGTGTACGCGAAGGAGGAAAGTTGTTTTGCGTGCCAAAACGTGGAAAAAATAAGGAAAAGAAACAAAAGGGCGGTATTGGTTTAAATTGCTTTTAGACGGTTTTGTGAGTCAGGTGGGTTCGGAATCATAAAAAAAGTGTGTACCAGAAGGAGGAAAGTTGAAAAAACGTGGAAAAAATGAATGTATAAAGAACAGAAACAAAAGGGAGGTATTGGTTTAAATAGTCTTTTAGACGATTTTGTGAGTCAGATGGGTTCAGAATCATAAAAAAAGTGTGTACGGAAGGACGAAAGTTGTCTTGAGTGCAAAAACGTAAGAAAAATGAATGCATAAGGAAAAAAAAACAAATGGGCGGTATTGGTTTAAATGGCCTTTTAGACGGTTTTGTGAGTCAGGTGGGTTCGGATTCATAAAAAAAGTGTGTACGAGAAGGAGGAAAGTTGGAAAAACGTGGAAAAAATGAATGTATAAGGAAAAGAAACAAAAGGGCGGTATTGGTTTAAATGGCCTTTTTAACGATTTTGTGAGTCAGATGGGTTCGGAATCATAAAAAAAGTGTGTACGCGGAGGAAAGTTGTTTTGAGTGCAAAAACGGGGAAAAAATGAATGTATAAGGAAAAGAAACAAAAGGGTGGTATTGGCTTCAATGGCTTTTTGGACAGTTTTGTGAGTCAGATGGGATTGGAATCTTAAAAACAGTGTGTACGCGAAGGACGAAGCTTGTTATGAGTGCAAAAACGTGGAAAAAATGAATGTATAATGAAAAGAAATAAAAGGGAGGTATTGGTTTAAATGGTCTTTTAGACGATTTTGTGAGTCAGATGGGTTCGGAATCATAAAAACAGTGTGTACGCGAAGGACGAAAGTTGTCTTGAGTGCAAAAGCGTAAGAAAAATGAATGTATAAGGAAAAGAAACAAAAGGGAGGTATTGGTTTAAATGGCCTTTTAGACGATTTTGTGAGTCAGATGGGTTCGGATTCATAAAAAAAGTGTGTATGAGAAGGAGGAAAGTTGGAAAAACGTGGAAAAAATGAATGTATAAGGAAAAGAAACAAAAGGGCGGTATTGGTTTAAATGGCCTTTTTAACGATTTTGTAATTCAGATGGGTTCGGAATCATAAAAAAAGTGTGTACGCGAAGGAGGAAAGTTGTTTTGAGTGCAGAAACGTGGAAAAAATGAATGTATAAGGACAAGAAACAAAAGGGCGGTATTGGTTTAAATGGTCTTTTAGACGATTTTGTGAGTCAGATGGGTTCGGATTCATAAAAAAAGTGTGTATGAGAAGGAGGAAAGTTGGAAAAACGTGGAAAAAATAAATGTATAATGAAAAGAAACAAATGGGCGGTATTGGTTTAAGTGGATTTTTAGAAAGTTTTGTGATTCAGATAGGTTTGGAATCATAAAAACAGTGTGTACGCGAAGGAGGAAAGTTGTTTTGAGTGCAAAAACGTGGAAAAAATGAATGTATAAGGACAAGAAACAAAAGGGCGGTATTGGTTTAAATGGTCTTTTAGACGATTTTGTGAGTCAGATGGGTTCGGAATCATAAAAACAGTGTGTACGCGAAGGAGGAAAGTTGTCTTGAGTGCAAAAACATTGAAAAAATGAATGTATAAGGAAAAGAAACAAAAGGGTGGTATGGGTTTAAATGGTCTTTTAGACGATTTTGTGAGTCAGATGGGTTCGGAATCATAAAAACAGTGTGTACGCGAAGGACGAAAGTTGTCTTGAGCGCAAAAACGTAAGAAAAATGAATGTATAAGGAAAAGAAACAAAAGTGTGGTATGGGTTTAAATGGCCTTTTAGACGATTTTGTGAGTCAGGTGGGTTCGGATTCATAAAAAAAGTGTGTACGAGAAGGAGGAAAGTTGGAAAAACGTGGAAAAAATGAATGTATAAGGAAAAGAAACAAAAGGGAGGTATTGGTTTAAATGGTCTTTTAGACGATTTTGTGAGTCAGATGGGTTCGGAATCATAAAAACAGTGTGTACGCGAAGGACGAAAGTTGTCTTGAGTGCAAAAGCGTAAGAAAAATGAATGTATAAGGAAAAGAAACAAATGGGCGGTATTGGTTTAAATGGCTTTTTGGACAGTTTTGTGAGTCAGATGGGTTTGGAATCTTAAAAACAGTGTGTACGCGAAGGACGAAGGTTGTTATGATGCAAAAACGTGAAAAAAATGAATGTGTAAGGAAAAGAAACAAAAGGGTGGTATTGGCTTAAATGGCTTTTTAGACAGTTTTGTGAGTCAGATGGGTTTGGAATCTTAAAAACAGTGTGTACGCGAAGGACGAAGCTTGTTATGAGTGCAAAAACGTGGAAAAAATGAATATATAAGGAAAAGAAACAAAAGGGCGGTATTGGTTTAAATGGCTTTTTAGACAGTTTTGTGAGTCAGATGGGTTTGGAATCTTAAAAACAGTGTGTACGCGAAGGAGGAAAGTTGTTTTGCGTGCCAAAACCTGAAAAAAATAAGGAAAAGAAACAAAAGGGTGGTATTGGTTTAAATTGCCATTTAGACAGTTTTGTGAGTCAGATGGGATTGGAATCTTAAAAACAGTGTGTACGCGAAGGACGAAGCTTGTTATGAGTGCAGAAACGTGGAAAAAATGAATATATAAGGAAAAGAAACAAAAGGGCGGTATTGGTTTATATGGCTTTTTAGACAGTTTTGTGAGTCAGATGGGTTTGGAATCTTAAAAACAGTGTGTACGCGAAGGAGGAAAGTTGTTTTAAGTGCAAAAACGTGGAAAAAATGAATGTATAAGGAAAAGAAACAAAAGGGCGGTATTGGTTTAAATGGCCTTTTAGACGGTTTTGTGAGTCAGGTGGGTTCGGAATTATCAGAAAAGTGTGTACAAGAAGGAGGAATGTTGTTTTGAGTGCAAAAACGTGAAGAAAATGAATGTATAAGGAAAAGAAACAAAAGGGAGGTATTGGTTTAAATGGTCTTTTAGACGGTTTTGTGAGTCAGGTGGATTCGGAATCATAAAAAAAGTGTGTACGCGAAGGAGAAAAGTTGTCTTGAGTGCAAAAACGTGGAAAAAATGAATGTATAAGGAAAAGAAACAAATGGGCGGTATTGGTTTAAATGGCCTTTTAGACGGTTTTGTGAGTCATGTCGGTTCGGAATAATAAAAAAAGTGTACGCGAAGGAGGAAAGTTGTTTTGAGTGCCAAAACGTGGAAAAAATGAATGTATAAGGAAAAGAAACAAAAGGGCGGTATTGGTTTAAATGGCCTTTTTAACGATTTTGTGTGTCAGATGGGTTCGGAATCATAAAAAAAGTGTGTACGCGAAGGAGGAAAGTTGTTTTGAGTGCCAAAACGTGGAAAAAATGAATGTATAAGGAAAAGAAACAAAAGGGCGGTATTGGTTTAAATGGCCTTTTTAACGATTTTGTGAGTCAGATGGGTTCGGAATCATAAAAAAAGTGTGTACGCGAAGGACGAAGCTTGTTATGAGTGCAAAAACTTGGAAAAAATGAATGTATAATGAAAAGAAATAAAAGGGAGGTATTGGTTTAAATGGTCTTTTAGACGATTTTGTGAGTCAGATGGGTTCGGAATCATAAAAACAGAGTGTACGCGAAGGACGAAAGTTGTCTTGAGTGCAAAAGCGTAAGAAAAATGAATGTATAAGGAAAAGAAACAAAAGGGTGGTATTGGCTTAAATGGTTTTTTAGACAGTTTTGTGAGTCAGATGGGTTCGGAATCATAAAAACAGTGTGTACGCGAAGGACGAAAGTTGTCTTGAGTGCAAAAGCGTAAGAAAAATGAATGTATAAGGAAAAGAAACAAATTTACGGTATTGGTTTAAATGGCCTTTTACAAGGTTTTGTGAGTCAGGTGGGTTCGGATTCATAAAAAAAGTGAATACGAGAAGGAGGGAAGTTGGAAAAACGTGGAAAAAATGAATGTATAAGGAAAAGAAACAAAAGGGCGGTATTGGTTTAAATGGCCTTTTTAACGATTTTGTGAGTCAGATGGGTTCGGAATCATAAAAAAAGTGTGTACACGAAGGCGGAATGTTGTTTTGAGTGCAAAAACGTGGAAAAAATGAATATATAAGGAAAAGAAACAAAAGGGAGTTATTGGTTTAAATGGTCTTTTAGGCGATTTTGTGAGTCGGATGGGTTCGGAATCATAAAAACAGTGTGTACGCGAAGGAGGAAAGTTGTTTTGCGTGCCAAAACGTGGAAAAAATAAGGAAAAGAAACAAAAGGGCGGTATTGGTTTAAATTGCTTTTAGACGGTTTTGTGAGTCAGGTGGGTTCGGAATCATAAAAAAAGTGTGTACCAGAAGGAGGAAAGTTGAAAAAACGTGGAAAAAATGAATGTATAAGGAACAGAAACAAAAGGGAGGTATTGTTTTAAATAGTCTTTTAGACGATTTTGTGAGTCAGATGGGTTCAGAATCATAAAAAAAGTGTGTACGCGAAGGACGAAAGTTGTCTTGAGTGCAAAAACGTAAGAAAAATGAATGCATAAGGAAAAAAAAACAAATGGGCGGTATTGGTTTAAATGGCCTTTTAGACGGTTTTGTGAGTCAGGTGGGTTCGGATTCATAAAAAAAGTGTGTACGAGAAGGAGGAAAGTTGGAAAAACGTGGAAAAAATGAATGTATAAGGAAAAGAAACAAAAGGGCGGTATTGGTTTAAATGGCCTTTTTAACGATTTTGTGAGTCAGATGGGTTCGGAATCATAAAAAAAGTGTGTACGCGGAGGAAAGTTGTTTTGAGTGCAAAAACGGGGAAAAAATGAATGTATAAGGAAAAGAAACAAAAGGGTGGTATTGGCTTCAATGGCTTTTTGGACAGTTTTGTGAGTCAGATGGGATTGGAATCTTAAAAACAGTGTGTACGCGAAGGACGAAGCTTGTTATGAGTGCAAAAACGTGGAAAAAATGAATGTATAATGAAAAGAAATAAAAGGGAGGTATTGGTTTAAATGGTCTTTTAGACGATTTTGTGAGTCAGATGGGTTCGGAATCATAAAAACAGTGTGTACGCGAAGGACGAAAGTTGTCTTGAGTGCAAAAGCGTAAGAAAAATGAATGTATAAGGAAAAGAAACAAAAGGGAGGTATTGGTTTAAATGGTCTTTTAGACGATTTTGTGAGTCAGATGGGTTCGGATTCATAAAAAAAGTGTGTATGAGAAGGAGGAAAGTTGGAAAAACGTGGAAAAAATGAATGTATAAGGAAAAGAAACAAAAGGGCGGTATTGGTTTAAATGGCCTTTTTAACGATTTTGTAATTCAGATGGGTTCGGAATCATAAAAAAAGTGTGTACGCGAAGGAGGAAAGTTGTTTTGAGTGCAGAAACGTGGAAAAAATGAATGTATAAGGAAAAGAAACAAAAGGGTGGTATTGGCTTAAATGGCTTTTTGGACAGTTTTGTGAGTCAGATGGGTTTGGAATCTTAAAAACAGTGTGTACGCGAAGGACGAAGGTTGTTATGATGCAAAAACGTGGAAAAAATGAATGTATAATGAAAAGAAATAAAAGGGAGGTATTGGTTTAAATGGTCTTTTAGACGATCTTGTGAGACAGATGGGTACGGAATCATAAAAACAGTGTGTACGCGAAGGAGGAAAGTTGTCTTGAGTGCAAAAACGTTGAAAACATGAATGTATAAGGAAAAGAAATAAAAGGGTGGTATGGGTTTAAATGGTCTTTTAGACGATTTTGTGAGTCAGATGGGTTCGGAATCATAAAAACAGTGTGTACGCGAAGGATGAAAGTTGTCTTGAGTGCAAAAACGTAAGAAAAATGAATGTATAAGGAAAAGAAACAAATGGGCGGTAATGGTTTAAATGGCCTTTTAGACGGTTTTGTGAGTCAGATGGGGTCGGATTCATAAAAAAAGTGTGTACGAGAAGGAGGAAAGTTGGAAAAACGTGGAAAAAATGAATGTATAAGGAAAAGAAACAAAATAGGCGGTATTGGTTTAAATGGCCTTTTTAACGATTTTGTGAGTCAGATGGGTTCGGAATCATAAAAAAAGTGTGTACGCGAAGGAGGAAAGTTGTTTTGAGTGCAAAAACGTGGAAAAATCGAATGTATAAGGAAAAGAAACAAAAGGGCGGTATTGGTTTAAATGGCTTTTTAGACAGTTTTGTGAGTCAGATGGGTTTGGAATCTTAAAAACAGTGTGTACGCGAAGGAGGAAAGTTGTTTTGAGTACAAAAACGTGGAAAAAATGAATGTATAAGGAAAAGAAACAAAAGGGCGGTATTGGTTTAAATGGTTTTTTAGACAGTTTTATGAGACAGATGGGTTCGGAATCATAAAAACAGTGTGTACGCGAATGTGGAAAGTTGTTTTGAGTGCCGAAACGTGGAAAAAATAAATGTATAATGAAAAGAAACAAATGGGCGGTATTGGTTTAAATGGCTTTTTAGAAAGTTTTGTGATTCAGATAGGTTCGGAATCATAAAAACAGTGTGTACGCGAAGGAGGAAAGTTGTCTTGAGTGCAAAAACATTGAAAAAATGAATGTATAAGGAAAAGAAACAAAAGGGCGGTATTGGTTTAAATGGCCTTTTAGACGGTTTTGTGAGTCAGGTGGGTTCGGAATTATCAGAAAAGTGTGTACAAGAAGGAGGAATGTTGTTTTGAGTGCAAAAACGTGAAGAAAATGAATGTATAAGGAAAAGAAACAAAAGGGAGGTATTGGTTTAAATGGTCTTTTAGACGGTTTTGTGAGTCAGGTGGATTCGGAATCATAAAAAAAGTGTGTACGCGAAGGAGAAAAGTTGTTTCGAGTGCCAAAACGTGGAAAAAATGAATGTATAAGGAAAAGAAACAAAAGGGCGGTATTGGTTTAAATGGCCTTTTTAACGATTTTGTGAGTCAGATGGGTTCGGAATCATAAAAAAAGTGTGTACGCGAAGGAGGAAAGTTGTTTTGAGTGCCAAAACGTGGAAAAAATGAATGTATAAGGAAAAGAAACAAAAGGGCGGTATTGGTTTAAATGGCCTTTTTAACGATTTTGTGAGTCAGATGGGTTCGGAATCATAAAAAAAGTGTGTACGCGAAGGACGAAGCTTGTTATGAGTGCAAAAACTTGGAAAAAATGAATGTATAATGAAAAGAAATAAAAGGGAGGTATTGGTTTAAATGGTCTTTTAGACGATTTTGTGAGTCAGATGGGTTCGGAATCATAAAAACAGAGTGTACGCGAAGGACGAAAGTTGTCTTGAGTGCAAAAGCATAAGAAAAATGAATGTATAAGGAAAAGAAACAAAAGGGTGGTATTGGCTTAAATGGCTTTTTAGACAGTTTTGTGAGTCAGATGGGTTCGGAATCATAAAAACAGTGTGTACGCGAAGGACGAAAGTTGTCTTGAGTGCAAAAGCGTAAGAAAAATGAATGTATAAGGAAAAGAAACAAAAGGGTGGTATTGGCTTAAATGGCTTTTTAGACAGTTTTGTGAGTCAGATGGGTTCGGAATCATAAAAACAGTGTGTACGCGAAGGACGAAATTTGTCTTGAGCGCAAAAACGTAAGAAAAATGAATGTATAAGGAAAAGAAACAAAAGTGTGGTATGGGTTTAAATGGCCTTTTAGACGATTTTGTGAGTCAGGTGGGTTCGGATTCATAAAAAAAGTGTGTACGAGAAGGAGGAAAGTTGGAAAAACGTGGAAAAAATGAATGTATAAGGAAAAGAAACAAAAGGGAGGTATTGGTTTAAATGGTCTTTTAGACGATTTTGTGAGTCAGATGGGTTCGGAATCATAAAAACAGTGTGTACGCGAAGGACGAAAGTTGTCTTGAGTGCAAAAGCGTAAGAAAAATGAATGTATAAGGAAAAGAAACAAATGGGCGGTATTGGTTTAAATGGCTTTTTGGACAGTTTTGTGAGTCAGATGGGTTTGGAATCTTAAAAACAGTGTGTACGCGAAGGACGAAGGTTGTTATGATGCAAAAACGTGGAAAAAATGAATGTGTAAGGAAAAGAAACAAAAGGGTGGTATTGGCTTAAATGGCTTTTTAGACAGTTTTGTGAGTCAGATGGGTTTGGAATCTTAAAAACAGTGTGTACGCGAAGGACGAAGCTTGTTATGAGTGCAAAAACGTGGAAAAAATGAATATATAAGGAAAAGAAACAAAAGGGCGGTATTGGTTTAAATGGCTTTTTAGACAGTTTTGTGAGTCAGATGGGTTTGGAAACTTAAAAACAGTGTGTACGCGAAGGAGGAAAGTTGTTTTGCGTGCCAAAACCTGAAAAAAATAAGGAAAAGAAACAAAAGGGTGGTATTGGTTTAAATTGCCATTTAGACAGTTTTGTGAGTCAGATGGGATTGGAATCTTAAAAACAGTGTGTACGCGAAGGACGAAGCTTGTTATGAGTGCAGAAACGTGGAAAAAATGAATATATAAGGAAAAGAAACAAAAGGGCGGTATTGGTTTATATGGCTTTTTAGACAGTTTTGTGAGTCAGATGGGTTTGGAATCTTAAAAACAGTGTGTACGCGAAGGAGGAAAGTTATTTTAAGTGCAAAAACGTGGAAAAAATGAATGTATAAGGAAAAGAAACAAAAGGGCGGTATTGGTTTAAATGGCCTTTTAGACGGTTTTGTGAGTCAGGTGGGTTCGGAATTATCAGAAAAGTGTGTACAAGAAGGAGGAATGTTGTTTTGAGTGCAAAAACGTGAAGAAAATGAATGTATAAGGAAAAGAAACAAAAGGGAGGTATTGGTTTAAATGGTCTTTTAGACGGTTTTGTGAGTCAGGTGGGTTCGGAATCATAAAAAAAGTGTGTACGCGAAGGAGAAAAGTTGTCTTGAGTGCAAAAACGTGGAAAAAATGAATGTATAAGGAAAAGAAACAAATGGGCGGTATTGGTTTAAATGGCCTTTTAGACGGTTTTGTGAGTCATGTGGGTTCGGAATAATAAAAAAAGTGTGTACGCGAAGGAGGAAAGTTGTTTTGCGTGCCAAAACGTGGAAAAAATAAGGAAAAGAAACAAAAGGGCGGTATTGGTTTAAATTGCTTTTAGACGGTTTTGTGAGTCAGGTGGGTTCGGAATCATAAAAAAAGTGTGTACCAGAAGGAGGAAAGTTGAAAAAACGTGGAAAAAATGAATGTATAAGGAAAAGAAACAAAAGGGAGGTATTGGTTTAAATAGTCTTTTAGACGATTTTGTGAGTCAGATGGGTTCAGAATCATAAAAAAAGTGTGTACGCGAAGGACGAAAGTTGTCTTGAGTGCAAAAACGTAAGAAAAATGAATGCATAAGGAAAAAAAAACAAATGGGCGGTATTGGTTTAAATGGCCTTTTAGACGGTTTTGTGAGTCAGGTGGGTTCGGATTCATAAAAAAAGTGTGTACGAGAAGGAGGAAAGTTGGAAAAACGTGGAAAAAATGAATGTATAAGGAAAAGAAACAAAAGCGTATTGGTTTAAATGGCCTTTTTAACGATTTTGTAATTCAGATGGGTTCGGAATCATAAAAAAAGTGTGTACGCGAAGGAGGAAAGTTGTTTTGAGTGCAGAAACGTGGAAAAAATGAATGTATAAGGAAAAGAAACAAAAGGGTGGTATTGGCTTAAATGGCTTTTTGGACAGTTTTGTGAGTCAGATGGGTTTGGAATCTTAAAAACAGTGTGTACGCGAAGGACGAAGCTTGTTATGAGTGCAAAAACGTGGAAAAAATGAATATATAAGGAAAAGAAACAAAAGGGCGGTATTGGTTTAAATGGCTTTTTAGACAGTTTTGTGAGTCAGATGGGTTTGGAATCTTAAAAACAGTGTGTACGCGAAGGAGGAAAGTTGTTTTGCGTGCCAAAACCTGAAAAAAATAAGGAAAAGAAACAAAAGGGTGGAATTGGTTTAAATTGCCATTTAGACAGTTTTGTGAGTCAGATGGGATAGGAATCTTAAAAACAGTGTGTACGCGAAGGACGAAGCTTGTTATGAGTGCAGAAACGTGGAAAAAATGAATATATAAGGAAAAGAAACAAAAGGGCGGTATTGGTTTAAATGGCTTTTTAGACAGTTTTGTGAGTCAGATGGGTTTGGAATCTTAAAAACAGTGTGTACGAGAAGGAGGAAAGTTGTTTTAAGTGCAAAAACGTGGAAAAAATGAATGTATAAGGAAAAGAAACAAAAGGGATTTATTGGTTTAAATGGTCTTTTAGACGATTTTGTGAGACAGATTGGTTCGGAATCATAAAAACAGTGTGTACGCGAAGGAGGAAAGTTGTTTTGAGTGCAAAAACGTGGAAAAAATGAATGTATAAGGAAAAGAAACTAAAGGGTGGTATTGGCTTAAATGGCTTTTTGGACAGTTTTGTGAGTCAGATGGGTTTGGAATCTTAAAAACAGTGTGTACGCGAAGGACGAAGGTTGTTATGATGCAAAAACGTGGAAAAAATGAATGTATAAGGAGAAGAAACAAAAGGGTGGTATTGGCTTAAATGGCTTTTTAGACAGTTTTGTGAGTCAGATAGGTTTGGAATCTTAAAAACAGTGTGTACGCGAAGGACGAAGCTTGTTATGAGTGCAAAAACGTGGAAAAAATGAATATATAAGGAAAAGAAACAAAAGGGCGGTATTGGTTTAAATGGCTTTTTAGACAGTTTTGTGAGTCAGATGGGTTTGGAATCTTAAAAACAGTGTGTACGCGAAGGAGGAAAGTTGTTTTAAGTGCAAAAACGTGGAAAAAATGAATGTATAATGAAAAGAAAAAAAAGGGCGGTATTGGTTTAAATGGCGTTTTAGACAGTTTTGTGAGTCAGATGGGTTTGGAATCTTAAAAACAGTGTGTACGCGAAGGAGGAAAGTTGTTTTGCGTGCCAAAACCTGAAAAAAATAAGGAAAAGAAACAAAAGGGTGGTATTGGTTTAAATTGCCATTTAGACAGTTTTGTGAGTCAGATGGGATTGGAATCTTAAAAACAGTGTGTACGCGAAGGACGAAGCTTGTTATGAGTGCAGAAACGTGGAAAAAATGAATATATAAGGAAAAGAAACAAAAGGGCGGTATTGGTTTATATGGCTTTTTAGACAGTTTTGTTAGTCAGATGGGTTTGGAATCTTAAAAACAGTGTGTACGCGAAGGAGGAAAGTTATTTTAAGTGCAAAAACGTGGAAAAAATGAATGTATAAGGAAAAGAAACAAAAGGGCGGTATTGGTTTAAATGGCCTTTTAGACGGTTTTGTGAGTCAGGTGGGTTCGGAATTATCAGAAAAGTGTGTACAAGAAGGAGGAATGTTGTTTTGAGTGCAAAAACGTGAAGAAAATGAATGTATAAGGAAAAGAAACAAAAGGGAGGTATTTGTTTAAATGGCCTTTTAGACGGTTTTGTGAGTCAGGTGGGTTCGGAATCATAAAAAAAGTGTGTACGCGAAGGAGAAAAGTTGTCTTGAGTGCAAAAACGTGGAAAAAATGAATGTATAAGGAAAAGAAACAAATGGGCGGTATTGGTTTAAATGGCCTTTTAGACGGTTTTGTGAGTCATGTGCGTTCGGAATAATAAAAAAAGTGTGTACGCGAAGGAGGAAAGTTGTTTTGAGTGCCAAAACGTGGAAAAAATGAATGTATAAGGAAAAGAAACAAAAGGGCGGTATTGGTTTAAATGGCCTTTTTAACGATTTTGTGAGTCAGATGGGTTCGGAATCATAAAAAAAGTGTGTACGCGAAGGCGGAATGTTGTTTTGAGTGCAAAAACGTGGAAAAAATGAATGTATAAGGAAAAGAAACAAAAGGGAGTTATTGGTTTAAATGGTCTTTTAGGCGATTTTGTGAGTCAGATGGGTTCGGAATCATAAAAACAGTGTGTACGCGAAGGAGGAATGTTGTTTTGAGTGCAAAAACGTGGAAAAAATTAATGTATAACGAAAAAAAACATAAGGGCGGTATTGGTTTAAATGGCTTTTTAGACAGTTTTGTGAGTCAGATGGGTTTGGAATAATAAAAACAGTGTGTACGCGAAGGAGGAAAGTTGTTTTGCGTGCCAAAACGTGGAAAAAATAAGGAAAAGAAACAAAAGGGCGGTATTGGTTTAAATTGCTTTTAGACGGTTTTGTGAGTCAGGTGGGTTCGGAATCATAAAAAAAGTGTGTACCAGAAGGAGGAAAGTTGAAAAAACGTGGAAAAAATGAATGTATAAGGAAAAGAAACAAAAGGGAGGTATTGGTTTAAATAGTCTTTTAGACGATTTTGTGAGTCAGATGGGTTCAGAATCATAAAAAAAGTGTGTACGCGAAGGACGAAAGTTGTCTTGAGTGCAAAAACGGGGAAAAAATGAATGTATAAGGAAAAGAAACAAAAGGGTGGTATTGGCTTAAATGGCTTTTTGGACAGTTTTGTGAGTCAGATGGGTTTGGAATCTTAAAAACAGTGTGTACGCGTAGGACGAAGCTTGTTATGAGTGCAAAAACGTGGAAAAAATGAATGTATAATGAAAAGAAATAAAAGGGAGGTATTGGTTTAAATGGTCTTTTAGACGATTTTGTGAGTCAGATGGGTTCGGAATCATAAAAACAGTGTGTACGCGAAGGACGAAAGTTGTCTTGAGTGCAAAAGCGTAAGAAAAATGAATGTATAAGGAAAAGAAACAAAAGGGAGGTATTGGTTTAAATGGTCTTTTAGACGATTTTGTGAGTCAGATGGGTTCGGATTCATAAAAAAAGTGTGTATGAGAAGGAGGAAAGTTGGAAAAACGTGGAAAAAATGAATGTATAAGGAAAAGAAACAAAAGGGTATTGGTTTAAATGGCCTTTTTAACGATTTTGTAATTCAGATGGGTTCGGAATCATAAAAAAAGTGTGTACGCGAAGGAGGAAAGTTGTTTTGAGTGCAGAAACGTGGAAAAAATGAATGTATAAGGAAAAGAAACAAAAGGGTGGTATTGGCTTAAATGGCTTTTTGGACAGTTTTGTGAGTCAGATGGGTTTGGAATCTTAAAAACAGTGTGTACGCGAAGGACGAAGGTTGTTATGATGCAAAAACGTGGAAAAAATGAATGTATAAGGAAAAGAAACAAAAGGGTGGTATTGGCTTAAATGGCTTTTTAGACAGTTTTGTGAGTCAGATGGGTTTGGAATCTTAAAAACAGTGTGTACGCGAAGGACGAAGCTTGTTATGAGTGCAAAAACGTGGAAAAAATGAATATATAAGGAAAAGAAACAAAAGGGCGGTATTGGTTTAAATGGCTTTTTAGACAGTTTTGTGAGTCAGATGGGTTTGGAATCTTAAAAACAGTGTGTACGCGAAGGAGGAAAGTTGTTTTGCGTGCCAAAACCTGAAAAAAATAAGGAAAAGAAACAAAAGGGTGGAATTGGTTTAAATTGCCATTTAGACAGTTTTGTGAGTCAGATGGGATAGGAATCTTAAAAACAGTGTGTACGCGAAGGACGAAGCTTGTTATGAGTGCAGAAACGTGGAAAAAATGAATATATAAGGAAAAGAAACAAAAGGGCGGTATTGGTTTAAATGGCTTTTTAGACAGTTTTGTGAGTCAGATGGGTTTGGAATAATAAAAACAGTGTGTACGCGAAGGAGGAAAGTTGTTTTGCGTGCCAAAACGTGGAAAAAATAAGGAAAAGAAACAAAAGGGCGGTATTGGTTTAAATTGCTTTTAGACGGTTTTGTGAGTCAGGTGGGTTCGGAATCATAAAAAAAGTGTGTACCAGAAGGAGGAAAGTTGAAAAAACGTGGAAAAAATGAATGTATAAGGAAAAGAAACAAATGGGCGGTATTGGTTTAAACGGCTTTTTAGACAGCTTTGTGAGTCAGGTGGGTTCGGAATTATCAGAAAAGTGTGTACAAGAAGGAGGAATGTTGTTTTGAGTGCAAAAACGTGGAAAAAATGAATGTATAAGGAAGAGAAACAAAAGGGAGGTATTGGTTTAAATGGTCTTTTAGGCGATTTTGTGAGTCAGATGGGTTCGAAATCATAAAAACAGTGTGTACGCGAAGGAGGAAAGTTGTTTTGAGTGCAAAAGCGTGGAAAAAATTAATGTATAACGAAAAAAAATATAAGGGCGGTATTGGTTTAAATGGTTTTTTAGACAGTTTTGTGATTCAGATGGGTTTGGAATCTTAAAAACAGTGTGTACGCGAAGGAGGAAAGTTGTCTTGAGTGCAAAAACGTGGAAAAAATGAATGTATAAGGAAAAGAAACAAAAGGGAGGTATTGGTTTAAATGGTCTTTTAGACGATTTTGTGAGACAGATGGGTTCGGAATCATAAAAACAGTGTGTACGCGAAGGAGGAAAGTTGTTTTGAGTGCAAAAACGTGGAAAAAATTAATGTATAACGAAAAAAACATAAGGGCGGTATTGGTTTAAATGGCTTTTTAGACAGTTTTGTGATTCAGATGGGTTTGGAATCTTAAAGACAGTGTGTACGCGAAGGAAGAAAGTTGTTTTGAGTACAAAAATGTGGAAAAAATGAATGTATAAGGAAAAGAAACAAAAGGGTGGTATTGGTTTAAATGGCCTTTTAGACGGTTTTGTGAGTCAGGTAGGTTCGGAATCATCAGAAAAGTGTGTACAAGAAGGAGTAATGTTGTTTTGAGTGCAAAAACGTGAAAAAAAATGAATGTATAAGGAAAAGAAACAAAAGGGAGGTATTGGTTTAAATGGCTTTTTAGACAGTTTTGTGATTCAGATGGGTTTGGAATCTTAAAAACAGTGTGTACGCGAAGGAGGAAAGTTGTCTTGAGTGCAAAAAGGGCAGTATTGGTTTAAATGGCTTTTTAGACAGTTTTGTGAGTAAGATGGGTTCGGAATCATAAAAACGGTGTGTACGCGAAGGAGGAAAGTTGTTTTGAGTGCAAAAACGTGGAAAAAATGAATGTATAAGGAAAAGAAACAAATGGGCGTTATTGGTTTAAATGGCCTTTTAGACTGTTTTTGTGAGTCAGGTGGGTCCGGATTCACAAAAAAAGTGTGTACGAGAAGGAGGAAAGTTGGAAAAACGTGCAAAAAATGAATGTATAAGGAAAAGAAACAAAAAGGCGGTATTGGTTTAAATGGCCTTTTTAACGATTTTGTGAGTCAGATGGGTTCGGAATCATAAAAAAAGTGTGTACGCGAAGGAGGAAAATTGTTTTGAGTGCAAAAACGTGGAAAAAATGAATGTATAATGAAAAGAAAAAAAAGGGCGGTATTGGTTTAAATGGCGTTTTAAACAGTTTTGTGAGTCAGATGGGTTCGGAATCATAAAAAAAGTGTGTACGCGAAGGAGGAAAGTTGTTTTGCGTGCCAAAACGTGGAAAAAATAAGGAAAAGAAACAAAAGGGTGGTATTGGTTTAAATTGCCTTTTAGACAGTTTTGTGAGTCAGATGGGATTGGAATCTTAAAAACAGTGTGTACGCGAAGGACGAAGCTTGTTATGAGTGCAAAAACGTGGAAAAAATGAATATATAAGGAAAAGAAACAAAAGGGCGGTATTGGTTTAAATGGCTTTTTAGACAGTTTTGTGAGTCAGATGGGTTTGGAATCTTAAAAACAGTGTGTACGCGAAGGAGGAAAGTTGTTTTAAGTGCAAAAACGTGGAAAAAACGAATGTATAATGAAAAGAAAAAAAAGGGCGGTATTGGTTTAAATGGCGTTTTAAACAGTTTTGTGAGTCAGATGGGTTCGGAATCATAAAAAAAGTGTGTACGCGAAGGAGGAAAGTTGTTTTGCGTGCCAAAACGTGGAAAAAATAAGGAAAAGAAACAAAAGGGTGGTATTGGTTTAAATTGCCTTTTAGACAGTTTTGTGAGTCAGATGGGATTGGAATCTTAAAAACAGTGTGTACGCGAAGGACGAAGCTTGTTATGAGTGCAAAAACGTGGAAAAAATGAATGTATAAGGAAAAGAAACAAAAGGGAGGTATTGGTTCAAATGGTCTTTTAGACGATTTTGTGAGTCAGGTGGGTTCGGAATCATAAAAACAGTGTGTACGCGAATGTGGAAAGTTGTTTTGAGTGCCGAAACGTGGAAAAAATAAATGTATAATGAAAAGAAACAAAAGGGCGGTATTGGTTTAAATGGCTTTTTAGAAAGTTTTATGATTCAGATGGGTTCGGAATCATAAAAACAGTGTGTACGCGAAGGAGGAAAGTTGTTCTGAGTGCAAAAACGTGGAAAAAATGAATGTATAAGGAAAAGAAACAAAAGGGAGGTATTGGTTTAAATGGTCTTTTAGACGATTTTGTGAGTCAGGTGGGTTCGAAATCCTGGAATCTTAAAAACAGTGTGTACGCGAAGGAGGAAAGTTGTTTTGAGTGCAAAAACGTGGAAAAAATGAATGTATAAGGAAAAGAAACAAAAGGGAGGTATTCGTTTTAATGGTCTTTTACACGATTTTGTGAGTCAGATGGGTTCGGAATCATAAAAAAAGTGTGTACGCGAAGGAGGAAAGTTGTTTTGAGTGCCAAAACGTGGAAAAAATGAATGTATAAGAAAAAGAAACAAAACGGCGGTATTGGTTTAAATGGCCTTTTTAACGATTTTGTGAGTCAGATGGGTTCGGAATCATAAAAAAAGTGTGAAGGCGAAGGCGGAAAGTAGTTTTGAGTGCAAAAACGTGGAAAAAATGAATGTATAAGGAAAAGAAACAAAAGGGAGGTATTGGTTTAAATGGTCTTTCAGACGGTTTTGTGTCAGGTGGGTACGGAATCATAAAAATAGTGTGTACGAGAAGGAGGAAAGTTGGAAAAACGTGGAAAAAATGAATGTATAAGGAAAAGAAACAAAAGGGCGGTATTGGGTTAAATGGCCTTTTAGACGGTTTTATGAGTCAGGTGGGTTCGGAATTATCAGAAAAGTGTGTACAAGAAGGAGGAATATAGTTCTGAGTGCAAAAACGTGGAAAAAATGAATGTATAAGAAAAAGAAACAAAAGGGAGGCATTGGTTTAAGTGGTCTTTTAGGCGATTTTGTGAGTCAGATGGGTTCGGAATCATAAAAACAGTGTGTACGCGAAGGAGGAATGTTGTTTTGAGTGCAAAAACGTGGAAAAAATTAATGTATAACGAAAAAAAACATAAGGGCGGTATTGGTTTCAATGGCTTTTTAGACAGTTTTGTGATTCAGATGGGTTTGGAATCTTAAGAACAGTGTGTACGCGAAGGAGGAAAGTTGTTTTGAGTGCAAAAACGTGGAAAAAATGAATGTATAAGGAAAAGAAACAAAAGGGAGGTATTGGTTTAAATAGTCTTTTAGGCGATTTTGTGAGTCAGATGGGTTGGGAATCATAAAAACAGTGAATACGCGAAAAAGGAAAGTTGTTTTGAGTGCAAAAACGTGGAAAAAATGTATGTATAAGGAAAAGAAACAAAAGAGAGATATTGGTTTGAATGGTCTTTTAGAGATTTTGTGAGTCAGATGGGTTCGGAATCATAAAAACAGTGTGTACGCGAAGGACGAAGCTTGTTATGTGTGCAGAAACGTGGAAAAAATGAATATATAAGGAAAAGAAACAAAAGGGCGGTATTGGTTTATATGGCTTTTTAGACAGTTTTGTGAGTCAGATGGGTTTGGAATCTTAAAAACAGTGTGTACGCGAAGGAGGAAAGTTGTTTTAAGTGCAAAAACGTGGAAAAAATGAATGTATAAGGAAAAGAAACAAAAGGGCGGTATTGGTTTAAATGGCCTTTTAGACGGTTTTGTGAGTCAGGTGGGTTCGGAATTATCAGAAAAGTGTGTACAAGAAGGAGGAATGTTGTTTTGAGTGCAAAAACGTGAAGAAAATGAATGTATAAGGAAAAGAAACAAAAGGGAGGTATTGGTTTAAATGGTCTTTTAGACGGTTTTGTGAGTCAGGTGGGTTCGGAATCATAAAAAAAGTGTGTACGCGAAGGAGAAAAGTTGTCTTGAGTGCAAAAACGTGGAAAAAATGAATGTATAAGGAAAAGAAACAAATGGGCGGTATTGGTTTAAATGGCCTTTTAGACGGTTTTGTGAGTCATGTGGGTTCGGAATAATAAAAAAAGTGTGTACGCGAAGGAGGAAAGTTGTTTTGAGTGCCAAAACGTGGAAAAAATGAATGTATAAGGAAAAGAAACAAAAGGGCGGTATTGGTTTAAATGGCCTTTTTAACGATTTTGTGAGTCAGATGGGTTCGGAATCATAAAAAAAGTGTGTACGCGAAGGAGGAAAGTTGTTTTGAGTGCCAAAACGTGGAAAAAATGAATGTATAAGGAAAAGAAACAAAAGGGCGGTATTGGTTTAAATGGCCTTTTTAACGATTTTGTGAGTCAGATGGGTTCGGAATCATAAAAAAAGTGTGTACGCGAAGGACGAAGCTTGTTATGAGTGCAAAAACTTGGAAAAAATGAATGTATAATGAAAAGAAATAAAAGGGAGGTATTGGTTTAAATGGTCTTTTAGACGATTTTGTGAGTCAGATGGGTTCGGAATCATAAAAACAGAGTGTACGCGAAGGACGAAAGTTGTCTTGAGTGCAAAAGCGTAAGAAAAATGAATGTATAAGGAAAAGAAACAAATGGGCGGTAATGGTTTAAATGGCCTTTTAGACGGTTTTGTGAGTCAGATGGGGTCGGATTCATAAAAAAAGTGTGTACGAGAAGGAGGAAAGTTGGAAAAACGTGGAAAAAATGAATGTATAAGGAAAAGAAACAAAATAGGCGGTATTGGTTTAAATGGCCTTTTTAACGATTTTGTGAGTCAGATGGGTTCGGAATCATAAAAAAAGTGTGTACGCGAAGGAGGAAAGTTGTTTTGAGTGCAAAAACGTGGAAAAATCGAATGTATAAGGAAAAGAAACAAAAGGGCGGTATTGGTTTAAATGGCTTTTTAGACAGTTTTGTGAGTCAGATGGGTTTGGAATCTTAAAAACAGTGTGTACGCGAAGGAGGAAAGTTGTTTTGAGTACAAAAACGTGGAAAAAATGAATGTATAAGGAAAAGAAACAAAAGGGCGGTATTGGTTTAAATGGTTTTTTAGACAGTTTTATGAGACAGATGGGTTCGGAATCATAAAAACAGTGTGTACGCGAATGTGGAAAGTTGTTTTGAGTGCCGAAACGTGGAAAAAATAAATGTATAATGAAAAGAAACAAATGGGCGGTATTGGTTTAAGTGGATTTTTAGAAAGTTTTGTGATTCAGATAGGTTTGGAATCATAAAAACAGTGTGTACGCGAAGGAGGAAAGTTGTTTTGAGTGCAAAAACGTGGAAAAAATGAATGTATAAGGACAAGAAACAAAAGGGCGGTATTGGTTTAAATGGTCTTTTAGACGATTTTGTGAGTCAGATGGGTTCGGAATCATAAAAACAGTGTGTACGCGAAGGAGGAAAGTTGTTTTGAGTGCCAAAACGTGGAAAAAATGAATGTATAAGGAAAAGAAACAAAAGGGCGGTATTGGTTTAAATGGCCTTTTTAACGATTTTGTGAGTCAGATGGGTTCGGAATCATAAAAAAAGTGTGTACGCGAAGGACGAAGCTTGTTATGAGTGCAAAAACTTGGAAAAAATGAATGTATAATGAAAAGAAATAAAAGGGAGGTATTGGTTTAAATGGTCTTTTAGACGATTTTGTGAGTCAGATGGGTTCGGAATCATAAAAACAGAGTGTACGCGAAGGACGAAAGTTGTCTTGAGTGCAAAAGCGTAAGAAAAATGAATGTATAAGGAAAAGAAACAAATGGGCGGTAATGGTTTAAATGGCCTTTTAGACGGTTTTGTGAGTCAGATGGGGTCGGATTCATAAAAAAAGTGTGTACGAGAAGGAGGAAAGTTGGAAAAACGTGGAAAAAATGAATGTATAAGGAAAAGAAACAAAATAGGCGGTATTGGTTTAAATGGCCTTTTTAACGATTTTGTGAGTCAGATGGGTTCGGAATCATAAAAAAAGTGTGTACGCGAAGGAGGAAAGTTGTTTTGAGTGCAAAAACGTGGAAAAATCGAATGTATAAGGAAAAGAAACAAAAGGGCGGTATTGGTTTAAATGGCTTTTTAGACAGTTTTGTGAGTCAGATGGGTTTGGAATCTTAAAAACAGTGTGTACGCGAAGGAGGAAAGTTGTTTTGAGTACAAAAACGTGGAAAAAATGAATGTATAAGGAAAAGAAACAAAAGGGCGGTATTGGTTTAAATGGTTTTTTAGACAGTTTTATGAGACAGATGGGTTCGGAATCATAAAAACAGTGTGTACGCGAATGTGGAAAGTTGTTTTGAGTGCCGAAACGTGGAAAAAATAAATGTATAATGAAAAGAAACAAATGGGCGGTATTGGTTTAAGTGGATTTTTAGAAAGTTTTGTGATTCAGATAGGTTTGGAATCATAAAAACAGTGTGTACGCGAAGGAGGAAAGTTGTTTTGAGTGCAAAAACGTGGAAAAAATGAATGTATAAGGACAAGAAACAAAAGGGCGGTATTGGTTTAAATGGTCTTTTAGACGATTTTGTGAGTCAGATGGGTTCGGAATCATAAAAACAGTGTGTACGCGAAGGAGGAAAGTTGTCTTGAGTGCAAAAACATTGAAAAAATGAATGTATAAGGAAAAGAAACAAAAGGGTGGTATGGGTTTAAATGGTCTTTTAGACGATTTTGTGAGTCAGATGGGTTCGGAATCATAAAAACAGTGTGTACGCGAAGGACGAAAGTTGTCTTGAGCGCAAAAACGTAAGAAAAATGAATGTATAAGGAAAAGAAACAAAAGTGTGGTATGGGTTTAAATGGCCTTTTAGACGATTTTGTGAGTCAGGTGGGTTCGGATTCATAAAAAAAGTGTGTACGAGAAGGAGGAAAGTTGGAAAAACGTGGAAAAAATGAATGTATAAGGAAAAGAAACAAAAGGGAGGTATTGGTTTAAATGGTCTTTTAGACGATTTTGTGAGTCAGATGGGTTCGGAATCATAAAAACAGTGTGTACGCGAAGGACGAAAGTTGTCTTGAGTGCAAAAGCGTAAGAAAAATGAATGTATAAGGAAAAGAAACAAATGGGCGGTATTGGTTTAAATGGCTTTTTGGACAGTTTTGCGAGTCAGATGGGTTTGGAATCTTAAAAACAGTGTGTACGCGAAGGACGAAGGTTGTTATGATGCAAAAACGTGGAAAAAATGAATGTGTAAGGAAAAGAAACAAAAGGGTGGTATTGGCTTAAATGGCTTTTTAGACAGTTTTGTGAGTCAGATGGGTTTGGAATCTTAAAAACAGTGTGTACGCGAAGGACGAAGCTTGTTATGAGTGCAAAAACGTGGAAAAAATGAATATATAAGGAAAAGAAACAAAAGGGCGGTATTGGTTTAAATGGCTTTTTAGACAGTTTTGTGAGTCAGATGGGTTTGGAATCTTAAAAACAGTGTGTAAGCGAAGGAGGAAAGTTGTTTTGCGTGCCAAAACCTGAAAAAAATAAGGAAAAGAAACAAAAGGGTGGTATTGGTTTAAATTGCCATTTAGACAGTTTTGTGAGTCAGATGGGATTGGAATCTTAAAAACAGTGTGTACGCGAAGGACGAAGCTTGTTATGAGTGCAGAAACGTGGAAAAAATGAATATATAAGGAAAAGAAACAAAAGGGCGGTATTGGTTCATATGGCTTTTTAGACAGTTTTGTGAGTCAGATGGGTTTGGAATCTTAAAAACAGTGTGTACGCGAAGGAGGAAAGTTGTTTTAAGTGCAAAAACGTGGAAAAAATATATGTATAAGGAAAAGAAACAAAAGGGCGGTATTGGTTTAAATGGCCTTTTAGACGGTTTTGTGAGTCAGGTGGGTTCGGAATTATCAGAAAAGTGTGTACAAGAAGGAGGAATGTTGTTTTGAGTGCAAAAACGTGAAGAAAATGAATGTATAAGGAAAAGAAACAAAAGGGAGGTATTGGTTTAAATGGTCTTTTAGACGGTTTTGTGAGTCAGGTGGATTCGGAATCATAAAAAAAGTGTGTACGCGAAGGAGAAAAGTTGTCTTGAGTGCAAAAACGTGGAAAAAATGAATGTATAAGGAAAAGAAACAAATGGGCGGTATTGGTTTAAATGGCCTTTTAGACGGTTTTGTGAGTCATGTGGGTTCGGAATAATAAAAAAAGTGTGTACGCGAAGGAGGAAAGTTGTTTTGAGTGCAAAAACATTGAAAAAATGAATGTATAAGGAAAAGAAACAAAAGGGTGGTATGGGTTTAAATGGTCTTTTAGACGATTTTGTGAGTCAGATGGGTTCGGAATCATAAAAACAGTGTGTACGCGAAGGACGAAAGTTGTCTTGAGCGCAAAAACGTAAGAAAAATGAATGTATAAGGAAAAGAAACAAAAGTGTGGTATGGGTTTAAATGGCCTTTTAGACGATTTTGTGAGTCAGGTGGGTTCGGATTCATAAAAAAAGTGTGTACGAGAAGGAGGAAAGTTGGAAAAACGTGGAAAAAATGAATGTATAAGGAAAAGAAACAAAAGGGAGGTATTGGTTTAAATGGTCTTTTAGACGATTTTGTGAGTCAGATGGGTTCGGAATCATAAAAACAGTGTGTACGCGAAGGACGAAAGTTGTCTTGAGTGCAAAAGCGTAAGAAAAATGAATGTATAAGGAAAAGAAACAAATGGGCGGTATTGGTTTAAATGGCTTTTTGGACAGTTTTGTGAGTCAGATGGGTTTGGAATCTTAAAAACAGTGTGTACGCGAAGGACGAAGGTTGTTATGATGCAAAAACGTGGAAAAAATGAATGTGTAAGGAAAAGAAACAAAAGGGTGGTATTGGCTTAAATGGCTTTTTAGACAGTTTTGTGAGTCAGATGGGTTTGGAATCTTAAAAACAGTGTGTACGCGAAGGACGAAGCTTGTTATGAGTGCAAAAACGTGGAAAAAATGAATATATAAGGAAAAGAAACAAAAGGGCGGTATTGGTTTAAATGGCTTTTTAGACAGTTTTGTGAGTCAGATGGGTTTGGAATCTTAAAAACAGTGTGTACGCGAAGGAGGAAAGTTGTTTTGCGTGCCAAAACCTGAAAAAAATAAGGAAAAGAAACAAAAGGGTGGTATTGGTTTAAATTGCCATTTAGACAGTTTTGTGAGTCAGATGGGATTGGAATCTTAAAAACAGTGTGTACGCGAAGGACGAAGCTTGTTATGAGTGCAGAAACGTGGAAAAAATGAATATATAAGGAAAAGAAACAAAAGGGCGGTATTGGTTCATATGGCTTTTTAGACAGTTTTGTGAGTCAGATGGGTTTGGAATCTTAAAAACAGTGTGTACGCGAAGGAGGAAAGTTGTTTTAAGTGCAAAAACGTGGAAAAAATATATGTATAAGGAAAAGAAACAAAAGGGCGGTATTGGTTTAAATGGCCTTTTAGACGGTTTTGTGAGTCAGGTGGGTTCGGAATTATCAGAAAAGTGTGTACAAGAAGGAGGAATGTTGTTTTGAGTGCAAAAACGTGAAGAAAATGAATGTATAAGGAAAAGAAACAAAAGGGAGGTATTGGTTTAAATGGTCTTTTAGACGGTTTTGTGAGTCAGGTGGATTCGGAATCATAAAAAAAGTGTGTACGCGAAGGAGAAAAGTTGTCTTGAGTGCAAAAACGTGGAAAAAATGAATGTATAAGGAAAAGAAACAAATGGGCGGTATTGGTTTAAATGGCCTTTTAGACGGTTTTGTGAGTCATGTGGGTTCGGAATAATAAAAAAAGTGTGTACGCGAAGGAGGAAAGTTGTTTTGAGTGCCAAAACGTGGAAAAAATGAATGTATAAGGAAAAGAAACAAAAGGGCGGTATTGGTTTAAATGGCCTTTTTAACGATTTTGTGAGTCAGATGGGTTCGGAATCATAAAAAAAGTGTGTACGCGAAGGAGGAAAGTTGTTTTGAGTGCCAAAACGTGAAAAAAATGAATGTATAAGGAAAAGAAACAAAAGGGCGGTATTGGTTTAAATGGCCTTTTTAACGATTTTGTGAGTCAGATGGGTTCGGAATCATAAAAAAAGTGTGTACGCGAAGGACGAAGCTTGTTATGAGTGCAAAAACTTGGAAAAAATGAATGTATAATGAAAAGAAATAAAAGGGAGGTATTGGTTTAAATGGTCTTTTAGACGATTTTGTGAGTCAGATGGGTTCGGAATCATAAAAACAGAGTGTACGCGAAGGACGAAAGTTGTCTTGAGTGCAAAAGCGTAAGAAAAATGAATGTATAAGGAAAAGAAACAAAAGGGTGGTATTGGCTTAAATGGTTTTTTAGACAGTTTTGTGAGTCAGATGGGTTCGGAATCATAAAAACAGTGTGTACGCGAAGGACGAAAGTTGGCTTGAGTGCAAAAGCGTAAGAAAAATGAATGTATAAGGAAAAGAAACAAATTTACGGTATTGGTTTAAATGGCCTTTTAGAAGGTTTTGTGAGTCAGGTGGGTTCGGATTCATAAAAAAAGTGAATACGAGAAGGAGGGAAGTTGGAAAAACGTGGAAAAAATGAATGTATAAGGAAAAGAAACAAAAGGGCGGTATTGGTTTAAATGGCCTTTTTAACGATTTTGTGAGTCAGATGGGTTCGGAATCATAAAAAAAGTGTGTACACGAAGGCGGAATGTTGTTTTGAGTGCAAAAACGTGGAAAAAATGAATATATAAGGAAAAGAAACAAAAGGGAGTTATTGGTTTAAATGGTCTTTTAGGCGATTTTGTGAGTCGGATGGGTTCGGAATCATAAAAACAGTGTGTACGCGAAGGAGGAAAGTTGTTTTGCGTGCCAAAACGTGGAAAAAATAAGAAAAAGAAACAAAAGGGCGGTATTGGTTTAAATTGCTTTTAGACGGTTTTGTGAGTCAGGTGGGTTCGGAATCATAAAAAAAGTGTGTACCAGAAGGAGGAAAGTTGAAAAAACGTGGAAAAAATGAATGTATAAGGAACAGAAACAAAAGGGAGGTATTGGTTTAAATAGTCTTTTAGACGATTTTGTGAGTCAGATGGGTTCAGAATCATAAAAAAAGTGTGTACGCGAAGGACGAAAGTTGTCTTGAGTGCAAAAACGTAAGAAAAATGAATGCATAAGGAAAAAAAAACAAATGGGCGGTATTGGTTTAAATGGCCTTTTAGACGGTTTTGTGAGTCAGGTGGGTTCGGATTCATAAAAAAAGTGTGTACGAGAAGGAGGAAAGTTGGAAAAACGTGGAAAAAATGAATGTATAAGGAAAAGAAACAAAAGGGCGGTATTGGTTTAAATGGCCTTTTTAACGATTTTGTGAGTCAGATGGGTTCGGAATCATAAAAAAAGTGTGTACGCGGAGGAAAGTTGTTTTGAGTGCAAAAACGGGGAAAAAATGAATGTATAAGGAAAAGAAACAAAAGGGTGGTATTGGCTTCAATGGCTTTTTGGACAGTTTTGTGAGTCAGATGGGATTGGAATCTTAAAAACAGTGTGTACGCGAAGGACGAAGCTTGTTATGAGTGCAAAAACGTGGAAAAAATGAATGTATAATGAAAAGAAATAAAAGGGAGGTATTGGTTTAAATGGTCTTTTAGACGATTTTGTGAGTCAGATGGGTTCGGAATCATAAAAACAGTGTGTACGCGAAGGACGAAAGTTGTCTTGAGTGCAAAAGCGTAAGAAAAATGAATGTATAAGGAAAAGAAACAAAAGGGAGGTATTGGTTTAAATGGTCTTTTAGACGATTTTGTGAGTCAGATGGGTTCGGATTCATAAAAAAAGTGTGTATGAGAAGGAGGAAAGTTGGAAAAACGTGGAAAAAATGAATGTATAAGGAAAAGAAACAAAAGGGCGGTATTGGTTTAAATGGCCTTTTTAACGATTTTGTAATTCAGATGGGTTCGGAATCATAAAAAAAGTGTGTACGCGAAGGAGGAAAGTTGTTTTGAGTGCAGAAACGTGGAAAAAATGAATGTATAAGGACAAGAAACAAAAGGGCGGTATTGGTTTAAATGGTCTTTTAGACGGTTTTGTGAGTCAGGTGGATTCGGAATCATAAAAAAAGTGTGTACGCGAAGGAGAAAAGTTGTCTTGAGTGCAAAAACGTGGAAAAAATGAATGTATAAGGAAAAGAAACAAATGGGCGGTATTGGTTTAAATGGCCTTTTAGACGGTTTTGTGAGTCATGTGGGTTCGGAATAATAAAAAAAGTGTGTACGCGAAGGAGGAAAGTTGTTTTGAGTGCAAAAACATTGAAAAAATGAATGTATAAGGAAAAGAAACAAAAGGGTGGTATGGGTTTAAATGGTCTTTTAGACGATTTTGTGAGTCAGATGGGTTCGGAATCATAAAAACAGTGTGTACGCGAAGGACGAAAGTTGTCTTGAGCGCAAAAACGTAAGAAAAATGAATGTATAAGGAAAAGAAACAAAAGTGTGGTATGGGTTTAAATGGCCTTTTAGACGATTTTGTGAGTCAGGTGGGTTCGGATTCATAAAAAAAGTGTGTACGAGAAGGAGGAAAGTTGGAAAAACGTGGAAAAAATGAATGTATAAGGAAAAGAAACAAAAGGGAGGTATTGGTTTAAATGGTCTTTTAGACGATTTTGTGAGTCAGATGGGTTCGGAATCATAAAAACAGTGTGTACGCGAAGGACGAAAGTTGTCTTGAGTGCAAAAGCGTAAGAAAAATGAATGTATAAGGAAAAGAAACAAATGGGCGGTATTGGTTTAAATGGCTTTTTGGACAGTTTTGTGAGTCAGATGGGTTTGGAATCTTAAAAACAGTGTGTACGCGAAGGACGAAGGTTGTTATGATGCAAAAACGTGGAAAAAATGAATGTGTAAGGAAAAGAAACAAAAGGGTGGTATTGGCTTAAATGGCTTTTTAGACAGTTTTGTGAGTCAGATGGGTTTGGAATCTTAAAAACAGTGTGTACGCGAAGGACGAAGCTTGTTATGAGTGCAAAAACGTGGAAAAAATGAATATATAAGGAAAAGAAACAAAAGGGCGGTATTGGTTTAAATGGCTTTTTAGACAGTTTTGTGAGTCAGATGGGTTTGGAATCTTAAAAACAGTGTGTACGCGAAGGAGGAAAGTTGTTTTGCGTGCCAAAACCTGAAAAAAATAAGGAAAAGAAACAAAAGGGTGGTATTGGTTTAAATTGCCATTTAGACAGTTTTGTGAGTCAGATGGGATTGGAATCTTAAAAACAGTGTGTACGCGAAGGACGAAGCTTGTTATGAGTGCAGAAACGTGGAAAAAATGAATATATAAGGAAAAGAAACAAAAGGGCGGTATTGGTTCATATGGCTTTTTAGACAGTTTTGTGAGTCAGATGGGTTTGGAATCTTAAAAACAGTGTGTACGCGAAGGAGGAAAGTTGTTTTAAGTGCAAAAACGTGGAAAAAATATATGTATAAGGAAAAGAAACAAAAGGGCGGTATTGGTTTAAATGGCCTTTTAGACGGTTTTGTGAGTCAGGTGGGTTCGGAATTATCAGAAAAGTGTGTACAAGAAGGAGGAATGTTGTTTTGAGTGCAAAAACGTGAAGAAAATGAATGTATAAGGAAAAGAAACAAAAGGGAGGTATTGGTTTAAATGGTCTTTTAGACGGTTTTGTGAGTCAGGTGGATTCGGAATCATAAAAAAAGTGTGTACGCGAAGGAGAAAAGTTGTCTTGAGTGCAAAAACGTGGAAAAAATGAATGTATAAGGAAAAGAAACAAATGGGCGGTATTGGTTTAAATGGCCTTTTAGACGGTTTTGTGAGTCATGTGGGTTCGGAATAATAAAAAAAGTGTGTACGCGAAGGAGGAAAGTTGTTTTGAGTGCCAAAACGTGGAAAAAATGAATGTATAAGGAAAAGAAACAAAAGGGCGGTATTGGTTTAAATGGCCTTTTTAACGATTTTGTGAGTCATATGGGTTCGGAATCATAAAAAAAGTGTGTACGCGAAGGAGGAAAGTTGTTTTGAGTGCCAAAACGTGGAAAAAATGAATGTATAAGGAAAAGAAACAAAAGGGCGGTATTGGTTTAAATGGCCTTTTTAACGATTTTGTGAGTCAGATGGGTTCGGAATCATAAAAAAAGTGTGTACGCGAAGGACGAAGCTTGTTATGAGTGCAAAAACTTGGAAAAAATGAATGTATAATGAAAAGAAATAAAAGGGAGGTATTGGTTTAAATGGTCTTTTAGACGATTTTGTGAGTCAGATGGGTTCGGAATCATAAAAACAGAGTGTACGCGAAGGACGAAAGTTGTCTTGAGTGCAAAAGCGTAAGAAAAATGAATGTATAAGGAAAAGAAACAAAAGGGTGGTATTGGCTTAAATGGTTTTTTAGACAGTTTTGTGAGTCAGATGGGTTCGGAATCATAAAAACAGTGTGTACGCGAAGGACGAAAGTTGGCTTGAGTGCAAAAGCGTAAGAAAAATGAATGTATAAGGAAAAGAAACAAATTTACGGTATTGGTTTAAATGGCCTTTTAGAAGGTTTTGTGAGTCAGGTGGGTTCGGATTCATAAAAAAAGTGAATACGAGAAGGAGGGAAGTTGGAAAAACGTGGAAAAAATGAATGTATAAGGAAAAGAAACAAAAGGGCGGTATTGGTTTAAATGGCCTTTTTAACGATTTTGTGAGTCAGATGGGTTCGGAATCATAAAAAAAGTGTGTACACGAAGGCGGAATGTTGTTTTGAGTGCAAAAACGTGGAAAAAATGAATATATAAGGAAAAGAAACAAAAGGGAGTTATTGGTTTAAATGGTCTTTTAGGCGATTTTGTGAGTCGGATGGGTTCGGAATCATAAAAACAGTGTGTACGCGAAGGAGGAAAGTTGTTTTGCGTGCCAAAACGTGGAAAAAATAAGAAAAAGAAACAAAAGGGCGGTATTGGTTTAAATTGCTTTTAGACGGTTTTGTGAGTCAGGTGGGTTCGGAATCATAAAAAAAGTGTGTACCAGAAGGAGGAAAGTTGAAAAAACGTGGAAAAAATGAATGTATAAGGAACAGAAACAAAAGGGAGGTATTGGTTTAAATAGTCTTTTAGACGATTTTGTGAGTCAGATGGGTTCAGAATCATAAAAAAAGTGTGTACGCGAAGGACGAAAGTTGTCTTGAGTGCAAAAACGTAAGAAAAATGAATGCATAAGGAAAAAAAACAAATGGGCGGTATTGGTTTAAATGGCCTTTTAGACGGTTTTGTGAGTCAGGTGGGTTCGGATTCATAAAAAAAGTGTGTACGAGAAGGAGGAAAGTTGGAAAAACGTGGAAAAAATGAATGTATAAGGAAAAGAAACAAAAGGGCGGTATTGGTTTAAATGGCCTTTTTAACGATTTTGTGAGTCAGATGGGTTCGGAATCATAAAAAAAGTGTGTACGCGGAGGAAAGTTGTTTTGAGTGCAAAAACGGGGAAAAAATGAATGTATAAGGAAAAGAAACAAAAGGGTGGTATTGGCTTCAATGGCTTTTTGGACAGTTTTGTGAGTCAGATGGGATTGGAATCTTAAAAACAGTGTGTACGCGAAGGACGAAGCTTGTTATGAGTGCAAAAACGTGGAAAAAATGAATGTATAATGAAAAGAAATAAAAGGGAGGTATTGGTTTAAATGGTCTTTTAGACGATTTTGTGAGTCAGATGGGTTCGGAATCATAAAAACAGTGTGTACGCGAAGGACGAAAGTTGTCTTGAGTGCAAAAGCGTAAGAAAAATGAATGTATAAGGAAAAGAAACAAAAGGGAGGTATTGGTTTAAATGGTCTTTTAGACGATTTTGTGAGTCAGATGGGTTCGGATTCATAAAAAAAGTGTGTATGAGAAGGAGGAAAGTTGGAAAAACGTGGAAAAAATGAATGTATAAGGAAAAGAAACAAAAGGGCGGTATTGGTTTAAATGGCCTTTTTAACGATTTTGTAATTCAGATGGGTTCGGAATCATAAAAAAAGTGTGTACGCGAAGGAGGAAAGTTGTTTTGAGTGCAGAAACGTGGAAAAAATGAATGTATAAGGACAAGAAACAAAAGGGCGGTATTGGTTTAAATGGTCTTTTAGACGATTTTGTGAGTCAGATGGGTTCGGATTCATAAAAAAAGTGTGTATGAGAAGGAGGAAAGTTGGAAAAACGTGGAAAAAATAAATGTATAATGAAAAGAAACAAATGGGCGGTACTGGTTTAAGTGGATTTTTAGAAAGTTTTGTGATTCAGATAGGTTTGGAATCATAAAAACAGTGTGTACGCGAAGGAGGAAAGTTGTTTTGAGTGCAAAAACGTGGAAAAAATGAATGTATAAGGACAAGAAACAAAAGGGCGGTATTGGTTTAAATGGTCTTTTAGACGATTTTGTGAGTCAGATGGGTTCGGAATCATAAAAACAGTGTGTACGCGAAGGAGGAAAGTTGTCTTGAGTGCAAAAACATTGAAAAAATGAATGTATAAGGAAAAGAAACAAAAGGGTGGTATGGGTTTAAATGGTCTTTTAGACGATTTTGTGAGTCAGATGGGTTCGGAATCATAAAAACAGTGTGTACGCGAAGGACGAAAGTTGTCTTGAGCGCAAAAACGTAAGAAAAATGAATGTATAAGGAAAAGAAACAAAAGTGTGGTATGGGTTTAAATGGCCTTTTAGACGATTTTGTGAGTCAGGTGGGTTCGGATTCATAAAAAAAGTGTGTACGAGAAGGAGGAAAGTTGGAAAAACGTGGAAAAAATGAATGTATAAGGAAAAGAAACAAAAGGGCGGTATTGGTTTAAATGGCCTTTTTAACGATTTTGTGAGTCAGATGGGTTCGGAATCATAAAAAAAGTGTGTACGCGGAGGAAAGTTGTTTTGAGTGCAAAAACGGGGAAAAAATGAATGTATAAGGAAAAGAAACAAAAGGGTGGTATTGGCTTCAATGGCTTTTTGGACAGTTTTGTGAGTCAGATGGGATTGGAATCTTAAAAACAGTGTGTACGCGAAGGACGAAGCTTGTTATGAGTGCAAAAACGTGGAAAAAATGAATGTATAATGAAAAGAAATAAAAGGGAGGTATTGGTTTAAATGGTCTTTTAGACGATTTTGTGAGTCAGATGGGTTCGGAATCATAAAAACAGTGTGTACGCGAAGGACGAAAGTTGTCTTGAGTGCAAAAGCGTAAGAAAAATGAATGTATAAGGAAAAGAAACAAAAGGGAGGTATTGGTTTAAATGGTCTTTTAGACGATTTTGTGAGTCAGATGGGTTCGGATTCATAAAAAAAGTGTGTATGAGAAGGAGGAAAGTTGGAAAAACGTGGAAAAAATGAATGTATAAGGAAAAGAAACAAAAGGGCGGTATTGGTTTAAATGGCCTTTTTAACGATTTTGTAATTCAGATGGGTTCGGAATCATAAAAAAAGTGTGTACGCGAAGGAGGAAAGTTGTTTTGAGTGCAGAAACGTGGAAAAAATGAATGTATAAGGACAAGAAACAAAAGGGCGGTATTGGTTTAAATGGTCTTTTAGACGATTTTGTGAGTCAGATGGGTTCGGATTCATAAAAAAAGTGTGTATGAGAAGGAGGAAAGTTGGAAAAACGTGGAAAAAATAAATGTATAATGAAAAGAAACAAATGGGCGGTATTGGTTTAAGTGGATTTTTAGAAAGTTTTGTGATTCAGATAGGTTTGGAATCATAAAAACAGTGTGTACGCGAAGGAGGAAAGTTGTTTTGAGTGCAAAAACGTGGAAAAAATGAATGTATAAGGACAAGAAACAAAAGGGCGGTATTGGTTTAAATGGTCTTTTAGACGATTTTGTGAGTCAGATGGGTTCGGAATCATAAAAACAGTGTGTACGCGAAGGAGGAAAGTTGTCTTGAGTGCAAAAACATTGAAAAAATGAATGTATAAGGAAAAGAAACAAAAGGGTGGTATGGGTTTAAATGGTCTTTTAGACGATTTTGTGAGTCAGATGGGTTCGGAATCATAAAAACAGTGTGTACGCGAAGGACGAAAGTTGTCTTGAGCGCAAAAACGTAAGAAAAATGAATGTATAAGGAAAAGAAACAAAAGTGTGGTATGGGTTTAAATGGCCTTTTAGACGATTTTGTGAGTCAGGTGGGTTCGGATTCATAAAAAAAGTGTGTACGAGAAGGAGGAAAGTTGGAAAAACGTGGAAAAAATGAATGTATAAGGAAAAGAAACAAAAGGGAGGTATTGGTTTAAATGGTCTTTTAGACGATTTTGTGAGTCAGATGGGTTCGGAATCATAAAAACAGTGTGTACGCGAAGGACGAAAGTTGTCTTGAGTGCAAAAGCGTAAGAAAAATGAATGTATAAGGAAAAGAAACAAATGGGCGGTATTGGTTTAAATGGCTTTTTGGACAGTTTTGTGAGTCAGATGGGTTTGGAATCTTAAAAACAGTGTGTACGCGAAGGACGAAGGTTGTTATGATGCAAAAACGTGGAAAAAATGAATGTGTAAGGAAAAGAAACAAAAGGGTGGTATTGGCTTAAATGGCTTTTTAGACAGTTTTGTGAGTCAGATGGGTTTGGAATCTTAAAAACAGTGTGTACGCGAAGGACGAAGCTTGTTATGAGTGCAAAAACGTGGAAAAAATGAATATATAAGGAAAAGAAACAAAAGGGCGGTATTGGTTTAAATGGCTTTTTAGACAGTTTTGTGAGTCAGATGGGTTTGGAATCTTAAAAACAGTGTGTACGCGAAGGAGGAAAGTTGTTTTGCGTGCCAAAACCTGAAAAAAATAAGGAAAAGAAACAAAAGGGTGGTATTGGTTTAAATTGCCATTTAGACAGTTTTGTGAGTCAGATGGGATTGGAATCTTAAAAACAGTGTGTACGCGAAGGACGAAGCTTGTTATGAGTGCAGAAACGTGGAAAAAATGAATATATAAGGAAAAGAAACAAAAGGGCGGTATTGGTTTATATGGCTTTTTAGACAGTTTTGTGAGTCAGATGGGTTTGGAATCTTAAAAACAGTGTGTACGCGAAGGAGGAAAGTTGCTTTAAGTGCAAAAACGTGGAAAAAATGAATGTATAAGGAAAAGAAACAAAAGGGCGGTATTGGTTTAAATGGCCTTTTAGACGGTTTTGTGAGTCAGGTGGGTTCGGAATTATCAGAAAAGTGTGTACAAGAAGGAGGAATGTTGTTTTGAGTGCAAAAACGTGAAGAAAATGAATGTATAAGGAAAAGAAACAAAAGGGAGGTATTGGTTTAAATGGTCTTTTAGACGGTTTTGTGAGTCAGGTGGATTCGGAATCATAAAAAAAGTGTGTACGCGAAGGAGAAAAGTTGTCTTGAGTGCAAAAACGTGGAAAAAATGAATGTATAAGGAAAAGAAACAAATGGGCGGTATTGGTTTAAATGGCCTTTTAGACGGTTTTGTGAGTCATGTGGGTTCGGAATAATAAAAAAAGTGTACGCGAAGGAGGAAAGTTGTTTTGAGTGCCAAAACGTGGAAAAAATGAATGTATAAGGAAAAGAAACAAAAGGGCGGTATTGGTTTAAATGGCCTTTTTAACGATTTTGTGTGTCAGATGGGTTCGGAATCATAAAAAAAGTGTGTACGCGAAGGAGGAAAGTTGTTTTGAGTGCCAAAACGTGGAAAAAATGAATGTATAAGGAAAAGAAACAAAAGGGCGGTATTGGTTTAAATGGCCTTTTTAACGATTTTGTGAGTCAGATGGGTTCGGAATCATAAAAAAAGTGTGTACGCGAAGGACGAAGCTTGTTATGAGTGCAAAAACTTGGAAAAAATGAATGTATAATGAAAAGAAATAAAAGGGAGGTATTGGTTTAAATGGTCTTTTAGACGATTTTGTGAGTCAGATGGGTTCGGAATCATAAAAACAGAGTGTACGCGAAGGACGAAAGTTGTCTTGAGTGCAAAAGCGTAAGAAAAATGAATGTATAAGGAAAAGAAACAAAAGGGTGGTATTGGCTTAAATGGTTTTTTAGACAGTTTTGTGAGTCAGATGGGTTCGGAATCATAAAAACAGTGTGTACGCGAAGGACGAAAGTTGTCTTGAGTGCAAAAGCGTAAGAAAAATGAATGTATAAGGAAAAGAAACAAATTTACGGTATTGGTTTAAATGGCCTTTTAGAAGGTTTTGTGAGTCAGGTGGGTTCGGATTCATAAAAAAAGTGAATACGAGAAGGAGGGAAGTTGGAAAAACGTGGAAAAAATGAATGTATAAGGAAAAGAAACAAAAGGGCGGTATTGGTTTAAATGGACTTTTTAACGATTTTGTGAGTCAGATGGGTTCGGAATCATAAAAAAAGTGTGTACACGAAGGCGGAATGTTGTTTTGAGTGCAAAAACGTGGAAAAAATGAATATATAAGGAAAAGAAACAAAAGGGAGTTATTGGTTTAAATGGTCTTTTAGGCGATTTTGTGAGTCGGATGGGTTCGGAATCATAAAAACAGTGTGTACGCGAAGGAGGAAAGTTGTTTTGCGTGCCAAAACGTGGAAAAAATAAGGAAAAGAAACAAAAGGGCGGTATTGGTTTAAATTGCTTTTAGACGGTTTTGTGAGTCAGGTGGGTTCGGAATCATAAAAAAAGTGTGTACCAGAAGGAGGAAAGTGCAAAAAACGTGGAAAAAATGAATGTATAAGGAACAGAAACAAAAGGGAGGTATTGTTTTAAATAGTCTTTTAGACGATTTTGTGAGTCAGATGGGTTCAGAATCATAAAAAAAGTGTGTACGCGAAGGACGAAAGTTGTCTTGAGTGCAAAAACGTAAGAAAAATGAATGCATAAGGAAAAAAAAACAAATGGGCGGTATTGGTTTAAATGGCCTTTTAGACGGTTTTGTGAGTCAGGTGGGTTCGGATTCATAAAAAAAGTGTGTACGAGAAGGAGGAAAGTTGGAAAAACGTGGAAAAAATGAATGTATAAGGAAAAGAAACAAAAGGGCGGTATTGGTTTAAATGGCCTTTTTAACGATTTTGTGAGTCAGATGGGTTCGGAATCATAAAAAAAGTGTGTACGCGGAGGAAAGTTGTTTTGAGTGCAAAAACGGGGAAAAAATGAATGTATAAGGAAAAGAAACAAAAGGGTGGTATTGGCTTCAATGGCTTTTTGGACAGTTTTGTGAGTCAGATGGGATTGGAATCTTAAAAACAGTGTGTACGCGAAGGACGAAGCTTGTTATGAGTGCAAAAACGTGGAAAAAATGAATGTATAATGAAAAGAAATAAAAGGGAGGTATTGGTTTAAATGGTCTTTTAGACGATTTTGTGAGTCAGATGGGTTCGGAATCATAAAAACAGTGTGTACGCGAAGGACGAAAGTTGTCTTGAGTGCAAAAGCGTAAGAAAAATGAATGTATAAGGAAAAGAAACAAAAGGGAGGTATTGGTTTAAATGGTCTTTTAGACGATTTTGTGAGTCAGATGGGTTCGGATTCATAAAAAAAGTGTGTATGAGAAGGAGGAAAGTTGGAAAAACGTGGAAAAAATGAATGTATAAGGAAAAGAAACAAAAGGGCGGTATTGGTTTAAATGGCCTTTTTAACGATTTTGTAATTCAGATGGGTTCGGAATCATAAAAAAAGTGTGTACGCGAAGGAGGAAAGTTGTTTTGAGTGCAGAAACGTGGAAAAAATGAATGTATAAGGAAAAGAAACAAAAGGGTGGTATTGGCTTAAATGGCTTTTTGGACAGTTTTGTGAGTCAGATGGGTTTGGAATCTTAAAAACAGTGTGTACGCGAAGGACGAAGGTTGTTATGATGCAAAAACGTGGAAAAAATGAATGTATAATGAAAAGAAATAAAAGGGAGGTATTGGTTTAAATGGTCTTTTAGACGATCTTGTGAGACAGATGGGTACGGAATCATAAAAACAGTGTGTACGCGAAGGAGGAAAGTTGTCTTGAGTGCAAAAACGTTGAAAACATGAATGTATAAGGAAAAGAAATAAAAGGGTGGTATGGGTTTAAATGGTCTTTTAGACGATTTTGTGAGTCAGATGGGTTCGGAATCATAAAAACAGTGTGTACGCGAAGGATGAAAGTTGTCTTGAGTGCAAAAACGTAAGAAAAATGAATGTATAAGGAAAAGAAACAAATGGGCGGTAATGGTTTAAATGGCCTTTTAGACGGTTTTGTGAGTCAGATGGGGTCGGATTCATAAAAAAAGTGTGTACGAGAAGGAGGAAAGTTGGAAAAACGTGGAAAAAATGAATGTATAAGGAAAAGAAACAAAATAGGCGGTATTGGTTTAAATGGCCTTTTTAACGATTTTGTGAGTCAGATGGGTTCGGAATCATAAAAAAAGTGTGTACGCGAAGGAGGAAAGTTGTTTTGAGTGCAAAAACGTGGAAAAATCGAATGTATAAGGAAAAGAAACAAAAGGGCGGTATTGGTTTAAATGGCTTTTTAGACAGTTTTGTGAGTCAGATGGGTTTGGAATCTTAAAAACAGTGTGTACGCGAAGGAGGAAAGTTGTCTTGAGTGCAAAAACATTGAAAAAATGAATGTATAAGGAAAAGAAACAAAAGGGTGGTATGGGTTTAAATGGTCTTTTAGACGATTTTGTGAGTCAGATGGGTTCGGAATCATAAAAACAGTGTGTACGCGGATGTGGAAAGTTGTTTTGAGTGCCGAAACGTGGAAAAAATAAATGTATAATGAAAAGAAACAAATGGGCGGTATTGGTTTAAATGGCTTTTTAGAAAGTTTTGTGATTTAGATAGGTTCGGAATCATAAAAACAGTGTGTACGCGAAGGAGGAAAGTTGTCTTGAGTGCAAAAACATTGAAAAAATGAATGTATAAGGAAAAGAAACAAAAGGGCGGTATTGGTTTAAATGGCCTTTTAGACGGTTTTGTGAGTCAGGTGGGTTCGGAATTATCAGAAAAGTGTGTACAAGAAGGAGGAATGTTGTTTTGAGTGCAAAAACGTGAAGAAAATGAATGTATAAGGAAAAGAAACAAATATTGGTCTTTTAGACGGTTTTGTGAGTCAGGTGGATTCGGAATCATAAAAAAAGTGTGTACGCGAAGGAGAAAAGTTGTTTCGAGTGCCAAAACGTGGAAAAAATGAATGTATAAGGAAAAGAAACAAAAGGGCGGTATTGGTTTAAATGGCCTTTTTAACGATTTTGTGAGTCAGATGGGTTCGGAATCATAAAAAAAGTGTGTACGCGAAGGACGAAGCTTGTTATGAGTGCAAAAACTTGGAAAAAATGAATGTATAATGAAAAGAAATAAAAGGGAGGTATTGGTTTAAATGGTCTTTTAGACGATTTTGTGAGTCAGATGGGTTCGGAATCATAAAAACAGAGTGTACGCGAAGGACGAAAGTTGTCTTGAGTGCAAAAGCGTAAGAAAAATGAATGTATAAGGAAAAGAAACAAAAGGGTGGTATTGGCTTAAATGGCTTTTTAGACAGTTTTGTGAGTCAGATGGGTTCGGAATCATAAAAACAGTGTGTACGCGAAGGACGAAAGTTGTCTTGAGTGCAAAAGCGTAAGAAAAATGAATGTATAAGGAAAAGAAACAAAAGGGTGGTATTGGCTTAAATGGCTTTTTAGACAGTTTTGTGAGTCAGATGGGTTCGGAATCATAAAAACAGTGTGTACGCGAAGGACGAAAGTTGTCTTGAGCGCAAAAACGTAAGAAAAATGAATGTATAAGGAAAAGAAACAAAAGTGTGGTATGGGTTTAAATGGCCTTTTAGACGATTTTGTGAGTCAGGTGGGTTCGGATTCATAAAAAAAGTGTGTACGAGAAGGAGGAAAGTTGGAAAAACGTGGAAAAAATGAATGTATAAGGAAAAGAAACAAAAGGGAGGTATTGGTTTAAATGGTCTTTTAGACGATTTTGTGAGTCAGATGGGTTCGGAATCATAAAAACAGTGTGTACGCGAAGGACGAAAGTTGTCTTGAGTGCAAAAGCGTAAGAAAAATGAATGTATAAGGAAAAGAAACAAATGGGCGGTATTGGTTTAAATGGCTTTTTGGACAGTTTTGTGAGTCAGATGGGTTTGGAATCTTAAAAACAGTGTGTACGCGAAGGACGAAGGTTGTTATGATGCAAAAACGTGGAAAAAATGAATGTGTAAGGAAAAGAAACAAAAGGGTGGTATTGGCTTAAATGGCTTTTTAGACAGTTTTGTGAGTCAGATGGGTTTGGAATCTTAAAAACAGTGTGTACGCGAAGGACGAAGCTTGTTATGAGTGCAAAAACGTGGAAAAAATGAATATATAAGGAAAAGAAACAAAAGGGCGGTATTGGTTTAAATGGCTTTTTAGACAGTTTTGTGAGTCAGATGGGTTTGGAAACTTAAAAACAGTGTGTACGCGAAGGAGGAAAGTTGTTTTGCGTGCCAAAACCTGAAAAAAATAAGGAAAAGAAACAAAAGGGTGGTATTGGTTTAAATTGCCATTTAGACAGTTTTGTGAGTCAGATGGGATTGGAATCTTAAAAACAGTGTGTACGCGAAGGACGAAGCTTGTTATGAGTGCAGAAACGTGGAAAAGAAACAAAAGGGCGGTATTGGTTTATATGGCTTTTTAGACAGTTTTGTGAGTCAGATGGGTTTGGAATCTTAAAAACAGTGTGTACGCGAAGGAGGAAAGTTATTTTAAGTGCAAAAACGTGGAAAAAATGAATGTATAAGGAAAAGAAACAAAAGGGTGGTATTGGTTTAAATGGCCTTTTAGACGGTTTTGTGAGTCAGGTGGGTTCGGAATTATCAGAAAAGTGTGTACAAGAAGGAGGAATGTTGTTTTGAGTGCAAAAACGTGAAGAAAATGAATGTATAAGGAAAAGAAACAAAAGGGAGGTATTGGTTTAAATGGTCTTTTAGACGGTTTTGTGAGTCAGGTGGGTTCGGAATCATAAAAAAAGTGTGTACGCGAAGGAGAAAAGTTGTCTTGAGTGCAAAAACGTGGAAAAAATGAATGTATAAGGAAAAGAAACAAATGGGCGGTATTGGTTTAAATGGCCTTTTAGACGGTTTTGTGAGTCATGTGGGTTCGGAATAATAAAAAAAGTGTGTACGCGAAGGAGGAAAGTTGTTTTGCGTGCCAAAACGTGGAAAAAATAAGGAAAAGAAACAAAAGGGCGGTATTGGTTTAAATTGCTTTTAGACGGTTTTGTGAGTCAGGTGGGTTCGGAATCATAAAAAAAGTGTGTACCAGAAGGAGGAAAGTTGAAAAAACGTGGAAAAAATGAATGTATAAGGAAAAGAAACAAAAGGGAGGTATTGGTTTAAATAGTCTTTTAGACGATTTTGTGAGTCAGATGGGTTCAGAATCATAAAAAAAGTGTGTACGCGAAGGACGAAAGTTGTCTTGAGTGCAAAAACGTAAGAAAAATGAATGCATAAGGAAAAAAAAACAAATGGGCGGTATTGGTTTAAATGGCCTTTTAGACGGTTTTGTGAGTCAGGTGGGTTCGGATTCATAAAAAAAGTGTGTACGAGAAGGAGGAAAGTTGGAAAAACGTGGAAAAAATGAATGTATAAGGAAAAGAAACAAAAGGGTATTGGTTTAAATGGCCTTTTTAACGATTTTGTAATTCAGATGGGTTCGGAATCATAAAAAAAGTGTGTACGCGAAGGAGGAAAGTTGTTTTGAGTGCAGAAACGTGGAAAAAATGAATGTATAAGGAAAAGAAACAAAAGGGTGGTATTGGCTTAAATGGCTTTTTGGACAGTTTTGTGAGTCAGATGGGTTTGGAATCTTAAAAACAGTGTGTACGCGAAGGACGAAGCTTGTTATGAGTGCAAAAACGTGGAAAAAATGAATATATAAGGAAAAGAAACAAAAGGGCGGTATTGGTTTAAATGGCTTTTTAGACAGTTTTGTGAGTCAGATGGGTTTGGAATCTTAAAAACAGTGTGTACGCGAAGGAGGAAAGTTGTTTTGCGTGCCAAAACCTGAAAAAAATAAGGAAAAGAAACAAAAGGGTGGAATTGGTTTAAATTGCCATTTAGACAGTTTTGTGAGTCAGATGGGATAGGAATCTTAAAAACAGTGTGTACGCGAAGGACGAAGCTTGTTATGAGTGCAGAAACGTGGAAAAAATGAATATATAAGGAAAAGAAACAAAAGGGCGGTATTGGTTTAAATGGCTTTTTAGACAGTTTTGTGAGTCAGATGGGTTTGGAATCTTAAAAACAGTGTGTACGCGAAGGAGGAAAGTTGTTTTAAGTGCAAAAACGTGGAAAAAATGAATGTATAAGGAAAAGAAACAAAAGGGATTTATTGGTTTAAATGGTCTTTTAGACGATTTTGTGAGACAGATTGGTTCGGAATCATAAAAACAGTGTGTACGCGAAGGAGGAAAGTTGTCTTGAGTGCAAAAACGTGGAAAAAATGAATGTATAAGGAAAAGAAACAAAAGGGAGGTATTGGTTTAAATGGTCTTTTAGACGATTTTGTGAGACAGATGGGTTCGGAATCATAAAAACAGTGTGTACGCGAAGAAGGAAAGTTGTTTTGAGTGCAAAAACGTGGAAAAAATTAATGTATAACGAAAAAAACATAAGGGCGGTATTGGTTTAAATGGCTTTTTAGACAGTTTTGTGATTCAGATGGGTTTGGAATCTTAAAGACAGTGTGTACGCGAAGGAAGAAAGTTGTTTTGAGTACAAAAATGTGGAAAAAATGAATGTATAAGGAAAAGAAACAAAAGGGTGGTATTGGTTTAAATGGCCTTTTAGACGGTTTTGTGAGTCAGGTAGGTTCGGAATCATCAGAAAAGTGTGTACAAGAAGGAGTAATGTTGTTTTGAGTGCAAAAACGTGAAAAAAAATGAATGTATAAGGAAAAGAAACAAAAGGGAGGTATTGGTTTAAATGGCTTTTTAGACAGTTTTGTGATTCAGATGGGTTTGGAATCTTAAAAACAGTGTGTACGCGAAGGAGGAAAGTTGTCTTGAGTGCAAAAAGGGCAGTATTGGTTTAAATGGCTTTTTAGACAGTTTTGTGAGTAAGATGGGTTCGGAATCATAAAAACGGTGTGTACGCGAAGGAGGAAAGTTGTTTTGAGTGCAAAAACGTGGAAAAAATGAATGTATAAGGAAAAGAAACAAATGGGCGTTATTGGTTTAAATGGCCTTTTAGACTGTTTTTGTGAGTCAGGTGGGTTCGGATTCACAAAAAAAGTGTGTACGAGAAGGAGGAAAGTTGGAAAAACGTGCAAAAAATGAATGTATAAGGAAAAGAAACAAAAAGGCGGTATTGGTTTAAATGGCCTTTTTAACGATTTTGTGAGTCAGATGGGTTCGGAATCATAAAAAAAGTGTGTACGCGAAGGAGGAAAATTGTTTTGAGTGCAAAAACGTGGAAAAAATGAATGTATAATGAAAAGAAAAAAATCTGATGTGGGCACCACATGACTTCCTTATACATTTTTAGAAATATACATAATGTTAAAAAACATTGACATTGGACTCGAAAGAGTTGGTTAAAAATATTTAAAAAAATGAATTATCACCGTGTTCTGAGCTTTTCTGAAAGTTAGTTAAAAACTGATTGCAAGATTTGTACTGGTAACGCTGACGAAGGCAGCAGCTAAAAATATTTAAAAAATGCATTGTCACCGTGTTCTGAGCTTCTTCCGGAAGTTTTAAATGTCTAGCTAGTCGGGAAGTTAGTTAAAAATCGATTGCAAGATTTGTACTGGTAACGCTGCCGAAGGCAGCAGGGACCCTTAACAGTTGGCGAAAAGTATTTAAGAAATGCATTGTCACCTTGTTCTGATCTATTCTGAAAGTTTCAAATGTCTAGCTAGTCGGGAATTTAGTTAAAATAATTTTTCTGTTGAATCACATAAACGCTGCTGAAGGCAGCAGGTATCGGAAACAGTTGGCTAAAAATATTTTAAAAATGCATTGTCAACGTGTTCTGAGCTTTTCTGAAAGTTTCAAATGTCTAGCTACGTGGGAAGTCAGTTAAATTGCAAGATTTGTCCAAATCGTTTTTGAGTTATTACCGTTTTTTGATATATTATGGCCAAAACCTATGTATTTTTGGTCATTATGAACCTAATTTTCCTAAATATCTCCAAAACGGAAAATCATACAAAGTCCGAAAAGGGAGGTGCACAACTAGATGTTATAACAAACCTATGTACCAATTCGCAACTTTCTACGTCCAACCGTTTTTGAGTTATGCGACATACACACACACACACAGACACACATACATACAGACGTCACGAAAAGTCGTGTAAAGTCGCTTACATCTCTAAAAGTAAAGCTCGTGTTAAGACGACACTTGCAGGTGTACAACTAGACATCATGACTGTTCCACGTATAAATTGGCAACATTCAGCGATCATTCGTTTCCGAGCAATGTGAAATACAAAATCCATTTCGCAAATCGGGATTACTATACTTCCTTATACTTTGTATAAGGAAGTAAAAAAGGGCGGTATTGGTTTAAATGGCGTTTTAAACAGTTTTGTGAGTCAGATGGGTTCGGAATCATAAAAAAAGTGTGTACGCGAAGGAGGAAAGTTGTTTTGCGTGCCAAAACGTGGAAAAAATAAGGAAAAGAAACAAAAGGGTGGTATTGGTTTAAATTGCCTTTTAGACAGTTTTGTGAGTCAGATGGGATTGGAATCTTAAAAACAGTGTGTACGCGAAGGACGAAGCTTGTTATGAGTGCAAAAACGTGGAAAAAATGAATATATAAGGAAAAGAAACAAAAGGGCGGTATTGGTTTAAATGGCTTTTTAGACAGTTTTGTGAGTCAGATGGGTTTGGAATCTTAAAAACAGTGTGTACGCGAAGGAGGAAAGTTGTTTTAAGTGCAAAAACGTGGAAAAAATGAATGTATAATGAAAAGAAAAAAAAGGGCGGTATTGGTTTAAATGGCGTTTTAAACAGTTTTGTGAGTCAGATGGGTTCGGAATCATAAAAAAAGTGTGTACGCGAAGGAGGAAAGTTGTTTTGCGTGCCAAAACGTGGAAAAAATAAGGAAAAGAAACAAAAGGGTGGTATTGGTTTAAATTGCCTTTTAGACAGTTTTGTGAGTCAGATGGGATTGGAATCTTAAAAACAGTGTGTACGCGAAGGACGAAGCTTGTTATGAGTGCAAAAACGTGGAAAAAATGAATGTATAAGGAAAAGAAACAAAAGGGAGGTATTGGTTTAAATGGTCTTTTAGACGATTTTGTGAGTCAGGTGGGTTCGGAATCATAAAAACAGTGTGTACGCGAATGTGGAAAGTTGTTTTGAGTGCCGAAACGTGGAAAAAATAAATGTATAATGAAAAGAAACAAAAGGGCGGTATTGGTTTAAATGGCTTTTTAGAAAGTTTTATGATTCAGATGGGTTCGGAATCATAAAAACAGTGTGTACGCGAAGGAGGAAAGTTGTTCTGAGTGCAAAAACGTGGAAAAAATGAATGTATAAGGAAAAGAAACAAAAGGGAGGTATTGGTTTAAATGGTCTTTTAGACGATTTTGTGAGTCAGGTGGGTTCGAAATCCTGGAATCTTAAAATTAGTGTGTACGCGAAGGAGGAAAGTTGTTTTGAGTGCAAAAACGTGGAAAAAATGAATGTATAAGGAAAAGAAACAAAAGGGAGGTATTCGTTTTAATGGTCTATTACACGATTTTGTGAGTCAGATGGGTTCGGAATCATAAAAAAAGTGTGTACGCGAAGGAGGAAAGTTGTTTTGAGTGCCAAAACGTGGAAAAAATGAATGTATAAGGAAAAGAAACAAAACGGCGGTATTGGTTTAAATGGCCTTTTTAACGATTTTGTGAGTCAGATGGGTTCGGAATCATAAAAAAAGTGTGAAGGCGAAGGCGGAAAGTAGTTTTGAGTGCAAAAACGTGGAAAAAATGAATGTATAAGGAAAAGAAACAAAAGGGAGGTATTGGTTTAAATGGTCTTTCAGACGGTTTTGTGTCAGGTGGGTACGGAATCATAAAAATAGTGTGTACGAGAAGGAGGAAAGTTGGAAAAACGTGGAAAAAATGAATGTATAAGGAAAAGAAACAAAAGGGCGGTATTGGGTTAAATGGCCTTTTAGACGGTTTTATGAGTCAGGTGGGTTCGGAATTATCAGAAAAGTGTGTACAAGAAGGAGGAATATAGTTCTGAGTGCAAAAACGTGGAAAAAATGAATGTATAAGAAAAAGAAACAAAAGGGAGGCATTGGTTTAAGTGGTCTTTTAGGCGATTTTGTGAGTCAGATGGGTTCGGAATCATAAAAACAGTGTGTACGCGAAGGAGGAATGTTGTTTTGAGTGCAAAAACGTGGAAAAAATTAATGTATAACGAAAAAAAACATAAGGGCGGTATTGGTTTAAATGGCTTTTTAGACAGTTTTGTGATTCAGATGGGTTTGGAATCTTAAGAACAGTGTGTACGCGAAGGAGGAAAGTTGTTTTGAGTGCAAAAACGTGGAAAAAATGAATGTATAAGGAAAAGAAACAAAAGGGAGGTATTGGTTTAAATAGTCTTTTAGGCGATTTTGTGAGTCAGATGGGTTGGGAATCATAAAAACAGTGAATACGCGAAAAAGGAAAGTTGTTTTGAGTGCAAAAACGTGGAAAAAATGTATGTATAAGGAAAAGAAACAAAAGAGAGATATTGGTTTGAATGGTCTTTTAGAGATTTTGTGAGTCAGATGGGTTCGGAATCATAAAAACAGTGTGTACGCGAAGGAGGAAAGTTGTTCTGAGTGCAAAAACGTGGAAAAAATGAATGTATAAGGAAAAGAAACAAAAGGGAGGTATTGGTTTAAATGGTCTTTTAGACGATTTTGTGAGTCAGGTGGGTTCGGAATCATAAAAACAGTGTGTACGCGAATGTGGAAAGATGTTTTGAGTGCCGAAACGTGGAAAAAATAAATGTATAATGAAAAGAAACAAAAGGGCGGTATTGGTTTAAATGGCTTTTTAGAAAGTTTTATGATTCAGATGGGTTCGGAATCATAAAAACAGTGTGTACGCGAAGTAGGAATGTTGTTCTGAGTGCAAAAACGTGGAAAAAATGAATGTATAAGGAAAAGAAACAAAAGGGAGGTATTGGTTTAAATGGTCTTTTAGACGATTTTGTGAGTCAGGTGGGCTCGGATTCATAAAAAAAGTGTGTACGAGAAGGAGGAAAGTTGGAAAAACGTGGAAAAAATGAATGTATAAGGAAAAAAAACAAAAGGGCGGTATTGGTTTAAATGGCTTTTTAGAAAGTTTTATGATTCAGATGGGTTTGGAATCTTAAAAACAGTGTGTACGCGAAGGAGGAAAGTTGTTTTAAGTGCAAAAACGTGGAAAAAATGAATGTATAAGGAAAAGAACAAAAGGGCGGTATTGGTTTAAATGGCCTTTTAGACGGTTTTGTGAGTCAGGTGGGTTCGGATTCATAAAAAAAGTGTGTACGAGAAGGAGGAAAGTTGGAAAAACGTGGAAAAAATGAATGTATAAGGAAAAAAAACAAAAGGGCGGTATTGGTTTAAATGGCTTTTTAGAAAGTTTTATGATTCAGATGGGTTCGGAATCATAAAAACAGTGTGTACGCGAAGGACGAAAGTTGTCTTGAGTGCAAAAGCGTAAGAAAAATGAATGTATAAGGAAAAGAAACAAAAGGGAGGTATTGGTTTAAATGGTCTTTTAGACGATTTTGTGAGTCAGATGGGTTCGGATTCATAAAAAAAGTGTGTATGAGAAGGAGGAAAGTTGGAAAAACGTGGAAAAAATGAATGTATAAGGAAAAGAAACAAAAGGGTATTGGTTTAAATGGCCTTTTTAACGATTTTGTAATTCAGATGGGTTCGGAATCATAAAAAAAGTGTGTACGCGAAGGAGGAAAGTTGTTTTGAGTGCAGAAACGTGGAAAAAATGAATGTATAAGGAAAAGAAACAAAAGGGTGGTATTGGCTTAAATGGCTTTTTGGACAGTTTTGTGAGTCAGATGGGTTTGGAATCTTAAAAACAGTGTGTACGCGAAGGACG